>CM060065.1:28483183-29683183 GCA_030533445.1 Cyprinodon diabolis | reverse complement strand
GGAAATTACACTGATATATACTGAGGATGCGTCTTAATTTCGAAAAAAAATCAGATTTTCATTGTAAAAGGACAGAACTCATTTTCAACTGCAAATATTCGAGGCAACCACCAACTTTCCCACCAGGATATGTCCAAACAAAATCACCCCAAGGTCAAACTTACATTTTAGAGATATTGCCAAAATCCCAAGATTACAGCTTAGACTCATCAGATTTTAGTTGGCTTTATTAATGTAGTTCATGATTTAAAAAAAGTGGGTTTTGAAGGATTGTCAATTGAATTTGTTCTGCTCTTATTCACTGTTTTTAATGCTGCATATGGATAAACCACAAGGTTTCCTTATCCTTTGCACCGATGAGATTAATCTAGAAAAATGTGGCCTTAGTACACAGAGCAATGTCTTGTGGAAACCAAGTTACATCGACACAGAGCACTTGAGCACAGTGGTAGAAAGGAAATGTTTTGTAGTCAGAGGTCCTGTCCCGGACACAACGCAATCTACAGTAACTCATACTTCTATCCAGATTCACCTGTTTGACAGATGGCTTCATATGCAAGAGAGTCTTATTCCTCCTTGAATTAAATATTTTTCAGTATATTTAGTCACACTGGATCTTGGCCTTTTTAATCATTGGATTATTTTAACAACTTGGTCCTAACTTGCTTAGCCTTATTACTTCTTATTATTTACCCCCTCCACACAAGCAGTCCTGCACCTCCACTGTTATAGTAAAAATAAACAGAGAACGTTGATTACTAAAAAAAGCAAAAGCAAAAATTAAGTGTGTAAAAAAAAAAACAAAAAAAAAAAACTCAGTAACAATTGTGTATATAAGTTGTATAACATTATTAGTCACCTTTAAAAATGAAATCATGTGGAATATATTTCCCCCATGATGATTATTATCAATTTTTATTTCCCTGTGAATGTATCATGTTAAGATGCTGCGGAATAGACACTGCAGCCTGTGCCCTAAAGCACTTTCTAGGTGCAAGTATGTGAATAATGAACCACAGATTATCATGCTAGAAAAACATGGTGCTATCGAATCAAACAGCATCGTACCTATCCATATCCTTAGTCATCCCGGTCATAGCAACCACAAAACAAGCAACCAAACTCTTGCTCTGTTTTTCTCAAAACTCTCTGACGCCTATCCATGAGTCTTTGTCAGTTCTGTCAGCTTCCACCGGAGTGATCTGTAGTTGGAGCGTTGGTGTTTTTAATCACGAGGGCCATGCATTCCAAGTCAGATACACTCACTCACCCATCATCCTCCTGCATAGTGGAGTTTCTTGTTGTGTATAGGTTTTGTTTTAAGCCATTTGAATGATAAGTACTCTTGCGTCATTTCTGTAGAATGAGTTCCAGGAACAAGTAGTCGATGCTTGGAAGCTAAAACCGCAATCCTCCCTCTCAGTTCAGCGATTGCTTTTCTCTTTTAACTAAAAGGACTTCCTAAAATCCTCCTTCAAACTGTCATCTCAGTCCAAGATCTGGAAAAAAAGAAAAACCTGAAACATAGATGGGTTTTTTTTTTTCTTCATATTTCTCAACAAATGCTGCCAAGATTTTAAGTAGCAGTCGATTATAACGAGCAGTTTGTCAGCTCTAGTAATAATTGCTTCTCGAACTAGTATTTCCAGTTTTCCTTCATCATCCAGTCAGAAAAACTTCAGCACACAATATTTTTCCTTACTCTTTGGTCGTGTTTTCATTTTTATTTTTTTGGCCATCAAAACAAAAAAAAAAAGAAGAAAAAAAACTACCAATATTCACATCCAACATTCACAGCCCTTGCTCATTTAAAAAAATTATAGACATTTGCCAGCCTTTACAGCCTTAAGTCTTTTTTTTTTTAACAATACCACAAGTTTTTCTTCCCATCCAGGAAGCTTTTTCAATTCAAAATGTCGGAATCAGCCTTGAGTTCAAAAGCTTTACAGATTAAACCTGCACCCCCATGCAGTGGACCAAAACATCTCGCCTGGGCAGCCAGGCCCCAACAGTTGCCCCTAACGACCCCCTTTCAGAGGCATATACCAGTATTGGGTATTGAAAGCTAAAATAACCCCAACGGCTCCCCATTCCTAATGGGCGGACCCGTTCTTATGGGTCAATTTGGATGTTTTCGAAGCCAAAACAACTTTTTTGTGCTACTCTATAAAGCTTTCGAACCTAACACTAATTCTGACATTTTGAATTGGAAAAAGCTTGCTGGATGGGAAGCTAAACATCTTCAAACTTGGAAGTCCAGTGGATTGTTCTTTACCTTTTTTTGGAATGACTATGACCTGTATGACAGAATATTCATCAACATATCCTCTCACCATAAAGAAAATATTGAGCCCTTCTCTTCTCATCACTCAGCTTAAATGGCCAGCTATCTCCAAGATGCATCCTGTTGGCTCCAAAATGAAACTATCTATAAACAATGGAGGCCACTGAGCTTATTGAGACCTTTCTTGACAATCAGTCTTTGATCTCATGCTTGGTTTTGCTCTGTCATGCGTCATTAAATTTGTGACAGGTTACCTCAGATCAAGCATCGCAAAACAAAAAGATTTCCCATTATCATTATTCAGTATTGTTCACAATCTCTTAAATGATACACCAGTTCCATCGTGGAATAATGTACGTAGTAATAATAGGAAAATGTGGAAAAAGAAAAGCCTGTAACCACTTTCCAGTTGGACTGTCAACCTGTGAGACAGGATGACGCTTCAATAATCCTGTTAATTGAGGAAAGGGTTTTTTTTTTATCATAGGCATATAAGGCTAATTGCAAAGCAAATTATGCTGTAATAGTAACAATTTACCCTACAGAATAAAAAATTGTTTGATAAAGATCACTTTAAAATAAAAAAAATATTTATTTAATGTAATTCAAGAATACTTTGATACAACAGGTGAAATTAAATGTTATTAAATTTTTAAATTTTTATTTTCTTATTTGTTGTCTTGAACCTGTCGTAGATGTTGACAGCTGAAGGTAGGAAGAATCTTCTGTAGCTGTCAGTCTTGCACCAGAGCTGGAGAAGCATCTGACTAAAGACACTGGTGTTGTTTCAGTCTTTTGAAGAGGATTCTAACTGTTATCCTTTATTCTTCATTTTATGAAGAATTAAGAGAGTGTGACCTGAAGAGGTCACACTCTCCACAACAGACTTATAGAAGACATGCAATATCTTGCTCAATACATTGAAGGACCTCAGCTTCCTTTGGAAGTACAATCTGCTCCATGCATTTGGTCTGCATTTTTCCCTAAAATGCACAACACAACCATCAAGGAACTCCCTATATCACTTCACTATGTTTTAAATAACTTTGATAGAATAATTTTACCATCCTTGTTTTAAGTGACTACTCTCGCCTTCCTATCTTGCTAACTATTTTGCATATTTTGATGTGTTTGTTATTTGTTTTTCCAATGCAAATCACAAGCTGATTCAGTATCTTTCCCCCTTATGGTTCAGCTGGACATTTCTCATTACTTGGTGTGGGCAAAGTGCTAATGAATGTTTCAAGAAACATTAAGATGATTTTTTGCCAAGCCAAAATATTCTCCTGTTCAATATTTAAGCGTTAATACTAATCCTAATCTCTGTTGTTTATCATGATACCCAGATAAGGACGATCTTACGAGGGTGGATGTGACCGCACTTCTAGTGGGACTCATCTGTGCTGGAGTGGTGCTGGTTGTTGTTGGCGTCTTGATCTGGTATATGTGTCAAGCCAAATGCAAAGGGGACTTCAGTCGTCGTGCAAGGTAAGCCAACTTCTCCATGCACACTTGGGGTAAGATCAGCTGTCTCATTTATCTTTTATTATTGCGTGAGATTTATACTAAAAGTTTGCATACATCCAAAAACTTTTTCAGATTTATCAAACCATGCACACGCACTAAAAAAGGGCACACATTCATGATCAATCTCACAAGCGGACTTGTTCTTCCGGTTCAATTTCCGGTTCAATTTGCATGTTTTCTAAGCCAAAACACGCTTTGTTTGGGCTACTCTATAAAGCTTCAAACTCAATACTAATTATGACAAAGCTTGAAAAAGCTTCCTGGATGGGAAGCGAAATGTCTTCAAACTTGGAAAACAAACTCCACAGGATTTTTTTTAAACTCTTTTGGAATGACTATGACCTGGATGACTGAGAATCTTCACCAGCATCTAGACTCCGACTTTACTAAAACCAGAATCACCAGGATATTGTCAAGAGAAGAGATTGGAGACATCATACAGCGCCTAAAGCTCTACCTTATGTTCGACCCTCTACACATAGGTGCAGTTTGACCGAGACAGAAATAGATGTTTTGGTGAGAGAAGTGAAGAGTTGGGTAAATGTGTTTGGTAGCCACCAGAATGTTGTAATAAATTAAAGGAAGAATTATGAATGGAAACAGTCTAATGGGTGGATTGATCAAAAAAACAATGGCTTCAAAGTCAGAATTCTCCTAAAAGTGCACACACGTAATAAATTATCATGTGAGCAGTTTTATTTAAAACACGCACACACACACATAGACTACCACGCACATTTTAAAATGTTCTATGTGTGCAGATTTAATATCACGAGGCCCCCAATATGTCACCAGCGTCAGCGTATGCTCCCTCTCTGCACTCGTAGATTCTCTCCTACCCTAGTCTGGATCTGTTTCTGTCCGCTCATGTCAACACTTGTCACTTTGAGGTCGGAACCAATGTGAGAAATAAGCTGCCTTTTGATTGGCTACTGCAGGAGCATGCACTCATTCTTGTGATATAATTGGGCCTCGTGGTAATGAATCTGCACGCATAGTTCCATAGATGTGGATAGTAGTTGAAACACGTATTTTAAATAAAACTGCTCATATCATGAGGCGCTTTGCAGACTTATATTAACTGCAAATTTTTAAGATTTTTAAGAATGTGGCAGTTTGTCCTAGGTTTTTTTAAAGTGCAAATATACATCATACCTTTTTTTTTTTTTACACTGATTACAGATAATGAAAAACTATTTCCATATTACTGTAATTCTACTCAAAGAATTTGCTCTAAGGTTCAGATCTTAGAACAATGAACCATTGATCTCTCAATGCACAAGACATAATGCCTATCATTTGTTTATTGTTTTTTTTATGAGACACATGTATCCTGCTTTTATACCTGCACATGTTTATTTCCCGTACTCGTATCACAGCTTAATGAAATTCAGAACATGTGTTTTTAATTAGCCATTTAACTCAGGATGTTTATGTTTTGGTGAATAGTGAATGTTCATTCATTGTGGGAGTAAATGGCATTAATTCCCAGACTTTAATTTCAAACTGCCCAATTTTTTTCGGCTGAATTATAAGGATTTATTTTTAACGGGTTGGTTTTATGGCATGAGACCAGATTTGAAGTCTGAAGTCTTAAATAGCCCAAATCAGAGGCTTAATGTTCACCTGCTTTATATCATTGTTGGAACATCCACATTTATGCAGGTTTTAATTGTCTTACTTTTAAGTTTTCTTAAATGGCTCAATCTCTCTCATGTCCTAAAGAATTTCTCTAGAAGGTATTTTGGGAGGTCATCATACGCATCAGACTTGTAGCTTTATATTTGGGACAAGAAGTTTGTTCCTACAGTATGCTGCAATTTCTCAGATATTTAGTCAGTATTTACCTCTGAATGGCCAAAAAAACCTGCATAAGAAAGAAAGCTTACCGGTATATATAATTCAGATGATCACTGTAAATCCTGCCTTTTTGTTTCTACTCCTAACTCTTAAAACCACTGCAGTCAGGAGCTACACATGACTCAAGTATGTTTTATTATGACCCATCATGGCAGCTGCTGTCCCATGTGGTTGCAGACATATTAAGCATAACATGATGTAAACCTTTCCCTTGTCCTCTCAGCTCCATCCGTGGACGTCCCAGGAGGAGCAATGCCTCCCTGATAATGCGAAGGTTGGATGAGGTCTCCAGACAGCCCCCTCCAGGATCCTCACACACTGTGGATGTAGAAGACCTTCCTGGACTACCCACATACGACCAGGCAATCCGATTAAATGGACAGCATGACTTACCACCTCCTCCCTATCCCGGGTAATATGGATTCATCCTTATTTTAATAACTTCCTGGACCATTTTCACTCACTTTGTTTTATCGTCTGCCACAGTGCTTACCTTTCTCTTTGTTGTTTCAGCTCGAGACCCGGGAGTATTCGACGGTAGGATCTTCAAAGAAACGTTCTCTGACTGAAAAATTAAAACCTTAATTTATAAGTAGCATCTACATGAAGATACTCTATTTCTACGTGACAGGACTACAGGTGTCTTTTTATATATATCCATCACCTTTATTAAGCTGTTTTTTTTCCCCCAAAGTAGACTTTTATTTTTTGTAAGATTACTATATATGTAATTCTTTTGTCCTTTATTTTTATGTCACCTCTGGCATTTTAAGTCTTAAAATTACACCAACAAAAAAAAACAGGAAACATATTGTTGCAGTTTGCTGAAAACCTTGTTTCTCTATTTTGTTGTTGTTGGTTTCTTGTCAAATTAATCCATTCTTGGACCCTTTCTGTGGTTTCATTAATAAATATACAGTTTGCTTTTTTTTGACACTTTCTAATGGATATTTATATTCCGAAGGAAAACGCCTTTTCATTTCCTGAAAAGTAAAAACCTTTAGTTGTCCACAATCTTTTTTTAGATGAATTTACGACCTGTTGAAGACATGCCAGATATGTTTTTAAACTTCAGGGTGGTTACCAAACAGATTTTTCTTGTAAATGAATTAAAAATCAAAACATTACTATGGTCTATTAGATGTTTTTACGAAGAAAACTGTTGCTTTTCTCAAATTGAATTAAGTTAGTGTTTCTAAATAGTTTTTTTCTTTTGTTTTTGTTGATCATTATTATCATCTTAGTTTTTGGTTCCCCTTTTCTTAATGTGTGCTTGCCTGAAAGTATAACACTGTTTGATCATGACATGTAATGTAAACCACCCTTCTTTTTTTGTGAGCTTAATTATACAGTTGAATTTTGTTTGCATTTTTTTTTTTTTATTTTATCCAAAGGATGTAGTAGATAGTGTGCTCTGAGTTGTTGAAACTGTTCTTCAGAGGAGCAGACAGTGTCTGTAATGGAGTTAAAGAGACAGCTTCTTATGGATCACATACCAAGAAACTCAGGATATTAATTTCTGGGACAGAGACAATAAGCCTGAAGCTGCTTTCATTTCCTCAATGGTAAAAACTGCCATCAAATGGATGCTTTAAGCATATTTTATGCACTGATCTTCCAGCTTAGTCCATAATAATTTACTATTAATTTTTCACTGTGATGCCTTTTTTTTTTTTTTTTTTCAATGAAAATTTGATTATTTTTTTCTTCCTGCTTTCAATGTGACAAATGTAGACAATGTGCACCAAAACAGTCATGTGAATCCTTATTTTTCGATAACGGTCAATCCTGAGATGAGTTTTGAAATGTGTTTTAATATCATAGTTAATCTACATCGATGCTTCAGATATTTTACGTTTTGAATGCTGCTCAGTCTTTTGAAATAATAGAAACACATATCAGTAAATGAGAAGTACAGCTAAAACCTCTGTGGATATAAAACCCTGAAAAACTTTGCTTCATCTGAACCAAATGCTGTAGGTTATGCTTCAATTTAATCTGCAAAATGGATTTTTTTCAAGATGTCAAAATTAAGGGATTTCATGAAGGAACTGTATTTTTCACATGATGTTAAGTAGAGTTTAAATCTAAAATATTTTACTTTAATAAAATTCTATTTTAATTATACGTGTCATTTGTTCTACTACCTTGATTCTTTGGACAGTCTTGGGAAAAAATGCACAAACTTCTAGCTTGAGTTTCACTACTACAGTTAATAAAATCACATTAGCAACTCTTAAAGTGTTTTGAGATTAAAAGACCTTGTTTAATCTTGACAATAGACTCTCCACTATTTGATACACAGTTAAGTTTTTTTTCTCTTAAATTTTCCAAATGACTGTCTTGTTTTCTTTGAACTGAAAAATTTCTTTCATACTCATTGCAACAAGCTGTTTTAGATGTACAGGGTTCTAATGTAAAGGTGTATCTCAAATAAAACAAATAATTTAAAAGGGAACTTAAGAAATTAAGTTCAAAAAGTCTGTGATGGTATACTTACATACAGTGGGGCAAAAAAGTATTTAGTCAGCCACCAATAGTGCAAGTTCTCCCACTTAAAAAGATGAGAGAGGCCGGTAATTTTCATGATAGATATACCTCAACTATGTGAGACAAAATGAGAAAAAAAAATCCAGAAAATCACATTGTCTGATTTTTAAAGAATTTATTTGCAAAATATGGTGGAAAATAAGTATTTGGTCAATAACAAAAGTTCATCTCAAAACTTTGTTATATACCCTTTGTTGGCAATTACAGAGATCAAACGTTTTCTGTAAGTCTTCACAAGGTTTTCACACACTGTTGCTGGTATTTTTGCCCATTCCTCCATGCAGATCTCCTCTCGAGCAGTGATGTTCTGGGGCTGTCGCTGGGCAACACGGACTTTCAACTCCCTCCAAAGATTTTCTATGGGGTTGAGATCTGGAGACTGGCTAGGCCACTCCAGGACCTTGAAATGCTTCTTAAGAAGCCACTCCTTCGTTACCCGGGCGGTGTGTTTGGGATCATTGTCATGCTGAAAGACCCAGCCACGTTTCATCTTCAATGCCCTTGCTGATGGAAGGAGGTTTTCACTCAAAATTTGACGATACATGGCCCCATTTATTCTTTCCTTCACACGGATCAGTCGTCCTGGTCCCTTAGCAGAAAAACAGCCCCAAAGCATGATGTTTCCACCCCCATGCTTCACTGTAGGTATGGTGTTCTTTGGATGCAACTCAGCATTCTCTCTCCTCCAAACACGACGAGTAGAGTTTTTACTAAAAAGTTCTATTTTGGTTTCATCTGACCATATGATATCCTCCCAGTTATCATCTGGATCATCCAAATGCTCTCTAGCAAACTTGAGACGGGCCTTGACATATACTGGCTTAAGCAGGGGGACAGGTCTGGCACTGCAGGATTTGAGTCCCTGGCGGCGTAGTGTGTTACTGATGGTAGCCTTTGTTACTTTGGTCCCAGCTCTCTGCAGGTCATTCACTAGGTCCCCCCGTGTGGTTCTGGGATTTTTACTCACCGTTCTTGTGATCATTTTGACCCCACGGGGTGAGATCTTGCGTGGAGCCCGAGATCGAGGAAGATTATCAGTGGTCTTGTATGTTTTCCATTTTCTAATAATTGATCCCACAGTTGATTTCTTCACACCAAGCTGTTTACCTATTGCAGATTCAGACTTCCCAGCCTGGTGCAGGTCTATAATTTTGTTTCGGGTGTCCTTTGACAGCTCTCTAGTTTTGGCCATGGTGGAGTTTAGAGTGTGACTGTTTGAGGTTGTGGACAGGTGTCTTTTATACTGATAACGGGTTCAAACAGGTGCCATTAATGAAGGTAACGAGTGGAGGACAGAGGAGCCTCTTACAGAAGAAGTTACAGGTCTGTGAGAGCAAGAAATCTTGCTTGTTTGTAACTGACCAAATACTTATTTTCCACCATATTTTGCAAATAAATTCTTTAAAAATCAGACAATGTGATTTTCTGGATTTTTTTTTCTCATTTTGTCTCTCATAGTTGAGGTATATCTATGATGAAAATTACCGGCCTCTCTCATCTTTTTAAGTGGGAGAACTTGCACTATTGGTGGCTGACTAAATACTTTTTTGCCCCACTGTACATTTCTATTTATTTATAGTATCCCCCAACTTTATTTTTGCAGTAAAATACGTTATACGGCACAAAAAGCATTCTCACTGAATTATTGTGGCATTATTGTCCTCTAACAAGAATTTAAAGGTACTCACCCAGTTACTGACACCCACCTAAACAAGGGAAGGTTAAAAAATGTTATTGCTAAAAAAAGCTTGTGGTTCAGAGAACTGTCTTAAACTATATTAATGAAGGCTTAAGTGAAAGTAAAAGGTGAGCTAGAAACGAGATGTTTTGATTCCCCGCATAGCGTTGGGGGATCAAAACATCTTGTTTGGTCAGCCAGGCCAACAATGACGACTCCCTCCTTTGAGAGGTATCGAGTATTGCAGACTCACAAAGAACTCAAACATTTCTAAGGGGTGGACCCATTCTTCTGGTTCAATTTGCATGTTTTCTAAGCCAAAACAAGACTTTCTTTGGCATACTCTATAAAGCTTGAAACTCAACACTAATTCTGACATTTTGAATTGAAAAAAATTTCCTGGATGAGAAGCGAAATGTCTTCAAACTTGGAAAATAAAGTCCACCGGATTGTTTTGTTTTTTTACTCTATTGGAATGACTATGACCTGGATGACTGGGAATCCTCACCAGCATCTAGACTCTGAACTTACTAAAACCTTAAAGAATCACCAGGATATTGTCAAGAGAAGAGATTAGAGACATCATACAAAATACAGATTATCTGAAAGACCTACTCAACCAATCTGGGTTTTTCTTACCCCTCACAAGGAATTGTCTCCTCAATAAAACACAGCACTGATAAAGTAGAAGAAGCCAAAACTTGAATTTTTAAGTTTAGGGACTGTTACATAGTTTCAATTAACCTGCACAGTTGACAAAATACAAGTTGATTTTATTATTATGAACAAAATTAGAAATTATATTTAGCAAAATATACATTCTTTACAGTTGGTTGTTTTAGTCTATTCATGCTTAAATATGATGACCACATGTCTTTTTTGAAACATCTGGAGTGATTTTTTTTTAAATATTATTAAAGCTACAATGTGTAGTTTTCAGCAACATCTAATGGTCAGACTGCAGCGGCTTGAACCGCCCCTCTACATTACCACAATACAGAGGCCATCATGGTTCAAAACGGCTTCCACAACATTCGCTTTACCTATCTTTTGAAGTGAGGATGGGGTTAATTTACATTAGATCACAGCATCAAATCAATACATTCTTCAATACTGTTCTCCCAAGTACGTTGATAAGTATACTAATTAGGAAATGCTTATTTATTTATTGTGCATGTATTTATTTTTTAGATATGGCAGAGTTGGTCCTCCATAAAAGAAAACGGTCAACAAAAAATACGGCTACCCCGATCCCCTCTCTCCTGCGGAGTGCAGGTAAACTTGCCAATTTAAGCAATCAGCTGTCACCACATGTGTCATCACAGCAACTACGCCTCACTTGATACAAACACATGCACACCTATCTTTATGGCTCCTACAATGTTTTCATCATCAGTTATCATAGTAGAAAAGTTTTCCCAATCAGATTGTGATGAATTTTGGATACAGGAGATGAGCCCTTGGTCTAACGCCCCACCTGGTTTGAGAAACCGATTCAAAGACTTACTTTTACCTATTATTTAGGTAGTACACACATTTCATCCTTGTCTTATTTTATTCTTACCCTTATTCTTATCTTATTTTATTTATATATCTTATTTGTACCTACAGTCTGATTTTTCTCTCTTCTTAAATGGATGCACTGGGATTAATAAATAAATTTCATTCTGATTCATGAATCCCTTTGGCAGAACTCAATGGGTCATTATAAAAAAAAAGTCAAAAAAAAAAAGTCGCCACCTGGATTAACATATATATATATATATATATATATATATATATATATATATAATTTTTTTTGTCTACATAGATGTAGAGGAGGGTAAAGCTTTCAGTGATACTGATATTAGGTAAGACCCAAATTAATATGAGCATAATTTAATCAGTTATTTTGTTCTGAATTTGATCAATTGTTGACATGAGCATTACATTGAGATATGAAAACATGCATAACAATCATAATCTTTTATAGAGGAGGTGTGAGGTCCAGATTCATATCCTCATCCAACTGGAAATCCATCTCTGTGTTATTAACCTCAACAACACAAGGCTGTATAACAGAGCCTGATCTCAATTCTTAAGTTAACTCTAACCCCAATAGAAAATTGTTGTTTTTTAACCAACAAAAACACAAACCTCCCATGTCAGATGACCTGAAAAAGCAGAAGAAATTTATAAAAAATATATATACAAAGTTTTAAAATTAAATAAAAAAATTAGTGTTCCCCATCAGGTCAATGTAGTAGAAAAATATCATACAGATTTGGGGTCAGTGGGTCACATGACGCTATTGAAGAAATATAAAAATATATACTATAACGAGTCTTAAAAGTTGTAAAAAAAATAAATAAAAAGGCTCAAAATGGAATAAAAATGACTGTGCCCCATCAGGCTAATATAGAAGGACAATTTCACACAGATTTGGGGTCAGTGGGTCACATGATATGGAAGCTATTGAAGAAATTTTTTTTATTATTAAAAAAAATCTTGAAAATATACAAACGCTTAAATGTGTGTGTACCCCATCAGCCTAATGTAATAGAATAATTTAAAAAGTATTTGAGTCAGTGGGTGACAAGTCCCAGTTTGTGTCTTTAAAAGTATGTTTAAAATTTTTAAATCACTCAAAATGAAAAAAACAAGTGCACCTCACAGATGTTATCTGTTGGCATGATTTTATATCATTTTCCTCTTAGCTGATCAAAAGATAATGAATTTACTGATGTTTATTTCTCAATAGCTCTTGGTTCAAATATTTCTAAACGGTCACTAACTCCACAACCACGTGTGGGAGGAGGGAGCAGCTGAGAGACGCTGGCCGAAATCAGAGTCCCTCAGTCGGATCAACTATGAGCTAGATCCCGCTGCCTCCGCGGAGCTTCGACATCCAACTTCACACCAACTTCACCGCGTTTCTCTCCCAGGGTTCCCGGTGGGTCGGACGCGGGGCTGCTGTGATGTTTGCCCGCTGCTTCTCGAAGCTCCGGCGTAGAAGTGAACCTTTTACCGGATGATGGAGGAGAACTGGCCGGGCTCCACCATCGCAGACGCGCTAAATACTCTGGCTGCTCCTCCTCAGAGCGAAGCTTCATGGGCCTATGAGCGCGGCTCAGCTGCTACCAAACCGAGGTAGGAGCTGAAGGAGGGGGCGGCTCACCTCCCAAGGAAAGCCCGGTGATGGAGGGCCTAGTGTTTGCTTTTAAACACAGCTGCAGACGTTAGTTTGAGCTTTACTAATATATTTTAGGATATAAACACAGCTGTGGTTGCCTGCCTCCCCCAGCTAGTTTATGTTAGCAAACAGTAAGCATTGGACTATTGCTAGTTAAAGAACACTGGGACCTTTATTATGACATGTTTGATAAGTTTAAACCAATGCAAGTTGGACAACTAGTAGCCAGTTAGTTAGTTAGTTAGTTACTGAACCGACACAACTTGGTGTATATCTGTAGATTTATACCATTGTCATTAATTACTTTATCTCTTACACGTTTATAAGAAACTAATTACGACGATAAATTGAATAGAATATCAAGAGTAGGAAGCTATAGTGCATAAAACTCAATTATTTCTTTGTCTAATGATAGAATAGAATAGAAAATCCCACAATGGGGAAATTCAGGTGTTACCTCAGCAAAGAAATTATAGAGAAAATTGTCACAAATAATATGTACCTTAGAAAAATGTGTAAGAATAACACAATAGTAAAGATTTGAAAGATAAACAATAAAATGCTGTACTGTAAAGTGCTTTAACAATATAAAAAACTGCACCTGGATAGTAAATAACTAATATACAGCTATGGACATTTTTACAGTAATGGATAAAATAGCAGCAACATCGGAAATATGCAAAATGAGAGCAGCAGGTTATTTAAATAAGGTAGAAACTGCTAAATCAGAATGAATATAACTTATTGAGGTTGTTGGGAACAGTGGTGGTTATAGAGTCTTAGAGCTGCTGGGAGGAAGGATCGGTGATAACACTCCCTAATGATCTAAGTATTTTTTAATTTTTTTTTTTGGCGCCCTGTTTAAAAGCTTGCATCATCTTGAGTTAGTGATATAATTTATTGAAATTTTTTTTTTACAGTTTTCCTGTCAATTGCTGGAGGATTCCTGGTCTTAAGTCAGAGGAATCAGTAAAAATGCTATAATAAGTTTCTTTCCATCCACAGATGTTTACCTTCTGGCTGGAAACAACAACAAAAAAACCCTAAATGTGGTGGATAGAGTATATTGCCTTATTTCACAATAATAATTGAACTTTATTGATCTCACATTGGAGAAATGTACCTTTGCATTTCAACCCATCCCCTTGGTGAGCAGTGGGCTGCCATCGTGGGGCACTCAGGGAGCAATCCGGGGTTAAGGGTCTTGCTCAGAGTTTGTGGGAGTGGGTTTCAAACTCACAACCTCAGGATTCCAAGCTCTACACCCTAACCACAAGGTTTCCACTCCCCTACATAGTTATCAGAACTTCAGGGTGACAACTATGTAAAATTGTAACATTTTATTTTTGTAGCACCCTTCAAAGCAATTTAGATATTTAGACATTTTACAAAGTGATTTCTGCACAAATAAAAAGAACACAAACTAACTTTTCCAAAATACACAATACCTCAGGCCAATCAGGTTCCATTTCCTAACATACAGCTTTTGAAATCATTGCTTTCCGGTATTTGAAAACCTTGTGAAAGCCTTTAGTTGAGCTCTTCCATGTATAGTAACGATAATCTGTATATGGCTTGAATTTGTTACAGAGCACAGATACAGAGAGAGGCAAGTGCCTCCCAGTTTGCTGCCAGCAAATACTCTGTGTTTTGTTTTTTAAATCAGTTAGGATAATCTTTTTCCTTAAACTTAATGTGTTCCTAGAAACATACATGATTAGATAATAGATTGAAAAAGAGGAATTTTTCCTCTGAAGCTGTGCCAGAAATGCTTTCGACTTGCAATGTGCACAATCAGTCTTTAAAACCTTGTGTCCTAAATTTGTTTATGGGTCCTCGATCAGGAAAATTTGTCATTAGCATGCTTAGGAAGGATTTCAACCATTTTAGTGAATATTTGCTCAGGGAGTCATATAAAATGAGCAGAACTTTAGCACCTTCTTTACCAGAACTTTTTTTTAAAAACCTGATCTTTTTAAAGGCAGCTGACAGGATTATTAAATCAACTGTGTATTTTCATCACCCACAATGTGGCTTGCTCTTGCTTGGGACAAATTAAAACAACTTTACAAATTAATATCAGCTTTCTTTGTGCACGCAGTCCCTATAATGTTGCACCTCACCTTGATGGAGAGCTCGCCCAGCAGCAGAGCTTCACTACGACACAGCAGCTCCCAACCTACACTACAGCACACATCCCAGCTGCTGTGTGTGAGTATTAGATTCTACGAGCTGGCTTTATAAAAGGGCCAGGTCAGCTGAATGACTAACATTATCCAAGGCCTTAATGCTTGAGGATGGTTTTGATTTAAATAGCTTTGATTCTCTTTCATTTTGACTGCCAGGCACACTTGAGTCTAGCAGTAATAATCCTGTGACCTCAATCATGAGCTTCCTGTCAGCCATGGATTCGAGAAGTCTTCAGGCTGGTCCTGTTCGTGCCTCGTTGCTTCCTCCTTTTAGACCTCCATCCTGCACCACTGGTAAGAAAACATACCTGTAGAGTTAATGTATACAAAGACCGACTTCTTTTAATTATGCTTTTAAATCCTAGATGTTGTACTTTTCTGTACACATGCATATTCATGGCCTTTTATAATCTTTGACATCTCCTTTGTAGGTGCCAACTCCTCTTCTAGAGATCTGTATCTAACTGGTGCCCTGCCTTCCACAACCAGTTTTCCTTCTCCTGCTGTTTTGTCCCCCTATCAGCACACAAGTGCTTACCCATCAAGGAGCTATGCTACCAACACAACCCTAACACTTCCGGATGGTGCCTTCAGTGCTTCCACCAGTGGCCTGTTCTCTCACCATGACCACCTGCTTCATCTTAAACCCAGCCAGGCTCTGCTGCCCACTACCCTGGCCTTCAATCATCTTTCAGCGCCTTCTGTGGGCTCAGCTCTGCCGGTGGATTCCTCTACATACCGCTCAGCCCAGGAGTCAGCCCCCCACCTACTGCAGCCCCAGTTTAGCCTTGTTCCCTCTGCTTTGCACACCCCTCATGGTGCCCCACAGACCTATGGAGCTATTCAACGTGAATGTAGTGTGATCAAGCACAACCAGAGGCCTTGTAGTAGCCACACGGCATCGGAAAAAATAGCCAACACAGAAGACTCCTTGCAGGAATATTTTGTCCCAGGCAGTGAACCAGATATGTCTTTTCCACAGGACCCGTCCCGTCGCACACCAGTATCTTGCAGCCCATCTTCGAAGAAGGAATCCACACAAGGGGTCAATAGATCCCCCCAACCTAAAAGCGACATTGGAACTCAGCCTTATTCATCCACTTTGCTGAAAAGTGCAGAAGATTCTACCCGGCTGAATTCACACGCTGCAGAGGATGGAGAGAGTAACACTCAGAAGCTGACAACAGATTCCTCGTCTACTCAGAAGCAAAACGCTGATGTTGCCAGTCAACAAGCATCCCAGATATCTGGTCTTATGTCAGACAGTTTGTCTCAGACTTATGTGACCCCTCAAACACAGTCACAGACCTCCCATTACCCCTCAGAAAATCTTTCCTCACTTTACACTACCTTGGCGTCCCACTCAAGCCACTGTGACAACATGGTGCCCATTAGCCAAACTCTTATTCATACCACCACTCCAGTGCTGAGTCAAGAGCAGATCCAGTATGGAACCCATGTTCAGAGATTATGCCAAGATAATTTCTCAGAGATATACCCAAGTGCCCACTCCCAGGGTGTCCTGAATGTGCCATTTACGTCTCAGAATAATGAAGTTTCGGCGACACACTCTCAAAGCTTCAACACTGCTCAGTCTCTTAACTCAGTGTTCCAGTCCACATGTATGCAAAGTCTTCCTACACCTAATTCTATGGTGGAATACAAACCCTTACAGGGGTCGGTGGGAGGTACAGCACATACCATTGTTTCCCACCAGCAGACACAGTCTCACAGTGTTTTATCTGTACCTTTGCCTACATATTCTTCACCTGCTCAACCCTTACAGGATAACATATCTACCTTACAGGAAGCAGGGCCAACATATGCCAAACAAGACCTTCCACCCCATGACAACGAGGCACTAAAGCAGGTGTCCATTGGTTCTGGTGCTGATAATAGCATGATCACTCACAAAATTGTTATCTATGTGGTTTCACAAATGGATGATCACAAAGCACAGATTGTTATTCGAAACAATTCTCACTCTGATGAGCAATTTCTAGGAGTCTGCCATGCAAATCAAGCACAGATAAAGGATGGACATATAGGTTCAATGACCCAGCAGCAGGTATGTCTAAGCAGTGTCAATGGTGATGAAGTTGCTAGCTCAGAGACCTCTAACACTCCTGTTTCCTCACATGGACCTATTAGTAAAGAGCAGCTTAACCAACAGCTCAGAACTCCTGAGCCACATCCACAAAATCAGCAATCCCACACTCAGCCCCAGAGTGAGATTCCACCTGCCCATTCTTCTTATATGTCATTCCCTAGTTCTCAGGTGTTTCTTGAGTCCAACCAGGTGATTCCTGTCCAGCAGCCTCTTGTCCACCAAAGTCAGAACACTTCAAAGTTGGTATCGGTGCAGGGTGTTGAACCAGCCCAGGGTTTGGGATCAGTTCACATCCAGTACCACCAGGTGGATCGAGACTTGCTTTGCACCAATGTCACTGAAAACCTGAGTCAGCAGACTGTAGTCATGTCTGAACCAAGCTCACAGTGCTCTTCTTCCACAAACCTCCATTACAGCCAGACGGCAAATCAGCAGCCAAATGATGGCAAAAGTCAGTTTGCTCTTGACTCTATTTGCTTTCCAGACTCGATGCTCTTAGCAGATGAGAGAAATATTTTGTCAGATGTCGATGACATCTTGGCTGCTACAGAGGCAGCTTGTGGTATCACACCTCAAGATTTTGTCAAAGCGGCATCATCTTCTGACATCAAACTGACTACAATGTCAAGTCCTGTGGATTCCAAGGGTCATCTCATGACTGTGGATATAAGCCAGATGTCACCTAGTTTCTCCTCAGCACAACATCCTCCGGTCTCCAACACTCACTGCCACACTATCAGTATGACACTAAATGGTGCTCACATGGCTACAGCCAGCCAGGATCAGTCTGTTGGCCACAACACTTACAATAATCTCACTATAAATGGGGATAGAAGGATCTCTGAGAGCAGCTTCCAGTTAGCTAGACAGGTGTTAAACTCCCTAGGTGTCTCCAATGGAGTCAAAGATAGTACTAGATATGCAGGTATATCCAATGGAGGCCAAGATGGTACTAAATATGCAGAAACTCAAAAATCTCTTGGAACTAAAGACTCACCAAAAAAGAAAACACGCTCCAAGTCTAGAACAAAACCAGGTGGTCCTAAGGAGGGAGAGGGATTCACTAGACCGACCATGCGGGGTGGACAAACTAAGTGCCAAATCTCACGGGGCAGTGATGCCAGTTCACCGTCTGCCGCAAATGGCACACGGGACAGTGTTCCTCAGCATGAAAGAATCCGGCATAAGATCCGTGAGGTGAAAGAGAAGCAGCCAGAGGGTGTTGAAGCAGCCCAACGTTTGGGACCAGTTCACGTCCAGTACCACCACATGGATCGAGGCTTGCTTTGCCCCGGTGTCACTGAAAACCAGAGTCAGCAGACAATAGTTATGTCTGAACCAAGCTCTGTTTGCTCTTCTTCCACAAACCTCCATTACAGCCAAATGGCAAGTCAGCAGCCAAATGACGTCAAAATGACTGCAATGTCAAGTCCTGTGGATTCCAATGGTCACACAAAGGACAGTGTTCCTCAGCAAGAAAGAATCTGGCAGAAGATCCGTGAGGTGGAAGAGAAGCAGCCAGAAGTCAAAACCGGTTTTCTTGGCTCCTTCTTAGACTTTATCAAATCAGGCCCCAAACAGCAACACTCTCCAAGCAATACGAGAACAAGCAGTCGTCCAAGAAAACCCTCCTCTTGCTCCAAACCTTGTATTTTGCCTTCTTTGCAACCCCAAGTGCTGACTCTGCCTAGGCCTTCACTTCCCCAGGAGAGTCCAGGTTTAAACTCCCAGCAGAAACATCTGGAAAAGGATCTGCAGAAGAACCTGAATGACTGCAACCGACGTTGCTCATTCAGCTCAGACGAAGAGGAGAGTACTGGGAGGAATCAAGCTCTTAGGAACAGCATCAGCTCAGCTCTCTCAGCTCTGGATAAGTCTTCAGATGGGAGAACAAATGCAGGTAATGGCCTCCTGCCTTGACTTAGAAAACATCAATCAGTCAGCCTGTAATTAAGTGTTCAATGTTTTGTCGAGCTAGTGTTGGTGGACCGTTGTTTCCAGAGATTAAATTCAACTGTGTGTTGAATGAATTAGATTTATTTAATGTTTTGGTCATAGCCTAGTATTTTTAGTCAATAGAAAACAGATTCTGCTGGGGATCAGTAGAGTTCTTTAAAGCAGGAAATTAAATCAAATTAGATTTTGAGTTACTCTTGCCAGACATGTTCACAAGTCATTTTTTGCAAGTCCAAGTCAAGTCTCAAGCCTGAGAGCTCAAGTCCAAGTCAAGTCTCAAGTCTTGAGAGCTCAAGTCCAAGTCAAGTCTCAAGTCTTGAGAAGGCCTGTTGCAATAATCAATTAATCGCACAAAAAATTCGAATCACTTGATTAATTAAAAAAAGTGCAATAATTTTCGTGCTTGCTTGTTTCTCCTTGTGTTTTCATCTCCGTCACTGATACGGTATAGCTTAAAGGTCGCTATTATATCTATGGAATTATCATTATCTTGAACTGCTAAATGAAAAATACAATTAAAAAAAGCACACGCAAAATTTTTTGCATTTTTATTTTTTTTTTCTTTCAAAAAAAAACTATTTTCCTACAGTATTTACCTGACATTTGTGGTTACAACTTTTTCTAGTTTTAGCAGTAAATGTCTGCTCTTTTATTTTTAAGTGAAAATGAGGACTGTGGGAAAAAAACAATCACAATCCTGCCTTTTATTCATACATATGAGGTTAGCAACTACAAGAGATAAAGAAAAACCCTAAACAAATAGCAGGACAATAACAATACTTTTATAAAAGAAAGATTGTGGCAATAACTTTTTGTAACTTAATGACTTGGCGGGCAGTATTTTCAATTCAATTCAGTTTATTTATTTAGCACCAATTTACAACATTATTCACAACATTTCTCCTCTACCACTGCCATGAAGCTTTTAAAGCTGGGCTTGTCGATCAAAGACAAGGGGAGGTTGCATGAAATAATAAGGTCCTGAATTATTGCCTTATGTCTGTGATGTCCCTGGCTGTACACCTGCACTGCACTGTGGCTGATAAAATTAGATGTGGTGGACCCAGCATCGTGTATTTTTTTCTAAAGAAGCTGCAGTTTGCTGCTCTTTTATTCCCGCCTTATGTAAAGTTTTTGTAGCCAAAGGTTATTATGAACGGTGGCACCGAAACAGGGGGGGTAATCATCGCTTCCATATCTGTATGGGAGCATGCATGCATGCGCACGGGCATATATGTCACGTATTGTTGCGTCAGTGACGTCAGTGTGTTGCACAGAGAAAAATATGATTTATGGTTTTCTTTCATTTAAATGTTAGTTTTATGCTTTGCATGTTTGGAGAGGAAGATATGATTTGTTTTTCTTCGTATTTTCTTCTTGAGCTTTGCATGTTTTGATGTTTCTTTTTTATATGATTGTTTTCCTTTATTTTAGACTTTTGAATTTTTCCTGCATGTTGGGTTGTTTTAGTTTGTTTTTCCCTTGTGACAATCCATGCGCACTGGACTGAAGTAGTTGTCTGAGGAGGCGGAGTGAATTAATTGCGCTGCGTAATTGCTGCGCTCAGGTGTGAGCAAGGGCTGATTAAAGCCGACATAAAAGGAGTCTGAAGGAGAAGGAGAACGGAATCTGCAGGTGACAGAGACGGACGCGCTGCCGGGGGAGAGGCAGGCGGGATCCGTGCGCCAGGAGGGTGCACAGATGGCCCAGTAAGGAGTATTAGGGCAGAGGAGGAACCTCGCCTGTAAGTAGCGCTCCCCCTCGCTTAAAGCATAAACAGGAATATATCTTCCGACGCGGTTTTGGCGCGTGGATGCTGGTGTTCTCCCTGCTTCTCTTTTTAGCTGGATCGGTCTGGAAAGGGGCTTGGTACACCAGGGAGTGCCCAAAAGTGCATGCCAGAGTCAGCTGTGGATCAGCCAGTGGGTGCTCCAGGCCGATCACTCGCACCAGAAGCAGCATAACAAGCCGAGCCCAACTTCCAGCCTCTGATTTTTAAGGAAAACTGTTGAATTTTAGGGTTTATCAGGAAAAGAAAAGGACTGTTTTATTATGCCACTTTTGCTGTGGCTTTTTGTATAAATAAAACACTTGAACTTGAGTGCTTCACGGTTTGGGTCTTTGAGTTGTTTGCTCCCCCTTGTGTCAAAGACTGAGTGTGGGGCCATACTGGCCACAAGTGCTGCTTTTTTTTTTTTTTTTTCACCTCTTCTGTGTGCGGGTAAGGCGAGCGGCGATCAGTCAAGTTAGTAAAACAAAAAACACTTGAATAAGTGTTTTTACACTGGAATAAAATATTGTTCACAAGTCGGAAATCACGAGTCTCAGTCGAGTCTGAAGTCCTTCAAATGCAAGTCTAAGTCGAGTCTGAAGTCATTAAATATGCGACTTAAGTGCGACTCGAGTACGAGTCACAAACTCGAGTCCCCATCTCTGACTCTTGGTCATGAATTTGTTTTTTTTGAGACAGGCAGGCTAAAATGACTCCTCATCAATATTATACATTTCAACTCCTTCCTTAGATAACCAAGTTCAGGTGCCAGTGATGAAGCCAGTCAAGCTTACCGGCTTGCCACCAGTATCCACACCTGCTCCAGTGGGCCCTGTGCCAGTGGCCTCTGCACCAACCACAGTCTCAGGAGGGACGGAGTTTTTGACCAAAGAGACGACCGTGGCCATTGAGGGGCTGACGGAAGAGGAGCCATCTGACAGCGAGGGAGAGGGGATGTATCGAGAGAGAGATGAGTTTGTCATCAAGAATGAGGACATCGAAACATTTAAGGTACTTTGACTTTTAGTGACCAAAGAGAAGGTTAAGAGTTAGGCAGAGTCATCAAGTTGCTGTTTCAGATGCTGTCTCTTTCCTAACCCCACCCTACTGCCAACTATCCATTAGACCTTTTGCTTTCCATTTTCAACAGCATAAGCAGGGTTCCCGCACATCCTTAAAAAGTCTTAAAAGGCATTGAATTCTACAATATAAAATCAAGGCCTTCATTGGTATTAAATATCTTAATTCCATCTTCCATTGGTCTTAAAATTGTAACCACATCATAAATAGGATTTTATTTTTGTAATCCATAACAAAAAAAATAATTGACAATATTTTTCTTACATTTACTGAACCGCTCGCTGTAACAATTATTGGTTCCGTCCCGATAGTAGAACCAATAAAAAAGATGTTGCGGCTGGATGTTGGGATGATGTGCCAGTAACTTCTTATCTGGACAACATGGGGAAGTTTTAAATTCAAACAAAAATTGGCTATCCATCCAAGAGTTTTCTACATGGCTAAAACCACAACCAGGGAGCACGATGGGAATCAAGACAGTGGAGACACATGTGAGAAGCATGAGACTCAAAGCGTCAAAATCAAGTTATGGAGAAGCAGCAGGTATTTCTCCATTCTGTTCCACCCTTGTCTCTGCAACGCCTCTGCAGCATCTCTCACATCACCAACAGCGCCAGTAGAACCAAATCTCAGGAAAATGCTTGGCGCTACGCCGCCAATGAAAGTAGGGGGATTGTGTAGGGAACAAAACAAAGTTAGTGAATTTAGTTCAGTAGTTGTTAAAAAATATATCTGTTTGTCTTTTGCTTTCTTCCTATAGAAATTTTTTCAAAATTTGAAAGTGGGCCAGAAAGTAATGGTTTATGTTAAAATAAACATTTGGTGTAAATTTGTCTCTACCAGGTTTTTCTTGTGTTTTTTTGTGAAGTTGGTTTTATTTTAAGTGGAATTCAAAAGTCTTAAAAACTCTTGAGTTGCACTTGCCTTAAGCTGTAGGAACCCTGATAAGTCAGGGAGTCTGCATTACAAATACCGATCTTCACCAATCCAAATGGCAACCAACTATGAGATTGACCTTTCACCAATCTATGATGATACAATATTCTATATTGTAGAACATAAAAGAAATTCCTTTAGTTTATTTTCTCCCATTTAATGAATAAACTTCAGAGAATTGTTCCCTTGATCTCAGCACCGTACACAATCCCCCGGATAATGAACCAGGTTTAGATAACATGAAATGATAAGCTTATATTGAATTATTTCAACACCCTTCCTGCCCTTTATCTGAGAAATATCCTCCTTGCTTCATCTGAAAAACTAGGGTACAGCATTATTTTAGGGGTAGAGTGCACAAACCGTGCACAGAGGCCTCAGTCCTTAATGCAGCTGTACCAGGTTCAAGACATGGAAAGGAGTGCCACAGTATAAAACGAGATCTTTTTAATAAAATAATGATCCACATGCTAGATACATCCTTTAGCAACAGCTTAACTTTAATGTGACTGAAATTCAAGGGATCGATGGCAGGTTTTGGTCTGAGAAAGGTATCCTGAAATTTGATTTGCACACCAACTCAACCAAGATTTTTTTCTAACTGGTTTGTGTTTACGAATTTGAATTATATAGGATATGTGTCGCAAAGATACTGAGAAAATGTTTGAAATCCTTTATCGAAGCGTTTTAATAGCAGTTAGCAGACTTAGATCTGCTATTTATCAATGAAGATTTGAAAACAAAAGATGACTTCCCTCTATTACTTAAGTGTCATTTTTCATACCAACGATCTACTGCTATGACCTGAAACCCAGCTTGTTTTGCATGTCTTCAGGTCACAATGAGGGCAGGGGTTGAGCCTCCGGCTATTTGGAAGGTCCAGAAAGCACTACTTCAGAAATTTGTGCCTGAGCTGAAAGATGGAAAGAGAGTATTCTCTGCCACAAACAGTGTAAGTTAACTCAGACTATGGATGAATCAATTATCGTATCTCTTAACGTCATGTAAAACCTTTCTGTGCATTGCAGTACCTTGGATACTTTGGTGATGCAAAGACGCTATACAAGAGAGTGTATGTGAAATTTTTGGAAAATTTTAACAAAAGGGAGTACGTGCGAGTTTGTAGTCGGAAGCCACGCAGAAAGCCTATGAGTTCGCTAAAGTATGTTGATAAATCTGCACAAGTAGGTTTGTCCAAACGGCTTTTCAGCAATGTAACCCTCTTTCTGTCCCACAGGGCTATTCAAATGAAAGCTTTGCTTGGGCTGACGAATCCGTCAACTTCCCAGAACCAAAAGCTCTGGCCCAAACAAGTGAAGTCGTGGGCAGATTCACCGCCAAAGAAGAGGAAAAAATGGAAAGAGGATTTTTCATCGACTCCCTCAGGATCATCTGCAGAAGAAGGTACTAAGAAGGATTTTCTTTTTTACATAAATACTTGAATTTTTCATTAATTTTCATTATTCCTTTCTATTTTGTCATTTCCCCTTTTTGTCTACTGATGTTTTGTCTCGGCTGAACTCACTCAGAGTTAAACGCTCCATTTACTTCACGGCTACTCAAGCTCAACATGAGAACTATGAAGGAGACGTTCAAAAGCTTTGTTGAGCTCCTCATTAGTGTCGCTTTAGACGAAGATGTGATGACAGCGCTGGAGAGAGCAAATGGTTTGTGATCTAGTTTTCCGATGCCATTTGATTGCTCTTATTAAGGATTTAGAACGTTTTCCATGCTTCTTATTATAGATGAGTTGCTGCTGCCACATATGAAGAAAGTAGATGGGATGATCAGTGACATCAGGAAACGCTTGCTTAACAAACTGCATATAGGGCAGTTCTTAAAGGTGAGCTTTTGTTGACCTTATAATAGTCAAACCTTTTCCTTTTTCTAACTTAGCTGGTTATTTTGTTCTTTTTTTTTTTTTTTCCCAGACGGCTTTAGATAGCTTTCCGGACATCTCAGTAGTAACTGAGCTGAAGGATGGTGAAACCCCAGCCGTTAAAGTACGTCTCAGTGGGAAGGCCTACGACAAGAACACTATGAAGCCTTACGAGACGCTGGACCAAGTGATGCGGGTCAGGCTTGTAAAATGTATTGTTATTTAGCTGTGTGTCCAGCAGAGGGCGCAGTGTCACCAGTTTTTGCTTCTCCTGTCTTCCAACCTCTATCCTCAGGCTTACTTTGCAGCATGTTTCTGTGCTCTAACACACTTAGGGTTAATAACCTTATTAGGAAGGTCTGCATAGACCTTTTAAGAAGAGTTTTCTGTAACAGTTAGTTTTCTAGATGTGCATTTCTATCGCTTTTAATTTAAACACAAAGATGCTGACTATAACCTATTCCAGTATGTTAAATTGAGGTGTAAATAAATTTATCCTGACATGTTTTTTTTTTATTCAGTGACTACAGATTATGTACACACAGCGATCTGTCTTGATTTTTTTTCTGTTAATCTTCGGTCATTTTTTTTTTGCTTACAGCTTACAGACCCAAAATGTAACATCAGAATACTAGATACGACTAACTTGATAAAACATTTGTTTTGTTTTCTTTTTCTAATCAAAAAAGTTCTGCCGACTTAAATATAATTCAATTCAGTTTATTTATATAGCGCCAGTTCACAACACGTCATCTCAAGGCACTTTACAGAGACAATTCAACCAGATCATACAGTCAGATTGGTTCACAGTTTTCTATCTGAGGAAAATCGGCTGATTGCATTGACTCGAAGGCAATCCCTTACACCAAGCATGCTTGTAGCAACAGAGGAGAGGAAAAGTCCCTTTTAACAGGCAATAAACCTCCAGCAGAACCAGGTTCAATGTGAGTGGCCATCTGCCAAGGCCGACTGGGGTTCAAGGATTTATAGACATACAGAAAGAAGCAGTGATACAAAGGGTAACTGTCAACTAGCTCCACAGGAAACACACAGCTGGGCAGACGAGCTCCGAGCCAGCTCCCATGTCAGAGGATGAAAGAGAGCACATACAGTTAGTTACATCCAGAGAACCAGGACTACTCTGAAAAACAGGCCGAGCTCCAACATCTACAAACAAAGGTGTTGATGGCAGCAGCGTAGCTGATTTTTCACTCCAGGATGGAGTCACAGCCAAACAGGAACAGACAAGATGAAGCTACTATGAGAAAAAGTAGAGAGAGCATAAGTGCAAAGTGGGAAAATAGATAGAATGAAGCAGAATTATGAAAAGGGGTCCCTATGTCCTCCAGCAGTCTAAACCTACAGCAGCACAAATGCAGAAAATAGCTCAGGATAACCTAAGTATTTTGGATGAGGTATAAGAAGGGTAGAGACAATCAGAAACTTGAATTCTCCCCTTCTGGATCGGGCTGTTAACACCTCCAGCTACCTCTTTACTTACCCATCGACTAAGCACACATCACTCTGTTTTTAACTATAAGTTTTATCAAAAAGGAAAGTTTTAAGCCTTGCTTTGAAAGTGGAACGGGTGTCTGCCTCACAGACTAAAATTGGTAGTTGGTTCCACAGGAGAGTAGCCTGAAACTTGCCTCCTTTTCTACTTCTACTGTAGATATTCTAGGAACCACTACTAAACCTGCAGATTGAGAGTGAAGTGCTCTGTTAGGAATATAAGGAACAATCATATCTTATATGAGAGGGAGCTTGGCCATTTAAGGCTTTATATGTGAGAAGGAGGATTTTAAATTCTAGTCTGGATTTAACAGGAAGCCAATGAAGAGAAGCCAGGATAGGAGAGACATGATCTCTCTTTTTTTTATTTTAATCAGAACTCTGACTGCAGCATTTTGGATCAGCTGAAGGCTTTTAATTACAGTTTGTTGACTTCCTGATAGTAAAGAATTACAATAGTCCAGCCTCGAAATAACAAATGCATGGACTAGTTTCTCAGCATCACCCCTGGACAGGATATTTCTAATTTTTGCAATATGCCGAAGATGAAAAAAATTCTATTAACCTCTTTGATAATGAATTTAACGGACAGGTCCTGATCAAGGATAACACCACATCTTTTTTACTTTATTATCTGAGATCAATTTAATCCCACCCAAATGAAGATGACTGACTGATCATCTTATTTGTCAAAGACTGGTCCAAAGACTAGAACTTCTGTTTTGTCTGCATTCAGGAGCAGGAAGTTAAAGGAATAGTACACCCAAAACATGATTAGCCTTCATTTTCTACTCACCCCCATGCTGAACAACACTCTGGAGTACTTTTTTGATATCTCAAAAGCGCGCGCCTGCGAGTTCACGAGTCTACGGAAACTGCGGCAGACCAAACCAGATGAAAGTGCGCATTCAGCGTCTGCTCTTGATAATGCAAGCGTAGAAGAAGAAATGTCCTGTTTACCTGTGCAAAGAAAGAAACAACGAAAGAAAAATGTCTGAGGACTTCAGTGTTGAGGAAGAGCATGAGTTCTTTGCCGAGCTGAATGCGCACTTTCATCTGGTTTGGTCTGCCGCGGTTTCCGTAGGCTCGTGAACGCGTAGGCGTGCGCTTTTAGGAAATCCTATACACTACTGTTTATGCTCTAAAAACATTCTAAATGACTTCGTTTCGAGTAAATTATGGACGCTACCAACTCAGGACACTTGGAATACATTGCATGAGCACTATGGAGGAATATTGACACGTTTTTTGTGGACTTTTATGGACCTTTCTGCCTTGGGCACCATAGACCTCCATTATTTGAATGTCAGCAGACAGTAAGAAGCCTCCCAGATCTCCAGATGCATTTGAGATATCAAAAAAGTACTCCAGAATGTTGTTCAGCATGGGGGTGAGTAGAAAATGAAGGCTAATCATGTTTTGGGTGTACTATTCCTTTAAGAGTTATCCAGGTTTCTATGTCTTCAATACATGCCTGTAATCTATGTAATGGGTTAGCTTCAGCTGGATTTGTAGACAGATATAGCTGGTTATCATCAGCATAACATTGGAAATTAATCCCCTTGCTGTCTATTAAATAAATTAAATTGGTAAATTTGGAACATATATATATATATATATATATATATATATATATATATATGTATATGTATACAGTGGGGGAAAAAAGTATTTAGTCAGCCACCAATAGTGCAAGTTCTCCCACTCAAAAAGATGAGAGAGGCCGGTAATTTTCATCATAGATATACTTCAACTATGAGAGACAAAATGAGAAAAAGAAATCCAGAAAATCACATTGTCTGATTTTTAAAGAATTTATTTGCAAAATATGGTGGAAAATAAGTATTTGGTCAGTTACAAACAAGCAAGATTTCTGGCTCTCACAGACCTGTAACTTCTTCTGTAAGAGGCTCCTCTGTCCTCCACTCGTTACCTTCATTAATGGCACCTGTTTGAACCCGTTATCAGTATAAAAGACACCTGTCCACAACCTCAAACAGTCACACTCTAAACTCCACCATGGCCGAAACTAGAGAGCTGTCAAAGGACACCCGAAACAAAATTATAGACCTGCACCAGGCTGGGAAGTCTGAATCTGCAATAGGTAAACAGCTTGGTGTGAAGAAATCAACTGTGGGATCAATTATTAGAAAATGGAAAACATACATGACCACTGATAATCTTCCTCGATCTGGGGCTCCACGCAAGATCTCACCCCGTCGGGTCAAAACGATCACAAGAAAGGTGAGTAAAAATCCCAGAACCACACGGGGGGACCTAGTGAATGACCTGCAGAGAGCTGGGACCAAAGTAACAAAGGCTACCATCAGTAACACACTACGCCACCAAGGACTCAAATCCTGCAGTGCCAGACGTGTCCCCCTGCTTAAGCCAGTACATGTCAAGGCCCGTCTCAAGTTTGCTAGAGAGCATTTGGATGATCCAGACGATGACTGGGAGAATATCATATGGTCAGATGAAACCAAAATACAACTTTTTGGTAAAAACTCTACTCGTCGTGTTTGGAGGAGAGAGAATGCTGAGTTGCAGCCAAAGAACACCATACCTACAGTGAAGCATGGGGGTGGAAACTTCATGCTTTGGGGCTGTTTTTCTGCTAAGGCACCAGGATGACTGATCCGTGTGAAGGAAAGAATGAATGGGCCATGTATCGTCAAATTTTGAGTGAAAACCTCCTTCCATCAGCAAGGGCATTGAAGATGAAACGTGGCTGGGTCTTTCAGCATGACAATGATCCCAAACACACCGCCCGGGTAACGAAGGAGTGGCTTCGTAAGAAGCATTTCAAGGTCCTGGAGTGGCCTAGCCAGTCTCCAGATCTCAACCCCATAGAAAATCTTTGGAGGTAGTTGAAAGTCCGTGTTGCCCAGCGACAGCCCCAGAACATCACTGCTCTAGAGGAGATCTGCATGGAGGAATGGGCCAAAATACCAGCAACAGTGTGTGAAAACCTTGTGAAGACTTACAGAAAACTTTTGATCTCTGTCATTGCCAACAAAGGGTATATAACAATTATTAAATATTGAGATGAACTTTTGTTATTGACCAAATACTTATTTTCCACCATATTTTGCAAATAAATTCTTTAAAAATCAGACAATGTGATTTTCTGTTTTTTTTTTTTCTCATTTTGTCTCACATAGTTGAGGTATATCTATGATGAAAATTACCGGCCTCTCTCATCTTTTTAAGTGGGAGAACTTGCACTATTGGTGGCTGACTAAACACTTTTTTGCCCCACTGTATAGTTAATCAGTTAATTGCACATTTTATAGATTTACTACTTGGCCATATGCCATTTTACTTAGATTACTACTTCAAAGGAACATGGCATAAAGGCCATCAGCCTTTAGCTCTGCTGAGATATTCAGGAAGGCCTGATTGATTCATTCTTGTCCCCCCAACTTGTCTGCTATGCTGGGTTGGTTGTTTCTTTGCAACCACTGAGCAACAATCCAGTCCTTTTAGTTCTCTTCATCCCGTGTAAAAAAAACTTCTGACTTCTCTTGTTTAGGAGAAGCTTAACACAAAGTAAAAAACTACTTAGATTCTTAAATTCATTAGCCACATTATCTCTTTTCATTTAACTTTATTGTATACAGCACTTTGTAAATAGTCACGTTTTGTTTTTTAAGTGGTCTTTTTTTGGGCTTACGTTTTATAATAGAGAGAGTCAGTAGCTGTCTGAACTTTTTCCAAAAATGGTGGTCATAAAATAACATTTCTTCACGAGAACACTTATCTTATTGGTGGTATATAATGTTTTTGTTTTTTAAAGCATAATACTGGCACTCCGGTCTGAATGAGTTTTGGATTGATATTGAATTTGATATTGTTTCTTTTTTTTCATAGATTCACATTTCTTGTTAAACTGCTTGAAGCATTCATCTTTGGTGAGGGGGGAAGTTATCGCTGAGCTGTAAATGTCTGCTCTAGCTTAATTTACAAAGAAACAACTATTTGCTTTCCCTTGCTTTGTTGTTGATAGATAAAAAAAAAAAAAAAACTTCACATCACTAAGCTTTGCCAAAGACAGTACGGTTTTTTAACATCACAGTTTTCCTCTTTCAGGAGTATTCTGTGGACCAGCAGAAAATTCAGTGGTTCTCTCTGTACCACTCTTTGGAGCATTACAAATACCACACCTACCTCATGTGCAAAGATAAGGTAAGGAATAGCTTACAGTTTGTGTTTGTGATTGATAAATTGACTTTATTGATCTCACAGTGGAGAAATGTACTCGTTACATCACCTAACATAGTTAAAGGAGAAGAAGAAGGTGCCAAATATAACCTTTTTTTCATATATAAATATATATATATATATATATTTATATATGTAGTTATTGCACTTTTAGTTCTATAGAAACACAGGTTGTTGCTCAGGTTATGAAATAGTAATTGCACTTTATACAGTGCACAAGTTATTGCTAAATTTGTTACTTGCAGTGTCCCGATGCAACTTTTTCCTTTTCGATGCGATGCTGATTTTGCAGCTTTGAGAATTGGCCGATACCGACATTGACCTGATTTCATGTTAGCTTTAATCATACCAGCTTTTATTACTTGTTTTATCCTGTAGAATGTTAGAAAAGGCTGGATCAAGTAATACTAATAAGACAGTTAACAAAAATCAAGAAAAAATACTGGCCCACCTAAAATTAACCAATTGGATAAAATCTAATATCCATTTTTGGGCTGATATCGGATATAAAAGTCGCATAGGGACACCCCTATTTGTAACACTTATTCCTTTTTTGTATTTTACAAAACCAAATTAATTTGGGAAATGTTTTTTTTTTTTCTTGCACGGTACTTCTTCAGTCTGGTTTTGTTTCTCTGTGTCGTCTAGGTTGCTTCGCTGCGGTTGCAGGACGGCAACCTGGGGCAGGAGGAGACAATCCAAAAGTGCCTGCAGAACGAAGCTTGGGTAGAAGGACTCTTTGATCATTTTGAAGAGCTAATCAGTGAAGTGCAGCAGGTCTGCAGATGATTAAGCCATGGCAGACTAGGTTTAAAAACAAGGAGAAACAAAAACAAAGTACATCGCTTAAACACAAGAGGATGTATTAAGTAACAGTGGCAGCAGTGGATCCATCTCTCCAGCCACAGAGATCAGAAGCAAACACAAAGCTGTAACTTGATCAACAGATGACTTTCTTTTTGGGAAGCTTTTTGGAAGACTTACACATGGTGCGACTCCTTTTCTTTGTACGCTTTTATAGTTTTTTGGGCCGGTGTTTTATGGGCCATTTTTATAGGTTTCTATTGGCTTTTCTACTATCCTTTTTATTTTGGCCATATAATAACCTCTGATAGATAGAAAACAGTCGCTCTAGGAAGTGAACTGGAACAAATCATAGGCAGCTGGATCATATACCATTTTAATAAGCCTTCATCCATCATTTAAAGTAGACTTACATGCAGAGATTATATATTGTAAAAAAGAAAATAAATATATATATATAACTAGTTTATGCTGTTAAACATCTATTCCTGAATGGAGAGCCAAATTTTTCATGTAATGTACATTTTGTAGAAAGACACTAAGGTGAAATCCTTAACTTAACAGCTGCAAACCACGAATGTTGAACTTGAAAGCATCACACGCCTCTCTCCCCATGAGAAGGGTTTTAATGGAACCTGCACAGTTACCGGTTTTATCGGACAAAATGTTACTTTGATTTGTTTTAGGAAAAATAAATAACTCAAGGTTGTCTTTATATTGTCTTATATACAAAGCCCATGTTTTATGACATAAATATATATTTTTCACTGAAATAATTATTGTGCTTTGAAGATATTGGTTGTTTTCATTGTCTTTTTACAGTTCTCACAGATTCCTGTTTGTGAGCCAGAAATGTTGAAGTCACCAGTTCTTTTTTGCAGTTTGTAAATAAAAATGGCACATATAAGAAATCTACTTTGCAAGCCATGTGTTCCTAAAGTCTGAGAAAATGTTAGACTTGTTAGAAGATTACACATGAGCTTTTTATGGTGGCTTTCACACTTGGTAAAGTTGTTGAAGTAAATTCATTTCTCATTGCAATTTCCTATTTCCGTGCTGAATCTTTTTGAAAAATCCTGCATTTCAGTACATTTTATACATATTCCTGTTTATTTTATTGTCCTAGACGTATGTATATTAATCTCTTCAAGATGGAATGACAGAAAACAATCATGCAATCAGGTAAGCCAGAGGAGGATGCCTGATGTCCATGCAGGAAGATCCCTGGTCTAGATTTGAAACTTCTTACCACAAAACTATCAGTTGTGTGACTGTGGATGCAGCCACCAAATGTTCAGAGCGATGTAATGAAGGTAAACGACGTGGCAGCAAAGTGTGGATTCCTGGGCTTAAAAAGTTGATGCAATGCCAGGGAAAAGCCTTTGGAAGTATAGTGGAGATCTGTGATACTGTGGGACTGGTCTTGAATTTAAAAAGGAGAACAAGAACTTTGAAATGCCTTAAACCTGAAAACCATTCATTTAGTCTTCCTTATTGAATACGATACACTGCTAAACTAAGAGAGACGTATAAACAAACAGGGATTTAATCTTGTATTGCCTCCTGTAAACTTGTTTAACTGAAGAGAAAACCGTTTTTCAAGGCAGTTTGTAAAAAATGTTTTTCTCCTTAGGAAAAATTGGTTGATTTTTAGCTTTTTGTAAACACATTACCAGGAGTGCTTTATATATCTACATTAAAAGGCTTCTTTTAATTAAAACGAGGATGACCCAATCCACTATTCCTATAAGAAATCTGTCCAATATCAGCGGGGGGAAAAAGAATATTGGAATAAATCAACCTGTATCTAAAATCAGCGATCAGCAAGGGGATAGAAACACTCCCCTTCTCCCTTCCTCTGTTTACAGTTTTAGGCACTGGTTGAGAATAAATGGGTCAGCTGCTCCCATACTTGTTAACTGTTTTCTGAGTAATATCAATTGGTCAGGCCGTAAAGAAATCTAAAGTCATTTTTTCTCAAAATAAGTGCATTTGTTCTTGAATTGAGGAGGTAAATGAGACACTTCGCCAATGGAACAAGGCAATTTACATATAAAATAAAAACAAAAACAATTGCATTGTCTTATTTCAACTGCATATTATCTAATTATCTTATTTTAAGAGTAAGAATGTTCATTCCATTAGCAAATTATCTTATTTACCTACTTAAATTAAGGGTAAACACACTTAATTTAAGAAATGTTGACTTATTTATTGATTGTTTTTGCCGCGTAAAAGTAAGACCTGTTCCAATATTGTATCAGGTCAATATCTACATCAGTCAGTCCTAAAAGCAGCAATATTAGTATTGTTTCAGGGATAAAAAGGTTGATTCTGCTGGAACATTATCACATCACTGATTCCCTTTTGGAAGGGAGATCTCCTGGAAATACGGATTCCAAGTATAGTCGGCTATGGTGTAAACAAATTCAAAGAAGCATTTTAATCAGAAAATACTAGTTATTCTGTAGCATTTTAGCACATAATAAAAACACCGTCAGCAAGGCCCTTGTACCTCAGCCTAAAGGGTCACTTAAAGTTAAACTTCACCTAATTAAGAGAGAGTTGATGTTAACTCTGCTTTACATTCTTCTGTGCGCCACAGTAAGGAGAAAAAGCAACAGTTGTGCCCGCCCACTATATTCTCAAAGCAACTGCAAACGGTTGAGTGACCGAGAAGGTCTCTGGGCTGTTGAATAAAATATGACTTAGGAGCAACAATGCAGGAGGAAAAAAAATGGCCTGGGAAAACACAGAAGTCTTTGTGGTCCGTTTACAGCACTGTCCTCTGTCCTTTAGAGCTGCAGATTGGACTGAGGGTGGAGGACGGTCCAGTCAGGCGTGCACTGTGGATTCCAACAGTGGCACAACTGGATGAGATGGACTCTGAGTGTCTGCTCTCCAGATGAAACGTATGAATTTTAATGTCCTGCCTTGTTCCATATGTGGGAGACAAACTGAGAGGACCCTTCAGAATGGATGACAAAGGAACAAGGGCACAGAAACAAGAATGCTCTGTTGCAATGGTCTGCAAACCATTGTTGGCCTTTAAAAGTCTCCTAATGAGACATTATCTGCTGAGCAATGAAGAAATTTCATCACAAGTGTATAGCGACAAACTGAAAGATTTATTTCTTCTATCATTTTTTTTTTATGTGAAGCTTTATTGGCCAAAATTTGTGCACAAATAAAGAGGAATTTGACTTCAGTGTTTTTAAGTGTTCGTAGCATCAGACATTGATAGAAAAGTAGAATAAGGATAAAATGAACTATGTACATTGTCACCACATTTGGTATTTTTTTATGTTTTGTCGTCTTAAAAGGAATTTAATGGATTCAGTTTCAACCCTTTCATTGCAGAATATGCCAACTTAGAAGCAGCATGCGTAAATGTTCACCCCCTGCGGGACTTTGTAGAGCTACCTGCTGTGCCAAGTACAGCTGCTGGTTGCTTTGGATAATTCTCTGAGCATGTCACATGTCCCGACTGGGATTTCTGCCCATTCTTCAAGACAAAACTGCTTCATATTAAATGGTTTCTTCAAGTCTTATATATCTTCAACTGTACTGAGGTCTGGACTTTGACTTGGTCATTCCAAGAAATTTCCCTCAACCATGCAAGTGTTGCATTAGCAGTATGCTTTGGATCATTTTCCTACTGGTAGATTAACCTCTATCATAGGCAAGCTAGCTTGAGCAGTTGTCTATTTGCAAGTGCTTCACAGTAAATGTTATGTTGGTGTGTTAGAACATTAGTGAACAAAAAACAATGGTAAACAAGTCAGGGAGGAAGTTCTTGAGACTTTTGAAACAGAGTGGAGTTAGGAAATATTATCTGGAGCCTCTAAAAGAACTGCACACTAATGTTGTGGCTGCAAAACTACTAAACAATTACTGCCCACCTATTTTGACAAGAAAACCGTCAAAGAGCTGCTCAGGTAAACAGTAGATCTGGCTTAAAGAAAGCTACGAAGAATTTGGGATGCAGCATACAAGCTTTAATGCTATATGCAAAATGATGTGTGCAGGCAAGTTAAGACTGCACAGTGCCTAAAAAAAACTTACAACCTTACAATATCCTGATACGGTTGATGCAATATAGGTGGAAGAAAATCTAGCAGGCTCTGAAAAAACTTGGTTTACCTTCCAACATGTCAAAGATTGTCCAGATACAGACTCACAGCTACAAGAAAATGGATCAGATGAAAACATGTTTATGCAGTAGAATGGCTCAGTCATTGTCGAGTTCTAAATAAACTTGAAGATCAATGTTAACAGTCTCACTGTACAATCTGATGACTTTAAGCTTTTACTAAGAGGACTGCCCTCCCAAAAAAATAAAAATCATCTGAGTGTGCAAATGCTTTTGCAAGGTAAAATACTGTGCATTTTCTATTGAATTCAGTTTATTTACATCATGCAAGTCAAAGCTAATCTCATCTCAAATTTTACAGAGACAATACAGTCTGATTGGTTAAAGTGGAGGTCTTCAACAGGGGGTCCGTGACCCCAGGAGGTCCGTGGAGGTACTGCATGGGGGCCGCGAAAATTTTGGTTGATTAGATGTTTTTTTTAATATTCCCTCCTGCAAATTTTTTTACACTATTTGAAATGTCTTTAAATACACATTAACATGATTTCTCCATTAACATGGAGGCAGAAGATGTCTTACAGTCATCAATGCACACATTCAGCGACACACAGGAGCTCTTTCAAGCTGGGCACCATTTCATTCACAACACCTGTCCCATCAATGAAGAATCAGACTCAGAAATACTTTAATAATCCCAGGGTGAAATCACTTTCGTTACATTACTGCATCTGTAATGGAGTGACTATAGGACCAGTTTGATATAACACAATTTCATACAATATATATAATAAGAGGGCTCCCCGCTCCATCAGTTTGGGGGTCATTGGCCTGGAAAACATTGAAGACCCCTGGGTTAAAGGTTTCTGTCAAGGAATCCCAGCCATTCATTGACTTGAATTCCATTTGAATGCCAACTTCTAAAAAACATTCCCAAGGATATTTGTCATCCTCCTAATCGCAGGTAGTGCTTGAATTCATGATGAGTAAGTACGAGAAACAAAAGAAAGTATTCAAAGCCTTCGAGGCGCATTGAAAGCAGCAGAAGAGTAAATATTGGTCAGACCTTGAGGAGTTGAATTTCTGATGACGTTTCCATCTCGTCTTTCTCTCGCTGTCGTGCTCAGAGCCACATTGAGGGCGGGGATTCTTTACATCAAGTTTACAAAATACCAGCACATCATGTAGCAGCACATTCGTGTGAAAACCTGTAAAACCAGTCAACCCTTGAGTTTAGATTCCCTGCTTTAACTGGGTTACACTTCCTCCAGTACAATAGAAGTCTAGAACAAAGAAAAAGGCCAATTCCTTCTTCCAATCTTTATAGCTATAAAAACATAGCAATATATCTTAGGGATGCACGATATAATCGGCCCCCTATCGGTATCGGCCTGTATCGGCCTTAAAACTGAATATCGGACATCGGCCACCCCACCGATATTTAACCCGATATTTGATCAGCTTCTGAGTTTCTAAAGTCTAAAAAAAAAAAAAAATACTACTTCTTCTTCCTAAAAAACTTCTTTTTTACAGACTTAAAAACTTCTAAAGACGAGGGAAAAAATATTGATACATTAAAATATCACAATATCTTCATATACTGATATATTTCCATTTAAAAACACCATATCAATCTCTTTTACTAATGAAATATTGGTATATGTCATCGTAATGCTACAAAATCCCCCGAAAATTCACAAAATTTTGCCATATTTTTATATGTTGATATATTGACGCGGTATCGATCTATTTTACTAACAAAGTCTCACAAGAATTTGCAAAATATCACGAGTTTGTGACAGAATGATGAAATTTCACGAGATTTTGAAAGTAAAATAGATTGTTACCGCGTTTTTAAAAATCAATTTGATATCAGCATATGAAAATATATTAGAGTATATTAATTTTCAAAGTGTCAGAAATGGATAACAAAACTGCTATTTTCAATGACTACTTATTTTTGTCCAGCTTTAACATCGGTATCGATATCGGTTATCGGCTACATGAGTTTTAAAATATCGGCATATCAGATATCGGCCAAAATCCCAATATCGTGCATCCCTAATATATCTGCTTTTGTCTTTACATATCAAGTTTTATTGACGAATCATAGTTAACCACTTTATCTATATAAAAGTATTCTGTTTGATCTGATGGCTCTGAAAGAAAAAATGTTGGATTCAATTTTTCCTTTTCTAAAAAGTTTATAAATATTCAAATAACTTGGTTTCTGCTTAATCTTTTAATCACATCCACTAATTAACGAGGGACATTTTCACTTCTTTGATTATTTTAATTGCAAATTGAGTAATTGGAAGCCAGCACTTTGATCTAGAAGGAGCCCTTTTGCTGCAAGATTACAAAACCTAAATGATCACAGCATTGAAAGCCAGTTATTTAATTAGACTTTATTTGGTATAGCAAATTAGAAATGTAAACATGTAGCAAGTGCTTTACAGAAAGGAGTGCTGCCTCTCGTGAATAAAAGACAAACATTTTAAACAAGGTTAAAATTCACTGAGAGATGTTGAAACTGCCAACAGTGACACAAACATCATGACAGCTGTTATGGAGAGACTATGAGCTGTCTCTGCCTTCTTTATAAGAAAATCACAAAGTAGGAAAAAAAATAGATTTCCTTTTATAAGCTACAGAATAATTAGTTTGAAATTGAAAAAGACAAACTAAATGTTTCATTTAATATGTTTTGAAATAGACTGATTTTCTTGTTTCTTGCATAGATTTGTGAACCTTTATTTTTGAGAAAGTAGAGCAGATCAGCCCGGTTCTGAAGTCCTTTCACTGGCTCCCTGTACCTCAGAGAATAGACATTAAATCCTCCTGTTAGTCTATAAATCACTGAATGGATCAGCACCTCAATACATAACAGATTTGTTGTCAGTGTCAACCTCTCAGACCACTCAGGTCTTCTACGTTTAGTTCAAACCACCTTTGACTGTTGAAGTTAAACTACGAACTGGGGTAATAATAGTTTAAAATTATGATCAAATTGTTTTTGTATGTTTTACTACCTGCTTTTATCATGTTTTTTTTATCTTTATTTGCTTCTATTTTATTATTTGATTTATCTTAGTACTGAATTGTACATTATACAAATAAACTTGCCTTACTTTGCCTTGCCTTATGAAGCAGCTGCAACTAGGATTTTTATTCCATTTTTAAGGATTACCAAAACAATTCCAATAATTATATAACAAAGGTTTAGGTTGTTGTTTTTTTCACTGTCTTTCTCAAAATAGGAGCAGGATTTTAAAATGACTGTTTATTTGTTTTGCTTACTACTGAATTTCAATTCCCAGAGCTTAAAACTAAGTTTGCTTCTATGAGCGTCATTGCTGTGATCTAAGTTCTGTCTTAGTTAAGTTGTAGAAAAGTCTGTCATTCACACCTTGATATCTAATATGGAATAATGGTGCTTGTCACCCCGCTTTTGTAACAGGAGATGTAAAACAATATAAAGGTGTATGTCATCTGCGTACATGGAAATCGAAATGTTTAATGACACAGGATTAATTAATAAAGCAGTTATTGACTGAAACAACACACAGATTTGTCAAATAGTGGTCAGGTGTAACAGATTTTTAAAATACCACACATATATATTAAGACCAATAGTTTAAAAAAGGTTTGATTTGTAGAATTTGTGGAAGAACCCTTTAAAGATAGCAATAAAAGGTATTTCTCTAAGCCCCACAGCATGGAGGCTGTTCCATTTAAAACTATGCTCAGGATTTCAAATTCATTTGCACTTGGATTTTTTGAGCACTTTTATTGTATAAATAAAAACCCAATTTACCTATCGAAAAAGAAAAAACAAAAACAAACTAAAACGGAAAGGTTAGTATATCTAGTCTTCACTAAAAATGCCTAAAGGATTGTGAACAAACCGGTTTGTCCCAGTCGCATGCCTCGCCCTTTGCACCCTCAACCCAGATTTCTTTACAGTGTATAAATAACCATTCCTTCACTCTCACATTTTACTGTTGCATTGAACAAGACATTGACATACAAGACATAAATGGCAGCTGAAGTGATTTCCCCAGCATATGTCTTCCATCATCTAAAGCAGAAGGGAGCATCAACAAATATTGTCACCTGAGGCACCTTTAGCCACGTGCTCTCTCTCCTCTGACGCATTTTGTTGTTTGGCTGAAGGAGGAGGAAGAAACTATGGAACAATTTTTTTCCCCAACATTTCTTAGTTTTAATTTTGTGTGTCACTGTTTAAATCCAAATCTCTTAGACTGTCTTTCTTCTCATTATCTTAATAATGAAGTCCATTGTTGGCTCATTTAAAAGGTGAAGGCAAATTCCTTAACTTTTGCTGTATCTATAGAAATGGATATAAAATGGTTTCACCTTAAAAAAGTATCGCAGGTAATGTGCTTTATGAAAAGCAATGGGAGGTAGGGGGAGGGCTCATGTTCGGGGGGGGGGGGGGGGGGGGGTAATGGTTCCTGATTGGGACATGAATAATTCATGTTAAGAAGGGAGGGGCTGAGGTTTCGGCTCTGTCTGGTGTCGGATCAGTCTTCAGGTTTTGATCTGGAATGCCAAGGACATGGTGTGGGTGGATGGCTGTCCGCATGGACACACAGGGACCAGGTAATTACTTTATTTTGTCTATAAATGAACACTTTCACATTTATTATCTCTGGATGTAATGTGTCTTGGAACATTTCTGACTCTGTTGTTGCGTAAACGCCGATAATGTTGGCCAACTATTTTACGCACAGCATCGACTCACGCATTTTATCTGATTTATTTGATTTATTTACAAAATAAAAGAGATCATTACTTCAATAACTATAAACTCTCCGAAATACGTTTTTTCTGTTGTTTTAAATCAAAAGACTAACATTAATGAAACCATTTGAATGTTTAGCTGACAAAAACGAAAGCCTTTTATAACAATCTGTTTGTTTTGAGGAGAGTTTTGACATTTGGTCTGTGCAAACTCAGCTGGCTCGGTCTATGGCGTGTTTGTGTCACAACATGACAACAAAAAGGTTATTTGCCATAATCTGCACAGGATATGAGGGTTTGAACTCATGTGGGCCAATAATCCAACGAGGTTGGAGCTGCGCCCTGAAGCCAGATGGGACAATCTGAAGGAATGAGATGTTATCATCCACCGGCTGTGATTTCTATTTGCCTACCGAAAGTTAAAGCTCTTATTCTCATAGTGTTGGCAGTCACCATGCAGGAACTTCCAGCTGCAGATAAGGTTCCCTATGTGGGATGCGCGCCGCTCCCTGTGCGATTATTTACCTCCGCTGATGTGTGCAAACATGCTGCGCTGTTGTCCTTAAGGATAAAAGGTTAAGAGAATGTGTCCACAGCAGGAGTGTAGCCAGAATATTCCTATAAGGGTGGCCAGGCAATAACCAATGTACACTGAGGGATGGCCGAAAGTGGATAGGCACCAAAACCTTTGGGTTGAGCTAAACTGTTCCAACAGGAAAATTAATGAGCACAACATCCATATTTTCTAAATGAAGACAAACTATATTTTTCCTAGAGCCTTTGCTAACAAATAGACGCATATATAGTGGATACAATTCTTTCAGGTCTAAGTTCTGGGGCAAAAATCTTTTCCATTGTCATTACTTATTTTTATCAATAATCATTCTGCAAAAAATGATATTTACTTTTTTTTTTAAATTAAAATAGTTATTTATCCATGAGTTTACTGAAGACTCCTAGATGACTTGCAGAGACATAATTTTCTCTTTACCCCATATTACACAAAATCTAATTCTGAAAAGAGAATTATGTACTTATCTTTAATTTCAACATATTTATGTGCATAATTAACCGCAGTGTCTTTGTTGTCAAGTAAATGTTAATATATGAAAAAATTTTATGGTTTGAATATTCCACTTGAGAGTACTACTTTTGCCCCTGTCTGTATTAAGCCCGACGTACACTGCAATTTTTCAGGGCGATTTTCCAGTCGTGCAAGAATCCGTGAGCAGCAGCTGCGTACAAGGATTGAAAAAAATTGCACAGTGTAGGCCCGGCATTAGAGGGAAAAAGTGGTAGGGGTGACCACACGGGTGGCCAATGATTGGGCCCCCCATCTAGCGCAAAACAAGAGATGACATCGCTAAGCAGAGCTCCCAGGATTGTTTAAACTACCAAAAACATAGGGCAAGATAAAAATATGATGTGTGATAAAGAAAGTATATTAATTGAAACAGAAACTACAACTGATACATCCCTTGAACCAATTTCAGTTTTTTACATTTAGTGTTTTATTTTATTGATGCTTTAAAAATAAAGTCTGAGGTTTCCAGGGCTTCTAATATCTCTTTGGTCCGCTTAACAAACCAAACAATGAAACTTTGCCCTGTTTTTTGTTTCATTCTTTTTTTCTGTGACCTAATGAAAAAACACTTACCCCCCCTTGTAAATTTAGTCTGTAACCAGCACAGAAACAAGATAACACAAACAAATAAGTACCTTTCTTATTATTGTGTTTAGTGCCTTAAAAAAGCAACAACCCTTTGGGTTTAGTGTCACGTACCTTTGGTCTAACATGTAGAAACAGGAAACCATTTAAGGAGACAAGGTTGGCCACTTCAGTCATAAGTCAGACTCTAAAGACTGACATCTGTCATAAAGCTAATGCTTTTAAACTCCGGCACACAGATGCAGGTCTGACTTTACTCAGTAAATGTTATTGTTCATGATTCAACAGTAAGAAACAGACTGGTCAAATCACGCTTAAATGGAACAAATCCAAGAGTTGCCAAAACCCGCCTCAATGATACCAAAGACTTTTAGAAAAATAGTTTTTGGACTGAAGTGATAAAATGTTAACATTTTGAAAGTCGTGATTAACATCTGGTGTAAAATGAACATGGAATTTTAGAAAACTAACATTACACCCATGATCAAACACGGAGGTGGCTGTGTGGTGGTCTGAGGACCTGCATAGCTTGCAAGAATTGGTGGACGATGAATTCTAGTCCGAACCAGAAAATCCTAAAGGTTAAGATCCAGCCATCAGTTTGTGACCTGAAGTTAAACACACACTCGGGTGATGTAGCAGAACAGTTGCCCCGAGCATAACACTTTAAGGTAAAGTGGATGATGTTGTTTTTCTGGTTGGATCATCAATATAAGTGGTCCTCCTAATTGCCTATCAGTCTGGTGATATGTTTACGTAAGGCCGCCCTTCGTGCTCGTCCCCATTTTCACATACCTCAGGTTAGTCTAAGATAGAGGAAAAATTGCAAATCTTCTTTTAGAAAGAAAGTTCATATGAGCGATGCAAACAGCAGCTTTTAAAAACAGCATGCACGAGGAGAAATGGGCTCATGCATGCTCTTGCACACGTTTAATAGCCGTTCCCTATTGGGGCTTGGTACAGGGTTGTGCATGTGCATTGTTTTTTTAAGTGGAGAGGACGGGTCTTTTAAAAATTTAGCGAAAATCCTCCATTATACCTTTAACAAAGGTGTCCATGTGACCTAGTCAAAGTCTTGGTAATTTGGAAAAAAATTAAGCAGTACAGATTTAACAAGTAGGTCATGCTAAATATCCTCCAGTGTGGTTCCATTTTTTTTTTTTACAAGTTGGGCTGAAATTGCTGCATAGACTGGCTGCCAGTTAGAAGAAACACTTGATGGCAGTTTTTACCACCAGGGAATTCACAACTGGGTTCAGAAGGCAATTAATTTTCAAGTAATTTGATTTTGATAGCTTTTAATTTTTGTGATAATAAAGTTTCTTGAAACACTAATAAAAACAAAACTAAAGGAAATCTTCAAGGGAGGAAACACCATTTTACCCTGTTTTTTAAACAAGCTTCCCGGGATAGTGATAAGCCAAGATTTACAGCAGTAATCCTTAGACCCCCCTTGGACGTTCCACAGATGGTCTTCCCTTAACTCTAAATTTGAGTCTTTCCTGATTTTCCCCTCCAAGCCTATAATGAATCCATTTAACACCTTCCTATTGCATTTAGATTTTGTTTTCTTATGCAAACCTCTTCAGTGTTCTTCCTCAAACAGCTGCTGCAGTCCAAAATGTTCTTTCCTAATATGCAAATCCTAAGTCCAGGACAAGTTCTTCTGCAGAGAGAGATGCCGTCTGACGTAAATTCATCTCATTAATCAGCAGATCACCCACAATCACCACCCTCTGTGGCAGAACATCTGCTTTTCCTGCTGCGCTGTTCCAGGGCTCTTTTTTCTTTCTCCGGGTTTCACAGATGGGTCTGTAATTATATTTGTCTCTTTGTGTTATCAAAACACTGAGACTGTCAGAGCCTGATTTATGTCCTCAGATCCTTCCTAACATTTGCTCTTCAAGCTTTAAAAGCTTCCTGTTGTGAGATGCTTAGATCTCCATCGAGCCCTGCCATTCTTTCTTCAACAAGCTTGGCTCCCGGGTGAATGACACAAGGCTCACCAATTGTATAATGTTGAACATATCTAGATTTATATGATAATGCAGCAACTGGGACTCATTCCACTGATCGTTTTCTATGGTTTTTAACCAGAGATGAGTGTTTATTTTTTTACCGCAAGTATCATTTCAAACCTGCTTGTCGTGTTGAACAAAAACCTCATCATGAAAGAGGATCCAGGCTTTCTTGCATAACTTCCATCTTGATTCTGAACACGGACATTCAGGAACCCTGGGGACAGGGAGTGTCTGTAGGGCAGAGACAGAGGAAAAGCACAAATTGTGAAGTTCCTGAGAATTTGGCTCAAACAAGGAATAAAAAAATGTATGCTTCAGTGTGGGATAACAGAGAGGTCAGACAACAGATTTGAGCTTTAGACAGCTAAATAGAGGCCCATTTAGACATATCATACCTAAAAATAATTCTAGATATTCTTCTATTATCAAGACATAATTGCATAATTCATGAATCTTTTGCATCTTCTTCAGCATATTTAGCTACTTTAACACCATTGTTTCGTGTCTTATCCTGCTCACATGAAGCTATTGTGGTAAATTAACTAAATGTGCTTAAGTAAATGCAAAAGATGCACAAATTTATTGTTATATTTCAAAAGATCTTAATCACTAGTTTTGGAGATCTTCCCATAATTTGTGTTTGGATAACATAATTTCCATTCGGGCAAAATAATTAGATATTAAATGAAGAAATAAAGCAACCAATGTGTTCTTAAAAAAAGAAAAAGGAATGAATAAAAATCAGAAGAGGGTCTAATGTATTTTTACAACCTGCCTATAGATGTCTCTTAAATAATAACTAGAATCTAGAAATAAAGTTTTCTTGTGAAGGCTTTAGATGTTTGTTAGATAATATTAGAAAAAAAAAGCAAAAAGCATCATGAAGACCAGGGAACACAGGCTATTTATTGTTATGAAACAATAGTTGAGCTTTTAACATCTCATAGACCTCTGCTAAAGCCATCATTTGGAAAATTGAACAAACATGGAGCTCTTAGGCTGACTGATGGGTCTGCAGTCACAGCCACAGAGAAGAACACCTTGTTTAGTGAGTAACTCAGAATAAGTTGTTGTGTTTGCTGATATTAGTCTGTCATGATCCAATTTTCATTTGATTCAATTCAGAATATGGATCAATCTTATCGACCCATTTTACAAAATTATTTACTTTATGTCAACTCACAAAACACAACCCAAATATGATTTGGCCTTTTTGTGTCTTAGTCTTTAAAGTAATATAGCAATGAAAAAAAAAAAAAGTAAAATGATTCCAGTTATAAAACAAATAGATTGCCAGTTCATAATAGTTTCATTACTTGTGAATTTCAAAATAAAGGCATACGGTAACTAAAATAAAACAGTGTAATCAATGTTTTACATTTTATATAGAAATCATTAATCATTTACTTGAAATATTTGGTATGTTACAGTAAACTGAAACTCCACATTACTCTGAACGCCCCATCATGTTGTTTGGATCCTTTTTCATCAGGAACAATTTTTTTTCCCTCTTTATGTTGATCTTTTTCCATGTAATACCAGTTATTTTAGTTTTGTAGTTTATGTTGAAAAACTGCTAACAAATAAAATAGGTATTAAAATGGTTGCAGGGCCCTATATGCATTTAAGCCTTGTGAATCATTTCACAGTAAATTCAAACAGGAGCAAATAGTTTTTAAATTTGTTAAATAATTTTTTATTTGACAAAGTAACTAAACCATCTAATTGCTACAGTATTATAGGATTGAAGTGGTATGTGTGTGTCAGCTCTGTAGCGATTTATTTTTCAAATGATTGAGGAGATCTGATTGTGTGTTTAAATTGCATTGTAACGCTTAGAGCAGAGAAAATACAGTATTTTCTGAAGGCTCGACTGCTTTCTCGTTCCAGCTTCCTGTACCTGATTTCACACTTATCTTCCTTTACATCTCTGGTAGCCACTAATATTTTCCCTCCTCTTTTCCTGTCCATCAGAACAAAGCATGGCTGGGAAACCTTTCCGGGCCACCTACATCTGGAACAGCATCATTTCCAATCTCCAAACTCATGTTGAGGTGAAGCACAGGCGCCACAACCTGAAGTCCTACCATGACTGCTTCCTGGGCTCAGAGGCTGTGGATGTGGTTCTGTCACACATCACCATCAGCCGCTTCTTTGGTGATGAGGCGGTTCCTCGTCAAAAAGCCGTCCGCCTCTGTCAGGTCCTCATGGACTCTAAGGTGTTTGAACCAGTGGGGGTTAAAGTGTTTGGAAAGGAGAAGAAAAGGGACAAGTTTGAGGACAGCAGTGTCAGTCTGTACCGGTTCTTGGGTCCGGTAACCAGCTCCTCATCGGCTCTGACCAACAGTAACTCTCAGTCCACCGGTACCATAGAGAGCGGCTGTAGCTCACCTAACATGAACCAGAGCAGCTGTACGCTAAACAGTGAAAGGTAGGAAATCATACTCTCACATCCTGATTCTGATAGTTCAGGCTATTCTTAAATCTATTCAATTCAATTTCAATTCAGTTTATTTATATAATTCACAGCACAGTACTTCATCAATTTACAGTTCACCAGATCATACAGTCAAATTGATTCAAAGTTTTCTATCTAAGGAAAATCAGTTGATTGCATCGACTCATTGATCTGAATGCAATCCCTCACACTAAGCATGCTTGTGGGGACAGTGGAGAGGAAAAACTCACTTTTAAAAGGAAGAAACCTCCAGCAGAACCAGGCTCAGTGTGATAGTCTAGCGTGTTAATCTAGCAAGGTATTGAACGGGGTGCCTGAAGCTAAAAATATTATTAATTATATCTTCCACTAATCCATTTTCATTTAACATCCTCTGAGAGAAAGATTAATTTGATAAGCCCACCTTTAAAAACATGAAGAGATCCAAGAACCCATGTAGTTGGGTTATTTTGTTTTTGGTAATAAATTATAAATAAAATATGAATAAAGCTCCATTCCCTAATATGACATAAAATGTTAAAGAAGAACCATAAATATCTAAAGACCTACAAATATCATAGAGATGTGCTGAATGTGAGATGAGGTGAGCTTGAAGAGTCGGAAGAAAATCCAGAAATCTGTGGTTGGAATGTTCTGGAGTCTCAGCAGCTAAATAAACATTTTCTGTGAACCTGCAAGTTAACAAACCTTACCGATACCTTACTGATTCTGTCTGCTCCTGTAACACTTCCTCTGATCTCATCATTTAATCCATCAGCCAAGACCTCCCCAGCTATCAAACCCACTCCCCGGTAAAGAGAGAAAAGATGTTGGAGGAAATTCTGGGAAATCTGAACCTCAGCGCTACCATCACCCCCCAGATGAGCCACCTTGGCCTCTCACTGGAGTGTACGCCAAATATATATATATTTTTTTGTGTGTTTGAAGAAACATCATAGTTTAATATGAAACATATCTGATAGCATGTTTCCATTGCAAAAATTTTCTGCTGTTTTACTTTTGCAGGTTTGTATGAAGTGTGGCACCAGCAGGCTATGTCCAGGCTGCTGCAGGTCATAGAGCTCCCCCTGCTGGAGAGCTTGTTAGATGGCGAGGGAGCCTCTCGGGCCCCTCTGCCCTGCAGGGACCCTGACCCTGACCTGCTGTGTGGAACAAGCTACTTGGACAGAGAGGTTCTGAAAGCTTTTAGTGAAGCACAGTAAGTTCTTCAAATACTTAATGGCTCATGGAGATAGACAATGACATCTTTAAATGGAATGTAAATATAAATCTTGACCTTTTATTGATAGGCAGGATCTATACGCTTAAATGATTACTTGATCATTTCTAGACCTAAAGGCTTTTAATTTTTTCTTATTCTGTACCATGTTTAAATTAAATCATCTGGTTTCTACTCATTGAAAATGATATAGGAGCGAAAAAAACACCAAGGAGTTAATTATGTCATAAAATCCCCCAGAAATATTGAACAACTTTAAAAGTAATGAAAAATACTTTCAGCATAAGGAAAATGTATCTGATGGCTATTCTGGCGCCATGTTTGTATAGATAAAGTAAATTAAAAAGAAAGAAACTTTGATATAAAATGCAATAATGTCTCATTTTGTGCTTTTTAGCATCTCACGACGTTATTAAAGGAAAATCAAATTAACTGTTTTTAAATAGTAATGTGCAAAATATGAGCAGAATATATATATATATATATTTTTAAAAACGATAATAACCAATTAACCACTTGTATTAAAATATCCCAGTTGTCTCTAATGCTTAAGAATTTTTGTACTTATTTACATCCTTTTTTTTACCTGCTTTTTGTTAGGACATCAGTCCAGTGAAAATGCTTTTGGCTTCATCTTCTATTGTTTGCTCTTTCATTAAAAATGATGCTCTGTAAACATAGTTCAAACCTGCAGTTAAATAAGTCTTTGCTCTTTTGAGCATTTTAAGTGTCCTGGAATTGTCCAGATCTACGGCTGTGATTGAAATACTATTAAATGGCGGGATAAGCAGATTAAGGATCAAACTCCCAGCCATCTGGGCCTTTCTGATTATCTGCCTTGATATCTTGTTCTTGTCTCATGTACATATATATTAACAGAAAAAATAGAGCACTAAAGTAGAAATGGTTCCTTCTCCCTCAGGGCTGATGAGTGGATGTCAGCAGCAGTTGACTGTCTGGAGTTTCTGCCTGATGAGCTGGTGGTGGAGGTCAGTCGCGGTTTGGCTGGTTGTGTGGATGATCTTCTCCAGTGCAAGAGGTTGCTTTACCAGATCCTGGTGAGGCATTATGGACAGACGCAGCGGCCACCTCTCCTAAACAACTACGTCTTTGATATCCACTCTGGGATCTCAGAACTTCTTGGTGAGCAATGAAGCAACTATTTTTTTCTTGATAAATGTTTAAATAATCAATGAGATGGGCCTTAAAGTCACTGTGGTTGAGAAAGCACCTGTACATGCACGACCCCAACCTATTGCTGCCCTTTTGTGTTCAGCTTACTTAAAGAAGACTATGTATCTTTCTCATACTTAACAAGAAACAGTTTTTTTGTACCATTATTTGGCTCTAAAGGTATAGTGGAGGATTTTCACGAATTTTGGAAAAGACCCGCCCTCTCCACTTAAAAAAACACACACATGCACAACCCTGCACCTGCAGCCAAAGGAAAAGCCTGTTAAACGCATGCGAGAGCATGCACAACCCTATTTCTCCTCGTGGATGCTCTGATTAAAAGTTGCTCTTTGCATCACTCATACAAGCTTAATTTCCAAAGAAGATTTGATATTTTTCCACTATGTCAGACTCACCACCGGTAAGTAAAAATGGGGACGTGCACATTGGACGGCCTTAAGTTAAAATTTCACCAAGAACGATTGACAATTAGGAGGACCACTTATTTTGATGATCCACCCGGGGGAAAAAAATCCTCCTCCACTATACCTTTACGGATGTATATTGTGTTAGTAATGAACATGTTTTATTAATAGCCATACTATAACAAACATTTCAAATTAGTTTTAGATTAAAACATCAGTGATTATTTCCCAGTTTTTAGTGTTGCATCTTTTTTTTTTATAATACTGTATCACCTCATGCCTGCGCAGATCCTAAACGTGAAACAACAGCTTTTTTTTCAGTTTCTGACATTTTTACTCTCATGTCGTCAGTTAACGGGAAGCTGGAACTAGCTTTAGAGGCACTGCAGCTGAGCCTGAGGCTGCAGGACTCCAACAGTCGAGAGGAGCTCCGCAGGCTCCTGAGATTCATGGCTGCTGCAGCCAGACCGGAGGAGCTGAAGCTGCACACAGAGGTCAGTGCTCCCATAAATCCTTGGTGCTGCTCCCTGTTTGCTTTTTTATCTCAATAACCTGAAATCATCATCCCAGATTGAGAACAGAATGGCTGTGAAGAGGTCTTTCGCCGGCTCCATTGTATACAGCAGAAAGCTCTCAAAGGGAAAGGTGGACCTGATGGTTCTGTTTATGATGGATTACCACTGTGATCTGTTTAAAGTAAGTGTGTGGGTGTGTATGTTTGCAGACTGCCATAAAATATTGCTGTTGTGAAGTATTTGACTCATTTTTTTATCGCTAAACCCTGACAAATAGAACCACATTCCTTTTTTTCTACAGATTCCCATCTCGTTGCACAAGATGGTGAGTGAACGACTAAGGAATATTGTGAAGGGGAAGGATCCTGACACTATAACAGGTTTGCAGATTTATCTACTGTTGAGGAATAAAAAGAAATCCCTCTCAAAATTCCTCAAATCATTTTTTTCCTGTGTTCCTCCACTACAGGTACAACGTACAGCTCAAGGGTTAGCACTAAAGAGTATTCAGAAAACGGACAGAAAACTACTAAAGAGGAAATTCTTTCGCTTCTGAGGACAATCTATGAGAACCCCAAATTCTCCACAAAGGAGAAGAAGAGGCTGCTGGGACAGTTTTATAAAGCTCATCCAGAGATTTTTATTCAGTACTTTGGGACTAAATTATCTAGTATCAACATGTTGTTGCAGTAATAATTATGCAGCTAAAAAAATTATTTGTTATATAGATGAAGGATATGATCAAATGACTGAGCGAGGAATGTGACTTTTTTATTTTAATGAACTAGGATTACTAATTACTTATTTAAGCTTTATTTCTGGTGCAGGACACTATGGAAACATTTATTTTTTAATAGAAAAAGAACAGTTTCTTCTGGAAGAGGAAACTACTGTTTTATAAGCTCTCAAGATGCAACATTTTGAGTTTAATACCATCAGATAAATCCTGCAGGCTGGTCGTTCGTGGAGGTTTTTCTGTAGCTTCAGATCAAAAAATGATCTTAAAAGTCTCATATTCGGCTGTGGTAACAATAGGGAGGTAAACATACATTTTTTGTTTGTTACAAAAAAAAAATGAGAACAGATGTTGAAGAGAGCTTTCTTTAATGGAAATCTCAGCCACGTTACAGTGGTCTATTCAGGGTTGATTTAAATGAAGTAAAAATAACCCATTGGTTTAAAGTTTTTCCAACCATTTTAAATCTGTATAACACCTTGTTTGTGTTTTATAATGTCAGAGGTAGATGTGAAGTTTTCATGCATGATCATTTGCATCGGTTGCATCGGTTGCTATGGTAACACAAATGGCATCTGGTATGCCGGGTAATTTGTGCTTGCTGCTTGATCAGTTGTAAACTGATTCATGGTGGGATTATTTAATAAGAGAGCAGTTCTCTGCAGGTAATGTTAGTAAAAATTAAACTTGTGAATCTGTTTCTGTGAAATAAAAGAACTGTCTTAACTTTGTTTTTAATTTTCTAACCGCTCATGTTCTTGTTTGACAAAAAAAAAAAATCCTTTTGTTCCAAGGAAGCTAAACCCCAGAACCCCTCATTTGCCCCCACTGCTCTCCAGCTGTTATCTGTTACTTGCTACTACCACCAAGATGTGGAGAAACATTTCAGGATGCAAACACACTTACAGCTAGACAGGATGGTGCCATCTGTGTAACTGGGTTTAAAACGTCTGAGGATAAACACATGTGAGGCTTTCTAATCTACCATTAAGAAAACAGTACGGCAAAAGTCTGGTTTGTTAGATAACATACATCTCAAATGGGTCCTGCTGATTCAGCGTTTTCAACAACAAATAAATACTCATATACTCACTTCCTATTATTTTCCAATTTTATTGAAACGAACGGCATCTTTCCTCCAGATACCTTAAAAAAAAAAAAAAAAGCTTCCACTTTACCATCATGGGAACACCTAAAACATAAGGTCAGAAGTGAGCGTATCCCAAAGTCCTTGGTTGAATCAAAAAAATTTGTACAGTACATTTATCAGTCTTTAAAAAATAAAAAGCTGCTGATGGAACAAAACAAACGCAACGAAAACTTGTGTGTGCTGACATATCTGTGTATGGATGTAAAATCAAGTTCTGTGAAAATGTTTTATCCTATTCTGTTAAGAGAAGACTTTCTGCCAGTTTATCGAATCCTCTTCTGCTGCCGTGCGCGGTAGATGTCATGAATAGGTGGAGCTATTGCTCCCTTGTCGTCCTCCTCATCAGAGTCCGCGTTTGGCCTCTTGAGTGACTTGGCGGTAGCGTGGTTCTCCATGGAGCCGTTCCCCTCGCCTGCAGCCTCAGGCTGCCTGCCTGTGATGAGCTCCACAGCAGCGTCGACACCTAAAGAGAATCAGTCATATTAGCTCAAAGCTCAAGCTTCTGGGCCTTATAAATATGGATAGGCCAAATTATAACTAAAGTTCACTACATAGAAGATACAAGTTGAGGGGAAGAAGAAAAAACCTTCTCTGTCCAAGTGAACCTCTTTGAATTGACAGATAAAATATCCTCCAGACCCATCAGCTGTAAGACTTGAAGCCACAAACACGGTGGTGTCACTTCTTTATTTAAACTGTTGTAACCAAAGTTTATTTTTCTACCAAAATAAAATTAATTGGTTACATTTAGTACATGTGAATACTTAGGTTGGCCGGAGTCGACTCAATAGACCAGAATCTTAAACGAAAAGAACTGAGAACTAATTTGAACTAAACCAAACTAAAAGGGTCGCAAATCGATAATAAACCCTGATAACTAATCAGATATAATAAACTGATATTATGTCAAAAGTCAGAGGTTAAATCAAAAGCTTTGAAACTTAATTGCAAAAAAACCCCGAAGGGTTAGGGTAATTTTAAATTGTGTTAATTGTTGTCCATTGTCTGGAGTATAAGCTTTTTAATAATAAACAGGCAGTTCAAAATTATTCCCTAGTCTGTGGTCTTTTTAACTTTCAAAAATACTGTAACGACTTTAGACAAACATAGCCGAATATTTCTGGTCCATAGGATATATATAAGTACTGTTTTATTACCCTTACGCTAAACAAGGGTGTTATACTGTCATAGTCATTGTTTATATTTCTGACTGCAATATCTCTTAGAAACAGCTGTCCCATCACTGTTCCCGATACTCAGGACTCACATTACAGTTTTTTATGAGTGAAAAACATCTAGTTTCTTTTAATAAAAAGTGTCACAGTTAATTTTACAATAAAGGGGAAACATAGGGCGAGTTTGCTGGTATATGTAAGAAAAAAAAAAAATCAATATAAAGACATCCTTTCCATCGTTTCATTTTTGCCATTAATGAAATATTACAGTTGACTTAAGACACAATCTGAATAATAAAAATAATAAAAATAGATGTAACATTTTAAGATACATATTGCTATAAAAAAAAGTAAAGCCTTGTATTTTTATCATTCCCAAACGTATGTGTCTACTTTTTTATTACATAGAACAATTCAGTTCATTATTGGGCAGCTTCCATTTCTGCTGCAACTCAAACTATGACAACTATAACAAACAAACTTACTCTCAGGAAGTGTGCATCTCCTAAAAGTTTCCATGAGCTCATCGACTTGGACAAAAGGACCCTTAGGACAAAAAAGAAAGAAAAGAAATCTGAGACATGGCAACTGCTGATGTCTTTGGGTGAACAGAATAAAAAATTAGCCTGGCAGCTTTAGTCTGCTGTAACTTACAGTGAAGCATGTAGGTGGAGGCAGCAGCTTCATTAGGACAACAGCAGCTGGGGGGACTGGGAAAACTCCACCAGGGACTGGATGTAGGCCTGGTGCTGTGGAGGGCAACATTAGTGTTTACATCAATGAGGAGTCCATTTATTCATTAGGTCTATTTAGAGAGAAAACCCTGGAAAGACAGCAGCAGGTCACAGAAAAAAAAACAGCATATAAAGAATATTGCTGGCTTACGAGCGAGATGACGTGGCTGATAGGGGATCATCTGGTTGGTGTCTGGTTTGGGATACTCTGGTTTACGATCTGGATCATCCTTTAGTGTAGGCACAGAGGGTGCCACCACAGCCTCAGGGAGAAGTGCAGCCAGTTTGGCACGAGACACATCCTTCAAACAACAACACATGTTAACATCACTGAGAGAAAGCGAGAAGGCAAGTAAAAAGAAAGAAAAAAACAGAAATGACCATAGGCGGATCTACTGGGGTGGCATAGGGTGGCAAATGCCACCCTAAATGACAGCCTTGCCACCCCTGCTGCCACCCCAGTTGGCGGTAGGGTTGGCGAGGCTTATAAATTATGGATCATTTGAGAATTACGACCGCTAATTTCTAATGTCGGACTGCAGTGAATGCAGCACGAGATGACGCGAGAGCGACTGAGACTGATTGTTTTGAAAACCGAATGGGGCAAAGCGAGGGAGCCAGTGGTCATGGGGAGAGGAGACACGGGGTGAAACAGGTAAAAACTGATTAACTATCTATCGAGAAATGAAATTATAATGAAAGCACAATGTTGCTAGCATAGCTGCAATGCTAATTTTGAGAAGATAAAAATCAGGTTGCAGAACGTTATTTCTCTAACTATGATGTTAGTTAGGCCTGACGTCTCAGGCTCATAAAGACATATTTGCGTTCAACTATGACAGAAAAGAGACTATCTAGTTTGGTTGAACTCAAATCAAAACACACAAAGGCATTGGATCTAAATACATTTTTAAAGCGTTTTGCTGAGCAACATGGAAATCACTGCATTCAGCTGTTATAGTCATGTCAACTTTATGTTATGCTCTCTGGTGAGCCTTTACAGAGCTGTTACATTTTGTTTTGGCACCTGAGAAAATCTGATATTTCCTTTAATAAAACCAAAAGTGTTAAAAGTTAAAAATGTGATACTGGTGTGAATCCTGCTTAATATGAAGCAGTGTTGTTGTTTCTTTTTTGTATATATAATATGAAACTATCCAGAAATGACCTGTATGAACCTACTCACAAGCAAAATGTATTTTTATGTTGCTTCTTTTCAGATTTGTGGAGATTTTGATGTAACATACAGAACCCGCCTTTTTGTTGATTTGTTGATACAGCAGTATGGAGGACCAACTCTGCCATATTTAAAAATACAGAAATAAATAAATGCTCAATAAATAAATAAGCATACAATTAATTGCCACCAAAAATACAAACAACCAATAAATGTAAGTAGAAATTAAATTATACAGCTAGTCATAAAGGTATATAACTCTTTTAATTGGCTTCTTTATTTCTTTGCCTTTTTAATATTTACCTTATTTATTTTTTGTCATTTATTATCTTCAACTTCATTTTTTAATTACTTATATTTTTAAGTATTTATTTATGTGCATGTACCCTAGTTATTTCTTCGCCGCTATTTCTTTCTGCCTGCCCTTTTAACATTTCTGCCTGCCATTATAATATAAGTTCTAATTGCATTTATTTGTTGATTGTATTTTTGGTGGCAATTAATCGTATGCTTATTTATTTATTTCTGTATTTATTTTTAAATATGGCAGAGTTGGTCCTCCATATACAGCTCTATCTACAGCATATTTACATGCATGAAATGTCCCTTTCATGTTGCCTTAACTGCTGTATGTCAAGTTACTGAGGAACAAATGGGGTAAATGTGTGTTCAGAGTAAACATTACATAGATGTCCAGTACCTTGTTCGGATGCCTTGACCCATTTATTTCTACTGTGTAGTTATGCTCACTGTAGTCCAGCTCAGTCCATAGATCTCTGATGGGTAACTTTTTCTTTCTATCGTTTCTTCTTGTGCAAATGCTGCAAAGCTGCCTCTCTGACAGTCAATCTCACACATCTGCGACTCAGCACCTGTGTCTTACCTTAATACCTTTCCTGTCATAAGGCCCCTCTAGAAGTAGTGTTATCATTCTTCTATCTCCTATTAAGTGAGATCACATTGTATGATGTATTATTAATATGAACTGTTTCACATGAAACACTAGTACTGTACATACTATTCTCACCAAACTGTGATAACTGTGATTAAATTCAGTGTAAACAAATGCCGTATGTTGCCACCCCTCAAAAATTCCTACCCCCCTCTTGCCACCCCATAAATATTTTTCTAGATCCGCCCCTGGAAATGACAAACCTTGTAACCAAGAGCTTTGAGTTCACTGGTAGAGCAGGGATAAAGGTCCATGAACTTGTATCTATCTACAAGCAAAGCAGTTTCTTTGCCCTCATATTCATCTTTGAAGGCTGTGAAACGACGGCGCTCGACTTTTAGAATACTGGCCAGGTCTCCGATGTTGCTCTCGAACGCCAAGAACCGAGCCCAGATCTCCCTGAAACAGAACCATGTCACCGTTCGTGAGCTCGGACGGATATTTGAAAGAAAGAGGCGCACAGAAAGCGTAGCCAAATAACCGACTTTACCCTGATTTTTCTGGGGATAAGCTTCCAGAGGTAAGGACGCGTTCGAACAAAACCCTAGTGTTGTTATCCTCTGAAAAGAGAATCGGACACATGAGAGAAAATTTGGATTAGAAAGCAGTACGATTCAAAAAGTGAAACTATTTAGAGGATGCTACGAACCATTAAGGTGTGATAAGTAATCAATGTACGCCAGTATGTACTCCGGAATGTCTCCATATTTCTTCAAACCCAGCTCAAATATCTTAAAGGCCACTGATTTATCCTGTAAAGAGGAACACAGAGTCAAACACTATCCTGATCCCTCCATAGTGCATAATGCACCGTAGACTGTGTATCTTACTTTGCTGCAGTAGTACTCCATCAGCGCTGCAGACACGTACACATGGTGACGTGTACGTAGGTCCTCCCTTGCCTTCTTGAAGATGGAGCGGCCTGATTTGATGCCCTCTGCCCTCCTGGCAAACTTCATGTACTGGATGTAGACCAGGGTGGGGTCGATGTCCTCGACTGCCAGTAGTTTGTTGTAGATGTTGTGGACTTTCTCGTACTTCATGCGACTCTGAGACAGTGACGGCATATTGAGATAATGCGGGATGTGCAGTTAATGATTCGTTTAGCTTACTGTGGAACCGGACCCTCACCTCTTCGTAGTCTGCAAATGCAAAGTAGAGGAGCATGTTCTTTTTGAGGAGAGTCCCGATGGCACGTTCGTAGATGTTAGCTGCTTCGTCACTGAACAGCTTTGAATTATTCATGTCCTAGGAGAAAGTAAAGGACAAATTCAACAGATGATGGGAGGTTCTCCCAACCCCCCCCCCCCCCCCCGATATTTAACCCCTTTCAAAAATATTTTGGTTTAGAAAGATTTTCTTCTACTTTAAAGTGTAGGTGGGTCTTCTTACCCCTTTCTCTGCCAGCAGCTTGCTGGACTGTTCCAGGTACTGTGCTGCTTCATACCAAATGTCAGGATGGTGGCCCAGCACCAGCAGGCACTGCTCATAGGCAAACATCACTGCATTCGATCAAAGAAAGAAACAAAGCAACAGAAAAAGGTTTTCAAAGTGTTGGTAAAATGAAAAGATTGATGCAAGAAAAGGGCAAAACTCTGCCACCTAGTGGCAAATCACTACTTGGAACAAAATGTAGAAAAACTAAAAAATGATCAAAAAAATAAAATGCATTGAGACAAAAAAAACTCTCAAGGTTGAAAACGAGAGTAACCTCTCTTAGTGATGAGGGTCTGGTCTTCTGTACGCAGCGGGTTGCTTTTTTCCCACTGAATGTATTTTTTCCACATCTCCACTTGCTGGGCCTCCTGAGGGGAGTTTTGTGGTGGGACTGAAGGTGCGTTTCTGTCTAGGCCTTTCATCACCGTCTCATACTCCTGCATCACAAAAAAAACAAACAGTATGAGAAAATGTATCTTATTGATCAAGGTCATTTCTCATCCTAAGTGTCCAATGTGACTCTATTATCTTAAAAGGATCTTGATTCATAGCAGATATAATCTCTTCAGATTGTATCTCATTTTCAGACATTTATCAGCATTTTCTATACTCTATTCAGTAAAAATCAGATTTCTCACCTTGGCCACTCTCCTTGCATTCGTGTAATCCCTGCTCCGATCTTCAATCATCTTTTTAGCCAAATGCACATTAATTCCCTGTTAAAATACAAATCTGGAAGTCAGTCCTGCAATTCTTATCTAAACTCCAGCTTTTGATATTAGTATCTTCTGAATGTGCAGCTTATAATAAAATCAGCCTTTGCTCATGTAAAACTGGTCAGATTCTAGTGTAGATAAATGTAGAAAGCATGTGATCTCTTGCCTCTTCATATTTGCTATAGTCTCTCCACAGCTGTTCAATGTTAATCATTGGGTTCACACATCCCCTTTGGTAGACTCTCCTAACGGCAGTGATTCTCTGATTCTCAGCATATGAGCCCACGGCCTCACTTTAAGGAGACATACAAACAAAAAGGAATTATTCAAGTTTTTAAATGCAGGTTCGAATAAAAATCAGGCAAACAAACAAAAAATCCACTTACACTCCTTTAAGGAAATTGATGTAGTCCACCCAAATCTGCAAGAAGAATGAACAGGTCAGGTATAAATGATGAGCAAAAAAAAAAAAAAGATTCACAATTAAAAGTTCATATTTGCAGACCTGATAGGACATAATTTCCATGCCGATTTTATCAAGGGCAAAGTCGTATGCTTGTGCCATCTTCTCTCTGGGAATGAGGGAATTAAGTCAAACACTTTTTTTTTATCTCTTCAAATATGTAACGTTACGATGCTGTATGTCTCCTTACTTGTAGCTGGGGAGCTTCCCTTTGGTCTCTCGAACATATGCAAGGTAGCACTTCCACAGGTCAATGTGCAACACTTTCATTAAGCATCTCTGAAACAACTTTGAATGCAACAAGATATTAGAAAAACACTAACAAAACCAGAGATCATATGGGTAGGTCGGTTATTCTGCAACTGCTTTGTTTGTGTTTCATGTGACAAAAAGTTTTAACAGTTTTATTTTGTTTATTATTTATCATGTTTTCTTGAGCTCCGTCTATCTCAGTGATCTCCAAGCTATGGTTAAAATCTAGCAGAGCTCCTGCAGCTTTAGTTTCCTTAATTAAAAGCAACACAAAACAGAACTAAACAGACATTTCAAGATTTTATTTGATTTAAAAAGTGAGAAAATACAAACAGTACCATTACATTAGGAAAAAAAAGTGGATAAAAGTGCAAACAGGGAAATGTCTAATTTCATTGTTTCAAAACAATAGTTCAACCTGTATTGACAATTAAGGGACAAGGTGAACTTCTAAACAAAACCTTCTTTTTTTTTTTTTTTACTTTTCCAAAATAATAAGCTAAAATCCAAAGAATTACAACAGTTAGTCTACAAACAGAACTATAACATTTCAGATTGGGCACTTACCTTCTCTACCTTGTCATAGTTTTTAGCCTTTATCTGCAAATAAAGTGTAAAACTCATGAATGTCAAGCTCACAGAAGACATGCATTCAAAACAGTTTTAATCACTTAAAAACTTACACTACAATATTAATCAACAGAGTGATATTCACACAAGAATGACACCTTTTAAAGAGGGGTTTATTTTTTTGTTTACTTGCGCCACATAACCTATAGATACACAACACAAAAAAACAAACATGTTAAGAATTATTTATTAAATGTTTGACTATTGAACATCTAATGATGGGTTTTAAAACATAAAAAACAAAACATTTATCTTTAAAAAACACTTAATCTGTGTTCAGCAGTGATAGGAGACCGTTATTTCTTTGGCTTCATAATAGCTGTGCTCTCTTGGTAAAATGCTGCAGTCAGAAATGAAAAGACTCTGATTCTAAGATTTAGATAGTCAAAACAGGTTCAATAATGCATGTTTAATTATAGAAGAAATCAAAACCACATTATTGTATCTTTATAGATCTAAATTTGATTTATTGAATATTTGTAGCTTTCTTCACACTTTAAATCCCTTCTCATCTCAGTTAAGTCCTTTCTGCCAAACAATATACAAATGATTACTATTCGACTAAGTATTTGAATCTGTGAAATCAGGATTAGTCTTATCCTGGACAAATCTGTAAATTGATTTGATTTTGTTTTGACATGCTTCACTTAAAAAAAAATATCCAGGGCTTAGGGAGTAAAATGCCCTTGAGAATTAAAAATACTGAAACACATCCTGCAAGAATACAGCATAGCAACATAACATTGGAGTCTTAAGTGAAGATTTTTTTTTTTAGCAACTGTTGTTAAAAATAGACTAAAGTTCTGTATTGAGCGTCCCCTTATTTGGCATAAATCTCACAAAGATATTACTCAGAATAGTGACATAACTGCACACAGACTAAAGCCCTCTTGCTAGTAAGCAAATTTAAACCTATTCAAGTCTGTTTAAAATGAGGATTCCCCCTGCACTCTCAAATCAAACAGGTTTAATACCTAAGAAATACGTCACCAATACTTTTAAAAGAGATTCGTGTCAGCATTAAGTTTCCATGTGCAAAAAAATACGTAAATAAATCTTGTGTCTTCAATCGAAAACTGAGCTCCAGTTTCTTCGAGTCCACTTCCACAGTGAGGACTACATCTGGCTTCTAAGTCTTTGTGGAGATGTGCAGTAAAGCTCCTGCTCAGCTGCTAACACCCAAACTCAGCAGGATTTGATATTCTCTTCTACTTCAGCATAATTTCATAAACACAGCTATAGCATTATGCTTTCCTTCTGTGAGAAAAAAATGAAGACCTTTTCCTTCAAAGTTTATTACTAAAGCGATGATGAAAGAAATATGGAGTCAATAATAAAGAAAAATAATTTAGGATTGGTTAAGTTTAATCAATAGTTTTACATTGTGCCTTCCTTTTTTCATTCTATTTAGTGATGTGTCTGTAGGAACTTTTTTTTTTAACCCACTAGTTTTGATAAGCATATAACGAGAGGAATTTCACATCAGTGTTTTGCAAAAGTTGAAGGATTTGTAAACAGTAATCCAGTTGGACTGTAAAATTCTCCACAAAAAAGAGCGCCTATACATACTTACCACCAGGGGGTGCTGTTACACTAGGACTTACACTATTCTTCTAGTTTGTCACCGATTATGCCAAGTGCCTTAATGTGTATGACAAATCAAACAATTGCAACAATCAAGCCTGCATAATAAAGTTTAATATCAGGGGGCGTAAAGAGACCAATGATTATGAGATTCAGTAAAGACTTGATTTTTATTTCCAGTGCCTAGAGGGTTTTCACACCATGTGAGCTTCTTATTTTTTCCAATCTTCTAACCACCTTAGATGATTTTTTTCTACCGGGATGTTATTTCATAAAAAAAACAGGAAGAAAAAAACAAAACAAAACAAAAAAAAAAAAACATGATTGCACACTGAAGTGAGTTGAGCTCCATCCAAAAAATTGAAATATAGAAGAAAAAAGAAGGATAGGAAGCATCATGCCTTGGTGATATTAAGAGAAAGGCAAACCGGTCAGAGTAGAATGAAAATTTTGATAGGGCTAAATTTAGTTAGGAGAAAACCTTTTAAAAATACCTAAGATGGAGCTTTGAGTTTAGATAAATTCCTGTTTAAAAACTTATTTAGGAAAGAGGACTTTGAAGAAGTTTCAGTTTTTAGATATGTCATGCTAGCACTTATCCCAAAAAGAAAATGTAGCAAAAGGTGTTTCTACAAAGTAGCCTGAGTAAAAAAAAAAAAAAAATTGGGGGGTGGGGGGTTTATCCTCCTACCAAACATGCATCTTTTTTGTATTTTATAATGATATGCTACTCTGTGTTGATTTTTTGCATGAAAGCTGTAAACAAAATGGGAAAAGAGTTGCAGTAAAAATACCTCTGAAAGCCAGTGTAATTACAAAGACCCTACAACATTGATTCCTTTATTTTAATGGTCTTGTAGTAAATTCTCTACCATGCAAACATCGCCTAATCATTTCAAAGTACAAAATATAGCAACATGTAACTTAATCTGTTTTCGCTTTTCATGGAAAATGCTTTCCTATCACATTTGGTTAAAAGTCCTAAATTTTAGCTCTAATGTACACATGCTAAAAATCTATTTTTTAACACTATTTAATAAACTCCACCATTCTTCAAAATAATCTCAATAACCATTTCATTCATACAAAGGAGTCTTAGGGCCAGGCTAGAGATTTTTGTTTTTAATTTCGAGAATAAAGTTGTAATGTTATGAGAATGAAGTTGCAAAATTATGAAAACAGTCATAAAATTACGAGAATAAAATCGTACAATTACCTGAATAAAGTTGCAATGAGAATAGTCTGTAAATTATGAGAATAAGCTGTAATATAATAAAGTTGTGTTTTATGACAACTCTTACAAGAAGCACTTTCTTCTCTAAAACGAGGACTGTTGAGCATCATTTGAAGTTCTACTATGGCATCAGTTTGACAAGTAATGAAATCTTTCAGCACATCAGCATCAAATTGGGCGGTATGCCAAAGTAGACTCCGGTTGCTGCTTGATGGCGCTGGTCGGCCGCCATATGCCGGTCAAACAGGTTGTGGTATGATGACTTTATTCTCACAATATTATGACTTTCTAAAAAAAAAAAGTCTCTAGCCTGGCCCCAATACTCTGTGGTAGGTTTCAGCTCCATGTTTTATGTGAAAACAAGTTATGTCTTAGTTAAATCTGGCTGTGTATTCTTTATTATACTCATATGCTTTTATTGTTACAACTCTAATAACTTTAATGCAAATTAGAGAAATTATTGAAGGCATAAGGCCTGACTTAGTAGAGAAAGATTTTTTTCCAAATTCAATCAGTAATGAAATAAGGTTAGTATAAGAAAGGGAAAAACTAGGACGTTTTATTTGATTTAGATTCTAGATACACTGATGCCAATCCTTGCCATCATAAAAATATATTCTGGGGAAAAAAAGGAAAAAAAAAATTCTGCAGAGATTACGTATAATAAAATAGTTGAATTGTTTATCAGATGTCAGGCACTTTGAACCATCATGTCAAAAGCTGGTTGCATGAAGAGTAAAACTTATTCCTGGCACAAAAAAAACAAACAAACGAGGGTCACAGATTAATTATTCAAGAGGAGCTGGGAGAGGGATTTCAAGAAAAGAATGGTCCACACAGTATAGATCTTTCTTTATGAAAATAACCCAAAAGAAATGACACAGGAGGCAATAAATTGACACGACAAGTGAATAAAAGGCTAATGCACTCCAATACCATTAAAATTGTTTTAATACTGTTGCAGACCAAACATGCAACAAATGCACGGAACCCCATGTTTAATAAGGCGCAGATGATAATGTAATCTTTTATGTTAACCTGAAAACATGAGGAATTACCTTAAAAAAAAGTAGAAGATAATGACCCCTTTTTGTTTAAAGGCACAATTCTAAATAACATGTGTTAGAGCCGCCACTGCAAAGTTGTTTATTCACAGCTTTTTTTTATTACAAAATTTTCATTTTGTATATTGTCTTTTCAGCAATTGTGGAAAAACAAACCGACTCAGCACCAAGAATTGTGACTTTAAACTTTATCTAAAAAAAAAAAGATACATTCCGATTGTGTGAAAATCACATTGTCGATTATGTTAGAAAAAAATCTCAGCCATGCACACAAAGAATAAGAATAAAAGAGTATTAACCTCAGCTTCAATGAACAGTTTCCAGAATCTGCCAGAACTCGGGAACTGTGAAACAAGTCGCTCATGGGTCTTCCTTGCTTTATCTATGGGCTGATTCTACAGGAGGAGATTGCATTTACATTCCACCGACTACTTAACATATAAAAAAAGCAATCTTATCTCATTTTGATGGAAGACAGAATTTAAAGTTGCGTGTAATTCTAAATTATAACCCTTAACCCACCACCCTCATCCCAAATATCCTTTTTCCCCCAGTAATACAACTCGGTGTCACTAAACCTGTGCTTCTCGAATCAGAATGCTCCATGCGTCAAGGTCGTACGGGTTTTCTTCCAACTTCTTCTCTGCTTTTTTCACCTTCTCCGGAATATACTCTGCTGCTGTCTGCAACAGAAAAACAAAACAAGAAGTTTGTTAGAAAGATCCAAATACTTGTGGTCATGTAATGTAAGGGTTGACATAACATTGGAAACCCTCACAGTTGGTGACCATACTATTATCCCTATTGGTTCCCAACCCTGCACCTGTAGTGTCCCTGTAAATCAATGAATGGTCTACAGGCTTCTGTAATACTTTATGACTTTCAATGAGGTCATGTAAGCAATTGAATCAGATTTGCTGGGACAAAAACGCGTCCAAAACAGGGAACTTGTAGACCAAGTCTGGGAATCAAAGCTCACTGGACACAGATCACAAAATTAGCCTGCAACGATAATATACGGGAGACACACGATAAATATATGAATCAGATGAAAACTTAGTCATGCTAGATATATCACTGTATCTAGCTGATGACACCGAACGGGACAGAACCATCTAGACTAAAACCAATGCAATTACCAACAAAATACTCACATTTACGCCAAAAAAAAGAGTGTTAGCTCGCGTAGTTGCTAGCAGCTAGCTACATGTTGCGACAAAGCGGCGGAGTCAATATGTCGCACGAGCTGAACAAACGAACACACAAACAAATAACCTGAATTCTAAACGTCTCATATCGCAAGTATGACTGCATTCGGTGCGCAAAACAACCAAAACCTCGCGCCTTACGGTGTTCTGACAGGCTAAAATAAGATACTAGCTAGCTCGGCTATGAATAGCAATGAGTGTTGCTACCTGGTCGGTTGCTCCCTCCGACGACATGGCTGATGAGTTTCTGTGTAATAGTTAATCAGTGCAAATAACACTAAAAAGGGAAGAGAGGGGGTTCTCTTTAAAACTAGTGGGTCATCTGCATAGTATTTGGTGGAGTTTTTCACGTAGCCTTCGAGCAACAGTCTGCTCAGCGGCGGGACATGCCGATGACTAAAATGGCGAGAGAGAGAAAGCGGCCAGTGTTCCGTTTTACCGGAAACAACAATTTGGTTTCCGCTAAAACGCGGCTCCTTCACAATAAGAGACAGATAATAAGATAGAATTTAAATCTTGTTGGCAAATAAAATAAAAATATCAGCGGTAAAAAAAACTACTTGAAATAGCTTATTTCGATATATATGTATATATATATATGATCGGCTTATAGAAATTATCCATTGAATACAGTATATATGTTAATTATTATTCATGCGTTGCTGTTAAGGATAATTTACTCCACATTTGACGCATTTATTTCAGTGGAAAGCAACAACGGATGGTTAATTCTGTTAGCCAATAGGGGGAGGCAAATGACAGCAACAGAGCGCGCGCGCTCGGTCATCTAAGCAAGCAGACCAGAGTAGAAGAAAGCAGTAATTATCGTTCACCTGGAAACATATTTTGTTATCGCTCTATATGCACAGCCTAGTTACCAATGTGCCTGTTATTTGGCTATCCAGTTATCTGGATGCTTTCATGAAATTATCATTTTATATGTATTGAAACATTTCCCAGTTATTTATGTATTCTAAAATTAATGGACTTTTGGGGAAAATGAAGAAAGCGAAAATAATAATAATAATAATCTATTTACTCTTTCCTATTATTTTCCCTTACACATTGAATAACTGTCTTTATTAAATATACACAAATAAGAAGGCATATTTACAACTTCACCCCAGATACCTAGTTTTATTTTCCTGGTTAATGGTAAAAACAGGTTAAGACAGAAAAAAGGTCTAATTGATGCATGTTGTCTCTTTGCTGCTGTAAACACCAGATTTTCTCCATTGTGGGGCAATGGAGGGATTGTCTATTCTATTCTATTCTATTCTATTCTAATCTAATCTAATCTAATCTAATCTAATCTAATCTGATCTGATCTAATCTAATCTAATCTATTATATTATATTCTACTCTATTCTAATCTATTCTATTCTATTCTGTTCTGTTCTATTCTACTCTATTCTATTCTATTCTAATCTAATCTAATCTATTCTATTCTACTCTATTCTATTCTAATCTAATCTAATCTATTCTATTCTAATCTAATATGCTATTCTATTCTTATCTATTCTATTCTATTGTAGCGCATTTTGTTAAACACTTGTAATGGTGATATTTGTGGAGTGTTATATTTACCGTGGCGTGGTAATTTTATTTATTCTATGATAAGAATAATTTAAAAAACCGAAAAAGACAATCAAATGCCATATTATATCAGCAAGGATCCGTTTGATGTGAGAGAATTAATAAAATTGTAGGGTTAGGGTAAATGTTTATAACAAATGTTTCAAAGTTGTAATAAATGTTTATTAGACCTTTTAAAGGTTTATTATTAGCTTTTTTTTTAAATACGGTAAAATGGCAAAAACATAATAACCAACAAAGTGTCTTTTTTGTAATATGATGAAGCAATCCTTGGCACATTTTCTATTTATATCAAAGCCCTGAATATTCTTTAGTAATATAAAATGTTTTTTCTACCTTCCATTGTTATAAACAAGCACTAACTGGTAATTAAAAGTGTGCAGTTCGTAATAAAACATGTTTATATTCTTCACTTTACTCTACTTCTGGGTTTCTTCCTTTGTATTCCAACTAAGCTCCTCAGTTCTATTTTTAAGGCTCCTGATCGGTAATGGATTAGTCAGGTCTGAACGATGCCGTCAGTTCTGAAACATTTGCTTCCAGTTGCTAGAGAGAAGGGACATGTTAGAGGCTGCCAGGGCCGCGGAGCCGCTTGTCTAGACAGGGGGTAACGGGCACCCTTTGAGAGATGGACACCGAGGCGTGAGAAGGACGGACGCGGATTTGAGCAGCTTGAAGCGGGACTCGGTGTCTCCCCCTCCTCACCTTCCGGACGGCCATAAGGAAGAGTTGTTTTCTGTTAGAAATGTGGGAGATGGTGGCGTTGCCCAGATCGAGCTCTCCCTTCCTGTCGTCTAGGACAAGATGGCAGCAATGCAGGCGAACTGTGCATGGGATGGATTTATAAGTCCATAACATGCTCAGAGAAGCCCTGGATTATATTTAAAGTGACTCTATGTGAAGGTGAGTGCTGGACTGAAGGCTGTCACTGTCCAAGCTAAACCTTTGAAACCGTGCTTTGGATGTGACGTATTACTCTGTCAGAACTTAGCTGTAAACATCCCTTCTTTATTTTAGGAAGATTCTTTCACATATAGCGGGAATTAAACAGTTTAATCTCAGTGTAGTCTGTTAATAAAGATAAATGTTATTTCTTTTCCTGCCAGACGGCAATGAAGATGAGGTCAGAGGGTGATTAATGGGAACGCAACTTGCTTTGAAAACACCAATGTTGACAGGGCGACGAGTTGATGCTGTTTTCAACAATTAACATCGGATTGTTAATAATAATTATCTACTGAATTAAGATAACTTTAAACCTAACTTCATTTAACATTATGGATTTAGTAGGATTTAGAAACTGAACTGGTTAAGTTGTCTTTCTCTCCCTTTGGAGCATCTCACAGGGGCGGTGCTGGACGAATTTCTCTTAAATTACTAATACATTTTAAAGTAATTAAAACATGAAATCACTAACAATAATATTGTCACAAGCACAAAATGTTACTTCTGGTTTAAAATCGTTAATTATATATATATATATATATATATATATATATATATATATATATATATATATATATATATATATATATATATATATATATATATAAATTTCGGCCCAATAATTGGTTAATCATTAACTGGAGAGTAGAGACTATAAGACATTAATTAAGTTGATAGAGCAACCCACTTTGGGCAGTAGTTATACCAAAACCTAAAAAAAACAACAAGTATTTTGCATTTAAGACATAAAAAAAACAAAACAAAACGTTTTCTTCTTCTATCCAGAACTCACAGGTGGAAATGTTTTATTTTAATTCTGTAAAACATCGTCAAGGAACTTCTTGCTATGTGATTATTTATCCATTAATCTAAAAAAAAAATAATCGATAGATTGATCCATCAGCTAATTAATCGTTAGTTGCAGCCCTAATATATATATATATATATATATATATATATATATATATATATATATATATATATATATATATATATATATATACATACATATATACATACATATATACATACATATATACATATACATATATATATGTATATATACATATATATATGTATATATACATATATATATATATATATATATATATATATATATATATATATATATATATATATATATATATATATGTACATACATATATAATCTAATATCTAATCATAACTTACAGTCAAGCGTAAAATAGTTTGTACCTGTTGCAGATTTAAACATTGAACTGCTTTCTTTCTACCAGTTATTTCTAATTGGAAATAAGACCATCACCTCTCAAAATCTAGCAAAATAATGTGTGCTTCCAGTGGTATGCTGAAAATTGATCACTGATCATGAGCTTAAACTTTCTCAGGTTGGAAAGCCTGCTTGGCATCACCCTAATGTTTAGCCCCTCCACAGATTGGCAACTGGTTAATAATGTTGGGTATAAACATAATTATCTACAGTTTGCAGAAATGAATTGATCATTTTAAACCAAAATTTACCAGGGATGTAAACATCAGCTACAAGACTCAGTCTATTTGCTTACCTTGCTATATTTGCTATGTTGCCTTAAACTCAACGTTTTTATCAGTACCATATGTTTTAAAAATATGCTAAACACAGAAAAAAATTATCTACAACCCAGCTGCTAGCCTCCTTGTACTAATAAATTCATTGACCCCATTTAAAATGCTGGTTAACATCACCAGGGATTTGAGCTTTAAATATAATTTTAACAGTAGCTGTTTTTCAGTGCAGAGTTAAGTTGCATTGCACAACATTTTTATTGGTCTAATCTGTTGTTGTTGTTTTTTTTTGTTTTTACCCCTAGATATATCCCAAACAAAAACAACTTGAGCCTAATGCCAGGGTAATCACAGATGCTTAGCTTAAATGATATGTTTGGGTTTGGCTGGAATTAATGTTGTAGAAGATTTGGGCATGAAGTCATTTTTCAAAATGAGCTTTAATTATAGGCATGATCATTGATACAAAGAGCTATTTATGCTCTGAAAAAAAAGAAGAAGGCAGAGAAAGTTGTTACGGTCGCTGTACTTTTCCATCTTGCATGTGTTTACTCGTGTTGGTCATTTTATTGACTGGAACCTCTGGTCATCAGTTGCTTTGTGGAGGACATAAAAAAAACACTGGTATCCAAGTGAAGTCATCTGCTCGTACGCATCGAGGTGCCTTGCAGTAAACAAAATGGAGTGAGAGTTTATAGGGGGGAGTACAGTGACAGGGCGATGTTTTGTTGTTGCTGAGAGCGCCAAAGTGATTTGTGGGAAGTGTCCTTTATCTCCTGAACCATGTGATGACTTCAGCTCACAGACATGAGTTGCTGCTGTATATTCAGAGTTTTGTTCATTTCTCGCCCAGCATGATTTTGTTCAGAAACAGTTTTGATAAAATATTTGTCTCTCTTATTGCCTTCCAGCCTTCACTTAGCTTCATATCTGTCGGTTGGGTGCTGGATTCAGAGCTTTTTAGATCAATCCAAATTCCTGTTTGTGGGTATAATATTTCACCAGTCACTCATACGTGGTTGCAGGATATTAAATAATGGAGAGGAGACACTTATTGTACTACATAGATATATATATTATGTTTACTTTTTAATGTTTTGATCCTATACCCAGAAATACTTTTGTTTTACAGAAGTCTATCTTTTTTTGGTGTATTCTAGTACTAAAGATGTTTTATTTCTCCCAGAAATTACTAATGAGAAGACATAAAGCTGCTGTTGTTTTAAAATTATATTTCCATTTTTTTTGTAATTGAATTGCCGAACACATTTTTAGTATAAAACCTCACTGTGTTTTGCCTTTCAACACTTTACGAAGTGACGACCAAACTTTATTTGCTGTCAGAATCCATGTTGTTTCTGGTTTGAGTCAATCCACCTTTTCTATTCTGACTGCCTCAACTACAGAAATGGTGCTGTGGCGCACAGCAAAAAGGCTACACGGTGCCATCTACCAGAGTCACAGATTAGAGGTAGCCCATTTTCCCCAAATTGTTTAACGTAAAAATGTTTTTTGAAAATCGATATTAGGAACTGAGAGATCAATATTATATTGGACAGCCAAAAATCGTGATATATCGCTAAATTGATTTTTTTCCCTCACCCCTAACTTCAACACATCCTGTTGAGACACTGCTTGAATGTGTAGAAATAAAACAATTGTCAGATGATTTAAACTGTGCTATATTCACTTGATGTTGTACTTCTTCTAATATAAATTTACTGTTAACAGTAGCTAATAATTAGGGCTGCAACAAGGGATTATTTTGCAAATCTTTTAATCTGTTGGTTATTTTTCAATTAATTGAATAATAATAGACTTTTTGCGAAATTAACAGTTGGAACTACAACTTTTTCACTTGAAGAGTACGTGATAGAGCATGTTGACAGATGAAGAAGATGTTTATCTTAAATGCAAAATGTTTTTGTAATTTATTTTGTAAATTTTTAGTATAATTGGTAGGTCGCTCTGTCAGCTAAAGGCATGTTTTAGAGTCTCTTTTCTCCATTTACCGATTAATCAAATACTAAATTAGTTGACGATTATTTCAATAATCGATTAATCCGATTATTTGTTTCAGCCCTGCCAAAAAGATTCAAAGAAAAGGGCCAGGTCAGACCTTCACAGTTAACTTAGCAGAAGACCACATGCATGAAGAAAAGGAGCATTTTGTCTCAGTAGTATGAAAAACTAAGTTCACGAGAATCGGGGAAAGCAGCACACGTAGGTTGTGGCCATTTGAGCCATCTAAGACAGTAACTCTTGTGTGGTATTAAAAGCATGGGAACAGCATTTAGGTGGATTAGGGCTTCCACTATTAGACCTAATTATAAAAGGTCAGGAGGAACTAGAGATACCGCACTCTATGGGAGGATTTAGTGTATAAAGAAAGGCAGCTTTGGATTGACGTGTGACTGCAAAGCACACAAACAGCTTTTCTAATATTTGAAAATAAGATTATTTTTATGTTATGTAAAGTGGCAGACACTCATCGCTCAGATATGTGGAATCTAAGTTGTTGTAAGCGGTAAAGTAAAGCAGCGCGGGCCTGAAATCTGGCTAATATTAGTCGCTCTATGCAGCCTTTGTAAAAGGCTGTGTGAACTTAATATCTTACCAGCCTAAGGAATATAATTGCAGAGGTTAGAAAATGTCAGGTGTGAATGCTGTTGAACAAGCTGTATGTCTGTGTGTTTTGCCTTAATATTTGCATGATTAGTTCTGCTGGCTCCGGGTCAGTTCACCTTTTTGTCACTTGGTACTCTCATTTGGGTGTCTTTCTTCCTCCTTCCATTCCTTACCTTTAAAATAAACACTTCAGGATCATTCATTGCTATTTGCAGTTAAGGTATTTTATTTATTGATCAATATTCATAAATAAATAGTGTGATCTTATCACTAAAAATGTTTATTGCAAATTCAAATATTACTGACACTTATTGTTTTAACCCATTAAACAATGTCAATAAACACTCTCTGGGACCTTGAAGGTATTGTGAAGGATTTTTGCAAATTTTTTAAAAGACCCGCCCTCTCAATTAAAAAAACAATGCACATGCAAAACCCTGTACCTGCTCCTGAGAGGGAACACCTATTAAACACATGCGAGAGCATGCATGAGTCAATTTCTCCTCGTGCACGCTCTGTTTAAAAGTGGTTGTTTGCATCGCTCATATAAGCTTACTTTGTCCAAATGTCCCCCCTTACCCCTACATCCCTCAATCAGTATAAAGAGCGGGGACTATATAGTGGACTTTATAGTGAACTCAGATTACTGACCGTTCGGACAGATGATCACTGCTTTTTGCTCCCCATAGGTCACCTTACTCCTCCTCCTACGCACGGTTCCAGCGCTATCTTTGTTATTAGTCACCTCTGTCGGGTAGCGACAGCCTATGGCGACAGTGGGCCAATGTGACAGTAAATCCCATTAGCACTTTGCGAGTAGTAGGGATGGAACGGTTTATGAAAACGACTGTCTCGGTTCGATTCGCGTGTGTTGCGTTCGGTTCATGCGCTGCTCCTTTTTCTCATAGGCGAAGCGTGTACACTCCAGAACAGAAGGTGGCGGTACTGCGACCAAAGCCAACCACCAGTAGTAAACAAGAAGAAGAAGCGAAGCAGCATAGCCAGGTGTAGCAGAAAAAAAATCTGTTGTGGAGAATTGTGTTGGTATGGTGAGTGGGAAAGAACTGGAGTTGGAAGACGCGCCAGCAGCACTTCATAGGTCTGCTGTATGGGACCACTTTGCATTTAGAGTGACCTACGATGACGGCGGAAAGAAAGTTGTGGATAAAAGTGCAACAGTGTGCAAGCATTGTGCAACACGTGTTGTACTATACAAGACATAATAGATTTTCCTAACAATCAACATATACCGAACCGAAAACCGTGACCACGAAACCGTGAACCGAACCGAACCGTGGATTTTGTGAACCATTCCACCCCTAGCGAGTAGAGCTCTCCGCGCAAAGCATTTTGGGATATATCTTTTCTTCTGAGGCCTTTCTTCTCTTCTCATACACTTCATCAATACTTTTTCTCATACGACCCTCTGCCTCTTACAAAAAAACACAGTGAGAAAAGCGAGCTTCAACGACTGTCTTGAAAGTGCACATGCGCAAAAAAAAATATAGCTAACGGGACGAGCACATAGGACAGCCTTACGTAAACATATCACCAGAATGATTGACAGTTAGGAGGACCACTAATTTAGATGATCCACCTGGAAATCAAAGATCGTCCTCTATACCTTTAAGGATCCACAACTCTAAATATATACATCTGGCCATATCTAATTTACATGTGCAGAGTGTGAACAAACCATCTAACTCAAAAACCTGATTTGATATATTGTGTAACTTTGAAGTTTCTACTCTAGATTATCATACCTTGAAAGAAATCTCAGAATGGTGTAGAGGTGTAATATTTATTTATTTATCAACTAAATTTGTACTTGGCCCCAAAATGTGTCTGTCTGCAATCTTTTAAATCGCATTATTGTCAAAGTATTGAGCAAGTTAGGAACTGGGGTTGTTTTCTCTTTATGCCACGCCTCGCCTTCTGATCTACTTTTCTCATGATCCTTATTTGAGTTTATTGGGAATGGCTTTCTGTTGGAAGCCTTTTTTTAAAGCTAGACATCCACGCTATATATCATAGGGATGGACAGTATGACACAGTTTGCTCAGGATTTCATGTCCCTTTAGTCCATCTAATTTGTTTATGTCTAGTGATTCATTTATAATAGGATTTTAGCGTGGTTTTAAAGAAATCGTAGGTTAAAGAGTTTATAAACACCTATGAACTTCTGACCTATTCAGCTGAACAATGTATAAGAGTGGCCTCTGTGTGTGGAGTGTGTGCTCTGAATGCATTTGTTTTGTAGTTTCTTTGGGTGTGTCGTGTGCACCTTTGACCCTTTTGCTACATGTTCCTTTGTAAATTTCATCTCACTGCTGAAAGATATTTGAAACCCCCAACTTTAATTCACTTTAACTCAAACAAAATGGAAACTTTGGGGCGGTTAGACTAAAGTAAAGGTGAAAGCAGAAAAATGGAAGCAAAAGGTTTACATCAATATAGTTAAACATCGACGTGACGGTTTCTAGATATCAGAAATAGGTGCTTTAAATGGTAGATCTGTAGCAGATAGAGTAATTAACTCTAAGGCTAAATTTATCATCTTGGTATCTTGATGTTTATTAATACATTTCAAATTGTATCTTTCTGGTGTAAAAACCATTTAGTTTCCATTTTATCTGGACTTTAATATTTATAGATATTTTTGGCCTCTGTTATGTAAACATGGCGCCATGGACACACACATTCTAGCTTGTTATTCTGCCCTTTATGGGCTTTAAAACGTTTTAACATTTTTAAAAGCACCAGGGGTCTCAACATTTAGGCTTACTGTGATCAAAAGAAAAGGTACTGGATCTACTTTAGTGTTCAGGTGGCCACGTGCAGCTGGATCTCTGTCCCACTGTGAAGGGAAGGCTAAGGAGCGTTAGCAGCTCCCAGATGTTACCGCTGGCATTTGGATTCGAAAGAGCAAGGAATTTATGGGAGTTTTAGAGTCAACGAAACTTTTTAATTTGAGGTTTCTGTATGTGGGGCTGCAGTTATCCCAAATGTTATAGTTTAGTGAGTGAAGTTCCTGTTTGTTTACAGCGCTTCTTTGTGTTTATTTGGTATGCCTTTTGCATTAATTTTGCAATGTTGCTTAGCTGATGCACATCCACTCCGTTCCGTTCTCACATGGCCTCCCTCATAAATACGGGAAACAGTCTATGAAGTAATTCAACATTTGTTTTGTTGTATATTTCCAGGTGGAAATTATTTCCAAAGCCCTCTAAACCATATTGGGATATATTATCGTGGTAATGATAAAAATTATTGTAAAAATTACTTTTTATTAGTCTTTCTTGGCTGTTTAGCACAGCAATCATAACCTCACAAATAAAACTCTTGAAGAATACACAGAAACTCATCTTCAGCACACCAGTAACATAAAGTATGATTTATATCACTAAACTTCTCGTAGTCACTGTGTTTAATCATAGTCTTCAAATTTGCAATTGCCTAAGTGAAAAAAAAAAAAGAAAATAAAGATTAATAGCAAAAAAATGAAAATCGGAATGAAAGTAGTAGCACTTTCTTTTGGTCTGCAAATGTGACTTTGTAATCATTTGCAATATATAGTCCTCCAATATTTTGTTTTGTTTGTTTTTTGGTTTATCATCTCAGCTATATTTATGTTACTTAGTTACTTGTTGCAAAAATGTTAATCCGCATGGTGGTTATGTTAGAACCTGACCATATTCTTCGTCATGTTCTCTTGTGGTTTCCTATCCTGCTCCGCTTGTATTTGAGACATGTGGTGACGCATTCTGCTGATTTCTCAGAAACGCTTGTGCGTTTGGTGGAAACAGAAGAACATTTTGGGAAGCATCATTAAACATTGTGGAAAAAAAATGTTTTTGATGCTGATTAAGTTTCTTTCGATCATCTTTAAAACCTGCGTAACCATTTGTCTTCTCAGAATCTTCGGTTTTATAGGCTTATTTAAGTGTTTTTTTAACCAAAGAGCTGTCCTATCTTATCAAGACTCCTCTGAACAGAGTGGAAGAGATGGTTTACGGTGCAACAGCCCAAGTGGGCTCTCTGTGAGGAAATTATTTTAGGATACTTGTCACAGAAACTAACAGCAAAGTAAAAATAGAACTGTAAATATAGTATTGATTAAAGTTTGGAAGCTTCTGAAGCCTTGCAGCTTGTATATAATTGAACACCCCCCCCTCCCAGATGAAAGTAGGTCATGCTTTCCAATGCAGCGCAGCACATAGAAGATGCTTACTGATGCTGCTACGTTTTGAATATGGTTTTTTTTAAACCAAATTGCTATTATGAAACAATTTTTTTTAACTTAATCTAGTCTTTTTTTCTGTTTCATAATCATAGATATGATATTGTCAGAACATTTTAAAGCCCTGCTTCACTATCTCTGTATATCTCTTAAAGGATCTAAAAGCTGGTTATATAAAAACACCTTAAAGATATAAACTTATTTGTGCTATTATATGCAGTCTGCTTAAAATGACTGCGAGGGAGCGGAGATCACTAGGAGGGTAATGACTTTACTCCTCTGTGCAACAAAAACCTTAAAAGGAGTGCTACTCTCAAACACGTCTACTTTTGCTCTCATTTCCAATGAGATGGAAGCAGAGTTAACACATGTTATCACAATGGTGCTTTCTGTTCAAAACTGTTAATCTGCACAGCTCATCAACTCCCCCTGGCCCAAAAATCCTTTTCTTAAAATGTACTAAGGGTGTTTGATGACTACTGAAGACCCAAATGAATTCACAGGTTTACATTTTCTTTGAGTGAAATTATTGCATTAATATGCTAAAAATTGTCAACCAGAAGCAAGTTTTGTTGGTGATGATTGACCCAGTTCTGTAGAGGTGGTAGTAAATATAGTTACAGTACAAAATGAAACTCCCATCTCTTTAATCACGAGTGTTTCTTCTTTGTTATTTTGTTGTTAATCAAAACGAGTTACATGATTCAGTTTAGTTCATTTATGTTGCCCCAATTCACAGCACCTGTCATCTTACGGTCAATCGTATTGACAGATTGGTGAAACGATTTTCTATTAAAGGAAAGACACAAGAGTCTTAGTTGCTCTTAGTAATGTGATGAGGCACCAAACAACTGGCCAACGATTGGAAGCGCTAAACAATCTGAATAAAATATGAGTGCTACCCACCACACAAACAATGTTTTATAACCTTTTAGGGAAAACTGTTAAATAAGTGCACGATTGCCCACAAGGCTAGTTTTAGCTCTTATGAAGTTTTACACAATTTTCTCGACAAATACACACACACGCACAGTCTGATTATAAGAAGGAGTATATGAATAAATCCTGTCTCATGTAATTAGACACATGGGCCTGATGATGATTTTTTTTTTTTACTTTTTTTTTTTACTCCCTTTGTTTGCCTCTCATCTTCTCACCATTGGTTGCCTAGAAACCTGCTGTAGGATGCATGAAAAACGGCAGGATTAGGTCAGACAAACCTTTGCGAAGTTAGTCATCTGCTGCGTGGAGGTGTTGGTGGGAATGTGGTCGGCGTAGCATAATGTTGAAGGTGTCATGCTCTCCTTTCCATGCACTCCTATGAAATGAATATGAAGACAATGTTTAAAGGTCCACCCCCAGCATTATAGAATCAATAAATTAAGCTAAAATTGCTCAGTTTTCTATCTACAGATAACAACTCTGAGCTTTCGTCCACTGTTAAAACATAGAATCGGAAATAAAAACACAAACTTCTCAATTCAGTCATTATTAGAAATTCATTCCTACTAAGCCCTTTACATAAAATGAAATAACGGTGAATAATGTCTCGATGGAAACTAGAAATAGCTTCTGTACATTAACTAGGGCTGCAACCAACCATCATTTTTTTAATTGATTTTTCTGTCGATTATTTTTTCTGATTAACCGATTAATTATTGGATTGAAACATTTCTTTAAAGGAGTTTTTTTCCAGAATTTAAAAGAGAGGAAACCAAAACTCCTGAGAAGTTCTGGATAGGGCACATTGATGGACTAAGATATATATATATTTTTAATCTTAAATGCAAAATGTTAACATTTTTTAAAATTTTGGTATAAGTACTGCTCTCAATGGGTTGCACAGTCTCTATACTTCTGTTAATGATTAATCAATTATTGCTATTATCAATTAATAACAATTAATCTTATTGTTTTAGCCCTAATATTAACTGTTTGTATTAAAAACAAATGTGCTTTAAAATCTAAACACCATTTACAGAACATTGTCAACACATCTTCTGTTAAATTTGAATAAAAAGTGATTTCAAAATATAGAAAAATGAAAAATAAACTATGTTTAGGCTTTAAACCAGGGGTGTCAAACTGATTCCAGAAAGGGCCGCGTGGCTGCAGGTTTTCTTTCCAACCAAACATAGCACACCAGACTCCATTCATCTCATCAAGTCATCATGTTCAGATTGGACTCACTTACTGAGATGGCTGGAGTCTGGTGTGCTATTGCTTGGTAGGAAAGAAAACCTGCAGCCACACGGCCCTTTCTGGAACCAGTTTGACATCCCTGCTTTAAACAGTCAGGCTGACGCATTATATAAGTGTTGAAGTCTTAATTTAAACTAATAATTAAACTTGAGCAAAGCTCAGAGAACTTTAAATCTGGTAAACAGTACCCTGATTCTGACATTGTTTACCACTCTCCATGTCCTTCTCTTATTTGCTTTTTTAGGTTGTATTTTATGATGTCCTGGACACTAAAACCCGTCCCCTTGTGCTTTGTTTGCAGGTATGGCCTCACAAGTCTTGGTCTACCCACCACACATTTATCAAACCCAGACAAGTGCCTTTAGCAGCGTCAAGAAACTCAAAGTTGAGCCCAGCAGCTGTGTGTACCATGAGAGGACTTTTCTGAACAGCAGAACCCTTGGCATTGTGCACCCGACCAAACAAGCCCACTCGTTTGTGAATCGAGACTTGGCAGTGGGCCTGAGAGCACGTGGAGGGCCGCAGTACCCGGTTCAGACGGTTGTGGTTCGTGGCGTACAAAGACAACAGCCTGGTAAAAGAAGAGGGGGACCAGGCCCACTTGCGGCCCAGCAGCAGCAGCGCGAGGCGAGGGTCGTCCACTCACAGGGCAAGGAGCAGCAGCGTCAGGAGGTCAAAGAAAGTGGGAGCAGCGGTGGAGCAACAGGAGCAGGAGGAGGGGGAAGGGGAGAGGGCTGCAGTGGGGGAGTTGAGGAAGGAGGAGAGCAGGGTGATAGAGAGGAGAACTGTGAAAGTTTGAACTCAGCTGACAGCTCTCAGCGATGTGGGCTGAAACGTAAAAGTGAGGACTTGGATAACCGAGGGAGCACCATGCAGATTGTGGAGGAACTGTCAATGTTGCCTGCCATGTTGCAAACGACGAATGTGGGGAATGCAGCCGTTACAGCACCGGCGGTTGTCGGGGCTGGGGGAGGCCCCTCCAAAGAGGGTGTAGGGCATGGGGGGTTATGTGCAACTGGAGGGACAGGAGGAGGGGATGGGGACTATCAGGTCGTACAACACGAAGTCCTGTGTTCCATGAAGAATACTTATGAAGTGCTCGATTTCTTGGGACGTGGCACGTTTGGCCAGGTAGTGAAGTGCTGGAAGCGGGGAACAGGGGAGGTTGTGGCTGTAAAGATCCTTAAGAACCACCCTTCATACGCTCGGCAGGGTCAGATCGAAGTTGGGATCCTTGCTCGCCTGAGTGGGGAGAACGCCGATGAGCACAACCTGGTGCGGGCCTTTGAATGCTTCCAGCACCGCAGCCACACTTGCCTCGTATTTGAGATGCTAGAGCAGAATCTGTATGATTTCCTGAAGCAGAATAAATTCAGCCCGCTACCGTTGAAGGTGATCAGACCGGTGTTAGAGCAGGTTGCAACTGCTCTGAAAAAGCTGAAGAGCATGGGTCTGATTCATGCAGACTTAAAGCCAGAGAACATAATGCTGGTGGACCCAGTAAGGCAGCCCTACAGGGTGAAGGTAATCGATTTCGGCTCCGCCAGTCACGTGTCCAAAGCAGTGTGTTCGACGTACCTTCAGTCTCGGTACTATAGGTGAGTATTTCATTTGACTTTTCTTCCATTTTACACTTTCATTGATGTCTTGAATTTAATTGTCTTACTACTGAAGTGTGCTATACAAATAAAATTGCCTTGCCTTACAAGGATAACGGTTTCTAACTCAGTAGATGGTAAATACATATTAGAACTGGAGGCTTCTGTAGGGTCTGTCTTTAATAAACTGTAGAACATCCTGGATATTTCAAAGACAGCTACTATAGACTAAAATGGTGCCTTTACTGCTAATTGATTATCAACCACCCGTTTTTTTTGTGTGAAAACACTAATTATTCTTGACAGGTAATCTGAAATCTTTCAGGTGTTCTATGTTGAAATTAGGACGCGATTACAAAACAACAACAGCAACATATTGATTAAGGATAAAACTGATACTGATGGTTGCCAAATTCTAATTAGATCAGAATCAAGACCTGCTATTGGACACTGTTATATTAGCAATTAGCCTGGCTAGCATTAGAAAAGCACAAGTCACTGTGTGTTTGATTAGTGCAGAAGTTTTTCAATTGATTTCCGTTTGGGACCCGCTGGATTGATGTAGTGGTTGCGGAAGGACCCTCCTCCATGTAAGGCCAAAAGGGGCACATTTTAGCGCTTACTCTCTATTTACTAATCTGGTCGATAAATCTTAGAAACGATCAGATTCTGGTCACCATTTGATTTCTCCTTGCATGCCATTGCTTACGCCATTGATTGATCCAAAGGGTTCTGTTAGGAACCTGAGGACCAGGACATGCATCTGTAAATGGGGAGTTGGGAGTGCTGGCTTAGTGGTTAAGGCATAGAGCTTGGAATCCCAAGGGGATGGGTTAAATACAGAGGTAAATTTCTCCAATGTTAGAGCAATAAAGTTCAATTATTAAATGACATATTGTATTAAGTCTAGAAAGGAGAAAAACATGTCTGTGGATGATAGATGTTCAAAAAGCAGTTACACTGAAAGATGTTTTTTAGTGATTCACTCCTCCTGTCCCATTGTGCTTTTAAAGAACATTTTGCTAATATCAAGGGGAAGTTGATAATTAGTCAACAGCAGATTGTTTGTATTGTGATTTTATGAAAAATACATAAAAACAGCCTAAAACAAAAAATACTAGATATGGTAGCTATAAACACGGCTTCAGGCTTTTTGAATGCTCTGTTTTAAATGTTAGGTAAAGGTAATTTTATACTAACTAGTAAATCCCACATTAAATTTTGTAATACGGTTTCTTTATGGTGAAGTGGCATTTCTGTACCTGTGCTCTCAATGTAATGCTTGATTTTACTATTTGGGAAAAGATTTATTGGATAGGTACAGTGCAGGGGGGTGTTTTAAGAGTAAGGTATTAGTCTGTCTTAGTGAAAGCTTTTCCCCAGTAGTTTGTAGATAGTGGAGATGGTTCATTTTATGCTTCCATACGTTGGTGGTTCAAATTTGGTTTCTGAGCCTGGGAAGAAGTCAGTGGCATAACGTGCTAGCAGTCATTGTAAAAACCATTTACATAATATTTGAATTATTTTGATTGCCTCCCGACTAGGCGAGTGAATTAGCATGCGTTACTGGGAATTCAGACTAGCAGTGAAAATCGATGTAAAAAAGCAGTCGATATCTGTCTGAATTTGCATTTCCTGATGATTGTCTCATTGTTCAAACAGAGCAGACAGAGCTCTCATTGAGCCACACTGTGTTTGGGCCCTGTCACACCTTGCCGATATAGCCAGCGTATGCCTGACGTCCCAGAATCTCCTAAAATGCTTGTACACGCATTTTTTCAATTTTAGGCATATACATAGCATATTCATAACGAGTCCAGAACTTATGTCCAATCACAGCCTAACTTATGCGTAATGCATGGGAGCGTAATGCCTTTGAATTGATGCACAAGCTCCCCTCAGGCACATCGCTGCCGAGGTACTTGCTGTATGTTGATTTGTGTCAGCGTATTTCAGCGTGGTTCACCGTGCTCATAACTTATACAAAACATACCCATAGCTTATCCAATGCACGCCAGCTTTTTTCCCGGATTTTCTGTACGCCAGGCATATGCTGGTCTAAATCGTCAAAGTGTGACAGGGGCTTTACATGTAAATAGTGGAAAATTCTTCTGGGGTATATTCTTATGAATCCTTTCTCTTTAATCAAGCCTTTTCTTTGAAAGGCAATAGCCTTGTTGTGAATGCTCTTTTCAGTGTCAGGAAGTTGCTCAAAATAGAGCTGTCATACTTTTTTGGGGGCTTTTGTGGTCAGAGGAAGTGAACACCACAGCTGCTGGAGTTCATCAGTGCTGTCAAGCTTTGGTCGACAGCAGTTTCTCACACACCTCCCCTAGTGTAGTGACACAGCCTACGTCAATACCTTCATTAACATGTTAATAATGGTTAATTATGGTCTTTCTAAGTTTAAACAGTATTATTGATCTTTTTCCTGAAATGTTGGACTTTTTGTTTACTTTTTGTTTAGGACGAAAAGTCTTGAAGGGGTGTTCAGAAGTTTGTTTGCTTTAAATTTGTTAGACATATAATACAGAGTAGCTACATGTTGGATTTGACTGGAGTTAATTTTACACAAGTATTTGGAAGTAAACACATTGATAAAGGATTAGACATTTGACAACTTATTTTCACGGTAAATAGATGTTTGTAGAGCAAAAAAGATGTATAGACGAAAGGCAGAAATGGTTTCTGGCAGAATGAATGATGAGGTAGATTACAAAAGAAGCATCAATCCAGAAATAAAAGGCAGGGAACTCAGGAACTAAAACAAACAGTCGCTCAGGGGAAAAATACATGAGGAATGAAGAGAATCCAGCAAAGAGTAACTGTGGAGGAGGAGGTAATATTGGGAGATGGAACGGGGTAATCAGCTAATTGGGAGCAGGTATGGACAGAAGAGACTAGAAGAGAGCTAAGGGGAAAGGAGTAACCAGGGTAATACAATAGGGCTGGCAATAACTAATATGAAAAAAAAGGGAAAATAAACTAATGACTTTAGAAACACAGAATGACCAAAAGGGGAAACTAGAGGTTAGGGAAGGGACTGGAGAAATTTTGATTAATAATATTTAATTGGAAAATCATAAATATAGAGAACTACATAACAGGAAAGCTGATTAGAGAATAACTAAAATAAACACCCAGGAAGAGTAAACTAAGAAGTAATTCAAAAAATTATAAAAATCTTAACAGCAACACATGATAACCAAATATCAAAGTAAAAATTAAAACCCCAAATAAAAACCTGTACCAAAAAGTCCAGAGAAGCAGGTATGACACTTATAGAAAGCCCATTGAGGTAAGTGACTGTTCTGCGTGAAAATGATCAACATGAAAAACCCAGTTCCTGTCACTAACAGAGTAGTGGTCTTTACTTTGCTTATAGATGAATCAACTGCTATCATTTCATGACATGGCGCTGTAGACTATGGCACAGTTCAAATCACCACAGGTCCCGCCTGGTGCAGTTTTACTACTGCAAACTATCTACTTCTGAATGACTGTAAAGTGTGTTGTGATGGATGAACTTGTCATTGTTTCTGTGTTCTTGTTGAACTATTTTAAATCCGTAAACTGTTCCAAAGCATTTTATAAGGGAGTAATGAAAACTCAGTACACGGCAAGCTTTTTGCACTAATTCATTTAAATATTGTTTGGGTGCAGTTTGCATGACTTAAGTGTTATGACTTAAGATTTAGACAACTTTTATTGTCGTTTTGTATACACAGGGTGTATACAAAACAACATTTCGTTTAGTACAGCTTTTCAGACAGTAGGTTAGTAAAGATTCTCTTTACTAAATAATTGAGTGTTATTATTATTATGTCCACATTATTTAATATATGCACAAAGATATGATCATAACTATCCGATGGAAGTCACACATTTCACCCCTGTGAATTGTTATAAACATAGAGACTGTATTGTATTGAGTCAGTTCAATTCCCAAGTTGGTAGAAAACAGCATTTTTGTTTTTATGGCTTTAGAAACTTTCCTGCAATTGATAAAATAAATACATATCAAACATTATTCTTTCAATATTGATTTTAACCAGTTACGGCCTGTGTTGCTACTTTTCAGATAATCACTATTTACCTGTTTTGCATCTGTTTGTTTTGAGTTTTATTGAAGCAGTGGGTCATAATTTGGGCTCCAGAACTATTATGCTGCTCTAAGACAACAAGACTTTTTGAGAAATGATAGAAATCAAATATAAAAGAAATAAATTCCAAGAATACAATGAGAGTCAAGACAATTGGACTCAAATGCTTTTTCTTATTCTTATTATTTTTTACACAGATTTTACATAGAAGTAAATACAATTGTTCAGCAGAATAAAATAAATTAAATAATAATTAAATAAATGGAAATTATATATTCTAGCTGACCCAATTATTTATTTTTTTTGCTGCTCTGTACACTAGTGGCTTTCTCTCAGTGAGTTCCATAAAGCAGTCAGCTGTAGTGGGAACCATTACAGCTGACTGTAGCAGAGGTGACAGAGGTACCAGCGTTAGTAATAATAAAAAAAAAGAGCATTGGATGGGAAGGTCTTACTTAACTTTTAAATGGAAGTGTAAACTTTTTATGTGCATAAGCACTTTATTTGTGTCAACTTCGAACAAAGACAATCAAAATACACGCTATCGGATGATGTTTATTGGCCTAAAATACTGAGTTCCCTTTTTTTTTTGATCAATAGAATATAATTCATCGGGCAAATACTTTCATTCTTCAGATATTGGCCTTCTGACCAAGGGGAACATTTGCTAGTTGTTTGCTGCATAAATGTTTTAGTTGCACAAAATGCTTTTTAATTATTTTGTGAAATATCATATTTTATAGGGCTGAACAATTAATCGCATTTTCAATATAGTCGCGATTGAAAAAAATGCAATTTCCAAATCGCGGACGTCTGCAATTTTTGGCAATGTAACAATTAGTGAATCAGACGCATTCTTTAGGTGTCAGTAAAATGTTTAAAGTGGATTTGCCTCCACATGGAAGGGAAGACAGTTGCAGCAGTGAGATAATCTAATTTTATTACTTGTTTTAGTTTATATATTCATACATAGCACTAAGTACCAGTTAATCAGTTTAATACATAGACTGGTTTGTTGGTTGCATTTTGGACTTCATGTTCAACAAGGACTGATGTCCAAATCAGTTAAAAGCTGTTCTCTTGAATAATATTCTGATTAATAAAAACATTAAAAGTTCTTGATTTAAATAGTCCTTGTTTACAATTGTCTTTATTTAGAGGCAATTTGTGTTGCTTGTGGTTATGTAGAGAAAAGTCAAAATTAAATTGCAATTTTGGTTGAAATATCGTAGGCAGAACGCGATCATTAATTAGGACACAGCGTGTCTTTTAGCACCTAATCTGCACAGCGATGAAACAGATTGATTTGTTGTTTGTATATGTTTAAAAAAAAGACATGATCAATTAAACTGGGGGAAAAAATTGCATTAAATCGCAATATAAAGAAAAAAAATTGCAATTAGATTATTTTACAAAATCGTTCAGCCCTAATATTTTATGGACCTTAAATGTAATGAATATTCATATGCAACTATCCATTTTATTTTCGTACTTTTATATAACTTTTAAACCCCCAGCCACTAGTTGGCAGCACACTGCCCAGCACTGTTTTTTTTAAAATATTATTATGAAAATCGCTATATATAATTTTTTTAATGTATCGGGATAAATGTTATTAGAGTAGGTAATATGATCTATATTGTATTCCTAAATTCTTGCCAATTTACACCCCTACTTGGTATATCAGTGGTCTAATCAAGCACCAAAGTGTTTTTGTACATTTTGTATTATATAAATCACAAGTACTTTGGTTTAATTGATTGCAGTGTAAGTACGAAGCTGCAACAATGGCTCAAAACCAAATACTCTCACTGTTGTCTAACTTGTGCTTCTCATCATTGGCAAGAGTATTCAGCATACAGTGAAGGAAAGCCTTGCCGAGGCCAAGAGGAGAGCATGACTTAAAATAGTTCATGGCACGCTGACCAGTGTGCTTCAACTTCTATAGATGGTGAAACATGTCAGGGTCCAAAGTCTAAAATGGACAGCTTGAAACACTAGAGAGCTCCAACTTACTCGTTCAAGGTCAACCAGCTCAGTAGATTCATCTGTTATATTTTATTTATAAGGCCACGTTGTTCATATATATATATATATATATATATATATTCTATGTTTTTTTTTCTTGTAAAAATATTTTTTGTGATTACTTTTTTAATTTTCTTCTTAATAATCCTTTGTATTCTTTTCTTTTTTTCATTTTTACATTTTTGCCTATGTATTTTTTTCTGTTTGGAACATTTTGGATATTTTTATAGGAGCTTTAAATAAAATAAAGATATTCAATATGCATGACATATTTTTTTATTTTATTTCAGGCTAAACTGAAATTTAAATACAGTAGTTATTACGACCTTGTCTCTCTCCACTCAGAAGTCTAAAAATAATATAGCCTGGTCTAGGAACCAGATTTATTCTTAGTACTTATTAAAATAAACAAATTACATATCTTTTACAAACAACATATTGATAATTTATCTTTTTGTCAGATTCCCACATGTTAACATAAAAAGGCACCAAACAGTGAAAAAATTGCCAACAGTCTAATATAATGAAACCCATCCATCCATCCATCCATCCATCCATCCATCCATCCATCCATCCATGCTAGCTTGTCGCTGCAGGGTAGCTAGGCGACCGGTTCCCATTCCATTTAGCTACAACCTACCATTACCTATGCATACCTCACCCTAACCCTAACCCAATTGGCACATTAGCCCTAAACCAAACCATGACCAAAATAGCTGGTGAGGATAGTCTGAAATGTGCTCACTTTGTAAAAATGCCCTCACTCAAAAGGTTAATAACTGAAACTGCTTCTTACTCTTACACTAAAACAGGAACACACACATTTGTAACCTTGTTGGGACGGTGTAAGGTAAATTTCCCAGAAACATGTTACTATGTGGGAACTTTCAGCTGAGGTTCTCTTCTTGGGGTGGGGGGTAGGCTTAGTGCTAAGGTGTCAATTGAGTTTAGGTAAGGGTTAGAGTTAGGTATGTTAGCAACTGTTAGACTTGGGGTAAAGGGCTGGGTTAGGCAATACAAATGAATGGGAAATGAATGGTAAGTCAGCGTAAGGATAGCAAGGCATAATAAACCTAATGGCAATTTAAAGAGACCATTTAATCTGTTTTGGGCTGTGAGAGGAAGCAGGAGTACCCAGAGAGGACCCAGGATAACATGGGAGAACATGCAAACTCTATGCAGAAAGGGACCTCTGCGATTCACAGGACCTCCTTGTTGCAAAGCAACAGTGCGTGTGTAAAAAGTCATGTTTGTTAAATCAGAATAGTGATTTAAAAGTTATTTCAGTTCCACAGTTCACTAAGTGAAACATATTCATTTGATACTTATACATGCCAACTGATAACCACACTAATCAGCTAATCTGTGGAGCAATCTCTACATCCTCATGCTTTCAGATTTGTTTTCTTAACAAACTTGTATCTACAACACAAGCACATTCAACTAGATATGAAAGCTTTCAATTGGAATATGTGCAAGTATTTAGTCTGCAACTTTCACGGCTCTTCTTTGCAAATTATGTCTGAGATAGTTTCACACAATGGTTTCATGTTTTTGGTTCTTTATGGAAAACAATCCTTTTCTGCACGGTTTACTGCTCTCTGCCTGTCTGATTGATTTTATGCTCTGGCATGTAGTTCAAAACCTTGAATTGAGATGTAACAAATCCTTGACTGAGACTTTGATTGTGTGTTTAGATGCTTGTTATAAATTTTATTACTCTTTTATTGCTTTGTGCACCCAGTGGATGTCACATGTCCAAGACAAACATCTACCCTACGTCCCCATTCCACCTACTGGTGTCTCTGTTGGTGTTGTGGAAGTATTGAAGTTTTATGCATATCATTCGACTGTGCTCCTGCAGCAAAAGAAATAATAACAAGGGTGTATTAAGGCTGTAAAAGAAATTGGATTGAAGTTGTTTAATTATTAAACCTGCATGGCTAATAAGAACTTCTAGATAGATGTTATTTTTGTTAAAAATTAACTAATATGATCTCAATAAAGACTTTGATGTCCTCTTTCTTGCAAAATTTGTAGCTAATACTATTACAGTAAAAGCTAATCTTTAAAGCTAAGCTTTATTCTTTATAAGAGAAAGTTTGTGTATTTGTTGTGACAAAGGCCAGCTCCTTGACTTTGAAGTGTTTAATTCATGAAAACCTATATATTTTAATTTTAATGATTTTCTTTGTTCGCTAAACATCAGAAATAACATGAATTCAATGTTGATAACTCGCAGCTTTGTTCCCCTGCCTGATAAATTTCCATCGGGCTTTAAGCAAAGCAAATAATTAAACCTGTTCTCACTTCTTTCCACTTTAGTGTGCCCTTACTGATAGAATTTTAAAATAATCCTTCAGGTTTTAGTTGCATGAACCACCCAAACACCAGAACAGTATTTATACCATAACTGGAAAAGTAAATCATGGCTACATGTTGATACTCTGCCTGCTTAAATCTGTAAAACGTGACTCAGGTTTTGTGTCTGTTATCTATAGTATGGGCAGGTCAGAGCGCATGTGCCTCTTCCTCCGTTTGCACGGCTGCCTTGGGTTCCACTTAATAATGCAGGATGCCCTGAGAGTGTGTGGAATTACAGTTCCTGGAAGAAGCATGCTTTAAGCCTCTGTTGTCTCATTATTGAGCAGCCATATTGTTTATTTCTCTTTGCGACTGAGCTTAGAACTCTACTTTTGTCTGGACTCCGCTGAGTTTCTGTGGTTCTCAGATTCCCTTATAGACACTGATCTTCTTTGATTGAAGGTGTGGTCGGCCATGTTTGCTGTTTTGTGGTCAGTTTACGCTCTGCCTCCCTTTGAGGACACAATAAGTTGGGTTGCAGCGCTATTTATGGACTTTATTATAATGGGTATGAATAAAAAAATGGTAATGCCCTCTAACATGGCTGCTAATGCTAACTAAGATGTTTGAAAATGAGTGGAAATCTGTATAGATTAAGTTTCATGGCTTAGATTTTCAACAAGCTCGATATAATTCACCTGAGAGCCGACCTCTTGCTACTTCAAAGCAATTATTAGCATGAAGTGGATATAGATGCATTAATAATGGCCATAGAAAGGCAGACTGATGCCTGCAGACATGTCTGAGAACTTGTCCATACTCAAACAGGTTACCAGGATAGATGAGCAAACTCATTAATATTACTTAATATGTCAGCCCATATGTATAGTCAGTCATTTAGCGCACACACAAACCATCCTGTTTGCTCTGTTTCACAAGCAACTTATTGCCTTACATGTTATAACAGGGCGGTCGGAAGGGGAATGCGTTCATAGGGTAGCAGCAGTTTGATGCAAAATTAACTGAGCAAGAGAGATTATGGATATCCAGGCAGTTTTCTTAATCTACCTTTTTTTTTGCTTAGAAAAATTAAAGCATGCTACTGCTGGCTCTGTCCGTTCTGGTTTTGTTTTGGTGTCACGCTTGAGATCTGAGTAAAGACAAGGACTATGGCCTTGATCTGTGTTTACTGCTGACTTTTGCAGCATTTTTAAGTGTATCCTTTTTTGTATTTGAAATCAGTTAATTGACGCTTAAAGCATCTTTTATACAAGAAGATGGAACAGTAATTGGTCTTCTGTGATTATGAGGATCAAGTAACATTGTTAAAAGCTAATGTTTTGTGCTTATTCATTGCCAACCGGTGGAGTAATAGACATAAGATCTGATATGATGCATCATTTACTGCTCTAAAGGGTCAGAATTAGCCTGACTGTAATATACAGACTGTGTTCAATTTAAGCCACCTGTTTATGGTAGGAGTCATCAAGTCTTTGATGGTTTGTTTGAATTACTCCTCCTTTAGATGTTGTTTCCAGGAATCAAGTTAGTTCATAAAACAGATTTCCTTACTTTGTTGAAGCCAAACTGGTGTTCTTCTTTTTCTTGCTCCGCAGCAAAACGTGGCACATTTGCCCATCCGCTTACTGTCTGCTTTTTACACTTAGCGGAAACATCACAAGGCTTCTGTTTCTCTGCCATTCATTGGCTCCTGATGTTTTACGTCAAATTCGTAGAAAAAAACAGGTTTGCTTTAATAAGAGGGTGTCAAGGCCTTACTCGAGTTGATCTGGATGAATCCTTGCAACCATGGTAACATCCACTTTTCTCTTTAGGCTGTACAACAAATGTACTGTTTTTTTATGTTGTTTTTGCTTCATTTTGGTTTTAGAGTTGCACTAGTTCAACGCATTAACCTTGGAGAAGATATGGAAAGAAATGCATGGAGAGAAAGATTAAGCTGGGTATAGAATAAAGGCGTTTGTGGATTTTTTTCTCACAGTGTGACATGATCTTCCAGTGAGGAAGTGCCTTAAATGGAAATGCAATCATTGAGTGTTTGGGACTGATTACAAAACATCTGTTGTTCCAATAAATATTTTCTCTAAAAAGGCTCAACAGCTCTCCTTTAATACTATATGTTAACGGATTCCCAGAAGTTATTATCAACCCATTAGCTTTATAACCATTCAATACTAAGCAGTGAAATTACAAAAGAGTAACAGATAAATTCACTCAAGGTTTTAATGGAAGACGAGTATTCCTATAAAATAAATATAATATCAGCTCTAGTCTATTTTTAATATGTTGTTATTCTTCCCGTTTTTACTGCAGGTCTTAACAAAGCATAAACAGTAGGTCCCTTTTTAGCACTGACTACATTTACAAAACAGTTAAGCAGTTAACAAATTAAAAGCCCAATTTCAAAGGTTGACTGATATTTAAAGTATTTTTTTGGTGACAGCAGAAGAAGAAAGTACAATCTGCCAAAGTAGGAAAATAATTTATTCTGAGGCTGTAATGGAATTAGGATCCGTTCTATAGATCAATTGTTCTGTAGTGATAAAGAATTGAATCCTTAGTGTATTTAAAATGGCTGTTGTATCCACAAAAACACTGCATGTTCGTTTTATTACGTAGTAAAAAATTAAAACACTGTAACCTCAAGCTGGACAGTCATTAAAAAAAAATTGAAATCACAAGATTGTCCTTAAAACATGTTATTTTCCTTTTTTCAACCATGCTTTCTTTCAAATGCTTGGCATAACTCAGTAATTGCTTTTCCTAAAGAAGCGTTGGCTGTTGCATGCCAACTGTTGCTTGCATCTGCCTCTTTTGGATAATAAAATGATCTAAAACCCGATTTAGCCTCAGACTAGCTGTTGCTGTCCATGCCGCGCTTTAGCCCCATATGGCCCCAGAGACGTCATGGAGGAGGTATGTCCTGAATCCCTTTAGGCTCTTTAGATGTTCAACATGAAAGCAGGATTTTCTTTGTTGGTATGCGAAGCTTTTGGGGAACGGAAAACACAGGATGTTACAGAAGTTCCTGCATCATATTTTAGATTATTTCTGTCCTCTGGATTGTTTCATGCTGGTAGCTGGTTTCTGAGGCTCCGTCATGTTTATCTGCTGAACAGAAGGGACATTTATCTTATACCATGGTCTGGGTAAATCCTCAATTTTGTCTGGCTGCAGGGTTAAATAGTATTGCAGGACAGCTATAAAAAAGTTCTGGTCAAATGGCCTGATTGTTGTAAACTATTCTGCTGGTTATATCACAGCTGCAGCTGACTGTGCTGCAGGCTCTGGGGCCAAACCCGGTTATTTTTTGTGCAATGTATCACAACAAGAGATATCAAATAGTCCACTCAGCCACTTCTTGTGAAAAACGTAAAACATTCATGTATAAATTGATAAATTATTTACTTCTTCCAGAAGTGAATATGGTATAGGAAGAATAATATCCTTTGAGGTGTCCAGAAATAAATGGACTTTAGCATCAGATGGTTCAGGAAATATGGAAAATATTACATCTAAATTTAATTTTAATTTCGTGGTGATTTTTGTGAGGCTTTGTGTCCTTTGCACAATTATCTTACTGCTGCCAATAGTCTCCTTCTTTCATTAGTAATTCCTGTCAATGAATATAATAATAACCCTGACGCTTAAAGCAGGCTTCACATTAGAAAAAAATTCTTATTTTGTTTCCGTTTTATAAGACTAGACAGATAAGGAGGCCTGCGTGTTTTGAACCCACTGTGATTGACCTGCTTGCCTATTGCCACAGCAGGCTGCCACTTGGCTCCGTCATACACTCAACACTGGCTTATGGGTCGTTTAGTTCTGTTACACATCGACGACAATCCCATCAAAGCAGACGTCATCGGGAACTTACAGCCTAATTGGACAGCTGTTATTTGTGCAAATAGAAAATGCCTAATTTGTACGTATACAATTACTTAAATAATTAATTTGTTAGAAATAAATGACTCTACTTGTCTATTCTTTTGTGTTTCAATCTTTAAATATAATTCCTGCTTTTGTGTGAAGATTTTGATGACAGGGTAAGGATGCTTCAGTCACATTTCTATAGACGAACGGTATAGACATACAATACGCAATGTTTGACATTTCATAACCTAACTGTATTCTGTTTCTGGGCTACTTTAGGCTAAGTTGTGTGTTTTATTTGTTCCACAGGGCACCAGAGATCATTTTGGGGTTGCCGTTTTGTGAAGCCATAGACATGTGGTCCCTAGGATGTGTGATAGCGGAGCTTTTTCTCGGCTGGCCTCTGTACCCCGGAGCCCTGGAGTACGACCAGGTAAACAAATTCCTTCTCATCTCTTACCTTTCATCAGCCAACAGAATTTTCAGGAGTTTAGTTAAGCCAGGCGCACACTGTACGATTCTTTGCCCTTTTCGGGACGATTCTCCAGTTGTGAGAGAATTTTTCGATCGGCCTGAGTTTCATCCTACTTGTTGGTCCTGCGTCGTGTAGTATACAGGGGATAACGAGGGGCTATCAGCCTCTCACGACTACCTCCCATCGTAAGGTCGGGAGAAGATCAAACATGTTTGAAATTCAGTCGGCCGTCATACGGTGTTCTTGAGCAAATCCTGCTGTTGAAGCAAAACTATTAGCCGATTTACCAGAACCTCGAGCACTGCACATGTGCAAACAAGGGAGTTCCTCTTCTTCTTCTTCCAGATTGACGGGTCTAACCAGCGCCATCTCTCGGAGCTCAGTCCCCAAGTGGTTTTTGGACGTACAGTGTGAGCAAGTAGATCGCATCAGAGCGTCGGGCCGCACAGTATGAGAACACACATACTGAGCTGTGAACTGTTAAACCCTGCGGTATCGTCGTGCAATCTGAGCTGGAGCTGCGTGCGATGATTGAAAATATCGCCCAGTGTATGCCCGGCTTTATTGTCCTCCCTGCACAGAGCCTGTGTTGTTAAATGACTCATGCAGCTTCCCTTCAATCCATCTTTTAATGACTCAGTCTCTTTGGATTCTGTTCTGTTTTTCAGCGGACTTTCCTTCCTATAAAGGTCCATTTATATCTGCTGCCTCTTCTTCACTTCCAATGTGCATCTTCTTATTTCTTCTACTTATTTATCTCTTTTCTTTACCTACTAAGGAAAATTCACTTATTCTCCTCGGCTTAGTGTTAACGCAGCGTTTTTATGGCATTTTTCTGTCTTTAAGTCCTCTAAATAGTACTAATAATGTTCTTGAATACATCTGCTATGTTTCCCAAAGAGAATGTTACCATAGAAATAGTTTTTAAAGGTCATTATTATCAGTAGAGTTGCGAGCAGAGTCCTTCAGCTTGAAACACAAATAAACTAGTCATAGTGTTTGTGTGTTTTGAATTCTAGTAACACTAAGATTGTGATGTCTGTGTTAAATAAATGATTGTTAAACAAACATAGTAATAGATTAATAAAGAGATGAAGCTACTCTGCTAATGTGACCTACAGTAGGGAAAACATGTCCCCATGTGAACATATTTCTTGGTGACGTACCGACCTAAAGGATGGCGTCAGCTGGTGTCAGTTACAGTGAGCAGAAGTGCACATTCTTGTGATTGTGAATGATGGTATGTCCACTGGTAGCTTTAACCCCCCTTTTCCTCTCAGTGGAACCCTGATGGTATCCTCCCTGGACCAGACAGATCAGGGCTTATGTTGAGCGGCTTTCCCCCCCCTGCTGCAGAGCCCAGTAGACTCACAACCTGCCAATAGAGTCTCAGTTAGATCCTTTTCTCTCCCTAGCAGCATCCTATATTATGACACTGCACTCATAGCGATGTATTTTTATGCCCCCGGCATCAATTTTCAGCCTCCATAGAACTGCAACAGTGGAGATAACTCAACATCTTCGAAAAGAGATTCAACTTGAGCACAGTGTGACAAAAGTCTAAAGATGATTAATCTGTTTTCGTAAGAACAAGTCAGTCTGTCGCCAAAGCTGCTTTAGAAATATCTCGAGGGGGGGGCTTCTCACTTTAATACGGGACTGTCTGAAAAAAAGTGGTGTACACTAAAAACGAATATATATATATATATATATATTGAATATATAACAACTGTAAAAGGTAGTGACTGTGAAATGTAATAGAAGTGAGAGAAAGGAATGTGTTAGTTTATTAGACAGAGATCAAAGCCTAAAATGGGAGAGTATTTAAGCTCCAGAGGTAGTTTGGTTGAGCTTCTTTTTTGTTGAAATGTTCTAATCCTGCCCTCCATTGCTCAGACCTGCCTGCTCTAATGGTGCTGGCTTCAGTAAATGGTTGTGGAAATGTAGACAGAATGGCCTGTCTGAGCCACCGAGGAGTTTAATGGCTACATAAACTCAAACCTTTATGCACTTTCAGATAGATCCTAGGCTTTTAAGAAAGAAATATACAAAAGATTTCAGTAAAAAAAAAAACTGAACAGCTTTGATTTTTGTCATATAATGTTACACATCATCGAATTAATAACATTAAACAGTGACATAAGGAGTTCATTCAAAATGCATTTAATCCAAGCCATTATGCCCCTCTGTGAAATCGTAGTCTCCCTTGTCCTCATTTCAACAACCCACCTTTTGCGTTAATGACTGCCATCAGCATGTTTTTTTGTGAACCGTTGAAGAATTCCCTCTTTTAATTTGCTAAGCAGCTGCCTGCTGGTATGAAGTGTCATCTTAGGGTCAGCGGATGATTTGGCTGTAACTCATGTTTCCACTGCCGTCTTCCCCCTTTCTTCTTATCTTTCATTCCCGGGTCTTGTTTCATCTCACACAGCATATTGTATTTATAGCTCTCGCTCCTCCTCCTCTTACCTCATCCCATAATCAAACTATCTTATACTTTACAAGGCTTCTTGTTTCTTCGACATGACGACATCTATGATTGTGTAGAGATTCTTGTCTGGTAGCTTTAAAAGATAAACTGCAAGCAATGTGGTTGTGGCAGCTAATCTTTTCTTTAGTCTTTGGCACAACTGTTATTTAGTTTAGCTGGGGCTAGAAGTGTAAAGGCCATAGAAGATTGAATGATTCTCTTTGGAAACTGTTTTCATGACATCACATGTGATGAATGAGCTGGATTGCAGGTATATAAAAGGTGCTGAGGAATTCTGAGGAAATACTTTGAAATGCATGTTTTACAGCAGTGCTATATGTGAAGTCATAAAGTAAAGACTGTTCTCGCTGTCTTATTTGCAGCAGTCCAGGCCAAACAGATTGCTGTTTTGGAAGATTGAAGCCCAGCATCAGGATCTAACTGAACTGTGATCTTTCTGAGCATATAAGGCCTTCGAGGAAAAACTTTTGCAAGAATTTCCCTCCACAAGCAACTATCGTTCTTTTGTTGCCATTGGAGCTGCTCGATTGCTTTGTGAAGCTATCCTGCATTATAGAAAGGATTTGTTATTTATTTCAATGACTTAGACATAGACAAACTCTATTGTCATTTTGTATACACGGAGTGTATCAAAAATGAAATTTTGTTTTATACAGCTTTAAGACAGTGACTGAGTTGCAGCTTAGCAGTGAAAATGAACAAATGTAAACAGTGTACAGTGCACATAATGAAGAGAAATATTCAATATTTGATACAGGAAGTTACATTTAAGCCTAATTTCACATCTCCTGGAAAATAATTGAAAAAAATAAGTGGGGGAGTTTGCAAAAAACAGAAACCTTACAGTGTTGTTGTTCCTGGGATTTTTAGGAATTTCCATTATCCTATCAGTCCATCAAAAAGCACATTTTAGGGCTGCCCTGATCCATATGAATAGCTTGGTATGGCGGTAAACCCCTATGGATCTAAAACGTTCAACAATACCTTAATGATGGTTTTTCAACCCCCTAGAAAATGAGGAGGTTCATCTCAATGGTTTAATCTCCTACATGAATAAATAAAGATATAAAAAAATGATTAGAGGATTTATTATTTCCCCCCAGTTATTGGATCGTCTATTCTTTATGACTATCCAATAACATGAACAAAGTCTGGATTATTCATTTTAGGCCATAAACTTATCATCAACATTATCACATGTTTTTCTAATATTGTGCAGCCCCAGTATCTTAGAGCTGAGACAGACATTCACATCCAATATCAAGCTTCCACCTCATAGATACTCCACTGGAACAACAGACATAAGATCCCACAAACTTACTCCTAAACCTTTTCGACAGTTTTCACAGAAATGTTAAAACTGCTTTAGCTGCAAATAGGAGGATCAGCCCTGCATTAAAGACGTATTAAAACCTTTATGTTTAGTTAAAGTTCCTGAACGTGTAAGGGATGTTGACCCAATAGTTTGTAGCAAGCCCACTGTTCCACTCACAATAAAACACATCTTAGTATAATTCTTTTATGAAATCAATAGTAAAAGAGAAATAAAAAAAAAAAATTTTAATAAGGAAAAAAGTTTTTATTTTAATGAAATATGTTTAAAACCTTATGTTAGGATACACACTTTAGGTTTCAAACATGTGAAACCATCAAAACCATCCTTTTCTAAGTGGGTCTCTTTACTTAAAAGCTGTGTTGAATCTCTAATGATTGTTGTTCTCTACACTTAGGCGTGATTGACGTCAGCCGGGCTTCTCGCCACTCATCTCAAAAATCTGTGACATTCTTATACCACAGCATCTGACTGCTATCTGCCGTTGCCCTGGGAAGCACTCAGACTGTTGCAACCTTGATATCAGAGTTTACCTGACATTTTTAGTTATTATTGGCACAAGCTGTGGCACAGTGATGGGTTTTTGTTTTTATTGCAGAAAAGGTTTTTCAGAGTAGAAGGGCCTCCATTTAAAGCAACCCGAAAGGACTTAAAGAAGGATGTCACTTTGGATTAGATGATGTAGTAAATCTTTGACAAAAAAAAAAATTTATTTAGAAAACGATAGACACCAGGCAATTTGTGGGTTCTTTTCTTGTGAAATGTTTTTTTTTCTTTTGCATAGTTTTTTTTACACCTGTCTTCTGTATGTCCTGTAGATTCGCTACATCTCGCAGACACAAGGTTTGCCAGGCGAACATTTGCTGAATACGGGGACGAAGACAGCACGGTTCTTTTGCAAAGAGTCAGACTCACCTTATGCATCATGGAGACTGAAGGTGAGGAGGCTGCAGAAACATGGAAAAATATAATTTCCTAGTCAAATCCACATAGTCCTAATTTTGCTTAAAGTGTCCAGATAAAGATGAATATCACAAGTCAAGCCTGAACTCCTTTTAGTCCGCTTACTGTTGGCAAATGGTACTCTTAGCTCCAACGGAATACGAAAGGATGGCATCAAAATACAAGTGATACATGCATTTATTTAGAAAAACATTTATTAATCTTGTGTTAATATAGCTGATCATCATAGAGACATGAGCAGCTCAGTCTTTGTCAGCAGGATAGTCAGGAAGTGCTTTACCACATTTCTGTCTTGTCTTCACTGAATGCTTTCTTGTTCCACAGTCAACAGATGAGCACGAGGCGGAGACGGGGATGAAATCAAAGGAAGCCAGGAAGTACATCTTCAGCTGTTTGGATGACATAGCGCATGTATGTTGAGTTGTTTGGATGTAAATATATATAGAAATATAGAAAACATTAACTAAACATTTCAATTATTTTCCCTGGGAAATTCCAGGCTAAAGTTTATAGCGTTAACTTCAGGTGTGTTTACTTCAATTAAAAAAAGGGATCTAACCCTAGATCTGTATAACATTCCTCATAATCTACCTTAAAGGATAATATATCTTAAAGGATAATATAATAATAATCCAATATAATATAATATGTGCTGTCTTATCTTTCATATCCCTTTGAGTTTTCTATATTTTATTTTTAATATGTGGATTTTGAATTACTGGCAGCCTTTAAACGATCTTGTAGTAAAGACAGGATTTTTGTTTTCTCTTGGGAATACACAGAAAAAAATACTTAGAAATGCATCTCCACATTTTTTTTTAATGACCACCCTTTATACTGCAGGTGAACTTGACGATGAATCTGGAAGGTTGTGACTTGTTAGCGGAGAAGGCAGACCGCCGGGAGTTTGTGAGCCTGCTGAAAAAGATGCTGCTGATCGATGCCGAGGAGAGGATTGCCCCTGCCGAAGCTCTGGTTCACCCATTTGTGACGATGCAACACCTGCTTGACTTCCCCCACAGCAACCAGTGAGTCTGTGGTGCCTCATTTTAGACAGCAAAAAGTTAAAATCTAAATAAGTCATTTTTTTAAATAAATGTATTATTTTCTTGCATTGAGGAGTAAACTGAGACATTTTACCAATGGAAGACAATTTACATGTAAAATAGAAAAAAAAAACAATTACATGGTCTTATTTCAAGTTCTTATTATCTAATTATCTTATTTTAAGAGCATTTGCCTACTCAAATTAAGGGTAAACACACTTAATTTAAGAAATTAGTACTTATTTCTAGATGGTTTTTCCAGTGTAAGACACTCTGCTGATCAATAGGATCGTTTCACCCACCACTTTCCTGTCTGCAGTGTAAAGTCATGTTTCCACATCATGGACGTTTGTTGGACTCGATCCTCTGGATATGAAGCTGTCAACAGAAATAAAGGTTCTTTCGTCAGACCTGTAACTATAACCACTGCTGCCTCAGCCAACCTCCCCTTCAGTAAGATCCCAGCCGTTCATACCCAAGTAAGTTGGTTACGTTTTACAAGCACCTTTCAATTATCTTCATAGACATTTGAGGTGTAAATACCCATGCAAAATATTTATTAGATCACCCCACAGACAGATCGACAAATAAACCAAATAATTAAACAGACTTTGTTCTCAGAAGGTATTTTTTTCTTTCCTGTAGATATAAAAAAAAAAGTATTCCAGGAAACCAAAATGGTGGAATAACAGATTCTGACACCTGGTGTTCTGTTCCTTTGGTTTGTTCTAATAGTCTGATTTCTTGTTTTTATTGCCCATTTTGTATGCTGACTTGTGTGTCTTATTGCGTCCTAGCACTGCTGTCATGGCAACACCATGACGTCATGTTTCTGAGGTCATGGCAACAGTAGACATCAGTGTTGTTGCTGAGAAGAAGAGAGCACCCCCCCATAAAAAAAAGCTGTTTTAAATCTGTATACTACTAAACATCTCCTGGTCTCTACCTGGTAGTCATCACGCTGAGGATAACTCTGGATAAATGGAAATATTAACATAATTAGGAGATTTTCTCAGGCATTACACATTAGATTTGATATCTTCCAATTAAAGCTGTATCTAATACTGCTGAGAAGACGTTCCCAGGAGAAGCTGGTGACAGATGCAGTATAACCCGTTTGAAAGGCTGCTTTGTGTTCACTATCATGTGTATGGTGGGGGGGCTGGGCTACATGCAGTAGCAGAACAATATAGCCCTAGTTCTCGTTATCCTTTAAATGTGATTATACCCAGGCACGGGAGCTGGGTTAGCAGAGAGGCAGAAGCACATGCTCCACTATTTAAAGGGTCTGACCTGTTTCTGTTCAGCATTGTTAGCTCTACTGTTAAGTATCTAGGTTCAACAAACAAGTCTGACCCAAAATGACCGGCCTGGATAAATCAATCCCATGTAAAGACTGTCAGCTGTGGTCGTTTTATCAGTTTGGTTTAAAACGGGCTTATATGACATGACAGCAACTCAACAGAAAATGATTCGAAAAAAAGTTTCACTTGTTTTTCAATTTGAGTTTGTCAAAACGGACTTTATTGTGTGGATTTGAAGTCCTGCTCACTCTCTGTCATTCCTCCTAAATGATAAATAACCCCTGTTCATAGAGCTGTCGCCACCTTCTGGCAGACACAAAGCATTCATGTTATTTTACCCTGTCTTTAGGGGTTAGTTCCACCCGCACCGTCAGTGATGCACCCTGGGATACCGCTGCAGACTGGCGGTGCCCAGTTTGGATGCAATGACTCATTTCAGCAGGCTCTCATTCTTTGTCCCCCGACAATACCAGGTAGGATATGGACTGTCAAACTTTATTGCAGTTTTTAAAGATTTCTTTTTTTATTTAAATAACTTAAGGTGAAATATCCTCTGCATTGTATCTTCAGGTATCCCTTCTAACAGTGCTAAACCACCTGGCTACTCCGTCCGTATGGAAGCTTCTGTACCTCTGGTTACTCAAGCACCATCGATCCAGCCCATACAGATCAGACCTGGAGTCATCACACAGGTAGGATACTTACCCTGATGTGGAATATTATTTTATTGTATTTTATTGTTTTATAACATTTTGAAGTGATGCCTCATTTCAATTTTTTTTCCAATGTTGAATCTGGAAAATTTGCCATGTGTTCAGCTTCTCTGAGTCAAAGCTTTGTGGAGTTACCATTCGCTGCAGTTAGAGCCTTAAATAATTTGAGGTATCCTGTTACAAGCTGTGCAAATCCTGAGAATGGCATTTGCCTGTTCTTTGCAGGTTTTCTTATTATCTCAGCTAGATTTTGGTCTCATCTAACATTGGTATATCCTTTGATCTAAACCAGTGGTTCCCAATCCTTCTGCTCAACTACTACTGCCTTGCATGTTTTAGATGTCTCTCTGTTGCAGCACACCTGACAGACTCCTCAGCTGGCACCATGTGCTGCAGATGGCTGATTAATTTAAGTCAGGTGTGTGTCTGCAAGCAGAGACCTAGAACACGCAGAGCAGTGGTTCTTTAGCACCATGATAGATAACCATTGATCCCTTTAGCTTTAGCTGTATGTCCAAGGTCATTACCCCTTTTTAGGGTGAAACTTAACCCCAGGTTTAGTTCGGACTCGCACATATTTTTCCTCCAAAGTTTTGCTGTAACAATCTCTATTCATTCTCCCATCTGCTCAGAGAAGCTAAATAAAGAAAGGCATCCCAAAAGCATGATTCTGCCTCCCCCATGTTTAACTGTGGGGACGATGTTTTCTTAGACAACTTTTATTGTCATTGTTCAGGGTTATAGGCAGTGCTAGTTCTTCCCCTTTCAAGCATTTGGTCCGATCTGAAGCATTTGGTCCCATCTGAACAAAAAAAAACATTTGTGGAACATGTTTTCTGTGCCCTTTACATCAGCTTTCATTAATGTTCTCCAACTAGCTGCAGAAACATTCAGAGAATAGCTACTACCAAAAGGTATTAAATCCAAAGAGGCTGGACTCATGTACAGGTTTCACACTCAGACGTTTATTTTGAAAAGTTAAAAACATGCATGTATTTTAATATGATTCTCAGCTGTGAGCTACTTTGTGTTGGTCTATCACATAGATTCATAAGAATATATAAATTTTTTTGTTTGTTATGTGACAAAATGTAAAAAGGTACTTGAATGAAAAAAAAAGTAACACCTACAGTTTGTATCACGGTTGTTTACATGTAAATAATGTAAATGGATCAACAAGAAACAGTTAATTGAGGTACAGAACTTTTTTCCTGTGGGACCAACTCTCTATCTGTAATGTTTGAATTTTACAGAACAATTTCATTTCTTTACTGAAGCCAATTGCAGAAAAGCATTTTTAATGAACATAATGAATGTTCTGCGGGGAAGTACAGCTGATCGAACATGTACATTAATTTGCCCTCTCTGCTCTGCGCTGACAGGCCTGGTCGAGTCGGGCGCAGCAGATCTTGGTGCCCACTTGGCAGCAGGTTACATCTGTGCCCCCACCACCAACCACACTGGCATCTGACTCTGTGACTGGCACACAGAGACTGAGTGACTGGGGGTGAGAGACTCCTTTCTATTTTAGGATTACTTCTACTTTGATTTACAGACTTTTATTTTCAGTTGTCATGTAGGATATAGCTGAATAATTAATGTTTTATTACTTCGGGTTGCTTCAGGAATGGATGTAGTGAACTGAAGCTGTGTTATTTCCCTTATTTCCCCCCTAAGTTACTCCATATCCTTTGACAGGTAGAATTTTGACGTACATCCTTTTATTTTGCAGGAAAGTGCGTCCCCATGGTCCCCATTTCAGCTCCATGATTGCACATCCTCAGCCATTCTTAACCAACCAAATGACCATGTCCACCCACCAGCCGGTGAACATAGGTATCGCACATGTGGTGTGGCCACAGCCAGCTGCCAACAAGCGAGCAAAGCCGTGTGGGAACAGGTGCTTCATGGGTTCTTTTTATTTTTATCTCTGAAAAAATATAAAAAGAGACACCTTTGGGAAAAGTGACAACCTGTTTTCTCTTTGTCTGGCAGGGGTAGCAGCACCTCCCAAAACACAAATATCCAAATTGTGGCATGCCAGTCCCCAAAGATGGCCGACACAGCAAAGAATGTGGAGGAAATTGAGGAGGAGGGAGCCAGATGTCAAGAAGAGGAGCGCTCCGTAGGAGAGGGGCGAGTAGATCAGGTGGAGGAGGATGAGGAGGAGAGCTGCTGTAAAGTGGAGCCAGACTGTGAGGAGCTCTCAGTTTCACAGGAACAGCGGCAAGAAATGTTGATCTCTGGCCTTGCCAGTCCGACTGTTAGCGTTATCAGTATCAGCAGCGATGAAGAGGGGGATGCACAGAGACACTCAATGGGGGAGTAAGTACAGAGCATTGGACTCAGTCTCGACTTCTTGGTTCCATGAGTTGTGGCTTTAATTTTCCGTCTGTCTTCAAACACAGATGTAAGGGCAGCGCAGATTGTGAAGCATGTCAGAGCACTGTCAGCATGGAGAGGGTCTGTTCCCTCAGCAGTCCAGACAGTACGCTCAGCACCAGCTCTTCAACTTCAGCCCAGTCCAACAACTCCCCGTGCAAACAGCCCAACAGGTAACCCACTCTTTGATCATGCTCATCCAGACCAGGGCATTCATTCTTGGATATAACAGAATCTGAATGGCTCGTCAACCTGTTCTAGCATGTCAGATGACGAGCAGGAGTGTGGTTGTGACACGGCGGAGAGCTCGCCTGCCTCGCACAACTCCGACCACAGCAGCAGTCCCTTTACAGAGCGGCGCTCCATCGCCGACAGCAACCAGAACTGTGAGCCGCGTATGGCGTCCGTCGCCCCTGTGATGGAGTCTAGCAAGCCGACAGTCCGCACTGTGGTGGTGCCTCCAATGAGGGTGCAGAACAACAACAGTGAAATAACTGGAAATGCAGGTAAACATTGAAATCCATGAATTCCTCCATCAGATGTTCATATTATATATGTAATAGTTCATTTGAAAGGGAATATATTGTGTTTTTTCTGCTTTACTGTAGACCAGCATCAGTATTCTTATCCTCAAGGATATCGGCCTTCCCATTTCTCCAAACAACACTGTTACTAGAACCTCTGCATAATAGAGGGAAAGTCTTTCCTGATGGAATCAGCCAGTGTTTTACTAATGAGAGTTTTCCACTACAATGATGTAGCTGTCAAAACGATCTATTTTAAATGCAGTATGGACTGTGTGAGATGGTATTCAGATGGTTTACCTACCATACGCTGTTTTAGTCCTTCAGATAAATTCGACTGAGACAGAAAGAAGGTTTTGATTCTAACTAATAAATATCCATCAACCCATCCATTTTCTGTCATACTTTATCCCAGCTGGGGTAAAGGATGCTGGTGGCTATCTCCAGCTATCTATGGGTACACCCTGGATAGGTCGTTATTCTATTGCAGGGAAACAAAGAGACAAACAGGACAAACAACCATTCATGCACACACAGCTAAGGAGAATTTAAAGAAGCCTATTAACCTAACAGTCATGTTTTTGGACTGTGGGAGTACCTGGAGAGAACCCAAGCATTGCACAGGGAGAAAATGCAAACATGCTAGCCACTGTGCAACAGAGGAGCCCTAACTAACTACCTAATAACTAATCAACTAAAAAATGTTTTTCTCGATAAACTTAAAGGCCATGCATTTTATTTTTTGTTGTGCGAAAACAATTTCAACATGAGAAATGTGCAGACGGCCTAGTGTCCTAGTGGGTTAGAGCAGTGCCCTTGTGCTGTGAAAAGGTTGCAACACCCAGTTCCATCCCCAAAGCCTGCACTATCTGAGCAAGACCCTTAACCCCACACTGCTCCCCGGGCGCCACACAATGGCAGCCCAATGCTCCCCAAGGGGATGGGTTAAATGCTGAGGTAAATTTCTCCAGTGTGAGATCAATAAAGTTCAATTGTTATTATGTTACAATCCATATATTTTAGAAGGCAATATCTGTTTCTGTTTTGCTCCCTGGCAATAAAATATATGTCCTTTAAATATGGTGTGATCCTCTGAATCTAATTTTAATTTGTTAGATGCAATCTGTCTATTATGATAGAAACATAACCCCACTCTGTCATAAATTAAAGCTCGCGATACATGCAATGATGGGCAAAATTAATCCTTTTACGTTCTGTGTCATTCCTGATGGAGTTCTCCTCCCAGACAGCTAACAAGTGCTTAAATGTGTCATGCTACTGTAGCTCAAAGTTCTGGTCAACACTGCTGCTGTCTGCTCCACAGGTCACATGGTCTTGGATTACGCAGTGTTAGTAGGCCACAGAGGTTCTCACAGGTGATTATGGGTTCCCTGTGCTGATGAATCTGCTTTGATTTCTGATGTGAACACTTGCATGGTGTCTAGATTTCTCTAAATCTCAGATCTGCTGAAACTGTTTGGGTCTGCGTTTCCTAAAGCTGCATAATACATGCGTAATTACCACCAAATGTTTAATGCTCTGAACAAAATAGCCTTAAAGGATATTCATTTAGCAGGATTTATATGTATATATATATATATATATATATATATCATGAGGTTACGCATGATCTATGTGGGCTTTGTAACTGCTGTGATTAGTAGACACGAGTTACAACACATTTTCAGAGGAATGTTTTTTTAGATGCCTTCAGAAAGTGGAGAAGACTGTACAGACTCATAATGTTCTCATGTCGATGGTGTCTCACTCCACTGCCTTTAACTGATGGCCAACTTAAAAGGGCACAGCTTCCTATTTTAGAGCTCAAATATTTATTTATAGCAAATAATCTGACCCCACCATAAGAGTTGTGATCAAGCTTAGCTGGAAACCTCTCCTCCTCTTCCACATATTTCTATTTTTACCCATCTGTGTTTCAAGCTTTGGATCTGATCCCACACAGCAGAAATCTGTGATAAGCCCACAGAGTTGCACATGTTTCCATGTGGGTACCCAGATATGCTGTGCATTTGCAGTTGTTGCAGTTAGAAATATGCTCCAGCTCAAGTCCTGTTTGCCTGTTGTAGCAAGTCTAATAATAAGAATATTTCTACATTCATGCGTTCCCCATCTCTGTCTCTCTCTGTCTCCTGTTACATGACATCTCTCAATCTTAGAGTCTCTGTGCCATTACAAAGGGCGAGGCATTCCTGGGCGACAGCATCACCACTCCACACCACTACTCAACCGGCCGCAGAAAATCACCACCGTGTTCCAGTCGCAGCAACAGCAGCCTATTGGCTTTGGACAGGTGAGGAAATGGACAGATGAACAGAGTTCAGCATGTGTTTTTTTGACTCTTTATGATAAAAACATTTTTTTTTAGTTTCTAATCAAATATGTGCAAAGGTTTTTTGGCCAGGAAAACCCAGCCGATTGCTTCGAGTCAGTTACAGCAATCTCTTCTCTGCAACCATGTAGCCACAGATCTTAGCTTCTATTATGCTGATGACTATGACGCAATTCCTCATACCTTTAATGTAAGAGAAAAGCAAAACTTGACGGCAGTAGTAGCTCCCTTTGTAGCTTCATTTTGGAGAGACGCCAGGCTGTTAGCAGCAGTGGGCCTAACCCTTCAAGGAGGGTGTCACTGCTAAACAGAACACCAGGGGAAAGCAAAGAGACAAATAATTTTAAAGTCCTGTTATGATGAGCTCATTATCTTCTTTCTACATATGATCAAAGCTACATTAACCCATAATCTCCCTCACAAAACGCAGCTTTGGATCCTGGCAGAAGTAAAACTTACGTTTTTTCATCGCACGTCTCTATTTATACCAGTGTTGGATAGGGCATTACATTTTTTTAGGGGCAGTGTTCGATGTGACAAGAAGCTAGTAATTTGTAACTACGGGTGACTTCTTAAGATACTTGAGTGGTTGTCACAGCATTTGCGTAATCAACAGCGATAAGCAATATTTGAATTGCAAATTATTCTTTTTTCTGGCAGTGCTGTGGGTGATTAGTGCTGTAAATAGACCTTTATCCATCAAGGTAGTATGTCTTTACTCCAAATGACATTCCCTCTGGAGAGCACCATTGCCTTATTTTTAAGGGCATAAATAGTAGAGATGCAAGAATTAGTTGGACAAAGATCAGGATCAACCAATCTTCTCTTTATCAGCTCTTATCTGTGCTCAAAAGCTTAAAACTGAATGTCTTTTTTTCAGATTTAAATACATAAAAAATGAACAATTCTTACTATTTTTCATCAAAAACCTGGTGATTGGTTAATCACCACACGCATGTAAAGCATGGGGATTTGTGCCCGCGTGGGTTCTTTTTGGCAGTGTTAAAACGGCATACTACTCGCCTGAACAGAAGAATTCTTCACGAGCGAGCAGAGGAGTTCAGAGGAGGGCTCGGGTGGATTGTCATTTACTCTTGCAAGGGGAAGTCATTCCGCTCTCATGGGATGAGTTGGCATTCCATACACGTTTCTTTTTGGCAGTGTTAAAACGCCATACCCATGCACTAACTATCCAATGGGAGGCTCACACCTATTTGCTGCCCAGGCAGTGTAGCAGCAGCCTCTCCCCGTCCTAGAAAAACCAGAAGCCATCGTCCATTTATATAGAACTTTGATCACTTACCTCCTGCAGGATGCTCACACTCTGACCGTGCCGCACCCTGTTCAGTTAAACACATGCATAGTTTCTCTAATCAGCAAGAGGTGTGTTAAAAACACACACAAAAAACAATAATCTACATAGTGACAGCTACTGTTGTTTTATTAGGTAATATTTAAAATGTTTTTCTGGCTATGAGATGTCTCGGACTTTGTTCAGCCTCCTTAAAAAACAGTCTAATTGCCAACAATAAAGTGTCACTATGTGCAGCAGCTCTAGGGTGATCATATTTTTTTTCATATTTATGCTTATACCTGACATCAGAGGGCTTAAAAAGCCTGATATAGGACCATAAAGTCTTAATTATAAATATGATAGCATAATATGCTAAATCTGAAAACACAAATATAAAACCATGGAAAAAATGCATATAAAACATGTCTATAGTGATCGATTTTAAGCAAACAAACAGTGGATTCCTAAACGGAACACTTAGAGCCTCTCTGTGAGGGTTGGTCGATACATTTTGAAGTACAGATCAAACGTTTTATAACATTTGCTTTGTTTAAATGCTTAAAAGGTGAAAAAAATACCTGTAGTTACAAATATCTGGGCGCCTGGCAGAACCGCTTCTGGGTATTATAGGAAGGACTCTCAATTCTCTGTTTTTTGAAAAATGCGACTTCTGCAGCCTTCCCTTCTGTTCACGCCAAGGTATTTAGATGACGACAGATCAACCTTAAAGTTATACCTTAAACTAAAAAACTTTCCTAAAGCTAAACAAAAGTTACATTTATGTCCAGCAAAGAATTTAGAACATTAGATTAGATCATAAGATCAGCGTCATTTATTTGATCATTTTTAAAATGACAAAATGATCTGATGAGAATGTTCCTGCTTCGTTCTACATAACGCCTTTATGATTTCCTTGTTTTGTAAACCATATTAAGTATTATAATATTAAGTAGTTTTTTTGTTTTTGTTTTTTAAACTGCTTTTGTAGGATTGGAAATCACCAGGTCATCAGCACACAAACCAGAAGAAGCCAAGAGTATCTGCACCAGATTTAAGATTTCATCTTCTCTTCCTCAGGTTCAGCATTTCCCTTCATGCCACCAAGAATGGAACGGGAACTTTGCCAACCGACGACCGCAGGCCTACATCCCTCCCACCATGCATGGGCACACCTTTACACTGTCCCACAGCAGCCCCAACCATGTAATGGGCCCCCACCCCCACCTTGGAGGGCACCCGCATTCTCAGCCTACCCTCCTGTCCTACCCGTCGTCTGGTCCTCTGGTTACAGCGACCCCCGTGGCCCACCTCCTGGCATCCCCTGGTGCCTCCCGCCCTGTCCTCCAGCCCACCTATGGCATATCCCACCCAGCAGGCATCGTGCACCAGGTGGCAGTGAGCATCAACCCCCGGCTGCTGCCCTCCCCCACCCTGCATCCACAGAGCCAATTCAAACCTCTTTTCCCCCCTCACTCCTACATCGCCTCGCCTGCTTACGGCAGTTTCCCCCTCAGCCCTACCAAACTGAACCAGTACCCCTACATCTGAGCGTGGCCATGATAGCGTTCCTACCACCTGGAGGCTAAGCAGGGCAACAGCCTATCTGAATCCACAAACATGGTTTTCATCACTGATAAAAAAAAAAAAAAAACAGAAACCATGGCACAACCACAGAGAAAACAAGCTATTTTTTGAATCATTTAGACTTGGTTGTAATTGAACTTTGAGCTTTAAAATGAAAAAGAGAGAAGAGAAAAAAAAAAGATTTCCAACAGAGCAGATGATTTGGCAAAAATTAAGGAAGGAAATAATGTATGAATGACTGAATGAAAGAATGAATGAGTAGTTTAAGTCACACTTAATGTGTTTTGCACATTTGATATATCTTTGCATTGGATCTTCTACGAATACTCCTCAAGACAGGTAAATAATTGGGGTGTTGTTGAATAGTTAGAAACCCCCCGGTCCCAGCTATTTTTCTACATTGCCTTCTTATGTGTGCAAGACACATCCATATTTGTAAAGCCATCCGAGCCTCTAGTTGTAGATCGACGGATGCACATGTTGTCCACGTGTATGTTGTACCGCGTTTGAAGTATTCATACCTTTTCGGTGTCTTTTCGGTGTCGCAATGTCAAGTCAGTTATCCGATTTAACTAGGGTCGTTCACGCTGCATGTGGTCTTGCATGAGCAAAAATGTAAACGGAAAGATGCATAGACGTTGCCCCTATCGTTTGTGTCACAAGACTCGCTGCATTGTATAACTGTCCCCAGCCATAGTGCCTTACATATTTGAGGTTGTTAATGTTACTACTTATATATGACTATATACATGAATATTAATGTACTGGACTGCAGCACTTGAAATTCCAATCAGTCGATGCATCCTATGTGTGAGTATATATATGCACATGTGTATATGTTCCATGCATAGCCTGCATGGATGTGATGTATCGCGGAGAGCGGTGCTTACTTTTTTTCGGAGTCTATGTATATTTCAGTGTGTAGTGTGTTCCTTTTTCTGTTCTTTCAAGAAGAACGGCATGCTTTTGCTGTTGCGAATGCCTGCTGTTTCCTGATAAACATTAGATTTTTTTTTTCTGCCCTCTCTGTTTCCGAATGAACTAGTGTAAAAAGTGCAAGTACTGAGTATTGCTTAAAATTTGATAATCACTTTCTATTTAGTGAAACTCTTACTACTAACAGTATTTGTACTGTTTAAAAACTGCAATACAATCTAAATAGTGGTTGGTTGAATATTTCTTTTTGGTTTTTTTCCGTTTTTTTTTTATTGTCTTTTTGATTTGATTTGTGTTTTCTTTGTTTTTTTTAGATGTTTAGAGGTGTGACAGGCATGGCTTTGATTAGGTAGGTTTAAAAAAAAACAAACATGCAAATTCATTTTACGGTTTGGAATATTCTTAGCCTGGGCAAACCATGCAGTGTTTGATATACACACATATATGACATATATTATAGAGCTAGAATATTTAGTACAGATGCTTGTTAAGGTGTGAGGTAATTGTGTGCAATTCTCTCATTTATGCATGTGTGACAAACTTAACTTTTCCCTTTTACATTAATACCATTTGTTAAAGGCTTAATCTTATCAGTGTCAACTACTTTTATACATTCCGTCAGGGAGGATATAGATACATATATATGTGTGTGATAATGGCATATATATATAGATATACATATATATGTGTATATATATGTATATGTGTGTGTGTTTTATTTACCTTGTTGATTTACAGTGGCTCAAAAATACACATCCCTGCAAAAATGCCAGATTTTTGTGATTATATAGACATGAGGATTTGATTAATCATTTCAGACTTATTCTACTTTTAATGTGGCATATTTTTACTGTACCAATAAAGTGAAATAAAAGCAACCAAATTTTTTAAGCAAGATGTAAAAGGAAAAAAAAAAACAACAAAAAAAACTAATCCGACAGTTTCCTCTTAGATTAAAACTTTGTTGAAGCAACTTCAGTCCTTTTAATGCGTTCAGTCTTCCTAATTTTACACGAGTGAGTTCAATTAACCTGAAATAAAGCTTAGCAGTCCATCTAGGATTGTGCTTCTATGTGTTCATTCAGTTCCGTTAGGTAAAGCTATAGTTCATTGAGGATTAATGAGATCTTGATGTAGAACATTTTCAGAGAGGAGGTAGTTGAACAATCCTACAGCAGTAAAGTTATTTACCAATGCCTGGATGAAAGACAGGCAGCGAGGACGTTACATCTGGTATTATCTATGCTAGAATGAACCTAAGCTTACATCCAAGCTAAGAAAAATTATTTGAAAATAATGGAATTCAAGATGAAAGAACCAAGTTTGACAAAAAAAATCTGTTGCAGAGAGCCGTGCACAGAAGATGTTGATATAAACTGAGATGTTTAAGCTTGGTAGAGGGAAATTGTGATGCTTGGTCAAGATACGGGGAACTGATGGAGACTGAATGCTGAAACTGAATTGAAAGATGTTTCAATAAAGTACTTGATTTTAGTTTCAATGTTCGATTTTACATGCTAACCTTCCAGAAACCTGACATTTTCACATGGATGTGTCCTCAATTGACTAATCTGTTGTGTGTCCCTTTTTTTCCTCTCTTTGCTATTGTCTTTTTTTTTTTCAAATGAAGTCGCTCGTGCAGCACCAAAGACTGTAATTCGTTTATTCAGCAAGGTAGCTATTCTTAGCTATTCTGTTTGCATAGACCTCAGTTATACTGTAGTTGTATTTCAAGGTTTTGTTTCAAAGAAAAAAAAAAAGTTCTATTTAAAAAAAAAAAAAAAACATGAAAAAAAATGTTTTGTCTAGCTTATTGGGCAATTAATGAGTCGTATCATTTCTTGAATGTATCATAGATAAGCTGCTATATGATGATTGCCACTTCAATAGCTGTGAAATTAGGTGATTTTGCTCTGAGTTTAAACTTAGCATTTTGTATAGGTCCCTAATTATCTGAACTAGAAGTGGTTTTGATTTCTGTGTTTCGTTCTTATTTGGAGTGTCACTGTAACTACTGTACTTGCTGATGATGAACATTAGTTGCATTTGTTGTTATTCGGGGTGCGTGTTTTTGTCAGCATCAGTATTTTATCCTTATTAACCTCTCGGGCTCGTCACTGCATATAAACGATGTATCGATGTAACTTAAGTTTTGTATGTTTCCATATCAATGTTCTGTACACATCTGACGCTGTAGCTTGCAGGACTGATTTAACTTTCTCATTGCACAAACACCTTGTATCACTTTTTAGTGAGTTGTGGGAGCACTGTGAGATGCCAGAACACAAACAAGAACAACAAAAGAACAGCGTGTCTCAGTCACATCGGTCACACTAACCCACTTCATACTAAGCACTTCCACATCTATTGAGGCCTGGAAGTTGACATTTGATTGAGATAAGATACTTAAATCTTTACCCCCCCAAAATTTTTTTTTGCTCCAAAGCAGTTTTTCACAACTTTTTTTTCTCGTCAAAACGATTCCAGGTATGTACAGCAAACTGTTTTCTCCGTTTAATGTTGCTTAGAATATTGCTTCGACGTTCTAACCTGCCTTGCATTCAGATCGCTCCCCCTTTATGAGTGACTCGTATCAAAGTGTTTTTGTCAGTGCTAGGCGGTGGCCGTTGTTACGTGTCCTTTATTGAAATTGAGACAGTGTAAGCAGCACTGTGCATGTGCCTTGAGATCCAGACCGTGAAAAAAAACAGACAAAAAAAAAAAGGCAGAGAATCCCAAGATTATTTAGGTAGCACCCTCTTTAGAGAAAAGACGGAGGGAACAAACATTTCCAGTAGGACACTCATCTTAGAGCCATTTGACTCCAGATCTATTAGAAAGGAGCAATGAAGCCTCTGTGTGACCACAGCCTGCTAATAAAACCCCACAGTCGAATTATATGATGCGCAGCGATTTTCAGATAGTCACTCTGGCTGAACAGCAAATGCAATACTTTCCATTGTGCGTTCATTGCACCACCAAGTGTTCTTAGATAATCTCCATGCTTTACATCACCTTGCATGATCACATGCACACTTTGCTTCACCTCTGTCTTCTGGCATGCAGATCAGGGCTAAGTTGGAGCAACCAGAGCACAACTGATACCACCGATCTTTTAAAATCAAAGGAGCTGGAGTTCTTTGTTTTATTTTGTGTTGATTTTGTGCTCTGGGTGGAAACTCCTTTTCTACATTTAAACAATAATGCTGATACAGCTTTATTTCTCAAGAGCTTTTTTTTTCATGGCTGTATGTTTTGCTGATCACATGGAAATGTCGCTTTCGGGAAAGAAATCTTATGATGATAAGGCATGAATCGGACGCATTAGTGCTAGAGATAGGTCGCATGTGAAATGTAATCTGTGTTTTTCTCTCCCTCAAAAGCTTTTTCACCAGCAACGCGCCTGCATCAACTCTCCATGTTCTTGTCACGCAAACGAATGGATGCAAGAGGAGAGAAGTTTTCCATTTTGTTTTAAGTCATGAAAAACCGTTGTTTATGGGATTTGGACGATTCCAAATAAAGTTTAGCATTCAAAATCTTTAAAATTCCTGTTAAAATGAGCGATTTTGACCTGAAAATCCTTTAGAAATCTTACTTCAGGGTCTCTTGTTAATCTTCATGTGCTACTTTGTAAATCTTTGATTTGACTAAAAAAGGTGGTTTTCCTCCAGTGCTTATTTTCAGTCTTCTGGTCATTTCTGTCAATTTCAGAGTTAATTCACACTGCAAGTTATGGATTCACCTGTTTTAGTTTATTGGTGGCTTTGGTTTTATGTTTTGTTTGCTTTTTCCTTTCTTTTTTTATTTTGTGCTACACTAGTTTGCCATGTAGCAATTGCACTGTGCAATATTTACAGTATGAGGACTGGGAAAACTAACTCTATGGATGTGATGTCTCTTATACAGTTTGCGATAGTGTTTCCTCTCTAGTTCTCAGTGATTTAGGTGTGACCAAGCCTTCTCTACTTTGTCACATTAAGCGGGTTTCCAGGTGACTCTTTTGGTGAGTGTCAAAATAAGACTTTATTGTGTATTATTGTTAAGATTCACTTTGAATTAAAAAAAAAATATATTGATGCAACTACTTTTGTCTTCTGACTGTTTTTCACAGTTTATTTTATTAAAGATGGGAGCAATGTGGTTGACAGGACAAATAACCCTTTTCCATTGCCAAAAGCCCAGGCTTATCAAAGCCTGAGTAGTATTTCCATACACAATTACCTGAGTCATTTTACTTTCACACGGTTTACCCTGGACTTTAGCTCCAAACATGAGGCAGAGTTTTTTTTTATAATAAAGCAAAAATGTAAAATTAGCCAAGTTTATTATCCATCATCCATTTTCTGTCATGCTTATCCCAAGCATGGTCGCAAGGGGTTGCCTATCTCCAGCTGAGTACACCCTGGACATGTCGCCACTCTATCGCAGGGCAACACAGAGACACACAACACAAACGACCATTCACAAACACACTTAAAGAGAATTTAGAGAAGCAAGTTAACCTAACCATCATGTTTTTGGACTGAGGGAGCCAGAGTACCGGGGGAGAACCCACGCATGCACATGGAGAACATGCAAACTCTATAGAATCAAACCTTCTTGCTGCAAGGCAGCAGTGCTACCCACTGCACTATTGATCAACAAAGTTTACTGTCAAGAATTGAAATATAGTGTATGCATTTAGTCTTGAGAAGTAAAAAAATATTTTAATCTATGCAGCACAAAATAATTTAAAAAAGATGGTACAAATACGTGAACATTGACCGCATATTCCAATGCTGAAGTAGTTAACATGTTAGCTGAAAGGACTCCTTAAAAAAAACAATAACAAAATCAAATTTGGAATTTAACAAATAATATAACCAAATAATAACAATCCAAAATTAATTTACTATAATTTCTTAATAATAATAAATATTATTGTACTTTGATAACAATCAAAAGGTTCAATACAATAGTAATATTATCTGTAATGTCAGTAATTTGTTATCTTTTTATTTTAATTTTAATAGTATTATGAAATTATTCCAAAATCAACCTCCATACCTGCAGGAGGGTAAAAGCAACTTTTGTAAGCCAATGCTGCCCCCGAGTGGAGTTGAAGAGGTACAGCAGCTACTGATATAAACCTCTTACTTGACAATGAGATTTCAGTTCAGTTTTAATTGTAGCTGAGTTGAAAATGTCTATTTTGTTATAATTGCGGATTGTTAAGTATAGTTAACTTGATAAATAAACAAGACAAGCAAAGAAATGTTTTAAAAATATAAGTTGGCTTTTAGTTCCCCTTCAAAGCCAGCAGAGGGCGCCATGCAGACAGGTCAGCTTTTCACCTTGTAAGAAGCTATTTTGGTTCAGTCTGGCCAAAAAGGGTAGCCTAGACCTAGATGATACATCCTCCTGCTGAGCGTGGAAACCTGCTCACATTGGTGACTTAATGTCCCCCCCCCCTCCCGCACACAGCTAAGAGACGCCTCACTTTGAGCGGCTAAAAGCCAAACCGATGGACAAAGTGAGAGCGCCTCTCTGCGCCATAGGATGATGCTGGGTGGACCACGCGCAGCGGAGCTATAAGGGAGCGCTCCTTAATTTCCCTTCAACGCCGCGTCCCTCATTCCCCCTCCCCTCCCCCGGGTCCATCTATCCAGCTCCGGACCCACGGCGTATGGACCGCGTTTCCCCCGTTCACACACGTGGATTTATCCAATGCATTATTTACAAGCCAAACTTCAGCAACTTGTCCACTGGATATGGCTCCCAGTGTGAAGAGTGATGGGCGGGTGGGTCATCCCGACGCACCGGGAGCCTGCGGGGCAGACTGCGATGATGGATGCGCGCCGCGCAGGAGGAGAGCCGGAGGAGACACAGGGAGGAGGAGGAGGTGTTTGAGGAGCGGACTGCGAGCCGGAGCAGCGGGGATGTTCGCAAACCGCATGCTGTCTGCGGCTCTGATTTCTCTCCTTGTCCGGTGCGCTGTGGCCGCAGAGGGTAAGCTCACCGCCGGGCTATGCGCTCCGACACGCTGAGGCACTCGCTGGTCTGTTGCACCAGCGTCTTTCTGCATTAAACGTGCCGTGCATGTCGCATCTACTAAGAAAGGGGTAAAAAAAAAATGCAGACGGGTTGGAAAATGGATCTCTTGTTCTACACATGCAGCGTTTTGTAATCCACTGCAGGGTGCAGATTCCCGGGCTGTGCGGATGGAGCTGGATGAATACCCTGATAAATCGTTTTTCTTTATATACAGTAGGGGGAAAAACCTTGGATCGTGTAACTATCTCAGTGGGTCTTGCATCTGCTGTAAGATAATAATGCATTGCAATGCATTATTGCAGTGACTGACCTATTGACTGGATACAATGCATTTAACAACACTGACACATGACAATATTTCAGATCCTGGTGATTCAGTTCTGATTCTGCCTATCTCTCTATTGCACCTGCAGACATTTAACTTCTTTGTCTCACTAATCTGATTGCACTGATAACACACAGCTCCAGAAGCTGCAATCAGAAAGAGTCATTCAGCCCCAATCCTTCTTCACTAACCTGTTGTAGTGCTGTAATTGTTCCATTTAAATTATTTCCACTACAGAGTATATTAAATAGTGTCATTTTCAGTAATGAGCTGCAGGGAGTTATTCTGGAAATGCAATGTATTTGCAGGGCAGTCTGTTTTCAGAGCATCTGGGACAGCACTAATGACACACATACCCAAGCCCTTAGTGACTCTGTTTGTCTCTGTGTGCATATGAAACATTTGAGGTAAGCCATTCCGACTATGGTGCTCTTCATCTGTCAACATTTTGAGCAAGCCTTCTAGTGTAAAAGACAGTTTCTCCCTGCATATGCAGATTTGGCAGCCTCACATCCTGCTCATGCAATTCTTTCTGCCACTTCAGCACAGGTGGCCCTAAAGGTGTCTGTGGGCAGCCACGGCCGAAAGGAGAACAAAACAAGACGGTCCATTTCAGGTGCCAAACAAACAGTGGCTCCCTCACTGTTCCCCGGGCTGCAAACTGTGGTGTCACGGCTGTAGTCTCACCTCCTGCTGATGCATGGCTACAGTACCACAGTCCCCTCATCATCATCCTCCATCCCCCCATCTCTCCCTCTCTTCCTCCTCTTTGCAGTCAGCACATCCATTCTTAAACACAAGTGCAGCAGCACCTAAACATCTAAATATTTGGTGACAATAGCATTGAAGTCCTTTTGATATTCATCTGACTCAAATTCAAGAATGTCAAATCTATGCAACAAAGGAAAAAAAAGGGATTTTTTCAGTTTTCAGGGCAATGAATGCTGGACAGAAAAGTCTTTATTGAAATGGAATTGAGAATGATTTATAACCTCTGTTAAACATTTTTTTAATCATGGATCTTTAAGAAAATGCATTTCTTACAGTATATGGGATAGCCTATAGTCTGTCATAACCAAAGGGGAAGATACTTTAAACTTAAGAGTTTTCTACATAGTCCATCTTTCTTATTTCTGTAACTGAAATATTGTCTTTTTGTCAGTCAAAAACAAAGTATATCACTCTTAAATAGCTACATGCTTTTCCATTTCCTTCCTGTTGAGTTCTGTGGGTTCTGTACCCAATGAACCTTCAAAGGACGGAGAGGGTTAGCATTTTTGTACAGAGGACCAAGAGAGTCAGTGAAAAAGAAAAACACACATTTCAAATCTAACATTTAAATAACGTGACGTTTCTGGTCACAGAGCCACTGATCTCTATTTATTCACTGGATTGCTGATAGGCTGTTGGTAGTACAGGGTGCTGTGAAGTCACCAGCCACCAAATTGGTACTCCCTTGTTAGACTTCTCAGAATGTAAACAATACGTGCACAACAGCATCAAACAACGAGAATGTTCTCACTTTCACGGGTACTTAAGACTTTTAAAATGAAGATAAAGTCATCACTTTGACACACACTTGCTGTTTCATAGCATCAGTAGATTACTGTAATTTAAGGTAAAAAATAGGCACATCACATCGCACAGGCAGTATGAAGTCCACAAAGTATATAAATCATGTAATATAAGATTTACAGACCCAACAAAACCAAATTAGTGTGTTAATGGAGCATAATAATACTGTAGTAAATTGATTATGTACATGTTATTTATATATATATATATATATATATATATATATATATATATATATATATATATATATATATGTACTGATTATATTGTTATGGTCATTACGTTACAGGCATTTTTATGGCGGGACTCTGTCAAAGTGGGGTGTACCAAGATGGCGGCAGGTGACTTCAGTTTTTTCGGTGTATCAGCAATCCAATGAAAAACAGAGATCAGTGCTTAGTGTAACAGAACCCTGGACCCAATATTCATCAGACAAACTGAAAGTTTCAAACAAATTTATTTAAATAACGAAAAGAGGACGACGGAAACTCCTCTGAGTTTCTCGGGTTTTCTTTTGAGGCAGGAAACTCGGATTAGTGACTGTTTGGGTATCTGATGTATATGACATCCCACCCTGGTTCTATCTTTGAAATCCACCTCTACTAGCTCCTTTCCAGACTGATACACTGCATATAGGGTGTAAGTCAGTGTGGCTGGTCAGGTTAAAGCTAATGGCATGTTGGATAAAGCACCTAAAGCTCTGACTGCCCTAGAAAGACTATTGCTGGTCCTATCATTTGATTGACTAGTGATCCATCCATATAGTGCAAATCCTTTGGGGCACTAAAGCCAAAGCAGAAGTGCATCAGATTATTGTTCAGGTGAACACCCAGGTGTTTGTAAGAGTGCCTTATCTAAATATAAGTTCCATGGATGTTTAGTGGCCAGTAAACATCTGTGGTGGATCTGCGCCTGCTGAAATTAATCACTAGCTCTTTGGTTTTGCCCATGTTAGTCAGGAGTTGATTGCAGAAAAGTCTCCACCTGTGATGAGGTAGAGTATAGCAGAATCCTCTCTTGCAGTTCTCATATTTTAGCATACATCCTGTGTCCCATGCCAAGCATGTTGCTCAGAACAGGTGCACCCAGTATTCGAGGCAGACAAATAGTTTAGGTTTAACAGTTTATTAAGAGCAGAAACATAGCGGGCAGTGTCAGTACCAACAGCTAGAACCTCTGTAGAAGACAATAGGTCAGTGACGTTGTTTGGCTGAAAATGCTTGCACACAAATGTGTATTTCCTAAACCTGGTCTTAATGTCCAGTTCTGGTCCAGGAGTAGAGGTAGATCCCAGCTAGTAGGCTCCCAACCCTTTGAGGCAGTTGCCACCCCAGAGAGTCGCAGACGCAGGGGTATCAGAGTTTGGAGGACAAGCAGGTGGTTTGTACAGTGAAGACGAATGTGAGCAGGATGAGCCGGAGAGCGAAGCCAAAGGCGAGGTCGGGAACATGGTCGGAGCCAGGAGAGGTGCTAAAGGACATTCCAGGACAGAGTCAGATTACAGTTCCAGGTTTGATTCACAGAGCAGCAAACAGGCTGAATGAGGGCAGGCGGGTTCGGTAGTCAGGAAACAAATTTTTTCGGTACACAACTGGCAGAGATCAGGCAGGTACCTAGTTCAGGCAGAAAAGGAAGGCTCAGAAGTTGAGATGCAGATAGGTCAGGATAAGGAGGTCGGAGCAAAGAATGCTGGAATAAGTTTCACCAATGGCTCGAAATAATCTGGCCTTGATGACTGATGAAGGCTAGTTTTATAGTGACTAATGCAGGTGATTCAGATGAGCGAGTAATGAGAACTGGGTGGACATAAGCAGGTGTGTGAAATGAGTAATCAGATCAGGCATCAGTGCTGAGATCATTACAGAGCAGCTTAATTGCATTTTAAACATCAAATCTATTCCAGGCTTCATCATTTGGGTCAGAACTCAATGCAGAAGATCAATGATGGCAACATCCACTCTGATGCAGAGCTGGTAGGCAAACTGCAGCATATCCAATGATAAGCTCACCAGGGGGCAGAGATGGTTAGGGACCAATCTTCGAAAGGTCTGCATCAGATGTGAGGTCAGTCCTGCCAGCCTGTAGCTGTTTAGGTTTTTTGGGTGTGTGGCATTTGGTAAAAGTACCCCAGAGTCAGTCTTCTACAGTGATGGTAGTTTCCCCAGCTCCGCACTCTATGGAACTTATACGCCATGTTGGCACACAGTTGAACTTCACAGCACATCGAGAGCTTGGAACTGATACCATCTGGACCAATAGAGCTGTGCACCTTTATCTTTCGAAGTTTGTACCTCACCTTAAGTCTTGAGAGGGAAAACATTCTCAAAGGAGTGTTTGTAAACGAATGAGAGTTAATAGTTCACAAAAGAAGAAGAAGCAATTATCTGCGATGGTTGATATCATAGTCAAGATACTGTGCAGAAAGTTAGAAATCCTGGTCCATTATGCACTTATCACCCCCAATCTAGTTTTGATTAGACATTGGCCAATATTTTGTAGCTCAGTCTTAATACCACTAACACTGACTGTGGAATATTTAGCTGCAAAGAAATGCGATGACTGAACTCACTGCATGGGTAGATTAATCTGAGCTCCTGGAAATGATCACATATTCCACAACTCTTTAGAAACAGCCGGCATGCTTAGGTGGATGATTTTTTATACCCGTGGTCACTGAAGTGGTTCGAAACTTTTAAGTTAAATTGAAGCTTACTCAACTTTTTCAGTCACAAGGTAGGCTGAATGAGTTTTAGTAATAGTTTGAGGACTTGAAGCAGAGAAGGCCACCTGGCATCTGCACACTCCTACAACCAGAATCTTACAACTGAGTATGGGTGCTGACAGTTTTAGTGACCTCATAGAGTTCTTGATATAAAACTTTGACCCTTCAGCCATTGCAAATAACCCCTTTTTGTCCAAAAAAATAATTGACGGTAAGCTCAAGGGAAAACTGAAAGCATTTCCCAGTGGGACAGTATCAATTTTTTTTACCCTTTCTTACTTATGAATTTACTTTTAATGCATCAAATGACATGCTTTGTGGTTTCCCTACTTTTAATGTCTCTACCTAGGCTTTTTATTGTGTTTGTGCAGAGCATTACTGTCGCCTTTTTTTCCTTTCCCATGTCACGATAACAGTTTTTTTTATGGCTTCCAAGAATTTTAATGTTTAAGTAAAAAAAAAAGAAAATGGTGACTCACTATTTCTCAGATGACCTGCCCGCCTAAAGATATTTTATGTTAATTTCTGTTGGCTCCTGCAAGTTCTTGCAATTGTAAATTGTACAGCAGTTTATTTTGTGTTTATAAACCTGTTAAGAAGTCTTAAGTTGTTTTAAATGGCTTGTTTATGTGTGTGATTGACTTGTCCACCACAGTTTTTGATCTATTTTTGCGGGTTTGATTTGACATTCATTGGAGGGTCAAATATATGGCTTAGTAAAGACTGAGAAGTAAAAAACAGAGAAGTTGTTATAAAAATTCAACATAAGATATTATCATGAAAAGATGTTCCTAATGTTCAGTTTTCTCAATTTATTTTGGTAAAATTAACACTTCGGAAAGACAACAATCTGCATCATCTCGTAAACGAAAGATATGTTAGCCTTGGCAATCATTCAGAGTTTTAACGATATTTGTCATCTGTTTGGCTTTAAGCCACTCCCATGGCTCTTTCATTTTCTATTGGATTGTAAAAAGTCATAGCAGGGGACATTTTATCTTTTTCACAGCTGTATACAAGCAAACTGCAGCTCTACCACACAAAGATGTACAGATAGGAAACACTGCTAATTAGCATTATGTACCATCTGCCTTGCATTATCTCATGTATATTTGGTGCAATCAGGGAATATTGTAACTGTGTGATGGGTTATTTCCATGTTTCCCTCTGTACCTTTAAACCTCTGTGTTATTTTGTTTCTCTTGCTGTTCGGTGGAGGCTGATGATGGTAGATGAACTGCTTGGCTCTCCGGCTGGTTGTGAAAGGGCAGCAGGCTGGCGGATTTACAGGGACTGTATATTACAGCAGGCTGCTCTGCACAGAGCTGTCGTTAATCACACACCATCACACATAGCCACAGCAAATATTCCAGGGTCTGACTGTTTGGGTTTTTTAAAGAACATGATTGAAAGTGAAGCTCTAATTAAAAAAAGATTTCCTTCCACTTTGTGATTGAATAATTGACAACAAAAAATATAAAGTCTACATTACCATTCAACAATCATTGTGTATTGAGCTCTTCTTAACACCTGCATTAACACTTGCCGGTCTACATCCTCACAGTCCTGAATATTGGTTTTATGGGACTTTCTAGAAGGTCATTCAAAAAATGAATAATTGGATTGCAGTCCAGCTCTTACTGGGCCACAGGAGGACATTCATTGACTGCTCCTGTTGCAACAGTACTTCATCCTCATTGAGGCTGTGTGCCTTGTGTTATAAGAAAAAAATGTTGCCGCATTCTGAGCTCCAGGGTCCTGATGTCCAAAGTGCACGTATGCACAAAAGACATGCAGTGTAATATTTCAAGCACAACTCGATGTGTACAAAAATTACGATTGTGTGAAAGTGAGTGAAGGTCCGGAGTTTAACACAAAAACTTTTGACTCGCTGTGAAAATGTGGGGCGACAAAGAAAAATGTTTCAATCAAGGAATAAACTATAAAACCACCAAAACTCAACTAATAATGGTGAAATATGACTATTTATTTTTTATGTTTGATCTTTTATGAGTTAATTCTTATTGATTAAACAAAATCACAATTAGCCTTAACCGGCAATGTAGCACACCTCAAAATATTTTTATTCTAAATGAAAAACAACAACCCCAAAACAATTGTGGATTAGCAGTTTGATTCTTAACAAGTCAGGAGTGATGATTGGGTTGACAAGCTGTAGCAGCAATGTCGAAGGATAGCATCTTTGACTCTGCTGGAGGACATCACCAGTTGGAGAAGGAGGAGGGTGTGTGCGTTGTTACTGCCCTGCTGGCAAATAATTATGTATGACTTATTAGCTGATGTGGATCTACCAATCTCAAAGAGGGGCACTGGAAGCGTCACTTCAGCTTTTCACTGCACTCTGTGCAATGGGAGTGTTTAGAGCTGATCGGAAGGCTGGTATTTAACAGTCATTACTGATCTGTTGCATGTCAAGCAAATGGAAAAACCTAGACCATATTTTGCTCAGATTTATAACAGTTTATAGAGTAATTCTAACCATGGCTGAATACAAAATAATTGCAATATGAAGCGAGAATCAATTTTAATTACTAATCTGAATTATAACTGTAGACATACAGTACTCATACTGCTATAAGGATGCCAAGTGTGAATGAATTTGATTTTATGAATTTAATTTACTCCAGGAGTATGGGGTCCAGGGACCTCTGTTAAGGGGTGTCCTTTCTCTGTATGACCACAGCAGGAGCTTGGTTCGCCAGGGCTGCCCTTTGTCACCGATTCTGTTCATTAAATTTATGGACAGAATTTCTAGGTGCAGCCAGGGACTGGAGGGTGTCCGGTTTGGGAACCTTAGGATATCATCTCTACTGTTTGCAGATGATTTTGTCCTGTTGACCTCATCAAACCAGGACCTTTGGCATGCACTGGGGCCGTTTGCAGCAGAGTGTGAAGCAGCCAGGTTGAGGATCAGCCCCTCCAGATCTGAGGCCATGGTTCTCCACCGGAGAAAGGTGGACTCCCCTCTTCTGGAGAGTCCTTGCCTCAAGTGGAGGAGTTCAAGTAGCATGGGGTCTTGTTCACGAGTAAGGGACAGATGGAGCGTGAGATAGATAGACGGATTGGTGCAGCGTCGGCAGTGATGTGGTCCCTCTATCGGAGTGTAGTGGAGAAGAAGGAGCTGAGTCGGGGGGCAAAGCTCTCCATTTACTGATTGATCTACGTCTAAGAGACATAGATCCATGAGATCTGGGTAATGACTGAAAGGACAAGATCACGAGCACAAGTGGATATAAGTTTCATTCGCAGGGTGGCTTGGTGCACCCTTCGAGATCGGGGGAGGAGCTCAGTTATCTGGGAGGGTAAGGGTAGGGTCGTCGCTCCTTCACGTCAAAAGGAGCCAGCTGAGGTGACTCGGGCATCTGTTCTGGATGCCTCCTGCTTTATTATTAAAGTTTTTATTTCTCTCTATATTACTATGTCTAAAGGGGATTTCCTGGTTGTTATAAAGTTCCAAATAATGGTCCCCTCTGTGTTTTTCTAAGAAAAATCAATTTTGCTGAAAGGTTTATGTATCTTTGATGCTATAACACCACCCACACATGTAAATCTGATCATGCAGATGTTGAGGGTATATTAGGGACATTAAAGTTATATTTTGATTATTTAGACCAGATTTTGCAATATTAGTTTATAAAACCAAAACAAAAAAAGTAACAAAAAACAATGGTTTATATACATATTCACTGAACACTGTTAAATGGAAACTGTTCATTATAAATGGAAGCACTCAATGTAGTGAAAGACTTTGCCTTTCCATACAGACCCCTCTGTGGACCGTGGCATTTAACCAAATCCCTTTGAACCACTGGAGGAGGGTATGTAAGATTACAAACATTCATTACATATTCATTCAAAATGTTACAGATTTAATTCCAGGCAAAGTAGTACTGTACACCAGATGTCTTGGGAGGAACTGGATCCTTATGTAAATTGCTGGCCTAATGGGTGAAACTAATTAAAGTACATTTCCTAAACTGCTGTGAAGATTTTAGGACTACAAGTTGAAAAACATGTACCACTTCTTCAAGGAGTGTTTATTATTTTTAGCATTGAATAAAAAATGTTTTTGGGGGAATAAATTAATTTTTGTTGGTATGATATTATTAACCATTTTGAATAGAAGCCAAGCATCCTCAGCTGAGGGCCAGCACCTTGTCACAGTACCAAAACACCTTGCAGTTTTCTTTGTTATTTTTTTAATCTCCAGCAGTATCAGCCTGCATTATTTTTATTATTAGAAAAGGAGAAACATACATAAGCCTCTGAAAATACGTTATTAATATTGTTTTAACCTGAAAATGCCTTGTAAGATATAAATCAAACAATCAAAAACATTTTTTTCCTACTGTGGTCAAGTTGTGGTCTGCCACAGAAGCTCATGATTAACCTGCTTTTGACTAACTCCTTTATGACTTTCTAACACCACTGCTTCTTTGTGAAATTGAACACACTACGACTAAACTAAAAGTAAATCCCAACATTTTTTTCACTGTTTAGTTTGGTTGGTGGGCAGCTGTTTATGTGTAAGGCAAGGCAGAAGGGAACTGGCTGCTAAGAGACAGAGTAAAGTTAATACAATATATTCTTAAAATGTAGAATCCTTTAAAGCTTCCCTGAAATTATTACTGTAATTTATTAAACAGAAATGTTAAATACATAAGTACAGTATTTTTTTTTATCATCTACGAACTAAAAATTCTTTATATTTGTGTAACCTTAGAAATTGCTGTTTTAATTACATAAGAGCCGAAGCTACTTTGAACCATGGCAGCCTCTGTATTGTTGGAGGTGAGTAGTTCATATGGCTGCAATCTGACCATCAGATGATGCTGAAAATTACACACTATAGCTTTAAAGAATTGTTTTATGTAATAAAATGAAACACAAGGAAACACAAAATGAAAAAACGAAAAAACAAAATGAAAACGACTTGTTGTATCGTACACATTGTTGAAAAAACATCATCTATGAAACATTGTGTTTTCTTTAATTGGTGTCAGCTGAGCCCCATTGAAATTTTCTTTTTTGGACATTTTAGATTAGGGATCATTATTTAAGGTGAAACCTTTATTTGGTTTTGGTTTTCTCCTAAATGAATTGAACTCCTTAGCTTTTTTCTATTTCTTACCCGATCGCTCTCGATGAGTCACCTTGCCTTTTCCCCTTTCACTCTCCCAGTATGTTAGATGTTGGTATTACATCTATCTTTACTGGGATCTTAGTTTTTTTTGCAAACATCAATCAAACGACACTTGGGCATGACACACACAAAAACAAAAAATAATGCAACCAACTTGCAGGAGAACAGTGAGCCCAAGGCTATGTTACATTTAATCACAGTATGCCTGCTGTATAAAAATATATTACTCTAGAAACCCCACGAAGGAAGACTGTAGCATGCAATGTTTTCAGAATCACTCCACCAAGAGTTGGAATTTTTTTTCACAACCTACAATACCAGGAACATTTAAAAAGCATCCCATTAAAAAGCAGTGGACAGAAAGATGAAAGCAGCAGCCAGCAGCATTCTATTATGGATTAGTCCCCCAAACAAGGTAAACCTTCACCAAACAATGTGACAGCTTGAGGGATTACTGTGAATGTTTATACTTAGTGAAAAAAAAAAAATTGGATCTTGAATTGTTGCAGAGCTAATATACTTAATTTCTGCTGATCACATGAAGAGGCCATTGTTGTCTTCTTTGGAGGAGTAGTGTTAGTAAACAATAATAATAATAATAATGCATTTTTAACAATGCACTAAACCTTTAGTAAACATTTCTTAAATGTCTGCCATTAAAGGTGTGTTGGAAATACAAAAAGCTAAATTAAAGAGGAGTTAAATCAGAGGCTTTGCTTTAAATTTATTCACACACACACAAAAAAACAAAGACACATTGTGTTTACCTAAACATTATTGTGGCTGAAAGGCTTAGGCTGAAGCAAAGCTTATCACTGCCTTCCTTCCCACATAGGGCTACACTTCTTTTGAAAACCATAAAAAAATTATTTTAAAATGATAATATTCAAATATAATGTTGTGAACAGTTTTAGGAAACTAGGAAAAGATGTACATGAGTTTAACTCTTAAATAGCATTGTTCTAAATTCAAATCCAACAACAAAAATACATCTGATTTCCTTTTTTGACCTTTTGTAAGCTGAATTTACATTTATTACTAAAACTATACGTACTTTCCGGAATTCAAATGAACATCCGGATACAAGAGGGAGTTTTCTTTTGCTTTGTACATTAATTGCATTATTATATTTTATACAAGATCTTTAAATTTCATTATATTTGAATTTATAAATAGTGGATTAGTATGGTCACAAAATCTTGCTTTATATATATAATACATATTGCTTGTTTTGTGATTAAAATGAAGTTATATTATTTTTTTGAAAAGGAGAAAAGTTTATCATTTATATCCACGTGTCGTAGATCTAAAAAAAACAATTTTCCTATCAAGGTCGGAAGAAAAGGACCAAGTATTCGAGGCAGACTGACAGTTAGATTTCTAAAAACGTTTATCAGAAATTGAACTGTAGTGAACAGTGTCGGCGTCTAAGTCGGGAACCTCTGCAGGCGGAGACAGCAGGTTAGTGACCACATGTATCTGGTGAAGAATGATAATGAACGTGTATGTCACTTACCAGGTGTTATATTTCAGTCCGTTCCTAGAGGAGAAGGTAGGTTCCAGCTGGTTGGCTGCAAACAACATGCAGCTGGCACCGCCCAGAGATTCCCAGACGCTAAAGTCTCGGAGGTTGGAGAACAGGCAGGAGATCAGAACCGAGCAGACGAAGGAAGGCAGGATAATCCAAAGGACGAAGGCAAAGGCGGTGTCGAGGATGTGCTCACGAGTCAGGACCAGGAGATCAGAGGTCAGAAGAGGTACCGAAGGGAAATCCAGTGAAGTAGAAATCCACCAGGAATCCCAAGACAGGTCAGGCAAACAGATCAGAATGGGAACAGGCACAAGGTCCAGAAGGTCAGGATCAGGCAATCAGAACACAGAGTTATGCTAGAGAACTCTCACCAAAGGCTAGAATAATCTGGCACTGATGACTGGTTGAAGGCTGGTTAAATAGAGGCTGAACCAGGTAAAACAGGTGAGCGGTAATGAGAACTGGGCAGAGATAAGCAGGTGAGTGAAATGAGTAATCAGACCAGACATCAGCACCAAGATCATGACTTTTCCTATTAATATTATTTAGTTTTTCTTCCTCTTCTGACTTAAAGTTATTGAGTTGAGATCAACATGCTCACACTAGCTGACAGGGGAGAGACAACTGGCGTTTTTTCCTGGGCCCAGCCGAAGCAGTCAGCTGGTCTGTACATGTTTATATTCATGCATCTTATACTTGCTTGTTGATAGGAGTCTACTACAGCCTCTACAATATCTTTAACCATGCTGAAAATAACATTTAAACTCTATTATAATAATATCTGCAGATTTCCAAAGTCAGTTATAGTGGTTGAATCGGAAGTAAAAAAAATTTAGATCAGTTTATCTGAAATTACAATGTTAGAAATTAAAGCAAGAAATTTTATATTTTCCACTTAATCCATTCAGAGTTTAATGCTCACATATTGGTGTATGCATCTATTAAAAACAACATTGTTTGGAATAATTTCTATACTTGACAAAGGTATAAACACCTTGTTAAACATCTTTTTTTTTATTTTGCAAGCCTTTGAATAAACTTAAAAAACAAGAAAATATTTCCCAAATTAAAAAAAACAACAAACAAAATAGAACTAAGGGATGTGTTGCTAATTTCATGTTTGAATAAACCGTTGTTTTTGAAAGTAATCAATTAGTCTTTTATTCGTGCTTTGTGACCCCTTTTTTTGGGTGTTGGGAATTTTTTAGCAGCTCAACCTGTCATTGTATTTTTTGTATTGTCATGTTAATTTAAAAGTGTTCTGTTCTGATCTTTTGTCTCTAATTGGTGTAGATAGAATTGCGGGTTTGATGGCATAATTAATCAACCATTAACACAATAACATCATGGTAGACAGAACACAAAGAATTGCGTTTTACTACACTCAGAGAGATCCAAAAGAATAAAAAAACAAATAAACCAAAACCCAAAACTATGTGTTTTCGTTAGATTTCTTACATTTTATTTTAATTTATTAGCATTATTTCTAAACATTTAGATTTTACAAGCTAAATTCCAGTGATGTAGTGCCATTTATAGCATATTAGCCCAATCTGTTCATCTTTGAAGAAAATCTAGAGTAAAAAGACCATTCACCACCTGACATAAGCAGGTACGATCTTCAGCAGCAAAAGGGCCACTGCTTCTGCCCTCTAATAAATGACTGTTTCTTCAGATTCTAAAAAAAGCCTTTGATATTCACGCTAACTCAGATCTCTGATTTAAAGTACTCCCTTTCATTTTTTGTAGGCTAAGTAAAACAGGTTGGAGGCAGTCTTCCTGCTACATCAATGTCAGTATCACTAAAGCATTAATATTACATGCAACTCACATGGCATTTTTAACATTATTAATCTGCAATAAAACTCTATTAAAAAGTTAAATCCTAATATTCTGACAGAAGGCTGGTTCTGCAGGTCACTCACTTAAAATGTCCTGGCAAATCTTATTCAAAGCCTTAAACACTTTATCATCAACACATTTACTGTTTTAGTCTGTGCTGCAGCGTATAGATTTATATCTGTATTTAGAGCTATGGAGCCATTCTGAGCCTTAAAATCAGTCAGGCTGTTCTCCACAGGCTTTTTCATCAAGTTATTACTCACATACCCTGGTGTGTGTAGTGGTGCTGCCTCTGGACCATTTACCTTCTGCATCCACACATCTAAAATAATTTTATTTGTGGTATGGGCTGGTTCTCACAGGCTTATGCTTTCAGCTACTAACCAAACCCAATAGATGTGATTGAATATAACCTAGGTTCCTAAAGTTTCTTTCAGGGGGAAAGCAGTCATGATGCTGTTATAGTCTTAGCATTTGCCAAATACTGCAACTGATCTATAGGTCAGTAGTACCCTCTTAATTTGATTCCGACATGCTTGCCCAATATAGCACAATGCCAAGGGCCCTGGTGCAGCTGTATACTGACTAGATCCTAATGCAGCTAAGTACTATAGGACCTACTGTACTGCCACAGTTTCACTAGTTTGTTTCCATGTCATCACAATCTGCAGAATTCACCCTTTTGGATGGGAGGCTTCTGCACAGGAGGACTCTTGTTAAGCATTATTATCAGCTGATCTGCAGCACTTAAGGACATGAGTGAATGATTTTGATGGAATTCTAAAACTTCATGCATTAAGAGCAATAAGCTTATGCTTGTTACCTGATTCTGATTTAGTCATGCTTCTACAAATCATACACCTCTAACCAGTTACTTTATTTACTAAGAACTTCATTAGTGTTGTGAATTTAATTAGCTATTGTCAACTAACGATATGACTGAGTGGGCTAATATCTTTCTGGGTTGAAATTACCTCCACCAAATCAGACCCCATCAGATTGCTGTCTGCAGAGTTTGGAGCACTACTCGCCAAACAGAATCTTAGCAGGGTTGTTTCGATCAATCCTAATCAGTTACCGTCTATCCATTTTTGTCCTGTTTGAGTAAAGCTTTGTTTGCAACAAGACAAACAGTATAACCATCTGTGTCTGAAATTATAACAATATAATGGATGATATTTTTGAGTAATTAGAATCAGCAGATTTCTGAATTTATATGCTCTATTCTGCATGTAATGCATGGATATGAGTAAAACAGAGAATGGTCAAGACCTTCTGTATTACATCTGGGTTTTTTTTAAGATAAAGCACAGCACTGTACATACAGCGACCATACAGTCTTGCTCTGGAGACCTAGAGCACTATGATGATTTCACTGGTGTAAAAACAAACAAAAAACAACAGCATTACAGTGTAGTAGGAACAGAATTCTGTTCAAAGTGCTACTGTTTGCTTGGTACTTCACGTTTTTTTGTTGCCTGCAGCACTGCACCATTTTAGACGATCATTGAAGGTGAAGCAGCTCTCCTCAGGATAAGATCATGAAACGACTTTATTCACAGTGATTCTATTTTCAAAGGCTTCTCTGAGTCAATGGATGTCATTCTAAGACATGGGCAGCATCCAGGAGGCTGTGGACAGTAAATGCACTACAGGTGGGACTGAAAAGAGCCCAAATGTAATAAGAAATTTAGGGTTCAAAAGTTGTTGCGAAGGAATACACATAATTATACCTTTCAAGAAAAAACATAGTCAAAGTGAGAAATTAGGATTATTGTATGCTTTTATTAATAAATATAGTTCCATCATATTGTTTGCACTATTTAACAGTTTTTTTATATTACATTCTGTATAGACAGACATTATTTTCTTAAAAAGGAGAGCAGTTCTAAAGAGAATCCACCACTACCACTACCTTAACATATCACACTGCTGCTGAACTTTTGCTTTTTTCTGCTTTTCATTTTTTTTTCAACAAATGGCTAAGATTATTATTATTTCTTTTTTTCAATTTTTAGATACAATAACCTCCCTCCGAGAAAAAAAGACACATTTTTATCTGAGTTAATAGATTTCTGAATTTTTTTTTTTTATAATAATACAACTCAAAAACAAGCTATCGATAATTCAATTTTCATGCACACCTTTAATGCAGAGTTTGAAGTTGCCCTTAACAGTAGATGGGATTGCCAAATATTGGAGGAAAAAGTGTGTCTATAATTTGCAGAAAACTCTACATGCTCATTTGATAAAGTTTGAAAAGAATCGAAACAGCTGATGTACAATGTTTCCATTTCTCCGAGTTATGTGTAACATACGTTGCTCTGCAGTGATTTTCAAAATCCACTTTTTAAAATTTAAAATAAACTTTACAACTGTGAAGAACACACATTTTTATTCATACTGGAAAGACCCCTCAGTTTTCTTCACACCATCAAAACCCATCAATTCAGATAGCTGGCACAGTAAGCAACTAGTGCTTGTCAGTGTAGTAGGATTGGATTCTGCTAATCGCAAAAGGATGAAGGCAGCACATTTCCATATTTCTTCATAGAAATACCTGTCAAGTAAACTTTACCAAAACCAGTTAGAAATCACAATGCAGACATCCAACAGCAAAACCTTATTTTAAGTATTTTATAATCCCAAAATGGTTGGAGCTTAAAATATTGGTATGTTGCAGACCACTAGGGGGCTCCACTCTCGCTCAGCAGAAAAATTGTAAACTAAGTTTCCTCGGTAACCTATGTTTCTTCGGTAGTGTACATTAAGGTGTTCTGCTGTATGATTGCTCCAGTTGGAGTAGAGTAGAGAAGGTGTTGAACCTTCCTCCTTCATGTAGTCATTTTCCACTCCTCCATAGGTGTATTATTAAAATGTAAGGTTAAATGTTAGAAATTAATTAGCAAACTAACTATGGAGACATGATGACAGTTTGTTAACAATTTAAAGGCTCAGGTTCCAGCTTTCAAAAACGTACAAAGCACCAATTGAGTAAATCCCCTCCCATTATCATCGCAACCCCACCCCTGTGCAGGAGAGGGGAGGACCTCGTCTATTCAGCCAGGCCAACAATCCCCTTTAAAGGGGATAATGGGGTATTGCAGTCTAACAAACGACCCCCATTCCAAAGCGGTGGACCCCGCAAGGCTTTGTTGAGATACTGTATAAAACCCCGAACACAACGCTATTCCTGACATTTTGAATTGAAAAAGCTTCCTGGATGGGAAGCAAAACATCTTCAAACTTGGAAACAAAGTCCAGTGGATTATTTTAATTTTTTTTGGAACAATTTAAAGAAGCCTCTGATTGTTGCAATGCTAACCATGACTTTTCTGTTGCCTTTTGAGAGAAGTAGAAATGGTTATTGACATGACATTTCTGTAACCCCTTCAGTGTGCTTTTTTTTTGTTCTTTATTAGCCACATAATTATTGACCTGCTACTGTACTTTTATCATTAGACATTTTTAGTAATTACACATTTATAAATCTCCAGTATAAATTAACTGGAATTCCTCTTTTTAGTTGGAATTTTGACAGCGATTTAATGGATAAAATGCTTACAAGTATATGTTGCTTCTAATAGATATGGCATGTACTTATATAGCGCCTTTATTCAAGTTAGGAGACTTGACCAAAGCGCTTTACACTACATTCATTCACCCATTCACGCACACACTCACACACTGATGGTGATATTAGCAAGGTCACTGAGTGTAACAAGAATTAAGTCCCAACAATTTTCTGACAGAGTGCATGAGAACTTAATCATGCACCTTTGTTCTTACTTTTAATGTTAACGGAAAAAGAGCTAGATCTACACAACACTAATTCACAGACGTCAATCAATGCCAACATGTGCAATGTCACATTGGCAGATGCTGTGGTCTTGATGCCCACATCTGATAAAGATGATAAATATCAATATGCTAAAGCTCAAAAATTTCATGACACTTGTCACAAATTATAGAAACCTATTTAAAAAGTCATCTCTGCTCACGCTGCATAATTATGAGACATAATTAAGGGAAAAAAATGTTAACTTTGCATGAGCTCACTGCAACTTAGCATCATCTAAATGATGAGCAACTTTTGTTGAAACGGAAGTTGAAGAGATTGAATTTGGTGATTTTGCAGTTTAAGTGACATGAAATCTGGAACAGGTCTAAACACTGAAAATTGCTGTATAAAAGCTTCTTGTTTTTAAGATGTTTTCGTGATTAATGAGCGTTTAATTAATTGTTTGTTTTTTTAGTAGGCTGAAGCAGTCTTGCATAATTACTTCCAAATCATTTAATTGCATGTTGGTTTAAATATTACCATTACAGCTGCATTGTGTTACAGCAGCAGCATTAACTAACTTAAAAAGACCCTGCAGGGAAATGGTTTTTACAACCACAGTGATATAAAAGAAATCTTTTTAACAGTAAAACTGTCATAACAGTAAAAGCACTAGTTTATATTGATTTATAAAAATGCATTTTGAATACATGTTCCAACAATGATTATCTATACAATGCCATCTTCCCCACCACACTGGCGCCATGAATAATTGCAAAACTTAAGACTTGCTATTTGTTTTGTTTTTGTTTTCGCATTTGTGAATGATTTTTTTTCTTGTCGCAGCCTCAGTGTGTGCTGCATTGTTCAATGCACCTATTTCAAGATACATTCCTTGAGAGCTCATCCATCATGCTGCCTGTTAGAGGGAGTGGAGATCTCTCCGTTGGCTTTGCCTTTTTAGGGCGGTCATGTTGAATGTTTGATTGAAATTCTTGCTCTGCTAACATGTGTGTGATCAATAAGGTTTTCCTCTTATATTGGTAATGGAGCCTCACTTGGACTGTGAATTATAAAAGTTTAATGTCTCTGTGATTTATGAACAAGGCACAGATGTTTCATTGTTTTTGGTGTGCCAGGGAGACATGTATAAAACAGACATATCTACTTCTTAAAACAGTAGTTCTAAAGAAACTGAAACTTTTTCTATTTGAGTCATTAGGAATCTAAAGGAGACAGATATATTTATCTGTCTTTAAGTTTTAATGCTTATTATTATCTACTTAGAGCAACCTTTCTGTCCATCCTGCATAAAAAGTATTAATTGAAATTACAACTACCCACCTTAAATTTGCACTTTGCTTTTAACATGTTTCCTTTAAGGATTCTATTGTATTTAGCATGATACATATTTTACCTTTAGCTCTGATTTGATTCCAAGTACATGGGAAAGAAAATCTCCATATCATGATGCTGCCATATTCAATGGTTAACTGTGGGCATTAAGTATATAGGCTGATGTTCAGTCTTAGTGTTTTACATGCAGCATTTTACATATAGGCCAAACAGTTGTGTTTTTTCCCACCAAAGCACTTTCTTTCATATTATTATTGTAATCTATGGTGTTGTTATTATATAGTCCTGTTTCTCTGACTGTGACTAACTGTATGTGCTCTTTTTTATCCTCTGACATTGGAGCTGGCTCGAAGCTCGTCTGCCTGGCTGTGTGTTTTCATGGACGGGGCTGCCTGTGGAGCTGGTTTACAGTTGCCTTTTGTATCTCTGCTTCTTTTACTATATCTGCTTCTGTCTCCTTGAACCCCAGTCGGCCTTGACAGATAGCAGCTCACACTGAGCCGGGTTCTGCTGGAGGTTTCTTCCTGTTAAAAGGGAACTTTTCTCTCCACTGTCACTACGAGCATGCTCGGTGTGAGGGATTGCTTTTGAGTCAATGAGTCAATACAATCAGCTGGTTTTCCTTAGATAGGAAACTTTGAACCAATCACTGTATGATCTGGTTGAATTATCTCTGCAAAGAGCCTTGAGATGACATGTGTTGTGAATTGGTGCTTTATAGTTAAACTGCATTGAATTGTATTCCTACATGACTTGTAGCAAACTACATATAGGTGTGTTGCTTGTTCTTAATGATGCTATTTATTCACTTATGCTCCCGAACCTCTGTGCTCGTACATAATTTTTTTCCTTCCATCTCACAATTATGCCCTGTAATCATACAATGCATGTCTGTGAAGTGAAAGTCAAAGATAAAATACTCAAAGGTTTGGCTTTTACTGTAAAACTTGAAGACTTTTAGATGTGTGTATACTATCCAAGGTGCTGTATGGTATGTGTAATCCATCAATGACATTTGGCAACTTTTATTCCTAAATCGCTGCAAATCCTTGCCAGATACAAACTACTTTCTGGTCCTTTGCTGTAGTGACCCCAGATTACAGCACTGTGACGGCATTAAAATGACTTTGACATTCTTGTGCTTGACTCGAGTGTTGAGTTCAGGGGGGAATCTTTGAGGCTTAACAGACTTATCCAACATTGTTATCCGTCATGGTTGTCCTCCCTCCTTCATGGGCCTTGCTGCAGACTCACTGCTCTTTGCTACACAGTCAGGCAGTAAATATGATCACAGTTTGAACAACTTGCAGAGATTAATTGTTTTCAATATATAAAACCCTAGTGAGTGAGTGGTGAGGTTTTGTGCTTCATTGATTCAGAAAATCATAAATATATAATACCTCTTTTTAGGTTGTAAACTTCTAATTTTATAGTGCTTTAACATGTCAACTCCTAATGAATTACTTGTGGCATTACGCTTTATTAAAAGCCTCATAACATTCAAAGTCATTGCTTTGGTCTTTAAGTGGATAGCTATCCTGATTGAAATAAAGATCCATTTTTATTCATTTATACAGAGAAATAGGCTGTTTTTTGCTTCTCTTGAGTTTTGTTGGTAATTCAGTGGAAGAGTGGAAAGAATGTTTCGATTTGACCACATCAAGCTTCTTTATTCAAAAAATGCTGCATAGTGGTAGAGATCAGCTGGAAAGTGGTGATACCTATTTTGACATCAGTGTAACCTTTTTCCAATATGTGCTGCAGATTTTTGTTTTAGCTGATGCTTTAGGCCAATATTGCTCCTCCTCCATTTACATAACGACAAATTATGGAACGATAGCAAATTTTGCACAAGGTTCAATTTAACACCCTTTTTGAATGTGATCAAACATTAAACGGCCATATTATTAGCATTTATTGGAGCAATAGAATGGCTCCAAACTGTGTCTCCTCTACCTTCTAGTAGGTTTCTGTTTCTGATAACATGCAGAAAATTATTGATAACAGCTGCTTCGGCCATGTATAAAACCACAAAGTTTTATTTACAATGTGCCTACCTTATACTTTTTATCTCCTTTATTTACAATGTACCAACTTAAAAAAAATTAATTAACCCTTTATAGGGCAGTCAGTGAAATAATCAAAATTTCAAGTCAATAGTGTTATTGGAATCCAGGATAAGACCTTATTACCTTTAGAAGTTTAAAAAAATATGAATATTTTGATAGCAAGAATGAATGTCAATGTAATAACAAGAAACGCCAACTTGCCAGAATATATTAAGAAAAATAACAAAAGTGCTTCTATAAGAAATTCATGAAAAACACTCTGAGAGTGAAAGAAACATTTTTTTTTGGTACAACATAACCTTAGAGGCATTAAAGCTGATACTGGACTTACATTTTTTTGTTTATAAAGCTAAATATAATTTTTAACTAGGCTTTTAACTTTTCAATTAGCTTTTTACCTTTTTTTAACTTAATTTACAGTAGGTAAGATATCATTCAAGGGGTCACCTAATTGATCAAATGCCAAAATAAGATGTGCAGCCATGTAGCAGGATCTTTAATGAATGGCTGGATATAGATCTTGTGCTTCTAGACCTATTAAAGTGATCAAAAATAGTAACTTGCCCTATAAAGGGTTAATGTGCTGTTTTTAAAACAATTAAGCTACCAGGATTTGTGATTATTTTTTTTTTTAAATTTGTTTAATATGAGCGACGTGCAGAACATTTTTGTTTTACAATAAGCGAAGAAATACTAAAATTGTGTTCAGATTAAACATAAATATAAAAAATATATATTTTAAGGGTTAAAGGAATTACTTAAGTGTTATGATTTTTTTTTGGTGAAAACAACCTACTGAGCCTACTGGTTGGCAGGAGGCACAATCTCAAGCCACTCTATGGGACTGACAACCGCTAATGACAGCCATTTAACGGGATGATAACATCCGAAGGGGCTGCAAAGATCTCTTATACAAAAATAAACATTTATAAAGGATTTATGGCCACTCGATGCACTTACAAATCCTCCCATGCATGCATATATTTTTGATACTGAAACAAGAAAAATAACACCCTGACTAATATCAGCCAAAAACATTGTCCGGCTGATGTATCGATCTGTCTCCACCTTATGGTGCCGATTCGTAAGCTGCAAAAGTAAGATGACATGTTTTTACATTTTTCACAAATGATTTGATTGCCTTTGTTGAAGTTAGAAGAAATTATAAGACAGCGGCTTCCCTGGTTCCTGGTGTTTTTAATTGATTGATTGATCTCACAGTAGAGAAATTAACTCATTACATCACCTCAAAAGTGAAAGAAGAACAATGTGCCAAAGGAAAAAAACGAGGTGCATGGGATATATACAGTTTATAGAGTGCGTCCACATATGACAACATCTTTTTTTTATTTTTTATAGTGGAATTATTATACAGGGTTATTGCACGGGGTGTTTACATGTGTATTTATATAGATGGATTCCGCTCTGCACTGCCATGGGCCCAGCAGAGGACAGCATAGAGGAGGGCTGATGCCACCACGGAGTCAATGTATTTTTCGATTTCTAAAAATATCTTGCAACAAAACAGAAATCAGATATAGAAATGTAAAGTTGTCCATTTTCAGGCGGGAAATTTAGGTTTGATATGCCCCTACATTAAAGAACAAAAATGTAGGTTAAAAATTCATTTTAGAGAATTTTAGCCCTGTGTTATTAAATTACCAAAGGACAACTGGCCTGACAGAGACAGGAGATCAGTGCAAGAAATGTAAAAGACAGCAGGTAGAGTCAGAATTTTGCCACACCAAAGGATGAAGCTTAATTTAATTTGAGATCTCTCTGTTAAATGGTCAGACAAGGCGTCATGGGAAATTCTCAGCTGACCAGGGAACTAGAGGTTGACCATGCTGAGCTCCACCTGCCATGATGATGCTGTCAAGTGTTGATATCTCACCACAGTCACCTGAGGCAATCTGTGTTTATTCTTTAATAAAGAGGCTTTTGTCATCTTTAGGCAGAATCAAAGGTTTTTAAGCCTTATTGAGTCAGTGTCAAGTTTGATTACGCCTGTTTTTGACCAAACTCCGGACAGGGACTCTGGAGCAGCATAGCGAGATAAAATGGCTTGATAATAAAAAAAAATAAAATAAAAAAAACTTAAAGCAGGGGAGAAGACCACAAATCAGGAAGTACAAACTGAGAACTGCACATAAGAACATGGAATCAGAAGCTTAAGTAGAAAGTGCAGGCTACTTATTTAAGTGTTTAGGACTATTGTGATGTTGTCTACATGCATGCTGCCTCTAGTACTCTCCACCTGTTAGATTCTGTGTACCATAGTGCTCTGCGCTTCTTAACTAACTCCTATTCCTGTACTCATCATTGTACGCTGTATGAACTGGTAGGCTGGCCGTCACTAAGTCTACGTAGACAACTTCATTTGTATATTTTTCTATACACGGCCATGTTGGGTACTGTAAACTGCTGGCATATTTATTTAATCTCCTCAAGCTAAACTCCAGCCATTTTCATCTCCGTTCCACCAGGTGGCGCTCTTATCAGGTTCCAATGGTTTTTACTGAGCTGGGGAAGAAATCCTTTTATTACTTTGCTCCATGGTCTTGGAATAATTTGCAAAACTTGCTCCATTTAAATGATCTAGTCCCATTGAATGAATTTAAGGCCATGTTAAAATGCCATGTAATTGAAAAATGTAACTGCTCTATGTGACCTGTCTTTTCCTCTATGTGAGATTTTGTCTATGCTGTATTTCTGTTTGTATTTTAACTGGTGTGCCGTCTTGGCCAGGTCTCCCTCGAAAAAGAGATTTCAATCTCAAGGGACTTCCTGGTTAAATAAAGGTTAAAAAAAAAAAATTTACCCTCTTTAATGACCCTTTTATTGTCACATTGTTGTAAATACGACTTTAACTGCTGTTTCTGTTAAGTCTTTGATTCTGCATGTGGGTCGAAAAAAACCTCCTGGTATTAAATCAAGAAAATCCCAGATATTGGTTTAACTGGTAACTTTTATCAGCAGTTTACAGTAGAGAGTTACAAACAGCTTGTATGCTTTCTGTAGTCCTACTGTAAAATCAAAACTCTTGAACTAAAACCTAAGATTAAGAGCTTTGATGTAGATTTAAAATTTCCAACATCCAAAGAAGGCAAGTTTAGACAAGTAATTCAAGAAATTGTTATAATTTTCTCCGGTTTCTTATCTGCCCAGGAAAAAGTCTTAATTGATTATTTCAAAGTTATTTTGTTATACCCAAATGTCTTAGCTTTATCACTCATTTGGCAGTTTCCTTATTTAAATCATTCTAACTTTCTTTTAGTTTGTTACTAGGCAGTTAGTGAAAATCTAATCATAGAATTATCTTTATAATATAGATTAAAAGAGAGTGAGCCTAAAACTAAGCGGAAGCTCAGAGGGAACCGCGCTTTCGCTGTTGAGGCTCCAAAGCTTTGGAATGATCTCATCAGAAGGTCTCTTCTCTGTCAAAACCCACCTTTTTGCATTGGCTTTTAATATCTAGCAAGACAGGGGGCTTTATTTTATTTTTTTAATCTTTTTAATTTTTTTATTACTTTTATCTTTTTGCCAATTTTATTTATTTGATTGAATGTTATGTTTATATGTTATGTTTTGTTTTTATTTGCTCTGTTTTAATTTAATTTAATTTAATTTTTTTGTGCAGCAGTTTGGACAGCTGTGTTTTTTTTCACAAATAAAATAGGACTGGATTGGAATTAGAAAAGGTATGATTAAAACTTAAATGAAGGAGCAGGCTCTATGACCCAATTTTTTTTAGATTGACCCATTTCTTCCCTAACTTTTGGTTTTATTTTATCAGAGTAGGTCTAGGAAACAGATAAATATTAAAGTTCATGCTGTGTTAACTCTGGCAGAATGAATCTGGACCTCCAACTGTTCAAACACTTTCACATGTCCTCGCCCAGGCCCAACCTGTCACAGCTTTGCCTGCTATGTAGGCCAGGTTGAGATGATAGGACTGTACAGAGGAGCACTGTTGTCACATATTCATTCACAGTGATCTGTTTTTATCTATCCTTCTATATCAACATTTTTGTCTTAAAGATTTTTCTTCAACTGGTATCACCAGCACCATTTTTGTAGGATAAGAAAGGAAAAAAAATGCAGTTTATCTTAAGGGGCATTTGTGTTTGCCTTGTTCATCATTTGCTGTCATTATCTGTTGCCTTTTCTCAGCAGCCTGGCATGTGAAATGGCTGCTGTAATTTCCCAGCCCATCACAGCCCCAAGCACTCAGTGATGTTTCTACACTTGTCGCCTGTTCGCCCTCATATGTGTGTCTCAATTAGACAGCCTTTAGCCCTTTATATATTATTAATCTGTACCGATCAGTGTTTATTAATGACACCGTTTGTTTTACTCACTACAGCCAGTCAGCGTTTTGATTGACTGATAAAGAGAAACTTTATGCTCATATAGGTTTTTCATCTCCAGTTTTCAAGCTCCTGGTTTCCAGTACATTATTGTGCATCATACATCAAAGAGACAGAAATAGTGAGGTACAGGCACAGCAAGGCAGGTTTATTTATACAGCGCATTTCAGTGGCAAGGCAATTCAAAGTGATGTACATGAGGAAAAAAGAAAACATTGCAGTGGAATAGTGGCGAGACAATTGAAGACAGCGAAAATGAAATAGATGAATATACAAAAAAACATAAATTATTGATTAAAGGAATAAAAGGAAAGTTGGACTGAAAACTTAACTAAAAATGTTTTCAATAGCACAGTCAAAGGCCATTCTAAACACATACATTTCAGATCTTGTTTTATAGCAACTGAGTCTTCTTTAAACTGAGTGCACTGCGTGCTTTTACAGCAGTTTATTCCAGATTAGTGGAGCACAAGAACTAAAACCCTCTTCTCCATGTTTGGTTCTGGTTCTAGGTATGCAAAGTACTGTATATTTGAACCAGAAAACCTCAAAAGGTCTGGGCAGCTGATACACTGACAACAAATCTTTAAGGTATTTTGGAGCTAAGCCTTTCAGTGATTTATTGACTAAAAAAAAAATTTAAAAGTCTATTGTCTGAAATATGGGAACCTGGTGTAATGATTTTAGCTCTGGGGTGATGCGCTCCACTTTCTTGGTTCTGGTGAGGACAGAGCAACAGCGTTCTGGATCAACTGCAGCTATCTGGCACAATTATATCTGTCTCTTTTTATACATGTTGTAGGAACCTGGAGTCTGGATTTTTGTTCCCTGTGTTCAGGTTTTTAACAGTTTTTTCACTTTTTACCGGTGTTGCACTTGTCCATGGATCCTTTCTCTTATCAGAAACAACCATCTCTTTAATTAGGGCAGCTGAATCAATGATGGCTGAGATCTTAGGATGAAAGTAATCTACCAGCTCGTTAACAGAGTTAAAGGGCAAAGTGAAAATGGAGGAATATATCTGGTTAAAGATTTCTGTAGCACTGTCACTATCTCAGCCAAGTAGGTTATGTTTTTTTTTTTTTTTATCATTTTAAATCATTCTAACTTTCTTTTAGTTTGTTACTAGGCGGTTAGTGAAAATCTAATCATAGAATTAACTTTATAATGTAGATAAAAAAAATGTGAGCCTAAAACTAAGCGAAAGCTCAGAGGGAATCGCGCTTTCGCTGTTGCAGCTCCAAAGCTTTGGAATGACCTGCTTCAGCACATCAGAAAGGTCTCTTTTCTGTCAAAACCCACCTTTTCGCTTTGGCTTTTAACATCTAGCAAGACAGAGGGCTTTATTATTATTATTTTTTTTATCTTTATTTTTTATTACTTTTATCTTTTTCTCGATGTTATAATTTGATTGTTTGAATCTTATGTTATATGTTATGTTTTGTTTTTATCTGTTCTGTTTTAATTTAAATTTAATTTTTTTGTGCAGCACTTTGGTCAGCTGTGTTTTTTTAAGTGCTTTACAAGTAAAATAGGATTGGATTGGAATAAGAAAAGGTATAATTAAAACTTAAATGAAGGAGCAGGCTCTATGACCCAATTTTTTTTAGATTGACCCATTTCTTCCCTTACTTTTGGTTTTATTTTATCAGAGTAGGTCTAGTATACAGATAAATATGAAAGTTCATGCTGTGTTAACTCTGGCAGAATGAATCTGGACCTCCAACTGTTCAAACACTTTCACATGTCCTCGCCCAGGCCAAACCTGTCGAGTTTAGTCGAGTTTGTGTGTTTGTTTGTTTGTTTGTATATGATTACTTGAAAAACTGAAAAGAACATATTTTAATGAAATTTTACCAAACGTGCACCTCAGTCCAAGGAACAGTCTTTTGAATTTTGGTGATGAATTTTTAAAGGATTCTTTAATATTATTTGGTGGAACAAGCAGTTCGCCCCTTAACCAAAGAGTGGCAGAAGTGATAATTGACAGCTTCAGGATCGGACTCAAAAAAGTCCAGAAGTATTATACCGAAGACCAAAACCTAGGAACAGTGAGCCATGCCTCGAAATCTCGCTCTACTACTCAAACAAGAAAGCAGAGTGAATGAAGAATGTGTGAGCAGAACAAACACCAAAGGCTGCAGACACTGTCATATTTATAAACTAATGAAAGGATTTTAAGGAAATTCTAAGCAAAGGTTCACCTTTTGTGGTCAACGCTCAGTCAGAGCCAGTTGCCAAGTTATCGCTTTCTCGGTTGGAGCTGTAGCCTTATTGTTGTTTCTGCATGTTCTCTCTTCAGGGTCAAAGCTGCTAGTGGATAGTTCACAGAATAAAACACACTAGATATGATACATTGGTTTTATTATTTACCAATTGGTTTTATTATCTACCAATTGGTTTTATTATCTACCAAAAAGAGACAATCTTTTTTGAAAAGTTGTTTTTTTTTTATCTCAACAAATATTAAACACTGCAAAAACGATCTCGAAATAAGTAAAAATATCTTAAATGAGATGTATTACCCTAAATTTGAGCAGGTAATCCATTTGCCAATGGAATGAGTATTTTTGTTATCTTAAAATGAGATGATTAGATAATGTGCAGCTGAAGTAAGACAATGCAGTTGTTTTTTTCTTATTTTAAATGTAAATTGTCTTGTGTCTTAATTACCTCCTCATTTCAAGAAAAAACTACCTATTTAGATTTAAATGCTTTGCAGGGAAGTTGTTGATAAAGCTAATAGATAAATGTTATAATAGCCGGTTGTTGTATAATGGTTTATCAAGGCGGAGGAGCCCAAAGTACTTTGCACTATAATCATTGTTCACCCATTCAGATACTAATGGTGGTGGTGAGCTACATAGTCAAAGCTTCTCTGGGGCTTACTGACAGATGCAAGGCTACTGTACGTATTCGCCACCGAGCCCTCTGACCACCATCAGTAGGCAAAGTGGGTGAAGTGTCTTTCCCAAAGACATAACCACTGAGATGGATCGAACTGAGGTTGAAATCATCAACCTTCTGGTTGCAGGACAAACTCCTCCATAATTAGTTCACTTTGCCATCAGCCTGAGCACTATAAATAGTTCCACAGGTAAACTGTCTGTCTGCAGTATAATAGAGGGAGCAGGAAGGGTGAGAATTAGAGAAGAAAGAGGATGAGGAGGGGAAGAAGCAAGAGGAGGAGGAAGAGCAGGACAAGGAGGTGAAGTCAGAGGAAGTGGAGGAGTAAGAAACAGTATTAACGATGACATCAGACTAGCATTAGTGGACCAAGTAATCAACCCTGGAATTACCCTGATTGAAGCTGGCCTATGGGTTCAGTCTAACTTGAGCCACTACACTGTACAGTATTGTAAGGACATTTCAAAATGAAAATCAATATGCAAAGTTACTTAACACAAAGTTCTGTAGCACTGCCATACTCTACTATAATAAGAAACACAACAAGACCATGCATGTGAAAATGTGAAAATATGAAATGGTCTCCAGAATTGCTATAATTCCAGCAGCCGGGGACAGAAAAAGATCAGGAAACTCATATTGTCAACATGGTGACTGCGGCTAACACCATAAGACTACAAGAAATACAAAAGCGGATAATTTGGGATGAAACCCCCCTTTAAGGAATAAACAGTGTAAGCATTTTTTGTCTAACGTACTTGCCCGCAACAGAGTTAGGATAAAGCCAATCTAGCCTTTAGAAAAAAAACAGTTAACCTGTGAAAAAAAATGTGATCTGAATATGTGCCGCTAAGCTATTGTATAATTGGTACTGGATCTGGAAGTGCATTCTGTGCTCTGCTTGGGCCTGCTGTGCTAAATTTGATATATTTTTTCCAAACAGTGATGGAGCTAGAGGCAGATGCCACAGTTCATGACTCAATTTTTGTAGTTGAGGCAGGTTTCCACCTCACTAAAACAAGAAGAAGTGGCAGGTACATTATTGGATATCGTGCCATATTCAGTGTCCCTGGACAATCTATTGACAGCAGAACTCTGTACGCAGCTATAAGTCAGAATGACTTTTTTCACCATCATGCAACCCTGGGCCCATAAAACTCTGCACACATTATTGCATTCCTGGATACCTTACATCACATGTTCACTAGTGTTCAGAGACTTTGTCTCAGAAGATTGTCCCATATGTCTCCATATTGGACAATGTTAGTTTCCATATGGCTGCTTTGGTATTGACTGGTTTACAGATTACCCACTCTTCCCGGTGCAATACATTCCCCATACCTTCTTTAACCCTATTGAAGAGTTCTTGTCTGGCTTCCACAGGAAGGTATATGACTGTCTCCCCCATCAAAGTATAACCCTTTTGCAGGCAATGGAATAGGTGTGTGGTATTTTGCCCAGGTGTCTTGTCAGGCCTTATTATTGCATCCAAGGAGGTATTTCCCCCGATGCCTTGGAATGGAAGACATTCTATGTGATGTACATCTTAAATCTTTTTGCGGGGAGAAGACATCGTGTAGACTGAGGTTTTTTAACCCTCTCTTGCTCTCCCTCAGAAATGATGGAATATAAAAACATGTGCTAGTTTTGTCGTGATTACAATAAATATGCTAAGCAGTTTATATAAAGATAAACCATAGGAAAATTTGTTCACCATATGGAAAGCAGACGCCAATCAAAAGCAACTTTTCAATAAAATCTTGTGAGTGAATCTTTAGAGGGAAATTAGGCATTTATTCTTTTCCGTAAGCTGGATATACGTTTTAGTCAATACTTTTAAAATGTTTGTTTTCACGTTATATATATTATCCCAACCTAATCAACATTATGCATGTTTTTCTAAAATCTTACAGCCCTGTCTCTATGACCTAGACCAATGTCTATGCTGTGCAATAATAGACATATAATGCAGTGCAATTTATCATTTTCTGATTTCATTTACAGTGAGGGCATTTTCATAATTTCTAACTACTCTCTAAACTATGGCTGTTGACTAAATTTTACAAAGCTTAGATGTATTTTATTTTTGCTGAATTATATTAACAGGTGGAGTAAAATGTATGCTGGAGGTCGAAAATGCTTCAACAGAGCTTAGTTAAAGGATGTGCAAATATTTGCAGCAGCGGTGTTGCTTTGGTCCCATTATAAATTTGTTTGCCTTTCATCAGAAATATATATTCATTCTGTCTCAGATGATTTATCTTTAGTCAAGTAGTCATTTTATCTCTAGTCCGCAGACTTTTGAGAGTCCCTTTGTCTTTGTCAATCAATCAGAAATGTTTGCCTGTTACAACTCCTTATATATGCCATTGGTATTGATCCTCTGTGGATAATCATAAAATTAAAGACAATACATTGATTTAGAAAACTCCTTCCAAAAGAGAGGAGAAGCCAAGTCATTTTCAACAGTAAGCTGGCCCTTAAAATCAACATTTTATTAAAGAATCTAAACTACTAAATCATTTCTGTATCCTACTTTAAATTTGTATTTGACTTGGGTCTAAATTATTTCATAGATGTAGTTTTTTTCTTCTGATTAAATTCCATTTGGTTTTACTTTACATTGCTATGTGTACCTAACTATTCTTGAACTTCAGGAGGTGCTACAATGCTTGAAGTAGAGACATCAAAGTTTACCTTGCTTTGCTGTTCCCTATGCTTCACGTTAAGAAAAAATAAGCAACTTAAAAGTTTTGGCATCGCAATTATGAACTCAAAATCAACACAGATACTAAAATAAGAGTGATGGAACTGATAAATCTTAGAGGTAATAGACTTTGTGAAATGGCATCTCTTTTTGCCGATCTCTTTTTTTTCCTGAATTTGCCAAATGGTCTCAGGAAGCTAATATGTGATTACTTCTCTAAAAGTGGAGAGGATGGAATGCTATCGCTTTCAAAAACGCCATGGATTAGGGTACTATGAGTATCCTGTATTCAGCCATTTCTGTCAGTAACAAACAAAAGGAGACACTCAGTGAGATGATTGGTCTAATGCACCATACAGAGGCTGCAAATAGAAAATTATTGTAGAGAGCACAATGTACCATCTATAATTTTATGACCAGGCTAATCTTGCTTTATATGGCTATGGTTTATTACATGGTTATTTTTGCTTTTATATTACCAAAAACAGGTGATCGGGTTCTTGTATTTGACATATGTAAGAAGTGTTGTCTATAATCTGACAAGAATGCACGTTTTTCACTCAAACCCCAGAATTCCTTGATGTACCACTTAAAACGGGCAGTAAGAGAACAGGTTACATAAACTGCAATAGGGGTAGACATGACTGAAACAATATAAGCCTTAATAACTACAGTTTTCTGGGCTGCTTCAGCACAGGAGTCACTCTGTTGACTTGTCAGACTGAAATAGTGGCTGCATGTTCATCTGGTAGGGAAGGAAGACAAGTCAGGAGAAAGATGATATGAGCAGCTTCCTATGAGTCACTGTTCTGTTCGCTGCCAGGGAGTTTTCCAAATATCGCTTCATATTAAAAGAGAAAAACATCAGAAACCTACTTATATTAGAGCATTTGTTTGTTGTATGTACTCTTTTTGCAAATAATTATTTTGTTTGTGATATAACTGCAAAAGATTCTGTCTTTTACCATCTATGTTGTAACCACTGTCAAACTTTTTTTTTGTATTCATAAGTGTGCTTAGCATTGGCAAAGAACAATGATTTCAAAATGTTCACCTTTAGTGCCTTCATCTGCTACATATTAGCGCCCATATCAAATGCAGTAAACATGTATTTCTCTGCATAACTGAACGTGCTTCGCTAAGCTTCAAAATAATATATTTGCTCAGAAAAAGAAGAGTGTGTGCAGTGCATTTTAAAAGAATTCATACCCGTAAAATGCTTTAGGAATTTGAATCTACCTACTAAAACCCCATTAATTTTCACTTGGGTTTGTGGTTGTAGGGTTTTAAAAAAATAAAAAGGATTTTGCAGTATGAATAGTTTTTATAAGACACTATGGATTCTTCCTCCAAGAGGGAGTTAATGTCTGAGAGTGCAACTGCAAGTTGTGTGTGCAAAGGTTTTTTTACAAACAGACATTTTTGAGGCCCTTCCTAAAAAACGAAACAAAAAAAAAAAAACTCAGCCTGGCTTCTTCAGCGTGTTTCTATGCTGCCAGGGTGCTGTTAGGCTCCTGTTTGAATTATACTGTTTTGTTTACCGTTTTATGCACATGAGAGAACAAAAACAGCTCAAAGCGACACAAAAAAAAAGTCTGTTTATAATAGAATGGAGCAATGCAGGCCCCGCTAGTGTCACGTCTGCGCCCTGGTAGCACAAAGATAATGATAGTTGCAGAGGGGGGAAAATTGTGGAACTGTGGAAATTAGGTTTGTGGTTTTGGTGTGCTGGCTCAAGGAGGTGTAAGAAGACTTTTTTTTTTAACTACACAAAAATGTAGTGGTTTTATGAATAGTATATTAATCAGATACAAATTTCTTCTAGGAGCCTGGTACCTTATGGGTTGTGTTAAGAATGTACCCAAATTCTCGTATTTTGTTGGAACACAAAACAAGGTATTTTACACAGACTTTAACTGAAAGAAGACAGGCTCCCACTTGGAACTGTCTGACTAGACCTTTGACCCCAGGGGTCCACTGAAAGCGTAAGCACCACAGAGCACCCGCACAGCGGATTCTGCCAAGCACCTTAAAGCTTGGTTTATGCTTGATGCGTCTGTGAGGTCCGTGTAACCAAATTACATCATTTTGAGCTTCTACACTTCTCTGTGCATAAATTCTGTATAAACCCCAAAAATATGTGGCTTTTTTTTTAGGAACTATAATGAATATGGTATGAAGTGATTATTATTATTTCATAAATATGGGTAACCAGACTTAGACTCAACTTTATAATTTAACTTTATAATTTAACTAAATAACTTTATAATTACCTAAAGCACAGGAACTGCTTTGTGTCAGTAGGCCACTTCTTTTCAGAGAGGACAGGACTCACATATGGAGTACAGCAAGGTTAAATCCCGGGACCCCTTCAATTTAAGATCTACCTCCAGTAACACAATATTTAAAGGTCATTTCAAATAAAAAACAAAGACTGTTTATAGACACCTTGCTCAGATAAAAACGTATAAATAGAATAGAATAGAATACAATATAAATACTTCTATTGTATAATCAGGGGCGTTGCGAGGAATTTGGGGCCCCATGAAAGACATTGATATTGACCTCCCCAAAAAAAATTTATTGATTTTTATATTTGAATTATCTAGTGGAACATGGGTTTTTTTTTTCTTCTTTTGGGGCCCCCCTCAGTCAAGGGCCCTTGGAATCTTTCTAACTTTTCACCCCCTTTTGGCGCCTCTGTGTGTAATACAGGAGAAATTCTATTGATGTGTAAAAAATAGATTATACAGCCAGAGAGACAAAAAATATATATATATATATATATATATGGCATGGTTATTATAACTATTATTGTTACTGTTATTATTATAGAATAGTATACTTTGATATTAAAGAGAAATATTGTACAAAACAAAACAAAAATTTTAAAATAAAAAAGCAGCCAGTTTACAGAAAGATGAAAAATTGAGCAAATAAGCATAAATGAAAGAGGACACTTTCAGAGCAATCAACATCTGTCTAGATGAAGCAATTGGTGTGCAAAATAAAACATTGAGCAGATTAGAAACAATGCAAATAATGATATGCATGAAAGAATATAAAAAATTTGATCAGATAAAGAAACAGCTGTAAACACTTCCTGTGCATGTTGGGATTACAAATTCTAACATTAGCTGGGGGGAGGGATCTGCTGGAAGGCTGTAGTAAACCAGTGTAACAATTTATCACTAAGTTGGCTCCTTGGCTTTGTAACAGCTTTAAAGATTGGGTGGAAGACAGTCTCCAACAGTAATGTTATTTTTCTTACAGTCCTGTCTTCCACCACCTGCACTGTACCTGGAAGGCATGGGAAGAACTGGCCTTCCTAATGAGCTTATCCAACTAGTCCTCTCAGCTTCAGATAAACTGCTGCACCAACAGGCCTTGCAATGTAATATAGCTAATGCCGCCACAGAACCAAGGCAGATCTTTAAGAGCACACCACTGCACTACAAAAGATCTCAGCAGACAGTCAACTCCGACCCTTTCTTTAAAGAGCAGCAGTGTTGTGACTCCACTCCAGCTTATTATATTTAAACACCAAGGTTCTTGTGTCCTCTTTTTCAACCTCAGTTCCTTGGATGTTCAGTGGTGCCAATATGGTTTCAGGTGCTTCTAAAAGTAATGATGGAGAAAACGGATTATGTCAAAATATGTAACTTTTTAATAAAGACCCAGTTTACATTTAATTTGTTTTATGCATGTTAAAATATTTTTCTACAAGTATCAGTTCAAATGAGAAATTACAGATATCTTTCATGAAATCTTTTCATTTTGTTCTTATTTAATCTTTAGATTTCTACCAAACATTCTTATTAAAACTGGTAATTCTGTTCTTCTGTTCTCAGAGTAATTCTACACTGAATCACCTTTGTTGTAAAGTCTTGACAATCTTTTCACATCTACAGACTAACATCCATTTTCTTTCCAAAATAAGGCAAGCTCAGTCAAATGGCATGTGAGCATCTGTAAACCTCAGTTTTAAGACATGCGAGATATATTAAATTTGGTCTTTATGTGCAGTACTACTGTTTAATTTTAAAAAGTAATTTTAAGATAAAACTGTTTCTTTAAATTACAGAACTGTAAAGGAATTCTGGACACATGTTTAGAGTTGACGTCTTGCCTGAAGGTGAATCTCTGCCCTTGTTTGTTCCAGTTTTTAGCTCCCTGAATTTTGCATCAGTCTTTCTTTACAGTCAGGCTTGCTACAAGAACACATGGAAAACATGGAAAAGTTTGCAGCTCATAGATGTCCTATTGTTTTGCAGTAAATGGGCCTCTTCACTGTTTTTCTAATTAATGTTCACCTTGGTCGACCTATAGTTTTGTGTGGAAGGCCCTCTCTTTATAGAGTGGGAGCTGTGTCCAAATCCTGAAAGCTGTATTTATAATGTCTGTGCAGATACGGCTGCACAATTTGACACTATTTGCTAATTAGGTAACTTTAAGAAAGCCAATAAAATTAGATAGTATTTTGGTGTATAGAAATAAAGAGGCCCTAAATAGCTGCACATTATACTTGCTAGATTTCTATTTGTAAAACATTTGGAAGCATTGTCATCTTACACCAAAATTTTGTCAGCGCATCTAATAGAATCTCACTGATAAATTTCAGTTTGTGGTTGTGCATAATTTCATTTTGAATTAGTACGTTCACTATAAAAATTATCATCAGAAATACAATTCCTTAATTATATTGTCCATTAATGTTTCTATTTAGTTTCATTTATTTGAAAGACAAGAACTAATCATTGAAAACTGAATAAAATTTTTCTCTGAAATTAAGTTGAAACATTTTTCACTCCTTAATTTGTTCCCTGAAATTCTCCACTCATTTTTGGCCTTCTCTCTCCTTTGATCTGCGCACCTTGTCTTAACTTGTAAATTGTTGAGAATGTTCCCATATCCTCATCCCAATCGGAGCAGGTGGCAAACCACAGGTGAACTCTGCACCGCCCCTTGTGCTGGCATCCAACTCACGCAGTCATTAATCTGGCCGCTAGGCTTTTTAATTGGCTGTAGAAGCTTTCGCTGACCTCTTTGTGGCCTTGAAGCAGTTCTCTTATCATCTGTTTTGTAAGGAGTGATTTTGTAAATGCAGGAGTGTAATGTCCCCCTGTATCACCAGTTTTTGAAAAGATATTAGACAATTCTGTGTAGCAATTTGGCTTGTCACCTTCATACTAATGAGGAACGTATAAAAAAACATTCTAGAAATTTTGGTTATAAATGAGACACAAAGAACCATGCACAGAGGCTTAATGAAATTCAACCAATTATTGAAAAAAAATTTTGCTATATCTTTTTTTTTTTAGAAAGTGTATTTGGGTCCTTGCATTTCTGAACATTTTCCACATGTAAAATATGTTTTGAAGTGCCCTTTTAATAAAGAAAGACACACAATTATATAGATGATTAAATGAATGAAAATGATGTTAGATACACTCATTATTAACATTGTAAGGTCCCCTTAAACACCTTTGCTCATGTCTGCCCAGCAGTGCTGATTCGTACATGACCGTGTGAGCTGCTGCAGTTCTACAAAGGGAACTCGCTGAGGGGGCGGCAGATGTGACAGGACTGCTAAGTTTTTTTAAATGGAAGAAAGAACCCTGTATGGTCAAGTCAATAACGTGCCGCAAATAAGAACAGCTGCAGGACCATAGCGGATAGGAAATTATTCTACATCAGCAAACCTTTGTCTAGTAATTTCCCCCTGCATCTTGTGGATATTAATGGATCTTCACATCCATCCCCCTGCCTTTTTTCTCAGCTGTGATTTTAGCAAACTGCAGCTTCCTGCTAGTCCTGTTTGCGCTTTTAGAAAGTTAGATTTCAGGTCAGCATTTGGCTGGTATCTCTTGAATTATTCCATTTGTTCTACTTTGAGGGTTGCCTCAGTTTTCTTTCTTTTTGCAATACACCACTGTCTGCCCTTGGTATGCTATCAGGGAATGTCAGAAAAAATGCTTTTACACCCCAAACTAAGACTGTGGCGTTTTTAGTGGCTTATGAAAGATTATATTATCTGGCTTGTTTAGTGCACCACTGTAAACAATGTAAAATAACACTTTTGTTAAGATATATATTAAGGGCATTAAAGAGTAATTTCTAAATGTTTTTGACAGGAATTTTGAAACATCCCATGTAAGGATATATGAACAAGAAGAAAATTCCCCTCAGCAGAGGAAAAACAGAGTGAAATTGCTTATATGTCAGTAAAGTGGTAAAGCCGTTTGCTTCTTGTGACTCTCAGAGGGACTTGAAACTCGCAGCAGAAAGAAAATTGTATTCTATACCTTCAACTGGTTCATCATAGATTTTGTAATATGATTTATGTACTTCCTGTGTACAGTAAGCTAGAAATATTAGGATAATGACAGTGGTCCTAAGCTCATAAATGTAAAGCTAATTAGGTCTTCTGGAAATCTTTGATCTTTTCAGTCCTGATTTTGGCTCCTTAGTCACCACTGATTGTTAATTTTCAACATTAGGACTTTGACTGGTTATTAATACTTTATAGATTTAAGTCCAAATTGCTTCTTATGTTTCCCCATTTGCAAGATGTAATTTTCTTAATTCCCTTTATGTCATGCAACACAATACAAATCATTTGATACTCATGTACATAAACAATTGCACATTAGTTTTTAAAATGTAATCGTTATTCTCCTATATCATAGGAAAACAAGAAATCTTTATTTTACACAAAATTTCCTTTCCTTTTGTATATAATCCATTGTTGGGCCAGTTTAGATCTCTAAAATGAAACAGAATACCGTACAACATCTTATAACTTAAATTATTATAGAAAGAGGAGCAACTTCTGCATGCAGGTATTATTTATTGTTACATTATCTAACCATCTTCTGACAGTTTTTTTAACAGGCTATAATTAAATACTTTAAATACTGATACTGTATTCTTGGCTGTTTAAAGAAGTTGAAATGAAACCCCCAGTATTGATCAACACACAATTAGCACAAAAAGCTCATGGCAGATTGTCTATTTGGAACCAGAAACTGTTGATGAAAACACTGCAAAGGCACAGAACTGCTAGCACTCTAAGTTGGCATCAAGTAAAAAAAAATGTGTTAGCTAAAGTAGAAATCAATCTTGTGGATCCTTATGCCAGTTTCATACATGTGTGCTGGAGTGGATACGTTAACTCATGAGTGACAGGAATAAACTGAGGAATGTCATCTAAGTAGTCCTAATTAAATTGTAAAAATGAAGTCTTGTCTCTTTCTTTTTTCTTTACAGAAAACTCCACCTACGATGCCTCTGGCTCCCCACCTTTACGGTGGAGCTCTGCAATCACAGGCGATCCTGTTCAACCAATGGCTGAACTGTCAGTGACCGGGGAGGTGCCTTTTCAAGTGGTCCGTTCGGACGGCGACTCAGACGCTGAGGTTTTATCGGGACAGCCTGCTTTCTCCTCCATCTTAACTGTGATGGCAGGAACTGTCAAAGATCCTGTAGGCCTTGATCAAAGTAGAACCTTGCCAACTATCAGCAAGGACGATCCACTCACCACCCAATGGCCTTCACATAGTTCCAGCCAAGGCTCAGACATGTCCTCCTCATCAGTGGGGGACGACTTCAGAGCACGCTCAGGTCTGATATTTAGAAGAAATAACCCAGATACTGTGCCTCCAAGCCCTAACATGTGTAATTTATAGATGGCAAGAGAAACATCTCATCATTTCAGTTTTTATCATTTACATCAATGTCATCTTCAGCACAATCCACCTTCTCCTTGACATCCTCCTTTTTATCTCTTTTTTCAGTCATCTTGTGCTTCACAGATAAGCAAAGCTTTTTCATCTAAGGGTTTGGAAAGTGCGTCCAACCCTGCTTCTCCGAAAGTGACATCATCATTATGAGCCTCAGGGACGGATAAATAGATTTAGGGCTGAAATATCCACCTTTCACAGAGATACTAACCTCTATGTTGTTACATGGGGAATGCACAATGCAAGAATGAGCTATCAAACTTTTCAGGTGAAGAAAATGTAAAGAGATTGCAAAAGTCTTAAATATTTTTGATTAGGCCGGTGGCCAGTGCTTTTATTTTCTACATGTCTTCTATACCAAACAATGGTCTTAATTGTTTACTTAGTTTGTATGGACTTATTCATAATCAGAATATAGGCTTGAATATTGCTTATGCTGCTAATCTTAAAAGCAGTTCTCCAATTTCATCCAGCCAAACCAGTCATGCAGTTTAGAGGTAGTCGGGAGATTCACATATTCCCACATCAGCACTGCTGTCTGCCTGTGCTAAAGGCTAGTCACTTTCTAGTCATGCATATTGAAAATGAGGACAAGACACTGGCTGATAGTAACACTTTAGGTCATAGAAAGGGCAAAAGCATGCGAATAATCACTCCACACAGGTAATCCACTTGTGAGACCAAAAACCTTCACAACCAGCATTTTTTTTTTACTATTCCTGCTTCGTCTTCATCAGATCAAATGCCTTCATCTTAAATCACAGTTGCCAAGCCAGCATAAACCAGCTCTGCCGTAGTGACTTCCTCTGAGGATGTGTCTAACCCTGGTGATTTACTGATGGCAGCAAGTCGAAGCAGTCCTGGACTTCCTGCTATCAATATAAATTACAACCAGGGAGCAATAGAGGAAGCTGAGTTGGAATCTGGTTGCACTCCATCTCACCTGAATAACTCACTTTCACTTACACAGCTGAGACCTGAGCCCGGTGATGCTTTTGCACTTGCAGCGTTGTCCGCATCAAAGTCAGATGCAGCCAGAGAGGTTGAGGTTTGTAACCACAATTGGCACTTTCAAGGTTGTTGCCCACATAGCCTGGACAGCTCTGAAAATTATATCTACCCCCAGTAGGGCAAAACTGAAGAGTGTATACAAATAACATGGCCTATATAGTTATGAATAAAACTATTTTTAAGTAGAAACTTAAAAATTTGTGGATATCAATAATTGCTTTGAGCTTCAATTAAGGTGATTCTGAAGCGTATCAAAAACCCTCAGTAAACCATCTGAAACACAGTTCTTGTTTAGCTTCTGACTAAAAACAATACACCTTCTAGAATCTCTGACGCTAAAAGATCTGAGGTTCATTTCACGAAGCAGGATTAACAAAATCAGATTCAAACCTGCAACTCAAAATTGATCTAGCCTGAGGTCGGAATCTGAGTTTTTTTTTTTCACAATGGCTCCTATGAATTATTTCAATCAACTCTAAGTAGGTCCACTCAGTGTTTAGCACATGTGTAAGTATGAAAAGCCGTTATCAGAGGAGCCTTGATTCAACTAGTCATCATGACAACAGGCAATAGGAAGGGCCTCTTTCAACCCACTGGAACTAGAGATTTAAATGCAGAAATAAAAAAAAAATGAAATTGAAAATGTGTTTAAAAGACAGAGCAACAGCGCTACAGCTACAACTGAGAGGACGATGGTGAAGAAGATTGTTGCTCGAGTTAATTCAGAAGTTTATTTGAAGCATTTTGCTCTGTCCTGTAGATCCCTAAAATTCAATTTCTCCTGATCAAAATCACATTCTCAGACTGAAATGTAATAATGTATTTTCTGAATAAAATTTTTGCAGCAGAAACTGAATTTCAGTAAGTAAAAAACAAAATTGTACGAGTAAGAATCAAGTTATATATATATATATATATATAAATTTTTATACATTTTAATTGACTGTTTTGACATTTATCAGCTGACTGAATATATACTTATATCTGAAACACATTTCTTCATAGTGAAACTGATACAAATGCTGACCACTAACAATAGGAATATGGAGATCTGAAATTAATTTCTAGACATCCAGAATCTCATTTTGTTTGAAATGGTCATTTTGACAAGGAACTTTTTTTTTCAGAGATCAGGAATACATATCCAGTAAAACTATTAAACTGGTACAATGTACTATTAGAACTAGTACCTATCAAAACGGCTTGCTATAGAATGTTAATTTGAATGGTAGTGGATCAGTGTATTTATTTTGGTAAAATATCCTGACGGCAGGTGAATTTGAAGTCTAAAAACATTGTTCTAATAGATAAGACCTGTTCATCATCTTAAACGGTTCCTCCTCATGTTGATTCAGTCTTATTTTACACAGTAGATATAAAGTGGCTGTTTGTAGCTGCTTTGGATGTTATCATCCCAGTAAATGGTCATTATTAGTGGTTATCAGTCCTATAGAATGGCTTCAAATTGTACCAGTAGACTCATTAGGTTATCACCCAGTGAATGCTAATCCTAACCCTAAAGTAATTCCCTTTTCCCCTGCAGAATTAATCAGTGTAATCTGAAAATAACTTCAGTAGTTCTTCATTTACTGTAAAAATAAATAATAAAATAATCTGCATGTCAGTCATAATAAACAAAGAAAAAACAAATATCATATCCGTAAAAGTTTAAAAAACAATCCACTGGACTTGCTTTCCAAGATTTTAAGACGTTTTAGGTATTACAGGAGACAATCCCCCCTTTAACGACCGACCTTCAGAATCATAGACAGGTTTCAGATATTTCAGGATAACAATGGAACCAAATGACCCACTCGTCAGTTCCATTTACATGTTTCCAAGCAATACAAGGCCTTGTCTATATAAAGTCTCAAACTCACAGCGGATCCACACATTTGAATTGAGAAAGCTTCTTGGAGGGGAAGTGAAACGTCTTCAAATCTTGGAAACCAGGTCCAGTGGATTGTTTTTTAAACTTTTACGGAATGACTATGACCTGGATGACTAAGAATCTTCATCAGCAAATATCATATCCTGAATCCAACTGAGTTGTAGAATCCTCTCACTATAGATATTTAATTCTTTGTGAAAAAATGCTGATCATGCTTTAAAATGGTCCTCGTCACATGGACATGCAATGTTTGTTTTTAACACCTAGTGTGTCAAACAGACCCCTTTTTTATGCACAGAACTACACAAAAATAAGAATAAATCAGGACATAAAACAATGAGATTGGCTCTAAAAAGAGTGGAGACAAAGGAGACGAAGAGTTTGCTGAACAAAACCTGCTCCCTACCAGGTTGTGTCTGGGGAGAATGTTACTACAGTTACTGACACAGAGTTTGAGGAAAATCTCAACTCAGAGTTTTCCATAATTCAATTTTAGAATTTTCAGTTAACCTGCCTTGTGAAACGGACCCTTATTTTCCAAACTAATTTAGGAAATCATGTAATTCAAAGGATTGTATGAGAAAACTGGTCTTCAAAGGATTCCTGCCAAATTACTAAGACTAGCAATGTTCATCCTTCTTTAAGTAATTTCCCTCTGGGATTATTAAAGTATATCTGATTCTGATTTTATAAAATGAAAGAAAGAGTTCACCTTGTCAGACAGAGAAGCTTACAGTCTACCTCCCATCTATCATGACTTGAAAAGGCACATTTGTTTTTAATAAAGGCTCTAGCAAAGTCTTACGCTAAATTTCCCCCTCTTTAAACTTTTGATGCTTGTCAAAACCGTTAGAAGCCCTTCATGTAAACCCTTTGCCAGTTCTTTTCCTTTATCTCTAGCAGAAATCTCTTAACGCAAAGGGAGAGTTTTTTCTGCTGTGAGATCAATCATGCATTGGTAGAGATGAATCAAATTCAATTTTGGGTAAGCAAAAAAACCACACCCCAACAGCTTCTTGCAGTAACTACCTCTTTCCGTGGTGATTGGAACAGTGTGAAGACATCTAGTGCTATTTTCAGCGTTGGCACAAAACTAATGGCTCTGTATACAAAGTGGAAAGCCACCAAGCCAATTTTGGTTCAAAGCAGTGCTTTTAAATCAGAAAGTGCATCTAACAGCTTTGACAGTGTGAAATCTAATTTAGTGGCAGATGGCTCATCATATGAACATCACGAACTGGAAGACAGGCAAAAGCATAATGTGCATTTATTCGATTCGGATGATTCAACAGCTGTCGCCAGACCTTTTTTTTCTCCAAATAATCTGATCTTTGCACAGAATCCAACATCTATCTAAGGGAAAGTCAAACTACAAGGTGTGAAGTTCTCATTTACCTTCTGTTGATCTCTGCTGTGACTACTACTGGACTGTGAGGAGTTACTGTAAGAACTGATGTTTACCTAAACCCTCTTTTAAGTGACTCCTCTTTCATTGCTTTTCAATCTCATCCTATGTTGTCACTCTTATTCTTTCCCTTATCATAGCCAGTAGCTTTTCCATCACCCTCATTCCCTCAGTTTTCCTCATCATACTTAAAATCAACCCATTCAGTAATGGATTCAGCTAAAATATTATATTACTGGCATGTACAGCCTGACACCCTTGCACCTTATACATATATAGCACCATTATCTTGATTTCCAGCAGCTTTGACCTTAACATTAGATCCTAATCACTCACATCTTGTGACAGAGCTTTTCGTTTTTGCAGAGAAAGAGATGGATGATGTTACTGCTGGAACATCTAAATCTGTTGTATCCACCTCACCCAAAGAGAAGGAGACTGATCTAAACTCTTCTCAGTCAGACAGGATAATATTTTCTGTTGGGCCCGTCAAGGACACATCTCAGGTATCGCTGCTGACACCGCAACAAGACACCACAACAGCCTCTGTGAAACTCACCACTACAACTGCATCGTCAACTACAAAACCAACCACCACTACCACTAGCACGCCCTCTCTAAGATTAATAACATACTCAACAACAACCACCACGCAGCGCCAGCCGGTTACCAGAAGAACCACCACAGCCATCAGGACTTACACCAACAGAAGAACGTTCACATCACCCAACCAAAGAGCAAGCTCCCCGAGGGGCATCACCTCCGTCTTCATTTCACCTTTCATCACAACTACAGAGGCTCCGCAGCCACAGTGTAACATCACTGAGAGGTTATGGGTTAAAACAGGTAAACTGTGAAGTTGAAAAATATTCTTTGCTGCTGTTTCTTTCCTACCTGCATTTTTTTGTGTCTGTTTTAGTTGTTTCAATCTACGTTAGGAGGAATAGGCTGGATAGCATTCAGAGGCAGAACCTGCGAAGGGGACTGAGTCAAGGCCTCAGAAAAGCTTTGAATGACACATCAGCACAAGCACAGGTCAGAAGACTTTTTTACAGCATATTGTGACAATATATGTGGGCTTATATGAGTATGTTAGAAACTGCAAAAGAAAGATAACCTAGTGTTTGTAAAGGATTCACAACATAGATAACTGAAGAAAAAGCAAGTAGCTTACCCAATCTTGGAACATTGTCTACAGAAGAGGTACCTTTAACATTAATAATGTGAATTAAGTAAGAGAAGAACAGGTGTTGTGCAGTTTTACCCGCAGAAAAACATAATAGTTCTCTCTGAATCATAGGCAGAACGCAGCCTGTTTCGGCAGCAAACAGACTCTTCTCTGGTCGGTTGGGCAAGTAACCTGGCTTTGGCTGAAGATTGGTGTATCTCACCTAAAAGTCCCATAGTAGCAAGGCAGGACAGAAGACAGGAAGAGTTCACGCCATAGTTTTAAAGGGACATGATGTCAGGGGGGCTTGGCTCGCTTACGTAATTGATATTCGATATCCGACACTGGGCAATTAATTGCATTTGCTATATAATCACAATTCACCAAAATGCAATTAGAAATAAGTTTTGTTCCCTTAATATTTAACAAAAGTAAGACACTGAGCTTTGTCACTCCAGCCCTTTAGGTGGCGGTAATACAGTTGGAGTGGGAGTGGTGTCCTAGTCGTTAGGGCATAGACTTGGAATCCTGAGGTTCTGAGTTCAAACCAGCCATAGACTGCCCCCCTGAGTCTTTGAGAAAGACGCTTAACGCAGGAATCACAATAAGTAACATCGGAGGTAACATTAGGTACAGTAGGTAAAGAAAAACAACCAACAACAAGCAACTGCACAGGGGGGCTCAATCCCAACCTGACCCCAAAGCACTACCCCTTAACTGTGGAGTGTTAATGCCATTAAACACTCATGCTTGTAGTCCATCTAAGGGGTTAGATCAGGGGGTACCCAAGAATATAAATAAAATGGGCAGTGTACGGTGATGCATTGATAAGCGCCATTGGCTTGCAGTGAGAAGAGTCTGGGTTTAAATCTTTCTCCATGGAGTTTGCATGTTCTTCTTGTACATGCTTTGGTTCCTCCCATGGTGCTTTCTCCCACTGTCCAAAAACATGACTATTACTTGAACTGGCTTCTCTAAGTTGTCCGTAGGTTTAAGACTGGTGACCTATCCAGAATGTACCCCACCATACACACTTAAACTGCCAGAGATACAGTGGGGCAAAAAAGTATTTAGTCAGCCACCAATAGTGCAAGTTCTCCCACTTAAAAAGATGAGAGAGGCCGGTAATTTTCATCATAGATATACCTCAACTATGAGACACAAAATGTGAAAAAAAAAATCCAGAAAATCACATCGTCTGATTTTTTAAGAATTTATTTGCAAAATATGGTGGAAAATAGGTATTTGGTCAATAACAAAAGTTAATCTCAATACTTTGTTATATACCCTTTGTTGGCAATGACAGAGATCAAACGTTTTCTGTAAGTCTTCATCAGGTTTTCACACACTGTTGCTGGTATTTTGGCCCATTCCTCCATGCAGATCTCCTCTAGAGCAGTGATGTTCTGGGGCTGTTGCTGGGCAACACAGACTTTCAACTCCCTCCAAAGATTTTCTATGGGGTTGAGATCTGGAGACTGGCTAGGCCACTCCAGGACCTTGAAATGCTTCTTACGAAGCCACTCCTTCGTTACCCGGGCGGTGTGTTTGGGATCATTGTCATGCTGAAAGACCCAGCCACGTTTCATCTTCAATGCCCTTGCTGATGGAAGGAGGTTTTCACTCAAAATTTGACGATACATGGCCCCATTCATTCTTTCCTTTACACGGATCAGTCGTCCTGGTCCCTTAGCAGAAAAACAGCCCCAAAGCATGATGTTTCCAGCCCCATGCTTCACTGTAGGTATGGTGTTCTTTGGATGCAACTCAGCATTCTCTCTCCTCCAAACACGACGAGTAGAGTTTTTACCAAAAAGTTCTATTTTGGTTTCATCTGACCATATGATATTCTCCGAGTCTTCGTCTGGATCATCCAAATGCTCTCTAGCAAACCTGAGACGGGCCTTGACATTTACTGGCTTAAGCAGGGGGACACGTCTGGCACTGCAGGATTTGAGTCCCTGGCGGCGTAGTGTGTTACTGATGGTAGCCTTTGTTACTTTGGTCCCAGCTCTCTGCAGGTCATTCACTAGGTCCCCCCATGTGGTTCTGGGATTTTTACTCACCGTTCTTGTGATCATTTTGACCCCACGGGGTGAGATCTTGCGTGGAGCCCCAGATTGAGGAAGATTATCAGTGGTCTTGTATGTTTTCCATTTTCTAATAATTGATCCCACAGTTGATTTCTTCACACCAAGCTGTTTACCTATTGCAGATTCAGACTTCCCAGCCTGGTGCAGGTCTATCATTTTGTTTCGGGTGTCCTTTGACAGCTCTCTAGTTTTGGCCATGGTGGAGTTTAGAGTGTGACTGTTTGAGGTTGTGGACAGGTGTCTTTTATACTGATAACGGGTTCAAACAGGTGCCATTAATGAAGGTAACGAGTGGAGGACAGAGGAGCCTCTTACAGAAGAAGTTACAGGTCTGTGTGAGCCAGAAATCTTGCTTGTTTGTAACTGACCAAATACTTATTTTCCACCATATTTTGCAAATAAATTCTTTAAAAATCAGACAATGTGATTTTGTGGATTTGTTTTTCACATTTTGTGTCTCATAGTTGAGGTATATCTATGATGAAAATTACCAGCCTCTCTCATCTTTTTAAGTGGGAGAACTTGCACTTTTGGTGGCTGACTAAATACTTTTTTGCCCCACTGTACGCTCCGGCCCACCGCCACCCTTACAGAATAAGGGTTAGAAGATGGATATCTAAGATGGTGCCAGAAATCAATGGACATACTTTGTGCTGATGAAGGTTCTTAGTCATCCAGGTCATAGTCATTCCGTAAAAATTCAAAAAATATCCACTGGACTTGGTTTTCAAGATTTGAAGACGTTTCGCCACCTCTCCAGGAACCTTTCTCAATTCAAATGTCTGGATCCGCAGTGAGTTTGAGTCTTATATGGACAAGGCCTTGTATTGCTTGGAAACATGCAAATGGTAACCGATGAATGGGTCGTTAAGTTCCATCGTTAGCCTGTAATATCTGAACCTGTCTGTGATTCTAGGGCTCGGTCGTTAAAGGGGGGATTGCCATTAAGGGGGGGATTGTCTCCTGTAATACCTGAAACCTGTCTATGATTGTTAAGGGTCGGTCGTTAAGGAGGTATTGTTCACCGGCTGGAGCGGGTAGGTCCCTTGTTCCTCTGTGATGGGGTGGGGGGTTTGGTGATATCTGGAAGGGATCATGTCTATGATTGAATTGTATGTTTTTGGAAGCTGGAATCTGAGTCCACCACCTCTGTTTAAAGTTGGTTTTTCTCTCTTAACATAGATGGCTTCCTTCACGCCCCTCTCAAACCACCTATTTTCTTTATCCTGTCCTTCAGTAGAGTGATAATTTTGTCTTGGTAGTCTGAGGTGTTGAGGACTACGGTGCATCTTCCTTTGTCTGCTGGTAATATGGTGATGCTTTGGTCCTGGCTCAGGGATGTTATGGCTTTCATTTCCTAGAATCATAGACAGGTTCAGATATTACAGGCTAACGATGGAACTAAACGACCCATTCATCGGTTATCATTTGCATGTTTCCAAGCAATACAAGGCCTTGTCCATATAAGACTCAAACTCACTGCTGATCCAGACATTTGAATTGAGAAAGCTTCCTGGAGAGGTGGCGAAACGTCTTCAAATCTTGAAAACCAAGTCCAGTGGATATTTTTTGAATTTTTATGGAATGGACATACTTCCTCAAATAATTGTTTTGGTCTGTGTTAGGGTTACCCAAAAGTTGAGGATAAAGCTAATAATTATGATAACTCGGAAAGCTCATGTGGATGAAAACAATTCAAACTGTTTTTAATTTATAGAGTTTCCTCCAATGCTTCTTCACTTGCTAAAATATGTTGTCATACTTGAAAGGATGCATTTGCCTTTTTAATTAAATTCATCTTGTTTAAAGAATCCTATAAAGATATGACTCCTGAGAGGAGTTACGTTATCCCCAGGATAATGGATTATTTCACAGAGCCATGACTGTGTGAGTTTGGTAAATGTATTAAATAGAAATCTAGGATTATTTTTTTTTCTTCCTCGTCCATTGAGGAAAAAAGGCTGCTCTAATTTTGTGAAATGTTTTATATATAACAGCAGACTGTTTTTCCAGATGAAGTATAATTCCTCCAAATGTCTGAAGTATCATTATCTCTCCAATTTCCCAATGTGCTTCAAAGTACTCTGCTATTAATGAAACAGGAGAGCCAGTCTCTTGCAAATAAGTACCTTACTTTTCTAATGCAGTGAGATCAGTTGGTCTTTTTACCCTTGTATACTATTTTGAATTCAAGTTTTATCCCAACAAATTAGTTGTGGAATTTTTTTACAAAAAAGTTAGTGAGACTAAACTTGCATTAGTTAGCAGGTTCTTACCTCTGAAGGTATATGCACTGACAATTTTCCCTAAAAACTGACAGATCATCATAAAAATCCTTTTTATGTAATAGCTGTATTGTTTTCCGAATAGAGCATTGTTAAATGCAAAGGGAGTTGCTCCACCTTTTAGTTCATCATATAAGAAAATGCATTGTTAAGATCAAAGTTCTTCAGAAAGTAATGCCCATCAAGGGCATGTTTGTGCCCAGAAAGACCCAAAGTGGAATACAGCATAACATGTCATTAATCTTTTTAATCAGATTCATTGACAACACAGGAGTTAAAAAAGAAAGCTATACAATACAGTGGCAGAAATGAGAACATAATAAATGATTAGAAAAAGATATATATAGTTTTTTTCCCCCCTTATATTATTATTAAGCATCCTCCCTTGCATGATGCATTCACAGTCCTCTTATTTTTTGTACGGTAATAGTCTGCTTGGGGTCCTCCCTGGCTGTACCAATGCAAATGTAGAATGCCTGAGGGAGTGAAGGTAGCGGGAAGACCACATCCTCACACACATTAAATACAGCAACATTACTAACATATATGACACTGATTAAGTCAGATTTAAAGGGGAGCAGTATGGATGACAGGGAGGTTAAAGAGTAGCCTGTGGAGGAAGAAGCAAAGGTCAACAGCATGAAGCTGCTAAAAAAAGGAATGCTTAGCTGCTGAACTCACAGTAAGAAAAGGCTCCCATTGTCATGATTGGTTCAAGGTTAAACCCACATGCAGAACACAAACGGAGGCTGAGTAAAAGTTTAACAAAGTCTATTGAAATAAGTCTTGACACAAAGACATGAACTGGATCAGGTACTGGTCCGGGTTGGGTTCACTGATGTCTGCAGAGATGGACAGTTTGATTAGCCAGGCAGTCAGATGATTAATTGAGTCTTAAGATAATTCAGAGTCTACCTTGAAGAAGTCCAGGCTTTACTTGTGAGAGAGGGAACCGTTGGGTCCAGAGACTGTTGGTTCAGCAGAGTGCACAAGCAGCAGCAACGTCTAGCTTCTGACTTTGAATGGCAGACCTTGATCAGAGTTTCCAGCTCTTCTCTGAGAGCAGCAGGAGAAATCCAGACTGGAATCTTCAGGTTTGGCTCACCAGGGCTGGCAGGCAGGTTAAGCTCACCCAGAGCTTCAGACCCGAGACAGGTTTCCTGTGAGCAAAGACAGAGGCAGATTAGAATCAGGTTTCTCACTTGAGATGATTAAGATTCTTTCTGGTAACAGAGGCTCAGGTTTGCTAACCAAACTAAGGTCAACACTGCGGCGTTGAAGGAAGGTCTGGCAGCTGCTTATGTAGGGAAGGTTTCTTATGAGCAGACGAGCTCCAGGTGTGCTGGAGGGCTCCAGCCCAGGAGACCCACGGCGCACTCTGCTGGAGAAAGGTGGTACATCCCCAGATCCCAACAGTAACCCCAGTCCCTAACAGAAAACAAAAAACAGAAGAGGATCCTCGGCGCCCTCTGGTGGGCAAGCCTCAGGATCCCAACACCCATAGACTGGCTTGATATATATGGAGGTGGATACACTGATGCTTGTTTATAAAAAAGTTATCTAATTAAGTTATTTTTAAGGATAAATTAAATAAACAATATCTAAAATCTTTCTTTAGATATTCTGTACAATGAGACCGTTACACTTTTATCAGTGGTGAATCCCTGATTGTACACTTGCCAGAAAACTGGATGTGTTTAAATAACCAAGGGCTGTGATGTAGGCTATTACAGAAAATACAAGGACCATTATAGAAATGAGGTTAACTGACTGGGTCCCAAAAGACACAGTGTGTTATCACAGTAATTTCGACAATATTAAAGAGGATGTTGTTTAGTTTTTTTATGGACAACTGGAGTCACATCTTTTAGTAAAAACTGCAGGAAGAAAGCTGTCATTGCAGCAACATTTTGGACAAATCAGATCTGTATAAAAAGAAACAAAAAACATGTTTGAATGAAACCACTCTCAGCATTTCCTCCAAAAAAAAAAAAAAAGAAACAATCCCCGGATGCACTAAATAACCTTTGTGTTTTTGGATTAGCATTTTCTCAAACAAATCATGTATCCCCTTGGGCCAGGAGGAATCCCCCTCTCTCCAGCAGCTTTAAGAGCATCTTTTGGCTATGCAAGGGTATGACTGAGTACAACCAGACCATCAACCTTCAAAAAAAAGAGAAAAATTGTTCTCATCCACTGGCCTCTATGACTGCATGAAAAGTGCAGCTTAAGTACATGTTCTATTTTTATTCGGATATTTATCAAATTTCACATAGAAAATTTAAAGAAGGTTGGGAGCTCTATTGAGAAAGACATATTTCTCATCAACCGTTACCTCTATATTCAATCTAGCTGCATAAATCATTGATCACTACAGTAAAAACATTCCTAAAAAGAAAGTTAAAAAAAACAAACTACTGGACTTTATTTTCCAAGTTTGAAGATGTTTTTCTTCCCATCCATCAAGCTTTATTGATTTTAAAATGTCTAGAGTAGTGTTGAATTCCAAGTTTTATAGAGTAGCTCAACAAATGCCTCGTTATGACTATTAAAACATGCAAATTGAACCAAAAACAGGTCCATCCCTTTTAATGGGGAGTCATTAAGGTCGTTGTAGGCCTGCAAATTAGCCTGAAACTAGCCCTCTGTAAAAACACAGTTTGTTTACACTACCCACCTTCAAAATAGCATTAAAAGCACAGGGGTCCGTTTCATGAAGCAGGTCTAACAAATTCAGATTCAAATCCGCAACTCTAAATTGATCAAGCCAAAAGTCGGTAACTTTGAGTGTTCGGATTCACAACGGCTGCTATCAGTTAGTTCAATTAACTTCAAGTAGGTTCACTCAGAGTTAGGCGCCTGCCCAGCAAGTATGAAAAGCTATTATCAATGGAGCACCGATTCAAAGAGTCACCATGAAAACAGGCAAATGAAGTTCCTATTTTACTCCAATGGAACTAGAGATTTTAATGCAGAAATGCCAAAAAAAAATGTAATAAAGGAGAGGGTGTTTAAAAGACAGAGAATCAGCACTACAGCCAAGAAGGAGAAGAAGGTGGCGAAGGAGAAGATTGTTGTTCCTGTTAATGCGTAAGTTTATATGAAGTTTCTTTGGTGGGCCATTTTTACATTTCTTTAAAGCACTTTCCTCTCCGTTGTTCCATTTGTAGATCACTAAAATAAGATTCTTCCTGACCAAAATTACACTCCTAGACCTTACTGTAATAATATATTTTTTAAATTAAATTTTTGTAGCAGAAACTGAATTTTAGAAAGTACAAAAAAAACTATATTATACTTGTAAGAGTTAAGTTTTATATATCTAAAAATGCTTACACATTTTAAATGGCCGTTCTGACATTTATCAGCTTGACTGAAAATGTATGATATCTGAAAACCCTTTTTTTCATAGTTAACATAATAAAAATGCTGACCAGTAATATTAGGAAAATGGAGATCTGAAATTAATTTATCGAATATTTATTCTAGATGTGGAGAATATAATTTTGTTTGAAATGATCCTTTAGACAAATATATATATATATTTTCAGATATCAGGATTTTTTTCCAGCCTGAGCACCTGCCCCCCAAAATCTTTTTGCATGGCACTGTTCTCTATAGTACTACATGGCTCCTGACAATATAAGGCTTATATTCATTATCAGTGTCGATCAGTGGTCTTTAAAGGAGTTTTGTTGTAGTTTGCCTTGTCACCCATAATTAATGCATGGGTCGTTTATAACAGTACATTTTTCCAACCAATGGGAAGCAAGCTGATAGCTAAGAAAATTGCTTGCGTGTTTAATCATGGGCTAAAATGGTTGGGAGGACAGACATTTGCTCAGCTGAGGCTTAAAAGATTGTTATGAATAGACTTAATGACAAAAGGATAAAGCTTAGAAATAAATCTGAGATTTTATCTGTACATCCCATTTTTCAAGTAGTGCTACCAAAAATGCCTTCACATAGGTTGATACCTAAAAGGTTGAAGTGATAATAAAGAGCTTAATTGACAGCTGTACCAGAGCTCTGCAGAGGCAGAGCTGTAACCTTCGGCTCAAAGACAAGAGGCTCTCAATATTTTTGGCCCCATCGTAAATGCAGGCTCTCTGAAGGGTTTAAATAAAGGATCTCAATGATATGACATCTCCTGCATATATAACTAGATTCATTAGCTTTCATTATCAGAAGAGTTTGGGAAAAAGTCAAAATCTTCCTCATTGAAAAAAATGAATTCTTTTGGAATCCTTTGTTTACATTCACAAGTGCAAAAATGCAAGAAGAAAAAACTATTTGTTTTTAGTTGGAACATAGACAAAGATACTGTACCTCATCTGATAGGAGAACACTTTAATTGAAAACTTATAGGGTTAAAAGTCTGCCTCTTAGCATTTTTTTGGGCTCTTTTTCCTCCTCTCAGCAGTCCCTCAGTTCCTACTGGTATGTCTCGCATACAGTGGGGCAAAAAAGTATTTAGTCAGCCACCAACAGTGCAAGTTCTCCCACTTAAAAAGATGAGAGAGGCCGATAATTTTCATCATAGATATACCTCAACTATGAGAGACAAAATGAGAAAAAAAAATCCAGAAAATCACATTGTCTGATTTTTAAAGAATTTATTTGCAAAATATGGTGGAAAATAAGTATTTGGTCAATAACAAAAGTTCATCTCAATTAGGGCTGGGCGATATAGAAAAAAAGCTTACCGATAAAAAAAAAATGCATATTGATCGATATCAATAATTATTGAAAAGATTTGAAACCATATTTTATGTGCAGCTCTGCCTGGAAATTTTATGATATTGCTAAATTATTTAATTTTAATAAAGAACACAAACACAAACTTCCAATTAAATCTTTATTCAACCAACTTTTTTAACCATAACAGAATTGTTTTAAAGAAAAATAACTTAAAAGACCTAAATTATGTTATTAAATACTGACAAAGAATAAACTAAAGGGACAAGAAAAGTGACCAAAATAAATATAACAAATAAATAAATGGACCCCCCCCCGCATTCTTCTAAGCTGAAACTGGTTCAGCTTAGCTTCCTGCTTTAACCTGAGTTATTACTTTGAAGTTGCTGGCCCCTCAGCATGTTTCTCTCACTCGTTAGAACTACGTGGGAAACTGCCCAGAACTGAATATATATATATTTTCCCGAAATTCCCGAAGATTCCTTGGAGGACGACGCAGAAGCGCACCGGGGCCTACACAGCTCGTACTCCTGCGGGTGTGAGTGGCCGAGATGATAAAAAAAAGTTGGTTGTGTTATCAGACTTCGTTTTCACTGGTTCCCGACACATTTTACAGATGACTGGTGTTTGTTTTTTGTCCGACTTGCCATGAACGAAATACTGCCAAACTGGCGAACTACAAAAACCCTTCTTTGGAACAATTTCCTCCGCCTCTCCTTGCTGCGACATCTTCATGTGCTCTGTGTTGTGGTTTGAGAGGGCGGCGCTTGGTGACGGCGTGCCTGGGTCCGCGATTGTGATTGGTTGGGAGGAAGTAGTGACTAGCATAAACCAACATGCTAGGCTACAATGAGAAGGAAGGAAAACTGCGTTTTTTTTTTAGCGAACTTTTATCGACCCTCTTTTTTTCTATTGCGCCACACGTCTATCGATCGATATATATTGTTATTGAATCATCGCCCAGCCCTAATCTCAATACTTCATTTATATACCCTTTGTTGGCAATGACAGAGATCAAACGTTTTCTGTAAGTCTTCACAAGGTTTTCACACACTGTTGCTGGTATTTTGGCCCATTCCTCCATGCAGATCTCCTCTAGTGCAGTGATGTTCTGGGGCTGTCGCTGGGCAACACGGACTTTCAACTCCCTCCAAAGATTTTCTATGGGGTTGAGATCTGGAGACTGGCTAGGCCACTCCAGGACCTTGAAATGCTTCTTACGAAGCCACTCCTTCGTTACCCGGGCGGTGTGTTTGGGATCATTGTCATGCTGAAAGACCCAGCCACGTTTCATCTTCAATGCCCTTGCTGATGGAAGGAGGTTTTCACTCAAAATTTGACGATACATGGCCCCATTCATTCTTTCCTTCACACAGATCAGTCGTCCTGGTCTCTTAGCAGAAAAACAGCCCCAAAGCATGATGTTTCCACCCCCATGCTTCACTGTAGGTATGGTGTTCTTTGGCTGCAACTCAGCATTCTCTCTCCTCCAAACACGACGAGTAGAGTTTTTACCAAAAAGTTCTATTTTGGTTTCATCTGACCATATGATATTCTCCCAGTCATCGTCTGGATCATCCAAATGCTCTCTAGCAAACTTGAGACGGGCCTTGACATGTACTGGCTTAAGCAGGGGGACACGTCTGGCACTGCAGGATTTGAGTCCCTGGCGGCGTAGTGTGTTACTGATGGTAGCCTTTGTTACTTTGGTCCCAGCTCTCTGCAGGTCATTCACTAGGTCCCCCCGTGTGGTTCTGGGATTTTTACTCTCCGTTCTTGTGATCATTTTGACCCCACGGGGTGAGATCTTGCGTGGAGCCCCAGATCGAGGAAGATTATCAGTGGTCTTGTATGTTTTCCATTTTGTAATAATTGATCCCACAGTTGATTTCTTCACACCAAGCTGTTTACCTATTGCAGATTCAGACTTCCCAGCCTGGTGCAGGTCTATAATTTTGTTTCGGGTGTCCTTTGACAGCTCTCTAGTTTTGGCCATGGTGGAGTTTAGAGTGTGACTGTTTGAGGTTGTGGACAGGTGTCTTTTATACTGATACCGGGTTCAAACAGGTGCCATTAATGAAGGTAACGAGTGGAGGACAGAGGAGCCTCTTACAGAAGAAGTTACAGGTCTGTGAGAGCCAGAAATCTTGCTTGTTTGTAACTGACCAAATACTTATTTTCCACCATATTTTGCAAATAAATTCTTTAAAAATCAGACAATGTGATTTTCTGGATTTTTTTTTCTCATTTTGTCTCTCATAGTTGAGGTATATCTATGATGAAAATTACCGGCCTCTCTCATCTTTTTGAGTGGGAGAACTTGCACTATTGGTGGCTGACTAAATACTTTTTTGCCCGACTGTATCTGTATTGCACATCCACTCTCTTCTCCTCTCATTCTCTTTTATGGCAATCAGATTCAGGTTTTTAGGATAGCCTCGTCTTTTTTGTTAGATTTTATCATTTTAATTTAACATGGCTAGTTTAATAATTTGTTTTTATTTAATTTTTTTTTATGACTGTAACTTGTATTTTAGTAAAAAGAAAACAGAAATGACTTATAGTTCAATTTGTCAGAAATCCAACTGATTCCCACGTTTTCTTTGATTAGTTATGTGGGGATGTACTCCGTCATCATTCAGCTAAGGTCTTATGAATCTGTAGAAAAAAAGGATATTTATGAATATATATTAAGAGGTTCTTGGCTTTCATGGAGGTACACCTCATCACATATATCTATCTATGATGCAGTTATTGTGCTATCGGCATTTGATAAGCAGTACACCCAACAAGAGGATGCTAAAGCATGGGTTTTCAGCTCCTCAGGAGCCCCTGCTGTACAAGTTTCAGTTTGTGTCTCTGTTCTACCATACCCAAATCAAATGATTGCATCACCTTCTCAGCAGTCATCAAGGCCCGGAGAGGTCCGTTAATTAAACATTTATTTGCATGTATGAATAGATGGGGACATCTAAAATATGCAACATAATAGATCCTTAGGACAAAGGTCAAGTTTTCCAGATGAAATTATTTGAAAGCAAAATTGACATTAGCATCAAAATAACTGATAGTGTAGTCTCCATAAAGTATCAGACTGAAAGTCTTTAGATTAAATCTTTCAGAGTTTAGAATTTAGCTGAATACAATGAGGTCTTAAAATGTAAAAAATATAAGGTTTAAGTTTTTTTTTTATCTAAAGCAAAAAGGATTTGGTTAATCATCTCAATTAAGAACAACCTTAGTGAAAGACAACCATATTTATTGAAGAAAAACAATATACAAACAGCAATTTAAAAAAAAATACTGTATATTGCTGTATAGATGTGCAATACTAAAATTACTGAAACTCCTTTTGAATCAGGTCAAGCATTCAGTATTCTTGAGTTCACACCTGATATCATATCATCCTGACATAATGTTAGGATGCAAGAGTTTGCCTTGCAGGTTCAAGCACCGGCTCTGGTTTTCATTGTTGTGTCCTTGGGCAAGACACTTCCCCTGCATTGCTTACTGATGCTGGTCAAAGGGCCCAGTGAGTGAATGAGGAAATGTAGTGCAAGACCACTGACTTGACCCGATATATAAGTATATAAGTACAGGCTATTTACCATTTTGTTGATTTCTGTCCTTTTAGGAAAATGAACACAACACCAAATATCCCATCCGCCATTGTGAAAGAATTGATTTAAAATTGAATTAGCAGTCTGTGGCTGTGGAGTGTAAAAGGTGCCCTAACCTCTGATTTGGTTTCCACTTGAGAAGATATGGCCTGAAAGTACAATCACTCAGTATAAAATGATTTTTTGAGCCAATTAAGTGGTGTGACTGCGAGTGTGACCAAACTCTCCTTTCTTTAAAAAAATCCACTCAGTTTTCCTTTAACATGCTTCAAATCTTGTACAGTATTTGAATGAATTCACTCTTAAATAAATGTCTTCATTTTATATATATATATATATATATATATATACACATTATTTGCATTGGTGTTTAATTAATAGTTTTTTTTAAGGCTTGCCTTTATGTAACTGCTCTTATTGTGAACGAGAGAATAAACAAATCTAGGAAAATCTTGACTACTCATTTTTGACTACTGACTGCTGGATGTCTTAGTTTTATCAACTTCAGTTTTTTCACTACAACTTCTCCTTCTGAGATACTGTACTGAGTTGGAATAAGACAATTTAAAAAAACTACATTTCATGATATTATTAGGAGCAGAGCTCAAATTCCACATTAACAACTTGTTGTATTTACTTTAAGTTATTGTCCTACAAAAGGGACTCTGCCAACTCATATTGCTTCCATCATTAGCTGTATGCAGAATCTATGCCACGAATTGTGCCTGGTAGAAACTGTATCTGTAGAAATCTTTATCCTGTTGTTTTTTACACAACCCTTTTAGGTGGAGACAGTTTTTGGCTCTCCCAACATGACGGTGGCTTATCACGTTACAGGAGGGGATACAGTTTTCCCTCCTTCTGTAGTAGTGGAAGGCTTGACATCCTACGGCCGCGATAAGCTGATTGCAGACCTGCGACAGTACCTCCCCATGGTGACAGCCCTGCCCCTTCCTGTTGCTTTGTGGAGATCCAGCCCTGCCACTGGCTTCCAGCTGAAAACAGGTCAGCTCTCATTCAGGGTGATAACAGGCATGACACAGATCCACTTCAGACTACATCCTGTTCCTTTCCCTCCTGTAACTTTGAAATAACAAAAATAGAAAGTGAATGTTTTCACACCACATCTGAGAATAAAAAGACACGACACATGCATAGGAATTTCTTAACTGTACATAAACAACAGTACCTAAAACGTACTTTTCACTGTATGTTTTTTTCAAGAACACTGAATTGTCTTGTGACAGAAATGTGGTATATACTGTAAATAAACCTGGCTAAAACAAACTATTGCAGCCTATAAAACCTACTATTATATGCAGCTCCTGTTTGTGTTGCAGTGTTGCAGTTTGTGGGAGCGGATGATGATCCCCGATCCTGTCGTTTCTTGCAAATGATGGAGCAAAGGCTTGAGAAGGTCTTTTCTGAGGCGCAGGCCAAAGTACTCAACACAAAAAGCCGACTTGCAGTTCAAGTACTGTGGTTTTCTTCATTTCTATTAATTCATTCATGTTATAAATGTAATAATGTAACTGAAGTAGACAGGATCACTACATTTAAGTACAAGTTATAAGCATTTATTCAAATTAGGGAGATTAGAATTCAATGTACTAAATAGATTTTGGAGCTAATTAGAACACACTTAAAACAATCTCAGTTCTTCTTCGAGATCATTGTCATCTGGCAGTATATAAAGTTTATCATCCTTAAACAGATTGAAATTGTGTACAATTTGCAAAATTATCACCTTGTGAATTGGGGTGGGTTTTTTTCAGAAGCAGCTGCTCTGATTGAAGGTAATTATGCTAGTCAGAGACTGTTTATATTCGTTTTAATGAGCTGCCACCTTAAAGTGCACCATCTATTAAAGCTTATTTAACACTCACAGGTTAAAGTAAAAATGATGTTGCTGTTTTTTGCATGCTTTTATAGTTGACTGTTTTGGGTATTTTGTACTTTTTGCTGTTATTCCCTTGTATCCCTGCACCATGTTATCTTTCTGACCTGATCTCTGTATTTATTTTCATCTTTTCTTAGATTCTGAGTGTCTCTCAGGCACACGCCTCCCCTGCTGTGTCTTTGGTCTACGCTGTAAAGAATGGGACTGTCTTTCTCAATGGAACAGTTGCCTCCAACCTTCTTGGTCAGCTTTCTGCTGAGCTTGTGGGCTACTTCCTCTTCTATCCTCCTCTTATCATTGCTGAGCGTAAGTTCCATTTTTTTCATAATCAAGGCCAATGTTAATACAATAACTATTGCAAAGGGTCTTTGGGCTTCTTTTTGGAATGATGGGAGCATTAAAGTGTTAATTCAGAGAAAGTTCTTCTAAGCTTTGGCCCATATGGAGCCTCTGAGATCACGTAAAATTCCTGTCTGCCTAAATGACAACAAGTTTCAAATAATCCAATTTTTTATTATTTTTTTATTATTTTTTTTTACTTTTATGCAGCTTTTGAGGAAATATTCCTCCATCATCTGTAGAAAAATTGTGCAAAAGCCAAATAAGGAATGACAGGGAACAGCAGGAGTTTAGGCAGCAGTCTCAGTGGGAGACCAGTGTGTCTGTGTGAAGAGATACAGCAGACAAAGAACTGAGATAGAAAAAAGCAAGTAGTAGTGCATGATTGGCAAAAAATCATCTAATTAATCAGAGATTGATTCTTAGATGATTGATTGTGATGTATCACATTTTTATCAAATAGCATTAGACACAATGAGAAATATTCAGTTTAAAGTTTGATGAACGAGTCTATTACAAATGAACAGTATTATCTACCTTTATCTGGTAAAAAACTAGAATATTGTAGTTTTTCTTCCCTGCTGTCATTCAGCCATTTTGTAAATACAGGTGCAGTTCCATTTAAAATACACTGATCAAAAAAATAAAGGGGACATTCAAAGAGCACATCCTAGATCTGAATGAATGCAATATTGTCATTGAATACTTTGTTCTGTACAAAGTTGAATGTGCTGACAACAAAATCACACAAAAATCATCAATGGAAATCAGATTAATTAACCAAATGAGGCCTAGATTTGGAATCACACACAAAATTAAAGTGTAAAATCACATTACAAGCTGCTCAAACATTGATGTTATATCCTTAGAACTAGTCAAAAATAGGCTCAGTAGTGTGTTTGGCCTCCACATGCCAGTATGAGCTCCCTTCAATGCCTGGACATGCTCCTGATGATGTGGAGGATGGTAACCGGAGGGATCTCCTCTCCCAGACCTGGACTTAAGCATCAGCCAACTTCTGAACTGCGGTGCAATGTGACGGTGGTGGTGGGATCAAAACATGATGTACCAAATGTGCTCAATTGGATTCACGTCTGGGGAACTTATGGACCAGTCCATGGCTTCAATTCGTTCATTTTTCAGGAACTTCTGACACTCACCAGCCACATTAGGTCTACAATTGTCTTGCATTAGGAGGAACCCAGGGCCAACCACACCAGCATGTGGTATTGCAAGAGTTCTGAGGATCTCATCTCCGTAGCTTATGGCATTCATGGTACCTCTGGTGAGCATATGAAAGGCTGTGTTCACCTCCAAAGAAAGGCACCATTACTGACCCACTTCCAAACTGGTCATTCTGAGTTGCAGGTAGCAGATCACTCTCCACAGTGTCTCAAGACTCTGTCACGTCTGTCAAATGCGCTCAGTGTGAACCTGCATTCATTTGTGAAGAGCACAGGGCACCATTAGCGATTTGGCCAATCATGATGTTCTCTGTAAAAATGCCAAGCGTCCAGGACTGTATTGGACTTGAAGCACAACCCAACGTTGGGCTCTCATGAAGTCAGTCTCATGGTACCACGGGTGTGAAAACATCACCAACATTCAAAAGTTACCAGAACATCAGCGGGAAAGCATAGGTACTGAGAAGTGCTCTGTGGTCCCCACCTGCAGAACCGCTCTTTTATTTAGTGAGTCTTGCTAATTGCAAATCATTTCCACCTATTTTCTATTCCATTTGCACAACATTTGAAATTGATTCCCAATGAGTGATGCTTCCTAAGTGGATAGTTAAATTTCCCAGAAGTTTGATTAAATTCAATCTATAATGTGTTATTTACGTTTTCCCTTTATATTTTGAGCAGTGTACATTACTGCAATGAATCCACCAGCTTTATACTTCATACTTGTATAAATTCCCCAACTATGAACGGGAAAATCTTTTTTTTTTTAAAGAGTATTTTTCATACTTAGCCACATCATAACAGCCAGCACATGTGAATAACAGTGTGACGTTATAAGTGTCTAAATGCAATATAATTACTTTAATGAGAGTAACCATTGTAGCTGATTTGTGATTTTACTTTTTTTACATCTCTTTTCACTCCAATATTGTTTGGTTGGAGATAAGTACAGATTTTGTATTATTCCTTACACAGATTATTTGGTATTTTAAATGCGAACACATCAGCCGTGCAACCATAAACATTTCTTCAGGTTTTACTATGTAGCTTCTGTAGATTTGTAGCCTATTGCAGTGAACGGACAAACGGAGATCAGCAAAACAAGTGTTTCATCTGCATTTCATTTACAACTGCAATGTGTGAACAGAAAAAGTTAATAAAAGGGAAGTTTAACTCCACCCAACCAGTAAGTGTCACGCTAGCCTACTCACATTCTAATCCGTGCTGTTTGCCAGATGAATAGTGGGAGTGTCTGTGCACCTTCTGAGCCCCTTTTCTTCATTTAGTCAGCACTGAAAATCAAAAGCTTAATCAAGGCTCACCCTCGTTTGCTTCTGTTTGAACAAGCCATTTCTTAGCTCTATCACAGAGCTAATAGGATCTGGAAATGCACTTTTTGCATTTCAGACCCATGAACATTTATATTTTTTTCAATAAAATTATTACTTATATTCTGCACCACCCTAGACGTTCTTCACATTTTTGGAAGTATGATAGCTTTAAAGAAGTAGCTGTAGCTATGACCTTTAATGCTGTTAAATATGCTCAAATGAATCTACTCTAAATAGGCTCTAAGGGTTGTCATCATGTCAGACTCAACACATTATAAAAACTATGCACTGCTAAACTGTTAATGCTCTGCTTCCTTTTGTGCTTCTGTTATTGATTGTGCGCACAAAATTGCCTCAGTGTCCTATAAAACATAATCCTGTACTTACAAGCTTCTTTGATAAACTTAAACAGCCCTCAAGAGAGTAGAGTTGTAAAGATGCATGTACAACATTGGAGTTGTCTGTGGTTAAAACCGAATGTATTCATTATTTTGTTTAAGAATAATTACCCATAATATTTTACCATTGAGCTGTGTTCCTCTTCATCAGTGGTTTTCAAAGTGGGGCCAGCAGTCCATGGGAGGCCAACAGGAAGCACTGGGGGACTCAGAAAAATAGAAGAAAAAAAAAATAAAATAGGTTACAATAAAAAAAAAAAAATCTATATTTAAATAGAGACTGTGTTTTTTGAAACATAGCTTCTTCTATATGTTGAATAATAATACATAAAACTAAGAGAGACTTTATGCATTGAGCAGCATGAGTCACAATCTATATGATGGAGCTTTTCTGTTTTGTTCACAGCCTTGAAAGCATTTTTATATTACAACATGCAATTTGCAGCACTGTCTTTGCCACATTGGTGTAACTGTTGTTTCAGAAATGCCCTAGGAAGATTTATTTCCAAATTTGTCTCAATTTCCCTTCACAAGAACAGATCGGTAATTTTAAGTCAAGTAAATCAAAGTTTTAGTAAAAAAAAAAACACTTGGAATTCATTAATGATCCAGTTTTTACATACATATTGAAGGTCAACTGCAACATCAGAATTTTCACTATTTAAATATTTGGCAACTCACTCTGACCATGATGTAAATCTCACATACTTGCTTGCAATAGTCTTAGATTGAATTAAAAAGATTTTCTGTATGTACGTCCAATCTTGTCTTTTTTTCTGCTTAATTCCACCTCCAGACAGAAAATCTTTTAAAAATATCCCAGAGTCTTTGTTCCATGCCAAATCTGAGCAAGAAAAATCATGAATGCAACTTTCATACAAACACTGAAATAAATTAAATGTTTTTCATACTAGAGTACCATTATCTGGCATGTTAGAAATATTGATTGAACAACTTGTAGCAGCTAAAATCATATTTTAGGCGTTTTCCTCAAGGTCCTAGATGTTGTAGGGTTGTGTTGGCTGACGCGACTCTTCAACATTGCATGGACATCGGGGGCAGTCCCCCTGGATTGGCAGACTGGGGTGGTGGTCCCCCTATTCAAAAAGGGGGACCGGAGGGTGTGCTCCAATTACAGGGGAGTCACACTCTTAAGCCTCCCCGGTAAGGTCTATATGGGGTTGCTGGAGAGGAGGGTCCGTCGGATAGTCGAACCTCGGATTCAGGAAGAGCAGTGTGGTTTCCGTCCTGGTCGTGGAACGCTGGACCAGCTCTGCACCCTCAGCAGGGTCCTGGAGGGTGCACGGGAGTTCGCCCAACCAGTCTACATGTGCTTTGTGGACTTGGAGAAGGCGTTCGACCGTGTCCCTCGGGGGGCCCTGTGGGGGGTTCTCCGGGAGTACGAGGTGCCGGGCCATTTGATACGGGCTGTCAGGTCCCTGTATGACCGGTGTCAGAGTCTGGTCCGCATTGCCGGCAGTAAGTCGGGCTCGTTTCCGGTGAGAGTTGGACTCAGCCAGGGCTGCCCTTTGTCACCGATTCTGCTCATTACCTTCATGGACAGAATTTCTAGGCGCAGCCAAGGTGTTGAGGGGATCCGTTTTGGTGGCCTTAGGATTGCGTCTCTGCTTTTTGCAGATGATGTGGTCCTATTGGCTTCATCAGGTCGTGATCTGCAGCTCTCACTGGATCGGTTCGCAGCCGAGTGTGAAGCGGCCGGGATGGGGATCAGTGCCTCCAAATCCGAGGCCATGGTCTTGAGCCGGAAAAGGGTAGAGTGCCTTCTCCGGGTCAGGGGGGGTGTCCTGCCCCAAGTGGAGGAGTTTAAGTATCTTGGGATCTTGTTCACGAATGAGGGAAGAAGGGAGCGGGAGATCGACAGGCGGATTGGTGCAGCGTCTGCCGTGAAGCGGGCGCTGTACCGGTCCGTCGTGGTGAAGAGAGAGCTGAGTCAAAAAGCGAAGCTCTCGATTTACCGGTCAATCTACGTTCCTACCCTCATCTATGGTCATGAACTGTGGGTAATGACCGAAAGAACGAGATCGCGGATACAAGCGGCCGAAATGGGATTCCTCCGTAGGGTGGCTGGGCTCTCCCTTAGAGATAGGGTGAGAAGCTCGGTCATCCGGGAGGGACTCGGAGTAGAGCCGCTGCTCCTCCACGTCGAGAGGAGCCAGTTGAGGTGGCTTGGGCATCTGTTTAGGATGCCTCCTGGACGCCTCCCTGGTGAGGTGTTCCGGGCACGTCCCACCGAGGGGAGGCCCCGGGGAAGACCCAGGACACGCTGGAGAGACTATGTTTCTCGGCTGGCCTGGGAACGCCTTGGGGTTCCTCCTGAAGAGCTGGAAGAAGTGGCTGGGGAGAGGGAAGTCTGGGCCTCCCTTCTTAAGCTGCTGCCCCCGCGACCCGACCCCAGATAAGCGGAGGAAGATGGATGGATGGATGGCGTTTTGTTTCTGTCGCTGTAGGTCTTACATGCGCTCAGTCAAGAATCGCTATGCAGGTCTTCATTTGGACTTTTTCTTAAAGCCATTTATTTCCGAGGGCCACTGTATTTCCATATTAATTTAGAATAGATAAATAAAATATACATACATTTAGCAACACATGAACAGAATTACTCTTGACCTTTAAATAGCCCATCCCCCTTCCAACACAATCAGTGTACAGAAGTAGATGCATCCCCCCGGTGGAGATAAAAACAGAGAAATAATCTAAATGGCTCCTAAAACCCTTTACCATGACATCCTGTCATTAACAATGACAGATGTTATATCAGCACAAGTCAGTGGTTACCACAACAATAAAACCTAACATTGAAGTGTGACGACTATGAGCAAAGGAACTCGATAATCATTAGGCAGTACATTATATAAATGTTTTATTTAAAAAAAGTTAGCATTATATATTTCAAGTTGGTCTCATTTTATGAAGCAGATCTCTTTTAATACATGCAAATGCAAGCACAGCTAATATGTCTAGCTCCTAACTTTATATCAGTTTAATGTTTTTCTCTCTACAGCCCTAAAGCAACAGAGAGTGAAGTGATCAAACTAGAGAACTTCTTGGAAACTTTTTTATCGTTATGTTTTTGCAAATCAGTTCTGCAAGATTGTTAAAATACTGTTGGATGATGCATCGATATTTATGATTTAAAGATAAATAATTTGGAGATGATGCATTAACTGGAACTTAAAATGCACTCAGTTATAATACATTTACATGTAACCTATAAAATGACAGCACTAACTTGTACTAATCTCAAGATAAATGCAAACCTCTCCAATTACATCCCGTTTTCATTTAAAATCGTTCTGTTTACACCATGTGTAGAATGCAAACAGCTCTTCTAGAGAATGTGAATGTTTGCTCTGGCTATAAATCTTAATATAAAAAATAATAATACAGGATGTTCCTGTATTATTATTTGAACGTCCCCCTTAATATGTCAAATACTAAAAATGTGGACTTACTGTTTTAGCTAAGAGAGATATTAAAATGCTTTGTTGAGCTATTTTAGGAGCAGATCAGTCTCTGCATTTGGTTTTCAGGATGAAAAGGACTTATAGCATGCTTTACAAACATTTAGCGAGTGTAAAAACTGTGCAAAATCAGCATGAATGTAAAGCTTATTGAGGTTGTTGGAAAGAGAGGTGGTTATAAAGTCTTACAGCTGCTCGGAGGAAGGATCTGCGATAACGCACCCTGCATTTATGGTGCAGCAGTGTGTCACTGAGGTAGCTCTCCAGTTCTTTAACAGCTTCATGCATGGGGTGAGAGACATTATCTAACAGAGATGTTAATTTAGTTAGTATCCTTTTGTTTCCCACCTCCTGCATTAATCCAGAGAGGCATCCAATCACAGAGCTGCCCTTCCTGATCAGCTTAAGCCGGGCATACACTGTGTTATTTTTTTTAATCGTTGCACGCAGCTGCTGCTCAAACTGTACGACTAATCAAAGGGTTTAGTCGTACAGTGTGAGTTCACAGCTCAGGATTTATGTTCGGCCCGATGCTCTGATGCGATCTACCTGCTCACACTGTATGACTAAAAACCACGTCGAACTCAGCTCCGCAGTGAGATGTAGCTGCTCTGACTCGTCTATCCTGAAGCCAAACAAATAGAAGGGAAATATGAAGATCACTAGAGTGAAACGCGCTGCCTTGGCAATTTGAGGAATTTTTTGCTGAAAGTCCTAAAAAGAAAAGGCGACAACGTATTTGGAAAAAAGACATGGCTGAACAAACGTGGCTACTAATTTTACAGACAAAACGGCCTTTCACTCATTGCATCCCCGCCACATTGCTGTGTTTACATCTGAGAGGGAGAATAAAATGAGCGTGAGAGGCTTATCGCCGCTCGTAACCCCCTGTACACTACATGACTCACGACGCATGATCAGGCTGAAAGTCAGCCCTATCAAAAGATTCTCGCACGACTGGAAAATCGCTCCGAAAATCGCACAGTGTATGCCGGGCTTTACCCAGCCGCTTTCTCGCAACAACAGATAAGCCACTGCTCCGACAGACAGCTCCATAGAAGATGGCTGATTCCACAACAGAGTCGTAGATGGTCTTTACATGTAGGAGCACCCCCTGCACCCCAAAAGACATCAGTCTTCTCAGCAAAAGGAATCTGCTCTGACCTTTCTTGCAGAGAGCCTCAGTGTTGTAAGTCCAGTCCAGTTTGTTGTTCAGGCGAACACCTAGGTACTTATAAAAGTCCACTATCTTCAGTGTCCCTTCCCTTTATGTTCACCAGTATCAGTGGGGTGGATCTGCTTCAGCGAAAGTACACCACTAGCTCCTTGGTTTTCCCTGCATTAATCAGAAGGTGGTTATACTGGCAGCAGACCACGAAGTCCTGGCTCCACTGTCTGTATTCTGAGTCGTACCCACCCATGATGCTGAATTGTCTGAAAACTTTGTCAGAGAACTCCTGGAGGTGGCAGCGTGGGGACTTGATGGAGATGTCTGCAGTATAGAGGGTGAAGAAGCACGGTGCCAGCACTTTCCCCTGTGGGACCCCTGTACTGCAAACCAACCCATCTGAGACACAGCCCTGTTCCCTTATATAGTGTGGGCGGCCAGTGAGGTAGTCCAGAATCCACTCGGACATGTGCTGGTCCACTCCTGACAGCTCCAGCTTGTCCCTTAGGAGTCCTGGCTGGATGGTGTTTAAAGAACTGGAGAAATTACCGTTTTATTTTAAATATTGGAGGCTGTGTAAGTCACTCTTAGAAGGGGATAATGAAACCAGAAACTTGCTGATGAAGGTTCTCAGTCATCCAGGTCATAGTCATTCCGTAAAAATTCAAAAAATATGGCTTCCTTCACGCCCCTCTCAAACCACCTATTTTCTTTATCCAGAATATGGACATTCTGGTCCTCAAAAGAATGCCCTTTGTCTACAAGGTGTAGGTGTACTGCCGAGTCTTGTCCAGAGGCGGCCGCTCTTCTGTGTTGGGCCATGCGTCTGTGGAGAGGTTGTTTGGTTTCTCCAATATAAAGATCAGAGCATTCCTCACTGCACTGAACAGCATATACCACTCCGCTCATATTCGGTCTGGGGGTTTTATCTTTAGGATGCACTAGCCTCTGTTTAAGGGTTTGGTTTGGCTTGAAATGTACTGGGATCTTGTGTTTGGAGAAAATCCTCTTGAGCTTTTCAGACACTGAAGCAACATAAGGGATTGTGATGTTTGTGCGTTTAATTTTCCCATCGCTGTCTTCTGTTGCGTGTCTTTTGGATTTCCTTGCTGATTTGATAAAAGCCCAGTTTGGATATCCACAGTTTCGGAGAGCATCTTTGATGTGTTTCTGTTCTTTTTGCTTCCCATCTGTTTTAGTAGGGACATGTTCTGCCCGGTGATGTAAGGTTCTGATGACTGAGAGTTTGTGTTCCAGTGGGTGGTGTGAGTCAAAAAGACGATACTGGTCTGTGTGAGTAGGTTTCCTATACACTTCAATGTTTAGGCTTCCATCTCCTTCCATGCTCACCAGGCAGTCCAGAAAGGGTAGTTTGTTGTCCTTGGCATCCTCTCTGGTGAATTTGATGTTACGGTCAACAGAGTTGATGTGTTTGGTGAAAGCTTCCACTTCCTCTAGCTGGATTTTGACAAAAGTGTCATCCACGTATCTAAACCAGTGGCTTGGTGGTGTTCCATTGAAAGTGTCTAAAGCTCCATATGTCCATATTCTGGATAAAGAAAATAGGTGGTTTGAGAGGGGCGTGAAGGAAGCCATCTATGTTAAGAGAGAAAAACCAACTTTAAACAGAGGTGGTGGACTCAGATTCCAGCTTCCAAAAACATACAATTCAATCATAGACATGATTCCTTCCAGATATCACCAAACCCCCCACCCCATCACAGAGGAACGAGGGACCTACCCGCTCCAGCCGGTAAACAATACCTCCTTAACGACCGACCCTTAACAATCATAGACAGGTTTCAGGTATTACAGGAGACAATCCCCCCCCCCCATAATGGCAATCCCCCCTTTAACGAACGACCCCTAGAATCATAGACAGGTTCAGATATTACAGGCTAACGATGGAACTAAACAACCCATTCATCGGTTACCATTTGCAGGTCCCCAAGCAATACAAGGCCTTGTCCATATAAGACTTAAAATCACTGCAGATCCAGACATTTGAATTGAGAAAGGTTCCTGGAGAGGTGGCGAAACGTCTTCAAATCTTGAAAACCAAGTCCAGTGGATATTTTTTGAATTTTTACGGGACAACCAGAAACTTATAAGATGGATAATTTGATTTAGTATGACCAATGATCCATGGAATAACCTTCTCTCAGATCTATCTGAAGCTATTGCTGTTACTATTTGATTATCTACATCAACGAGCCAGAATGCACATCAATAGACAACATTTCTCTCAGAAGCAGTTTATTTTTATTCATTCACCGTTAGGTTAAAATCTTTATATCTAAAAGTATATTTCTTAATCTACTGTCCCTTTGTCCTTTTGCAGAACCATTAAGCTCAATAATTAGTTAGAAATCTAGATTCAATCACTTAATGTTTACTGTCCTGGTGGTGTCTATATCATCCCTGCAGAAAAGTGATTTATTTGCAGGTGGATGACAAACGGCTTTGCCAAGTCAATAGAAGTGGTCTCATAAGTTTCTCCTCACTTGATGAGATGAATATATTCTAAATGTGTTTGATTATGAGAAGCAGAAGAAGTAAAAACAAAAGATATTTCATTGAAAAACTTTAGAGGTTCAGTTTTCTTAACTGGGAAGAACATCAGGTTAGGATTTGTCTCTGAAATAAGATCTAGAAAAGACTTAGCTAATGATCCAAAATGTAATATTTGATTCTTTTGATTTATTTGCTGTTTCAAAAAGAAGATAACCAGGATGGTATTTTCAATTATGTTTCTTGTTGTTGTTTGAAGATTAAATTTAATTAAGAAAAACTCAGTTGAACTATATGTTCCATTTGTTTTCCAAGAAAATAAATAAAAGAGATTCCCCTGAAAGTAAAACAGAAACTGTCACAGAAACAAAGTTTAAACATGAGTGAATTACTATGCCCATATCTAAGAGGCAGCTGTTCTGTGCACTTGTTTTTGCTGTACTCCTTCTGTTCAGAATATTACACTTCATGTTGGTGGTTCAAGCGTGTGCTGGTGGATATTGCTTCCGCACTTCAGAGGCAATTTTTTCTCCAAATAATTAACAGCAGGTGTTTTTCTACCACTCTGTGCACTGATCCTATAGATATATATATAGACCCAGAACAGACCCAGGGTCTCAAATAGGTTTAAAGTGCCTGCTTGCAGGTTAGTGTTATGTGGCTCTTGTGTGGACCGGACTGCAGTGTTCAGCTCTTTTACTCCCTCAACGCTCTTCAGCAATTTCTCTCAGGTGGATTATGAGTAAAGGGAAAAAAATTGCCTGCAATTAAAAAGGCAATTATGTGAATAAGACAATATAGAGGATTTGATATTTCTTTTAAATCTCATACATTCCTTTAATAGTTTATTCACCTAGGCTCCATCTTTTGGATTTGGATTTCTTTTCCACATGATTCGAATAAGGGAATGCCTTAAGCAGAATCTGCTGGCAGTGTTTCTGACCCGTCTACCATTGCTCTCCCGCTCACTCTTTCACCACCCACTCATCTCCGTCCGTCATGTCTATGTGTACACTTCTGCAAGCCAGCTTTCACAGCCCACTGATGCAACATCCAAACACTGCTCCGCCAGCCCCCACCCCACCACACTCCACCACTGGCACAGGAGCATAATCAGGCAGGAAATATAGATGTAAGAGAATACAGAGACAATCAGACCTTCTATGGCTTTAACACATCTTCTTTTCTGTTTGTCTGATATTCAAAGATAGTGAGGGTTTGATCTAAGATTAAAAAAAGAAAAAAATATTGGAAACTTAAACTGTTGCCCTTGTGATGTTTTTTGCACAATGATAAAAAGTTGTTTCTCAGATATAAAATATGTGTCAACCTAGAACTCAAATGAGAGATCAAATAAACATTAAAATTTAAATTTCTGTAACCTGTTTTTTTTTAAATACTTTAAATGTTATTACTTTAAAGACAAGGGCACAAGATTACAGATTAAAATATCAGTGGGACTTTTAGTTACTGTTTTGTTTCTCTCTTTTTGCAGCACTTGAATACCACAATCTGAACACATCTGTTGAAACCAGAGACTTCTGGGTAGTAACAGGTAGGTAAATACCACTGCGCTGATTGGAAAATAAAATCCCCCTTTTAAACTGAAAGGACCTTGCAAAATACTTTTGCTAAGCATATAAACATGACTAGTAGAATGTCTGCTTCGACTTATCTAAAATATTTTCCTTACATACAAGCCAGAAATGACAAATACCTTTAGTAGATTTTGATTTTAAAGTATTGTTTCAGTTTCTGCTGACATAGCAAAGACTCCAAGGTTTGTCCACACGTATAAGCTGCCCTAAAATAACTGTCAGCTTTTCTATGTTGGTCACATCTGTGACGTGAACAGTGTGAGTGAATTATCTGTTAATGTCCCCATAACTGTTCTCAACAGCTTTACCAACATGTAGCTTCATATATCAAACACTGGAGTCTGGGAGAATATAATGCCAGATGGCTTAAAGGTCTTTGGTAATGTAATTGAAGGTTTTCTTTTTGTTTGTTTGTTTGCTACGTTTTTTCAATGCATTGGTTCAATTTGTGAAATGACCAAGATAAGAACAATAGTTTTACATTGCTCAGATAATTCCGCAACACCTCACATTACTCTTGAAGATAGACCAGTAAGGTTGTTTGTTTGCACAGATAGCATATCAGAAAATTAAATGGAAGAAACCCAGTGCTTTGATCTATCTAAATATGGTGAAGAAGAACTACTAAATTTATATCAATGTAAAATGGGAAAGAAGGTTAATTTAGCTTGTTTCATAGCCTTCAAGTCACACCACTATTGAGTGATGTCACTGAATCCAGCTCTCTCCTACTTCAAGGCCATTATTCATAAAGACTTAAAGTAGCTCTTAATGATGTAATCTCAGGATTAAACTTAGAATATCCTGAATTCTAAGATTTTGTTTTAAAATTTTAGATGAAAGCCATTCCGAAAGCACCCTAAGCCTTAAGAGAGTTAAAGTTAAAAAAATACTTGGAAAATGAGGAAGAATTTTTGTGAGTCTAAGGCTACGTTCACATCCAATTTTTTTGCATTGAAGTTCATATTTCCAATTATATGCCACTTGTATATGATCTCCTTTGTAAACTGCATTCATACAGCTTAAGTGTCCCGTATGCGCAGTAGAGGATACATTGATGTCACAGGCCAGCGTGTACTGTGTTTAAGGAAGTAAACATGGATGGTTAGCACTAGATCACATCTAGATTTCTTTCCAAACCTTAAAACCTCAATCTTTGATTAAGATTTTAAGCCATTTTATTTTTAACAATGAAATAAAATGGTTTAAAATGGTTAAAAAAAATACTGCTCTCTGTATCATTGTCCGCCATGGTGTTTGTTTTTCTTGCCGCTTCTGTGTAGCAAGAAGCAGAATAGTGACCTATGTCGGTTAGTAATGGTGTTAAGGTCTGATAAATGCGACCTGGCCGTTCAGACGCAGGTCGCATTTGAAAAGATCAGATTCGTATCGGATTAAGGACCACATAGCCAAAAGTGACCTGGGTTGGATTGGAAAAAAATCAGATCTGTGGTTCAGACAGCCATGAAAAGATCAGATCCAGGTCGCATGTGGGCAAAAAAAAATCTGATTTGGGTCACTTCAGGCTGCAGTGTGAACGTAGCCTAAGAGTGTTTGAAGCATAGAATATGGTAAAAACAGATCCTCAACCTAATGTACATAGCAGAATAAAAGAGCATATAAACTTTACATTAATTTTATTATCACCACAGGTAGGAATGGCATAGTTTAAGTGGCCAGAATGGTTAAAGGTAATTTTATTAATGATAACTAAGTTCAAAGGAATAATTTAACAATCATGAATAAAGAGTTGAAAATGTAAAGATAATAAAACTGACAAATATGAATATAAGTTGCACACTGTATACTTCTCTAAATAATTAACATTTAAAAAAAAAGAAAAATATTGCAGACAAATATAAATAAAGGCACACAAAGGTCAAGATAAAGTAAGATAACCTCTAGATGATAGACCTTTGCATATAAGGAAGAAGTTAAACTGCTCAGAAAGTATTTGCCTTGTGATACTTATTGATGTCAGTATCCATAGCCTAAATGGCCATTTACATGTGTTATAGCATCTCCGCCTTTCTTTGGGATCGCTGCAGCTAGCATTTCTCACTTTCCAGGTTGGTGGTAAAAGCAGATAAAAAAACCTCATCCCTTCAAGTGAAAAACTCCCTGGCAGGAATTTTTCAACTAAGATAGCAACTCTTTGAGAGGACTGTGAGAATCTTTATAAACGTTGGTCCAAATCCTGACCATTCTTCTCTGAAACAAAGTATCCAGGAAGTCTGTTAAGCATGATTCAAGGGGAATTATTCCAGCTTCTGAATGTCGTCATTTGAATCTCACAACTTGCCACATTTTAGTAGATCAACCAGTTTAAGTAGCTTTCCATTATCAAGGAATTAAAGAACGTTGGAAGTCATGATTAGGTCCAACCTTATCATACTAGCAAGGCTACTTTACTACTTCTGTTTACCTTGTCTGTTCAATTAGGCTGCAGGTATCAGTCTTGCACAGGCAGGAATGTTCATGTGACAATCTGCCAATATTTCACATTGAAAGAGAGCAGTCCTTTGTTGAGGATCAAGGCTTTGTGTTTATTTCCAAGTCATCTGTTGTTGTGATGCAGGGCTAAGTTTCAGGGTTGTGTTTGTGGAAGAAATTGCATGAAACTAAATTGGAGTGGCATAATGAGGAAACATTGACAAAAAGGAACATAACATGATGACATAGAAGTGGGCAGGCAGACAATTAAGAATAGTTTCAGACGCAGAATGAAACAATGCAGAGAATCCGGTAAAGAAGAGGACAAATGACAAGTGAAGTAGAGGAGAGCACATGTGCAGCTAATGAGGGAATCAGGTGAACTGAATCTACTTATTAGTGAAGCGTTTGATTGAGTGAGAAGGGCCTACGCAGTGGTAAAAAGTTAAACACACAAGAGAGAACCTATAAAGATTACTATATTTGAATCAAAACCAACTTAAAGAAAGAAAAACAAAAAATCAAGAGAAATATACTTGAAAAAGATTTGACCAAAAGGTAAACAAACCACAATAATGTTGCAAACTACTTATGGCAAAATATCAGACTATGGCAAACCAGTAAAAAAAAAAAAACAGCCTTAAGGTTAAAAAACAGAACAAAATTCATAAAGCAAACAGAAGAGAAAGCAAACATGCAAAAGTAAATTAAAAGACTAAAAAGAACCCCAGACCATGACAACAAAGAGTCTATGAAGCACCCACATTTCCTAGTTCGTAAGTTCTTTATAGTAATATTGGAGTTTGAATATTGTAAATTTTTTAGGCCATATCTTTTTAGGAGCAACTCAATTTCCAAAAATAGAAACACTCAAAATATTTTACTAGATTCCCTCTAGGTTTTTTTTCTCTGCACATTTTATGTAAAGCTGAAGGACAAATGAATAGAATTATTATCTTCTTCTTGCCCCTTCTTTATTTTTGTTCTCAAGAACAGTTTTGTTATCCATCGCCACTATTAAGTCTCTGTCTTGTGACGGAACTTGCAGTGATCCAGGATGTCGATAATGTCAGCCTGGACGTACAGTACCAAAGCTTTGCCAGTCTAATGGAGCAGCGCTTGGCGGAGCTGTTTCTGTTGGCGGGGCAGCAGGGCACCCGATTTAGACGAGCCACAACTGTTGGCAGCTTCACCGTCCAGGTACAAAAACAGCAGAATTAGAGAACATCTGCTTATTTTATATCTTTAATGTTTTATCAAACTGCCATTGCATATTAATGATCAGTCAGTGAAATCAAATTGTGTATACCAGCTTCTTTCTAATTTTATAAATATTTATTTCCATGTGCAGTCTGAGGAACATTTTGGCAACAATTGGAATGATTACTTGTGGTCAGTCCCTCATAATTAGGGAGCCTCTCAGCTCATTTGCTAATTGCCTATCAAAACAAACCAAATATGTTTCACTAAACAAGTGCTTTCAGCAGTTCAGAGTGGCTTTTTAAGCAGAATTACACAAAAATGTAATTAATTACTTAACCCACTGCATTCAGCACTATTTTTGAGGGTGACATGGCTAATAACAGGACATGTCTTGATGTCTTCAACTAGATGGTGAGCATCCGCAGAGTGTCCGGGATAAAGAATCCAGCAGAGATGACCTACTACGTCCAGCACAATGGCATTCCTCTGTCAGGCACTTCATCTGCCAAAGTCTTGAACACAGTAGACTCTCAGACCATGGCACTCACCTTAGGCTACTTTGTCCAGGTGCAAGCTGAGCGTAAGCACCTAATTTTTTTCCTCATGTTTGACTAGAAAAAATTTTTTTCTTCCAACCTCTCACAGAAAGGCAAATGAAAGCACATCATTCGAATTGAAAAACAAGAGCTGGTGTAGGGGTGATGAGCTTTTTTAATCTCTCTGAAATGCTCCCATTGGGACAGTAGGTATTTTGGCTGCAGATCTGCAAACTTCCAACAGGGAAACAGAAGGGAGGAAGGCTTAGCACCAGCACCTCTTTTATTGATCATTTCCTACAGTAGCTGAATTTTGTATGTCAGACTTGGCACAATCTAACCCGGCTTGGGTTACTTACATTCTACATGTTTTAATGTACTGCGTTTAATTTTTTCTCACATCTGTACCGTTGTATTATTTTTGGAATTGATTCACTTGTGAACTTGTTTTTCTTGTTTTCCATGAAGAAATGGTAAAACCCATCTTCCTGTTTTTTCAGCTGTGGTCAAGAACCCTCCTAATAACCTTTGGATAATCGCTGCAGTGTTGGCTCCAATCTCAGTGGTAACGCTTGTTATTATCATCATCACAGCTGTGCTGTGCAGGAGGAACAAGAATGACTTTAAAGCTGATGCAATTGGTAACCTCAACCCAAGAGCCAAGGTAATTTTACCTCTATTTATCAGTTTATAACAGCTTTAGTGATGTAATGAGTGATGTCAATTGTAATGCTTACTAAATGGTCTAATTTAGCTTTTATTGGTTTGATAGAATCTTTAGCTGAATGATAATTGCTGTTGTTTGCAGCAACTGAATGGTTACAGTACAATACAAGATTTTATGTTGGGTTTGAGTGAAGCGTTGATGTGGGGCGGACAACAAACTGTACCGAAGATTTATTGGACCTCAGGTCTTGGTTGTACAAAGAACCCCTCTGCATAGACTAAGGCACAAACAGCATCCTGAAGAGGAGGCCATGATCACACAGTGCATGCATGTTCATGCAATAGTTAATATGAAGAAAAAATATTATTGTTAATGCTAGAGTTAGTAGATTAGTCTCACTGGTCACACAGAAAGTAGGTAATGGAGATTGTTAGGTTAGTCAGTGAAGGCTCAGAACAAAGGACCCAGAATTCGAAGCAAACAAACAGGCATACTTCTTAAAAGTGATTATTAAGAGATGTCGGATCTGCAATTTTGCAGCTAGGGCGTCAAATGTGGAGGAGGACGAATCACTAACCTGGTCTTAGAGCTCGGTCCGTGTCCAGGGGAAGTAGTGGAATCCAGCTGAATGGCTGTGAATAGCATGCAACACTGCCTAGAGAGATCCAGGAGCCAAAGCCTTGAACACTGCAGAACTGGATGACGAGCAAATCCAAGCAGACAAAGAAAAGCTAGGCTTTCTGAAAGACAGAGCCAAAGCCAGTGTCAAAGAGGTTCACAGGAGTCCATGCCACAAGATCAAAGATCCGAAGAGGTACTGAAGGGAAATCCAGGTCGAAGTCAGGAGGCAGAATCCAGCAGGAGTCCGAAGACAGGTCAGGCAAACAGATCTGAACAGGCTCAAATGTCTGAAGACAAAATGGGTCAGGATCAGGCAATCGGAACACAAACATTTACGCCAGACGACTCTCACCAAAGGCTCGAATAATCTGGCACAGATGACTTGGAGCAAGCAGTTTAAATAGAGACTAGAGCAGGTGACACAGATAGACGGTGCTGAGAAAATGGGGGGAGCTAGACAGGTGAGTGGAATGAACCATCAAGCCAGTCATCAGTGCCAAGATCATGACAAAGACCTCAGACTCTTCTTTGTAGATAAGAAACATGACATAATCTCTGCCTTCGGTACATCTTTATCCAAGCTGGTGTGCTGCTTCAAATGTAACTTCAACACTGGATTGAATTGTCAGCTGCCTTGTCCTTATTTTCTTCTTTCATTATGATTCTTAACTAGCTCTCAATCTCAAGAACAAATATTTTTTAAACATGCTTAAAATACAGTCTATAACACAGAAATCCTTCATTACAGCACTGAATGAGTTTTTTGTTGCACATTATCTAAACTCTGCTATTTTCTGTGCTGTTTGGGAAAGAATCTTAGATTATCTAAAGGACAAACTAACCTCATTTGCACTTTTTAAAAGTATTCCTCTATGTTTTCAGATGGCATATCGGAGGGATGTGAGCTATTATCACCAGGTATCCAGTTCTTTATATGTCTTCTCTTTTGTAATCTGTTTTCATTTGCAAGGCTCTTCTTCCAGCCATTGGATTTGAATGCGATTTTGAGCAGAGAACACTACATTTTTTGCAGAAGCAAAACTAACTAGTCTGTTCCTCTTGTTATAGCTCTCTGAATAGCAGGATTTTAAAGATTATGCCTTTTACAAAGAGGTTATAATGTAGCATTATTAGAATATAATATAATATAATAGAATAGAATAGAATAGAATAGAATAGAATAGAATAGAATAGAATAGAATAGAATAGAATAGAATAGAACAAATACCTTTATTATCCCACAATGGGGAAATTCTGGTGTTTACAGCAGCAAAAAGATTATAGGAAAATTGTTGCACAAATGTGGACCTTAGAAAAATGTATGAGAATAACATAATAGTGAAGAGTTAAAAGATAAACAATAGAATACTGTACTGTAAAATGTTTTAACAATATATAAAATTCTGCACCTGGAGAATACATAACCATTATACACCTATGGACATTTTTACAATAATGGATATTTAAAAATAGCAGTAACATAAGAGATATGCAAAATGACAGCAGCATGTTCTTTAAGTGACTAAGGTAGAAACTGTGCAAAGTCCACATGAATGTAACAACTTATTGAGGTTGTTGGGAACAGTGGTGGCGAAAGAACACTTTTGTCTACACACATGAAATTATTTCAGCGTACAGTTCTCTTGTTCACATACATCAAAGCCAAACTGATTAAAATGCAGAGCTTCACTCCCAACACCCCCCATCACTTGAGCTATAGATTAATTTATAAGACAGAGTGCAAAAAAGTAGAAACTAATGAAGCATTCAGGTTCTGCCCACAGAGCAGTTACCTCACACATATAAAGATCCTGCTATCTCAATTTGTAAAAAAGAGAGCTGTTAAAATTATTTTTATTGAATATTAAAAACATTAAACCTTCTTACAGACCACACATGCTACTTTATGTACTACCAATACTTGTCGATAAGTAAAGAAAAAGCAAATAAAAACTCTTAAATGCAGAGAGATGGTCACTCCTAAAATGTTAAACTAGTCCTCACACTCTGTCCTCTCCAACCCTTTCATCCTACTTGTTAGTGCATTTTCCTGCTAGACTAGCTAGAGCAGCACTTTGAATAAAACTCTGAGTGTGGGTGTGAGTGTGCGTGGATGCTAAAAAAGATCACCCTTCAGGGTAGTAGAACACATAGATTTTTCAGTTTGCTCCAGCTGCTATCAGGCCAGAATGTGTGTCAGATAATTTATGAATCTGAAATCCAGTAGTTGTGAAATTTTCAGTCTAAATTGGTCTTAGTAGTTGTCTATTCAGGCACGCTTGGTTGTTGCTTATCTTGTATCTTGCTTAACCTAATCACAGAAACAACCTTTTACTTGACATATGCTGTTTGGAGCTTTACCTCTATTTATCCGTTTAACCAGAAACAGAAAGAAAATGAGGAGCCACAGAACAATTGTTCTGTATTAACTTAAATGCATCAGAGTTTTGCTTTTTAAAAATTTTAAAAGTGCTGTTTGCAGCTATGCTTAGATGCTTATCTATGCTTGTACTGCCGGAGCAGCTGGACTAATTTGTCTTTTAATCTTTTGTAGTCAAATGCATTTTTAGAGTAACGGGAAAAAAAGTTATAAACACTCATCTTTCACTCTCCATTCTTTCTTTACATCAGCCAGTCCAGGGATTCGACTATGCCAAGCAGCACCTGGGCCAGCAGGGAGGAGATGAGGAGACACTGCCTGTCAGTCAGGATACTTTAGTGATGTCCCTTCAAATTCGGGACACATCGCTGTCACTAGAAAAGGCGCTGCAACAAGACGGGACAGCCAACAAGAAAAATCTCACAGCTGACAAACACAAAAGGTAAGATACTCCCGATTTTCATTTTTTTTTAGGTGTTATTTTTGTCTTTTTCTTTGTTTTTTCAAAACTGTGCCCAAGCTGTAATGTTGAATATTGTATCTACAAATTTGTTTTTATCAACATACAAGAAAAGGTGAAGAAATTAGTATTGCCGAAACAGTCATTGTTAGAGCTCAAGATTTTGCTACAGTATGGTAAGGTTTTTTACCTTTAAAGTTTTGTCTCATTTTCCATAGCAAAGAATACCTTGAAAACAAACATGTATTTAATGTAATATGATCCAATTATAATGCACATTGCTTTAAAATAGTTTACACTTCTAAACCTTATATCATTGGATGTAGAGGCCAGAATTTAGTGTCAGATATATAATAATGAATCCTGTTAATGATTCAAACAATCAATATACTCTGCAGCTTACCAAGTGTAGAGCCAAGGGGATGACCGCCTGCTACTTGATCAGCAGCTGCTTTAATGTTCATAAAACATTAAAAGTGTTGTGCAATCAAAAGCATTTATGCTACTTGATATTTAAGCAAATAACCTTTGGTTTGTCAAGTATTACCCTGTTCATAGTATTAGCAAAATAGATGGAGTGATTCAAGCACAAGTGATCTCAGACAGCAAAATCTTAAAACATTATATCACAACGATATAAATATGCAAATATTTAAAATAAAAATATACAACTTTTTCCACAGAAGCAAGTTAATCAGTTTTTATTCAGCAAGTCTTTACCTAGGCTAGTACAATTCAACTTTAACTGCTATTTAAAATGTGACGAAAAGAGTGACAAAATACTAATGAAATATTTACGTTAAAACTAGAAAGGGAAAACTAAAAAAAAAGTCTGAAAAACTTTGACAGTAAGATTGTTTGATATCAAAGTTTAAGTGTAACTAAGCTAAAATTGACCTTTTTTATGCAAATGAACAGTGAGAACTGGGCATAGTGGTGCTACTTTACTGTGTATTTGTGTTTTTTCTTTTTTTTCCACATTGAATCTTAGTGATTCCCTAAGTGGTAAGACAGCTCAGTTGAGTTTTTGCAACAATAGATGCTGGTACAGGCTTTCATCGTCATAGACCAGTATTCAATATATATACAACTCACTCAGACACAAGCTCCATACATAGTTAGTCATCCTGTACTCAGCTGCCTCAGCAGCACTGTCTTTGGACATTGCTAAGTCTGTACTTTCAAGCAAAGAGGTCCACAAAGCCTCCATAAACTTCCAGTGGCAGGTTTAGAAAAATCTGTCCATGTTATTAGCAGCGCCCTTTGGCTTAGTTTTCATAATTCCATAAGGCTAGTCTAAGTTAGGCTACGGTAATCTAGCTGCCAGTGTCTCTCACCCTGACCACCTGCTTAACCCTTACTGCTCACCCCATACCACAAACCACTTTGAGGGCATTCTAAAAAAAATTGTCCGGAGATAGAGTTATGTTTTCATATGTGGTGCTAGACTTTAAGTATGAACTACTATGTTAAGAACCAAGTTGGAGTTTAAGGATTTGAACAAGGGTAAAATCAGCATCCCTCTTAAATCTGTCCCCCACCAAGCTCTTCTCCAGCTTCTGCAGCTTATCTCCCCCTGCTTCCGTTTTCCAAATCTTCAAACAGTTTGTGTGTTTTTCATACTCTTCTATAACAAGAAGAGTAACCTTCTTTTTACATTTCTTAGTCCATCCATCCATTTTCTGACACACTTTATCCTAAGCTGGGTCACGAGGGGTCCTGGTGCCTATCTCCAGCTGTCTACAGGCGAGAGGCAGGGTACACTCTGGACAGGTCGCCAGTCCATCACAGGGCTACATTTCTCCAATATTTTTTTTTTTCGTATTCCTCCAGGTTTTTTAGAGTTAAAACCATGGAACCTATGGAAACTTATAATCCTTCATCCTATTGTTAACAAACTCCAGACAATCTGTACCATATTTCTTTGACATATCTCTGTATATGCAGGTGTCAGGAGGATGAATAGAGCATTTATTGGATCCAGATCCCATGATTACAGCTAGGATGTTTCCTAGTTGTGCCATCTTTCCTTGTGGTTGTAGAAGTACTAAGAGCATCTTGGAATTTAAAACATTTTATTACCTAAAGTGAATAATTCCCCTCTTCACTTTAACCTTAAGTCGACCATTCAACTTATTTAACCCATCTCAGTGTCCTTCTTTTGACAGCAACCACACTTATATAGCAATTTTTTATAGAATGTTTTCAGTTTTTTGTTTTTTAAATAAGAAAAATGTAAATGAACCGGGATCTCACCCAAGCCTCGGAAGAAGTGGCCTTGCAAATCCAGGTGGTTGGCAGATGCAAAAGATAAAATTCAGGTTCTCCTATTTTCTAAATGAAGACTTAAGCTTGGTTTGTCTTCAGGATGGTCAGGAACCTGTCTCCTGTCTCCCCCAATTCCACTTTAAATGTTAAATGTTATGCAATTTTTAATCATATAGGAGTAAGACATTGTTTAAATAAAATAAGAGATCAATCTTGTCTTTATAAGTTTATTTGAAGGCAAACACAGATCAGAACATCGATGAGCAACAGATTTAAGGAACAATCAATGACAGAGACCTGTTTGATCAGGAATGAGAAAATAATACCAATACCATAGATCTCCAATGAAATGAGATAAGGGTTGCAACGTCACAAACTGAAACATACTCATTCTTCAACTTAGTAAGAATACCATCATGCAGAAAATCTCCAACAACATAACAGATATAGACCAAAAAAAAAAGACGTTGATGAAGCATTTAAAAAAAGGATTTGCTAAATTAACAACCTTTCAAGCAATTACTTTAAAATTCTGTTTTGATCAGTCTTGTGAATGGTCAAAAATGAGTCAAGAACTATTTAATTGATGGAGTGAAACTTAAAAAGATACTTCAGTGGTGCACTGCTGACAGACAGAGGGATGTGTGGGAGCACATCTGGGTCACTGCTGGCTAACGATAATGTTTATAGCTGGTTAACTCTATTTTAAGTTTCCAAAAACCCAGTTAGTAACTTACATTTTTACTATTAAGATAAAAACAATTTCTGGTGAGGTATTATCTAATGAAAAACAAGCACAGAGCTTCGGTTCAGCTGAGATGTTAGCTTGATTTGAAATCCTGGCTCTGTTTAGTCTTTGGTCCAGTGCTTTCCTGCAGATGCATTGAAAGAAAGATCAAACACAGATTGTATTTGTCGCTGCCTGCTGTGTTCAATGATTGCACAGAAAACAGACCTTACCAAACTAATGGATCCAAGTTTGAAGAATGAAATCCAACTTGGTCATTAACTTACATTGATTTGTTAAGTGGAAAGTTTTGTTTGTCACTTGGCGACATCACAAGGATCCCTGTTGTAATGCAGCAACAGCTGGGATTATACTGTTTATTATTCATTCCTTTCTTTAACTGTTTCATTATTTACTAAATTCCAGCTGCTAAAATTATATGTATTTAAAATTTCCTTGTACTCATCTTCTGAGATATGATATATATATATATATATATATATATATATATATATATAATGACACCCCTCACCAATATTAAAAACTGCCTGTTTCTTATATGATAAACATGTGGTTTATGCACACACACATACATACCACAACTGTTTCCATTTTTTCATATTTCCAATAAAGTTGAAATATTCAACTAATGTTGATATTATGTGTGCGCTGGACACAGTAGTGAACCTCCTTGCTTTTCTAAACGAACTTTGCCAATAAAGCTTATTTCAATTGAGAATTTGTGAAGACTTATGGCTTACTTAGGACACGAATACATGTTGTTGAAAAAACACTTAAAGAATGATTAACTTTACGGCATGTGGATACCTGTAGTGTAGAACTTGTGCAATTTTGCGTCATTTTGCATCAAAAGATTCACAATTTGTTTTAATTTCCTTAGGCTAAAAAATAAAACAATGCTGCTTACACATGAATGTTCTGTTTTTGTATTTATTAATAGTGCTCCACAGCTGTTATATTTTTCATTTATAAAAAAAATATGACAAAGCATTTTGAAATTTGTGAAATTTGTGACATTACATATCATTTAAACAATGTGATATCAAAAACAACATGCAAGTTGTATAACACAGTTACACAACTTCACTGTCTAAGTGATATCATTAGCGGTAAGGAAAATAATTTTGTCATCAATTTTGTTTGTTTCAACAAAAATTAATTTATGGATACAAGCTTTTGTGGAGTAGAGGGAAAAGGTGAGGTTATAAAAGGGAAGGGATGACATAACCTGGCTACCAGCCCAGCTTCCTGAGAGCTCACCGCCTTTCCTGTTGCTATGGTTACTTGCAGTAAGTTGCCAAGTGAAGATGGTTCCGTCATCAGCGACGAATCAGAGAGGCTGAATTCTAAGAGGGGCCTGACGGTGCCCAAAGTCAAAGCGCAGCAAAAACTGACAAAGGAGGAGACCCACAGGAGGGACGGTGAGAGTCACAGATAGATGAAAATACAAATGGTTCTTTCTACCATTAAACACACACATATACACACTCATACATATATATCCCTTTTTGTACAAAGGGGTTTGCATTGTTTAAGGTTTTCCACCACACAATGGGTCATTTAAAAAGAACGTTCCTGCACTGCAGTTTTTCCGTAGTCATAAAGGTAGCCTCCCAGGTGGTACATGAATATGCATAAGACAGACACTTTGCTGAGACGATACGGTGTATTAAGCTGCTGGGTACTTTGACAAACCACCATCAGCATATACACACACACATACTGTATTTATCATCTTCAGAGGGTTCAAAATGCTGCTGCACGTCTTTTAACAGGTACACGAAAATTCGACCACATTTCCCCTGTTTTAGCTTCCTTACACTGGCTGCCAGTACATTTCAGGATTAATTTTAAAATTATTTTATTTGTTTTTAAAACTCTTAATGGCCTTGCTCCTTCTTATCTGTCTGAGCTGTTGCATTCTTATACACCCTCCCGTTCCCTCAGGTCAGCTGATCAGTTGCCTGTGAGGGTCCCAAAGACAAAATGCAAGCTCAGAGCAGACCGTGCTTTTTCTGTGGCAGCTCCTAAGCTGTGGAATGATCTGCCTCTGAGCATAAGACAGGCCTCTTCTCTTGCTGTTTTTAAGTCCCTTCTTAAGACTCATCTTTTTTCCTTGGCTTTTGGCACAATTTGAGAGGTTTTACTTTGTTTTATTCTTTTTGTATACTAATATGTATTTTACACTCGTTTTTTCTCTATTTTATAATTTTATTGTATTTTATGGTTGTGTACAGCACTTTGGTCCTGTTTGGTGTATAAAGTGCTTCATAAATAAAGTTGGTATGGTATGGTATGGTACACATGTTCTTAGACTCAACATCAAAAGTTCAGGAAGACCTCGTTAAGCCTCACAACATTTGTTCCACTAAATTCAGTGGTATTTTTAATAATGGCATTTTATGTCCCCTCTTCTAAGGCTAAATGCTGTTAATGTGTTAGGCACAAGTCATATCCTGTTCCCTTTATTCTACTTGTAGATTTGATCCAAACTGTTAGATTCTGTCTTTCTTATGGCTAGATCTGAATAATTTATCAGCTGAGTTAAGTCAAACTGGAACTGAATCTTATTTCATCTGATGTTGGATAAAGAATAAAAGTGCTGTGTCAGTTTCTTTCATTTATCAAACAGATGCATTGCCACAACACTGGAAGCCAAGGCTGTCCTTGTGATCTATTGTCTCTGTCAACAGCTTCATTTACTGAGACAGAATACTTTTATGTAACACAATCCAGAAACCAGTGGCTGACAGGGTTTCTGTAGGAATCCTGCTTTGATTGATACCCTAATGATTATTGGTATTTTTTGTCTCTTTGATCGTGAACTTCTTCTCTGTTCTTCAGACCAATACGACACATCTTCTGGTTCCCTGCAGCTCATTTCCATAAAACCGCTTACAGCACAGACAAACTGCTCCCACCCTGCATCATCCGATCGCAGCCAGGACTCAGTCATTGTCAATGGAGAGGTGAGGTAACCTCACGCATTTAAACAGAAGTTAATGTCCAATGGGCATGATTAATATTTGCAGGTACAATGCTTTAAAACCCTTTTAGCCAATCTAAAGATTTATTTTAACATCACATTTTAAAAGTTTCAGTCATCAAATAAAAACAGTGTTAGTATGAGAAAAGTATAACTAAATTCAAAACAAAAAGCATTTTCAGTTCATTTTTATTTCATTTATCAATAGCAAAGAATAATTAATCATAATTAATCACTTATATTGCCCTTTGTGAAAACTAATTGCTTAAATTGAATGTTATTTCCAAAGTCTGTATTTCAACATAAACAGTCTCAACCAGGTCTGATTACTGTCACACTTATAGAGGCAAGAAACCACTAAGCCAGCATCAAGTAGGCTAAAACATCGCACACAGCAACACTTAATGCCTCCATCTAAAATGATTGAAACAGATGAGAAGGTAAATAATGAGTTTTTCAATCTGGGTAGGTTTACAATGCCAATGGTTAGTTTTTTTCTTTATTTAACTACTACTTGTAGATGATAATTTATCTTCCTACACACATTTAAATATGATTAAAAGGTTCTTTAACACTAAAAATATTTTAGTGACAATTCACCACCATTATCTGCAGAGATGTACACGTCCGTTTATGCTGACACTCATGCATGCATTTTGAACCCAAAGTAAAGGACAGAATTGTCAGAGCCTTTGATATTTCATTACTATCACTTTGATTTTTTGTTGGTTTGTTTGCTTGCTTTTTGCGATTCTGGAAGAAGGACTTTGTGATTTTCTTTCATTGGAATACTTTGGGCCTTATGTTTAAAATTTCCAGACAGGGGCACTAAATTGTGCGTTAATTTTTTTTTGTATGCAATAAGTAGGGGTGTTGTGGGTACAAAGACTACTTCTCCAATGGTAAGGCATGGAGACCTGTTAGGTTTATCATAATGAGGGGTTTGCATGTTTCACAGGCAGTTTGAAAATGGCTGCAAAAGAAAAGATAAGCTTTGATAATGGCGTTGATAATAATAATTATTCAAAACATAACAATGATAATACTAATATTTACAGTGCACCTTACATAGGTAGTACAAAATAAAACAATGAAAATAACAAAAGTTTAAGTTAGAAATAAAAAAATAGAAAATACCATTCCTCCCGAACAGAAGAGTCAGATATACAGCAGATTCGACTATGAAGATCTGGATTTTCACCATCTACTGCAGAATGGGGGAGACCCATAATATTTTAATACAACATAACTTTGAGCAGAAACCGCTAAAGACCATTGAGGGAGAAATAAGTCACTGTTGGGCAAGTAAGAGAATAAGAGAATGTTTAATTTCACCCCCATCTATCTTTACAAGCTCTTTTGATATTCCATTGTTTTTTATAAACATGCTACTGTACATCAGTTCAGTCACTTTTTTCATTTTAGTTTAATTGTGTGAAGATTATTTGACATCCTGCTGTATTCATTTGTGCTGGCCTGTGTAGGTTGTTTTTCTTTATTAATATTTCTTTACTATATTTACATGTATAAAGAATCTATCTCCAACCTCTGGACTTGTACCAATGCCATCTTTAAGGCCAAAATTACCGTAAAAAGGTTTTGCATGTCAGTTTGCACCTCACTTTAAAAAAGATGCAAAAAATACAGACACAGTTGAGTTAAAGATTTAGAAAACCACTTTCTACGAGGTAAATGTTTACATTTCCAGTTCCTCCATCCATTAATTTGTACAGTTTGTTTATTATAATATGTTTGGCATATGGATGAAGGTACACGGGGGAAAAAAACACTTTGCACACACTGTCAGCTGGATTGCAGATGCAAATCATTTTGCGCCTTCTTTAAAGATCCGCTCTACGCTTACAAACACATCTAGACACGCTTTAGGATACTCAAACCTTCTGAAGATCAGGCCTTTTATGTTGAGTTTGTATTTTTATAGCTATATAGTTATTATTGTACATGTCGGGAAAAAAAAGGTAGATACTTTATTGTCTGTCTGAAAACATATTAACCCATGAATCTTTGTTTAACAAGAAAACAAAGAATATGTACTTTAATGATTTAGTTTAATCATATTTACATAAAATCTGAGAAAGCAAAATGAGCATTATGAGTATTCTGTTTTTATCATCTTGTCTTTAGTTGCATTCATTGATATCTTCACTCTTTAGGTTAACTTGGCACTGAAGCAGAAATCGGACATCGAGCACTACAGAAACAAGCTGAGGCTAAAAGCTAAGAAGAAAGGTTATTATGATTTCCCATCTCCTAATGGTAGCAGTAGCGGGGGTCGAGCCTTGGTGCAGAAAAAGTGGTACGACTATGAAAGAGAATCTGGTGAAGATGGCAGACCCCTGGAGCCAGACGATGAGCGAGGGTCCACATTTGTTAAGGCTCATGGAAGGTAAGTGCTGAGTTATTTTAATTGTGTTAAGGCTCAAGAAAGTTTTAGAAAGACTTTAAGTTTAATAATCTACAAAAAGTTCTTCACAAATGTAGACAGGTGTCTGGAATACATGAGTGTTGTATTGTAACCCTGTACAAATGAACCTTTAATTATATGCCATAAGAAACCACAACAACTTACGCTTGTAAAGTTTTTGCTGTTCCTCTCTCAAAGATGATTTTGTCACAACAGATTGATAGTAGCAGTTACGACTACACCCTCCCACGCAGCCATGTTTATTTTGTTTCAGAAGTGGACTGGGCAGCTCTTACTTTCATCACGCTTACAATACATGTATTGCCTTACTGCAATATGATTACCCAATCCATTTAAGGTCAGTCAGTTCAAGCAGAAACAGTTCATTTTGGATTCTAGTGTGCTTGTGAACACTAGAATCCATGCACTCTAGAAATAAACAAATATCGAGAGAAGTCATTTTCGTATAGATGTCAGGGGTACACTGCAAAAATGATATAGAAATAAGTAAAAATGTCTTAAATTAAGTGTATTAATTATTGATTTGAGTAGGTGTATAAGATGATTTGCCAATGGAGTGAGGATTTTTTTACTTTTAAAATAAGATAATTAGATGATATGCACTTGAAATAAGACAATGCAATTATTTTTTTCGCATTTTAAATGTAAATTGTCTTGTTCCATTGGCAAAGCCTCCCTTACTTCCTCAATTCAAGAAACAATGCAATCATTTTACGAAAAAATTACCGTAGTTTTAAATACAAGTTCGTTTAAGTTTATTAAACTTCTTATACTAAAGATGACTGTATTAGAATCTGCCAAACAAGCTTTTATTTGTGTGGATTGTTCTTTTTTTCATCTGCATAAGGGGATTACCACCCTTGCCAGATCTCCAATAGGTTTCCGAAATGGAACTATGACATACTGGGGCCATGCTTTGGTTCATTCAGTCAAGGTTATTGAAGTATTAACACTATTGATTTAGAGGGATGAAAGCAGATATACACCAAACATTTTAGATCTCTATTTGTAAATATTGAAAACCATGTGCATATTACTACCGCTTTCCAACTGTGCACTCCTTTGTGTTGGTCTTTAACAGAAAATCTCAACAAAATACACTCAGAGTGAATATTTTCCATGACACTGTAGTTCAGCTTCATTGGATTGATGCCTGTTTTTTTGATGATGATTGCTAAGCAAAAACTGAAATCTTCAGCATTTCCTAAGCCATTTATATGTCTAGACAAAAATAACTTACATGATAAAAATATTTAAAAGCTGAACTCTGATTAGGATCAGGTAAAAAAAAAAAGTTAAGCTGGGTCGTTAGATGCGAGTGGATTTTAAATTAAAGCTGAATCTGTTTGTTGACCCAGAGAAGATTGGATTTGCATTTTAACAACACTCCACCCTAACAAATAAAGGAAGCATTTTCCTCAAAGAGAATAAGTACAATAGACATATTCTAGCTACAGTGACTGAATCAGTATACTGGTATTATTTTTTTCAGTTAATATAATAGCTAACATGTAAACTAAAAGAATAATGCAACTAGAAACATATTGTTTCACTTGAAATATTATCCTTTTTTGACTGAACCACTTCTAGTGGCCTTTTCAAATCGATTCCAATTACTTTCCTTACCTTGTACATTATGCCTGAAGCAGAAAAAAAAAGTAATGTACTTTACATGGTTCTCTTTTTACCTATTTAGCCACAGGCACATGTAACATTGACCTGGCAACCAGAATGCTGTAAATAAAGAAGTGTTTTTGCTTTAGGCTTGAATTGTGTTGCATTCACTGCATTTACTCTAATTGGCAGGTATTCTCAGGTCGGACAGATGGCCTATCGCAGCAGACAAAATCTAAGCAGCCCAAGTCCTGGAGGAACAGAGATGGACCTCCTTGTAATGAGAGAGAGACCCAGAAGAGGCATCCGCAACAGTGGCTATGATGTAAGGCACATGTCAGCACGTACCAGCTGTTTGAGCCCAAGAAAATAAGCTAGTTAGTAGCCAAAAGACATCTCTGTTTTTAAGAGCCATTATTAAGTTAGCACTGTGGGAGCACTGCAGGCATTGTGAGATGCCTCAAACTCCTCAAAACCAGCTACAAAATAATACTCTTGATTTTTAAATTAAAAAGGTGTGCTTTTACATTTGCATTTTGACACATACAGTAAATATACACACAGAAAAATGTAATGGTGATGTTGCACACATATAGCTGACATGGGGAATTTGGATTGATTAAATATTGACCTGGAAATATACCAATGTTTTTTTTAAAATGGGCTTAATGTTTTTTCCTAAGTATTGTGATCAAAATGTCCCAATCAATTAATCAAGCAACACTGAAAAATACGTTCCATAGTTATACAATGAATAGTCTAGTAGAAAACCATATATTGAAGGTATAAACACTATGAAATCCTTTTCTCTCCCTGCTGTGAGACTCAGTATACAAGCTGAACTATACATCACCTGTTCTCCTCAGGTGTCACTAGAAGTGCTCAGCAAACTGTGAGCAGAGAAATTACTTATGTATGATAAAAAGTAAAGATTTAAAAAGCTCTGCTGTTTGATATACAATGCATCTGCAGCTGAACGGCTTCTCTCTCTATTCTGATATTTGTCCATCATGGTTCTGTGTACAGCTTTTGTGGTTTTTGAATCTAAATACGTTTAGGCTCAAATGGTGAGAGTTGGAAATATTTCCCTGAATACAGGTAGAGTTGACCCTTGGCCTCTACATTCTAAACTGTCTAACCTGAATGGAGCATATATGAAAACTGCTGTTGCCATTTTTAGTTTTAGACATGAATGGCATTTAATGTCTATTACAGTCCGAGCATCAACAAAATAACTCACAGTCAAAAGGATTAAATTATAGAGGAATTTTGACTCATCCTTTAGAAAATAATATATTTCATACCCTTCCATTATCATGTGTTGGTTTGCAATAAGTTTTTCTAAATCCTGGCCTTTGTGAATACACAGGGACTGCTCTGGCTGCAGATTCAAGGCTCTTTTTTTCTGCTTCTCCAGGAGGTCTGATTTATTTGGTGCTCTGGGCTGGCTCTACTGTGGCTGCTCTCTTTTTTTGCACAGGAAGTAGGACAGCCTCAAATTCTATAAAATTTGTCACTGTATTGGTATACTATAGATGGACCCAGTATGACAAAAAGTATGACCAGATATACACTAAATTGGTTAAGAAAACAAACAGTGCTATGCAACCCTGTTTAGATGCCAGGTTTTTGTTATGTTGATACAACAAAATGGAAAAATAAACCCTTTTCACATGGTGTTTAGTCTGTTCACTTTATGTGGACATCAAAAAAAATCTCATGTGTGCATACCCTTTAACTAGTACTTGTCTGAAGCAGTATTTTCTGGGCTAATTTCAAACATTGAGTTTTCTTGAGTTGTCATCTGTCATCAGTTATAGAAAATTAGTTCAAGCAGAAATATGGTTTCAAAGGACTAAAAATGAATACATTTAAAAATGGCATCAGTCAGGAAAATAATTATAATGCCCAACTGCTTGTGAAGGTTCTCAGTCATCCAGGTCATAGTCATTCCAAAAAAAAATACATTAAAAACAATCCCCTGGACTTTGTTTTCAAGTTTGAAGACGTTTTGCTTCCCATCCAGGAAGCTTTTTCAATTTAAAATGTCAGGAATAGTGTTGAGTTTGGGGTTTTATGCAGTAGCCCAACAAAGCCTTGTTTTCCTTTTCAAAACATGGAAATTGGAACAGACGAAAGGTTCCACCCATTTGGAATGGGGGTCGTTGTATGTATGAGAGGAAAATACAGGAACTGATTACAGAGGCTCTTCAGAAGCTGTTGGGGTTTTACATCCTTTATTTTGTTATCTGAACAGTCTAGACAAGTGGTCTTTAACGTCTCCAGTCCAAGGACCCCCAAACTGATTGCGAGATGGAGCGGGGACCCCCTAATTTTATGAAATAGTGTTATATCAAACTGCTACTATAGTCACTCTACTACATATGGAGTTATGTAACGAAAGTAATTTCACCCTGGGATTATTAAAGTATTTCTGATTCTGATTCCTCGTTGATGGGACAGGTGTTGTGAATGAAACGAAACGGTGCCCAGCTTGAAAGAGCTCCTGTGTGTTGCTGAATGTGTGCATTGATGACTGAAAGACATCTTCTGCTTCCATTTATCTGTTTACTACAGTGTGTTGTATCCGTGAAGTGAAAAATTGCAGCGGGGAATATAAACAAAAACCCTAATCAACCAAAACATTCGCGACCCCCATGCAGTACCTCCGTGGACCTCCTAGGGGTCGCAGACCCCCTGTTGAAGACCTCTATCATTCTCTGAAACATAATATAGAACAGTACCATTCAACACAATATGGTATCTAAAAGCATCTAGTCTTAGCTAATAACACCTAAAATCTTGTCAAAAAAACAGACTCAAGCTTTTGCAAACAAAATACGAAAAGATACAGTATGTTTAACACAAAAACAATTTCTAACAATGCCTAAAGAATACAATACCCACAGTCAAACACAACAGTGGCTGCATCATCCTCAGGACTTTTCAACATAAGGATCTATTGTCATACATGAATATATATATATATATATATATATATATATATATATATATATATATATATATACACACAGGTCCTTCTCAAAATATTAGGATATTGTGATAAAGTTCATTATTTTCCATAATGTAATGATAGAACTTGAACATTCATATATTTTAGATTCATTGCACACTAACTGAAATACTTAAGGTCTTTTGTTGTCTTAATAATGATGATTTTGGCATACAGCTCATGAAAACCAAAAATTCCTATCTCACCAACCTGGTTCTCAAAATCCCAATCATGGGTAAGACTGCTGACCTGACTGCTGTCCAGAAGGCCATCGTTGACACACTCAAGCAAGAGAGTATGAAACAGAAAGATATTTCTGAAGGAATAGGCTGTTCCCAGAGTGCTATCAAGACACCTCAGTGGGAAGTCTGTGGGAAGGAAAAAGTGTGGCAGAAAACGCTGCACAACAATAAGAGGTGACCGGACCCTGAGGAAGATTGTGGAGAAGGGCCGATTTCAGACCTTGGGGAACCTGCAGAAGCAGTGGACTGAGTCTTGATTAAAAACATCCAGAGCCACCGTGCACAGGCGTGTGCAGAAAATGGGCTACAGGTGTCGCGTTCCCCAGGTCAAGCCACTTTTGAACCAGAAACAGCGGCAGAGGCGCCTGACCTGGGTTACAAAGAAGCAGCACTGGACTGTTGCTCAGTGGTCCAAAGTACTTTTTTCGGATGAAAGCAAATTTTGCATGTCATTTGGAAATCAAGATGCCAGAGTCTGGAGGAAGACTGGGGAGAATGCCAGAAGTCCAGTGTCAAGTACCCACTGTCAGGTGGTACTGATCAAGGGCAGAGTCAATGCAGCTAGCTATCATGAGATTTTGGAGCTCTTCATGCTTCCATCTGCTGAAAAGCTTTATGGAGTTGAAGATTTCATTTTTTCAGCACCATCTGGCACCTGCTTACAGTGACAAAACCACAGGTAAATGGTTTACTGAACATGGTATCACTGTGCTCAATTGGCCTGCCAATCCAACCTGGTCTGAACCCCATAGAGAATCTGTGGGATCTTGTGAAGAGAAAGTTGAGAGACGCAAGACCCAAAACACTCTGGATGAGCTAAAGGCCGCTATTGAAGCCTCCTGGGCCTACATAACACCTCAGCTGTGCTACAGGCTGATTGCCTCCATGCCACGCTGCACTGAAGCAGTCATTTCTGCAAAAGGATTCCTGACCAAGTATTGAGTGCATAACTTTACATAATTAATTGAAGGTTGACTTTTTGTATTAATAACACTTTTCTTTTATTGGTCGGATGAAATGTGCTAATTTTGTGAGATAGGAATAAAAGACATGAAATATTTATTTAGTGTGCAGTGAATCTAAAATATATAAATTTTCAAGTTTTATCAGTACGTTATGGAAAATAATGAACTTTATCACAATATGCTAATATTTTGAGAATGACCTGTATATATAGGAAGAGAGAGAGTGGATATACAAAAGTGCTTTAAAACTAGTTGCAGCCCTATAAAATATACAAAAATATGTTACATTATTGTATTATTATATGATATATAATTACGTATATATAATTACGTATTTAATTAAGAGTCATATGTTTACCAAAAAAAACATCTCTGTTGTCTTTTATGTGTTGCAGACTGAGCCGGAGCTAATTGAGGAGACAAACGTTGATCACCTTCTAGGGCCGCGAAGATACATGTATGGCCGGGGCCTCAAGGGCCACTCAGAGACATCCACTCTGAGCTCACAGCCCTCCATCGATGAAGTGCGACAGCAGATGCACCTACTGCTGGAGGAGGCTTTCAGCTTGGCTTCTGGGGGGCAGTCCACATCTGGAAGACGTGGCCACCACCAGCAGTCCCCCGCTAACCAGTACAGTCCTGCGCCTCCTCCTCTTCCATATGCAGACGTAGTCAACAGTGTTCCAAGCACTCTGAGCTCTGGGCGGGAAGGCCTGCACTGGGTACCATCTTATGGGAGAGATATTTATCAGTGTAGCCTGCCTAAACCTGTGCGTTGGAAAAGTTTTGTGTCTTTTGAAATGAACAAGTAAAATAAAATACACTCTTGAATTTAAAAATCTTTTATTATATTTAAAGGCCTTTCGCTTCACCCAGCTTCCTGAGATGGCCATGGGTTCTCCGCCTCCTTTACCACCTCGCACTGGACCTCGTCCTAGAACCTCCTTAAGACGGTAAAACCAAAGATAAATGCAGAGAAAAGGAAAAATGTTAAAGAGTGAAATCTGGAAAAGCTTTACAATAATGAGATTCTTCAAAACTTAAAGAATCTGGTGTATTGAATCGCACAGATAATTTATGGTATCATATGAAGGGAAAGACAACATTGCTTCATTAAACAAGTGCTTAAAGAGAGTTTTTCAATATAACATTTGAGGTAAGATATATAAATAACAAAACGTAGGTTGTAAGGATGACATTAAGAAAGGCACAGATGGACACAGATTGCTATTTTCTGGTTTGCAAAACTTTTGTTTAATGCTGTTATAAAATCCCATTAACATTTATATTAAGTGACTACAAGGATATGCATTGTGGTGGAGGTGTGAAAGCCTTATATGAATTTAATAATGAACTGGTGTATAGAGGAATGGCAAGACTTTTAATGAGGTTTTCATTTTTCCACATGGACTGTGCTTGCCATCTAGTGGTGTTGTTCTGCAGCAGCTTGTTGTTTATGCCTTACCAATCTCTATTCGACTTAGTTCCACTTCGGACTTGGGGCCTAAGGGAAGGAGCTCAGAAACATCTGTCGCTGAAATGCGTAGTCAATGTGAAAAGAACCCATATGCGCCAACCACAAGAGCAGTACTTCCATCTATTACTGCAGAACAGCCTGTGCCAAACTACTCAGGTAAGCACATAAGAAGAGGGTTTAGCTCTTATTTAGTGTTATTATGTGTCTATTGACAAACATAAAACCCCACATTGCTTTCTTTATTTTAACAGGAAACCCTATAACTGCTGTCTACGCTATCCCGTCTGCCAGGCCGGGGCACTCAGAGTATTTTGTCCCTACATCCCCCACATCTTATCACAGTCCATCTTGGATGTCCTACCCACCAGAACCGGAGGATGTACAGCCACAGTGGACAGATGCTGTAAGAAACCAAATGTATCCTGCTTATGTGTCAAGTAACCTGGTGAAAACATAACACGATCAAGATGTAAAGAGTATCTTTTAAGGATGGCAGGCCCCCACTGATTTAATATAGCAACTGGGTTATTGTTTGTCTGTATAAGTTTTGCACATATAGAGAATGATGCTTTTGCGCATTCTTCTTTAAATAATAGTTCATGCTTAGTTAAGTTGAAGAATCTTGCCTCTGGATATGTTTTTTTAATCATTGCTGCAGATTCTTAGCTGAATTTAGGTCTGGGCTTTGGGTTTTTCAGTGCATATATGCATTTCAGTTAAAACCTTTTTTATTGGAAATCTAACTATATTCTGATTCCCTGATTAGGGAAATCATAATAGAGTTTATACAAAACATATTTAAGATGGATTTTTCTGCATTAAGGATCTTTGCAGCTCCTCCATAGTTATCATGGGCCTTCTAGCTCCTGGCTCATTATTTGGACAGTAATAATGATTTCTAACAAACTTATGGGTTCTTAAAAGGAATCTAAATGTTTTTCATGTATAAAACATTTCATAGGCTTTGTTTTTATCTTACTTCTGTTCACAATTTTTCACTACATGTTACACTTGAGTACTAACATTACAATTTTCCTATCTTTCCTGTGCACTCGGTTTTTTAGGTACCCTTGCCTGGGTATGCAGAAGCTTTTCCTAACCCTCGTTACCCACAGGGAAGTCCCACTAGGCTCCCGTTGCAATACAGCCAGACACTGGAGCAACCGCCCTCTGCCCCCCGCACAGCATCGGAGCAAAGTCTGCCCCAGGTGCTGAAGGACATGGATAGGATGCCTCTGAGCAGCCTCTCTACCTCTGCACTTGTGCAGGCTATAAGACAGGAGGTGGCCAAGCTGGCAAAGAAACAGAATGACATGTTTGAATTTTAACATATAGATTGGTTTGGCTCTTCAACAGAGGCACATTTTTAATCTTTGCACTGTCCAACAGACTGATACTTATCTGCTGATTATCCACCCCTGTTTTTGCACACAACTGGTATATTTCAGCTTGTGATTAAAGGGACAGTAACAATTCTATCAATTTTGGAAAACAATTATTCAATTTTTTGTTGATGACATCCCAAGTAATTTGGCACATGTCTATGTAGAAATCGCAATTTAACCCAACTATAGGGAGAAAAAAAGAAAGATTTGATATAATTTCCCAGATCAGATTATGACTTTAATTCGACCGACCAGATACCCTGGATTTCATTAACATAATTGTACTGAGAGGACCAAATTTTTCCTGTCAGTACGGTTTAACTGACAGTGCATATAAGCATGTACAGTTTAAGGAAAACATGTATCTAATCTTGCAGCATCAGCTTAAACAACCTTGGCAAAGTTGGGATCCACACTTTTCAAGCTTTTAATGTCAGAGCAAAATGTTAAATCCATTTTCAATTTTCTCATTGTTTGTTTACAAGTCAGACAACATAGTATAAATAACATATAGATAACACCATCTACACCCAGCCCTGATAATATAATGGTTTATTAAGAGTAAATTAACAAATAAACTAATTACAGCCTAAATGTATGTTTCATTTCTGTTGAAATAAGCTAATTATTTAGATTAATATATGGTGCAGATGATATTTTTGGTTATGTACTGAAAATGGGTCTAAAAAAGCATTCCTATGGTCTGCACAAAAACTACACACCTAATGAATCAAAAATCCTCCTACTATTATGTTTTTCTTCACATATTCACAAAGGCTCCCAGTAAAACCATATCAGCAACAAGGTAAACATCATAGTTTGGTACTTTTTTGCTCTAAGGATTTTGTGTATCAACAGATCTATGATAATGCAAAATTCAAACTATTTTCTATGATGGATGCGGTACATATTTTTTACTCACTGAATCTGTGAATAGAGACTAATTTTAAGTAGACGGTTCTCTTGCCAGTCAAACACTTCTAGTCAGCAAGAGCATAAACAAAGACTATATTGGGCTTTGTTGAGTTGTCTGGTACCTGGACAAGTGCAGCAGAACATTTTGGCCCAGTGGGTTGTAGAATGGGTTTCTTGCATTGTGTGTCCTGTGTCAACAGAAAACACCTAGATACTCCTAATAAAGAAAGTTAGGTTTTCCGTGGAAAGCCTAATATTATTAGATTACAATTAGCATCACTTATTGTTGCTCATAGTATTGTAGAATTTAATTATTTTTACAGCCCGATATGTAGAAAGGGTTCTGCAAAATATGAATAAATTGTGACAAAGACTCATGTGAACAATGAAATTCTACACAGCATATGAAATTTCAAACAGATAAATTATTCTTTGTAAGTAGGTTGTACGGTTTGAAAATAAGTTCAAGAAATAAAACTTCTCTCTGAACTTTGTGACTTTTGAACTACAGCTAATGAAAGTCCAAATTAATTATCCTGAAAGTTTAATGACTAAGTGAGAAAAAAAAAACATATTTTCTAAGCCGAATTTTCTCCCTCGAAAAAAGTACAAAAGATGCACTCATATTTGGTTGGGCTTAATTTATATAGAGTGGTGCATCAATTCAACATCCCATTAAGATGGATCGTTTCTGGCTCTAGTGAGCTGTTCAGGAAGTCCTGATTGCTTTGTAAAATAAAATAAAGATAGAAAATAAAATATGCATCTCCATTAAAAGGGAAGCAAGAAACTACGAACAATCCCTGATACACACCTTGGCTGTCATTGCGCTTTATACAACTCTGTGCATCATTGTCAGTATATGACATAAATCCATATGTCATGACTGGCTGTGGAAAGATCCCAACTGGCAATCCACTTTATGGGTCTCTACTCTTTTTTTGTTTGTTTTGTCATCTGTGAAGATGACTTTAAAACTTATTCCTAGCACTTTTTATTTTACCTACAGTAACTTTTCATTACTTTGCTTACTCAAAAACCTTGTTACCAGTAATTAATTTTTATAGATTGATGAACAAAAGGCAGAATTTCCCCATTACATCTAAGCTATAACATTAAATGTCTTTTATTATTGGTCTCATATAATACCCTGAAGGTTTCTGAACTCAGGCCTAAACTCTGCAAATAAATACATTTGTAATGTCTATGAACTATTTGTATAATAATAATGACACTCACAGTCATAAACTATATCTCTCTCTCTATATATATATCTATATGTATATACATATAGATATATATATATACAGACACACACATTTGGGACTGAATTGCCCTGATGATTAAAGGAATATTAAATGACAGAATATTTTTTGAAGAGCCCATAGACGAGCACCTGCGTGGTGAAAAGTTTGAGTACTTGACTCAAATCGTGACTCACTTTTTGTGTTCTTGGGATAATTTTCCTTTTTTGTGCCTATTGATGTGTTTAAAGTAAAACCTTACATGGATCTTAATAATGTGGTTCAAACAAGGTGTACATTGGAAGGTTATAAAGAAAGTTAAAATGGTTTTACTTTGGCTTTTTTTTATTGTACCTTGAATATTTTAATGAGCAGAGGCTTTGTCTTTCCAAGTTACTGAAATATGTAAATGACACTAGGTTGAATACAAGCAACAAAAATTACCTTAAAAACAAAATGAAGACGTAAATGCTGGACAGAGTACAATATTTCTGAGTGTCCTTGTAGGTAATGCTTAGGTAAATATTATTTTTCTTTCATGGAATAAAGGGGACTCATTAAGGTCATTACACTTTCATCAGGGACACAGAGGAGGAAGGTCATCATATAATGTTACAATACAGGAGCCCAAACCAGTTTCCTAGTCTATACAGTAAAGTAACACAGGCACCAGAAAGTTGATAAAAACCTGATTTATATGTGTGTATGTGAACATTTTCCAGCTGGAAAAAAAAGTGGAGTTTCACTGCAGAGAAATGCATGTATCATAGACCCGTAGCCATGGTTGTGTAATTCAACACTGCATTAACACTGAGATTGCTAACTTGAACTGTATTATTTCTAATAACCTTAAAAATATCTATTATTATATATATCATATATATCATTGCTGAGAGATTGTCAGCTTTGACCCCAGAGTGATATATAGGAGTAAAGTTGCCTTTGAATGAATAAATATATATATATATATATATATATATATATATATATATATATATATATATATATATATATATATATATAGTATATATATATATATACATATATATGGTATATATACTATATATATATATATGTATATATATATATATATATATATATAGTATGTTTTTTTTTTTTTTTCTGTTTTAAAAAAGCAGCGTGCTAAAAAAGCACGCTGCTTTTTTAGCTGTCCTAAAAGAAGTTAGCATTTAATCTGTCGAACAAATCCTTCATCAGTTCTTTTTTTCATGAACTTCATGTGTAAGTAGATGCATTAAGCTTTTTGGTCTCAAAGCTATCAGGAATACTATCATTATTTGTCTGTCAGATTTATTAATCAAACAGCAAGGCACTTTTGTCTTAAGAACTGTACTGAAAACTGTTTTTATGTAAACAACTTTCTACATTGTCGTGCTGGATAACTCCAATCTTAAATAAGGGAATTAATAAATGAAATATAAGAATTTATTCAATAAAAATAAAAGTGAACTAACTCTGTTGGAAAATTGTATGTCCTTTGTCCTTATGTTTCCTTATTTTCCTTTTGTCTTTTGTTTGATCTTGTTATAAGTGATGTTCTTAAGAGATTGATCTAACTCTGGAAAAGATAGAGATTGAGGGAAATGTTGACCCTAATAAGTGAAATGAAATAAATGATTTTTGTTAAAAAGGAAACTGTTAATTTGCGTGTTTTTACAACTTTAACATGTCACATTTTTCCAAGTAGTCATTGCTAAAAGATTTGAAGTTGCTTGGTATTGGACACTATTGTATCAAATCCTACATTTAATGCTTGAAGTCAATGAAAACACACAAAAAAGTGATATACTAGGCACAAAACATTGCTTTAACACAAGGCAAACTGAGTAAAATTAACAAAACAGTTCATGGCCATGGTTACATGTTAAGGGGTTTAATAGCATTATATCACTTTAAATCTATTTGCCAGACGTTTTTTGAAATCCATCAAATTCATTTTAGATGTTAGTTATAACTTATTAAGTAATATTTCATATTATGTTTTGCTTGTGTGTTATGTTGCAGCAATCCCTTGTCAATCCATTTTAGATGATGCAAACAGAAACAGTGTTTACACACTATATGAGCAGAATATATACCAAATATATACAAAACTTCTATTCTGAAAAATAGTATTGTGACCACCAACATTTGCTTCAGCTCTGGAATGAAAACATGTCTCTTTCATACCATGTGGCCTTACTGAAATCAAATTTTAACTCAAACACATGAGTTTGAACCAAACCAAATATTATATGTACTTCTATTTCAAATGGCCAAACCAGTAGAATATTGAATTGTTGGCCTGGCTGAGCAGGCCATTTTAAATTATTAAAATGTTAAACACAAAGATTTTTATACACCACTGTGAATATAGATTTCTGAGTCATATTAAGTTATCTGGGTCATGGCAACCGCAAAACAGGCTTAAATCAGGGGCAACCATACTCAGGTTTTTTTAAAGGCATTTTGAAAACTAGACAAGAGCCTTGGTCAAGTCAAGGCGTTCACTAACCACATCAACTCAGTAGACAGAAAGAACGAGTTCTCCAGAGAGGATAAAAAGGATAACATGTTGCCCCATTCTGGACTGTGCTGTGCATAATAGTGACAATGGAAGTCTTAATACTGAAGTTTAGCTTAAAAACTTACAAATACAGACCAATATCTGCATTTTGACCCACATCACCCACAAAACTCTCTGTTATCAAAACTCTGACTAACTCGGCTCCAGGAAATCCCTTGAAGCATGTGATTACTCAAACTGGCTGTTTGTTAAATTGGCAACAAAAAAAAGAAAAACCAAACAGCATGAAAACTAACATTGCATCTAAAACAGAGGAAAGAAAAGGAGAAAACTAAAAACTTAATTCCATATGTGTCAGGAGTTTCTAAGAAACTAAGAAGGATCTTCTCCAAATATTAGTAAATTTCAAATCCAAATATACAGTCAGATAAAAACTGGTGCAAACCAAAGCTGATCAGCGTTGTTTATGCGGTCCAGTGCAGCAACGGCTGTTTGGACTCCTTTACAAGAGAAACAAATACTAAAATGCATGGCACATTACAGGAGAGCCAGCAGCTTTGGTCAGAATCTAGGTGTATAGTTGCAACTCAAGAACAAAAGAAACACCTTTGATTACCAAAATTTTCAGATGTTGGACAGAGGACAGATGGCTTTAAAGAAAGAGTGAAAGAAGCCATCTTTGTTAACAGGGAAAAGTCTACACTGAAAAGACGGAGAGGATTGGGGTTTCAGCTTCTAAGCATCTACATTTTGGTCCTGGAGCTTACTCCAAAGAAATTTCATACCGTAAACACTCTCATTATAATTCAAATGGTTTAACACATAGCCCATAAACAACAAAAGACTTTAATAACCCAAAGAAAGTTAAGATAAAAAAAAAAAAAAATACAAAAAAAATGAAAAACTAAAAGGGGAATACTGGTGCATGAGTTAGTCTGTTTACATGTCAAGATGTGTCATAATTTGATCTAAAAAACAAATGTTTGGGTTTTGCAGCCAGTCAGTAACTTTGAACATAAAGAATTTGTGGCAGCTATAATAAATTACAATTTGACCTTTTCATGTTTCACATTTTCTATAATAGGAATTACTGAAAAAACGACAAAAAAGTAGTATGTTCTCAGAATCCTAAGAAAAATGCAGCATACATGGGCTTATATGTATTTCCGTATAAATCACACACTGAATGGCAAATGTCCCTGGGACCCTGCTCATTATTTTGGGTTTAGGGAGATTTTGAAAGCAGGGAATACATTTTAGCTGCAACCATTTTCCTTAACAATTTCATTATGAAAAAATTTGAAAATGTACTTGTTTGCATATTTTATTTTATGATTTCTTTGGCAGAATATACAAAAAGTAAGTAAACAGAATTTGCAATAACTACAAAGAGCAGCTGGAAAAGCCCACCTGACGTTTGCATCTATATTCTTACTGCATTTATAAAGCACAACTGCATAAATAGGAAATAGGAATGTCAAAGATTAGGCATTCAAGCTTTTTTTCTTACTTTAACAACAAAACAAAAACACACACAACCAGTCTAAGAAGTATTAATGCAAAAGGGTTGAAACATTAAACATTGCAAATGTTACATTATTTATTTATTTTTTTTGGCTGCTTACTCTTGTTGTAGTTCATCATGTTCCCGCTAGAGCTCAGCCTAAAGCTACAAGATAAAGTACTCCTGTTTTTCTTCATTCAGTGACAGATGTACTCTGTATGCAAAAAAAAAAACAACAAAAAAAAGAAAACGCAAAAAAACAGATTTTGAGAAAGGGTGTGTTGACATTGTAATAATGTTTGCATGAAAATATAAAAGATCCTATTCGTAAAACAAACAGGGATACATGGTTTAATTTTCTTTTAGGAAACAAAATATGAAAAGCTGGACATTCCTATTTATTTGATCGTAAATTGGAATACCCCTAAACAAATTATTTAACATGAAATTACTTCTGAAGTCACCCCCTTCCCAAATTAAGCCCAGCTGTGTATCCTTTAATTTGACAAATCTCCTAATTAAAGATTTCCGAGGTCTGTGGGAGAACATCAGAGAACAAAAACCATCATAAAGGAATACAACACATAAGTATTAGATTCATAAAGGTTTCGGCTATAGAAATTATCCTGGGCACCGAACATCTTAGTGAGGACTGTTTAATCCATTAGATAAAAAGACATTTTAAATGTTTCTACTGTAAAATATCTTAACAACAGTAGCGGCTGCTGCTCTCTGAAACAGATGGTGTTAATTAAATCTAAATGTCATGTATTGCATTAACAAATGTTGAAACACATAAAACACATCACTGCAACAGGTGAAAATAGCTGTTGTGAAGCTCTCTGAAATAATAAAGTCCAGAAACCACCAGAGTGCTGCAGTTCTGTGTTTTGACCACAGGTTGCAATATTAAAAGAATACTCTGTCATCCCTCTTTAAAAATAGAAAGAGTATAGCTTAATGCAAACCTACCTAGACATAACCTTCCACCTAAGGTGAGCAGCCTAGCAGATAGCATAGACATGAAAACAAACTAACAGGTCTACAGAAACTCTGGAGTCACAGTGGAGCTTAGTGAATAGAGTCTGTCGATATCGACATGGATACAATGATAGAAGTGATTGGTTATATCCACCCCTCCCATTCTGCTATACATTTAGAAGAACATAATCTATTGAAAAATAAAATCCACAAGTGGTTCCATTTGCTAATTTGGACTAGCCATGTAGGGGTCACATTAAAATTGAGGAATATGGTGGTCTGGTCAAAATAAAAAAAATAAAAAACTGTTAGTATGTTTATTGTTATTTCAAGTTTTCTTTTTTAGTTTTTTTAATCAAAATGTTACGAAATATTTGTTTTGGACATAGGATATACATGGACATGTAGGGCCAAGAAAGGACAGTGGAAGACTAGGCCACTGATTTTCTTGTTGACTACCACTGTACCAATCGATTTGATGAAAGACCAGAATAGCCCAATTTTGTTGCTCTTTATTATAAAATAAAAGATGAGTTTTAAGTGCCAAACCTTGCTGTATCTTAAGATAAAATGCATAAATCTGGTTCACGAGAAATATACTCTGCTTCTTCTTCAACCCCTGTTCATCTAAAGGCTGAGACTGTGAGACTGATTTGGCAGCTTTAATGGTGCGACAAAAAAAAAAAAAAAGAAAGCTTTTAAGACAGTAAATTCAATTAGAAGAAATTAACAAGTATTAGATAGTGAGATTGCACATCAGGCCATACTGTTTAAAATTACTGAGCTTGATATTCCCATAAACAAAATATTATACAAAATTAAGGCCTAGATTACCTGCTGTAACCTGTGATAAAGATAAAACAATTAGCAGTAGAAGTAAAAACTAAAATGTTTTTTTTTTTTTTTTACATAACCCCATCAGTTTAGGTATATTAAGTAACCTGTTGATTTTAGAAGCGGGCTGCAAGGTGGCACAGTTTGTAGAACAGTTGCCTTGCAGCAAGAAGGTTTTGGGTATAGTTCCTATCTTGGGATCCCTCTGCATGACATGGGTTCTCTCCTATTAGTTTGGCTTCCTCTCACAGTACAAAATCATGACTGTTACAGTATGTGGCATCCCTAAATTTTCCTTAGGTCTGAGTGGGTGTGTGTGTGTGCATGGTTATACCTCTTTTTGTCTCTCTGTGTTGCCCTGCTACTAACTGTGAGCTAACTGGTGAGCTGTCCAGGGCGTTCTCTCCTTCTCGCCCATAGACTGCGGGAGATAGGCATCGGCTCCACCACTTGAGAAGGTGCATGATTTTAGAAGCAAATATTTACTTCAACCTCTTTGAACCTTCATTCTTCCCTTTTTCCTATCATAGTATGCCCTAATCTAATTTATAGAAATTCAGAACACATTTATCATGAGTTGTGCTTTTTTTAATGTCCATTTTCCCAGGTACAGTTTAGATGTGGTTAGAGCCTAATTTGTTGTAATTAAATGTTAAAGTTCCATTTGCACAAAAAAGACAACTTAAAGTAAGAGATATAAGCCTGTGAACAAAACTCAGCACAGAAACTCAATTAACCAGAATGGTCAAAACAACAGCAATGCAAGAATTAAATAGTTGGATTTACCAGTTGTACAAATCCTATAATAGAGTCCCCCACATTCAGAAATAACGCTGACTCATTGTTACCTTTGCTAACATTTCTTGATTTAACTAAATACCTATCATGGCCATTCTCCCTTCTTTTCTACTTATTGACTAACAAATTGGTTGCAATTATATTAAAAAGACACTAGGAGCTGTTCAAGATACCGTTCTACCAAGTTCTCTTTGGCTTTTAGGAAAACACATTCCACAGGAAGTTTTCAGGACATTCTATTAGATTTTTTTTTTTTTTTTAAAGGTAGTCCAAGATGTTCTACAGAAAAAAATTATATATATAAAAAAAAAATAACACACAAAAGGAAGGGAAATAATTTAGTTGCTAGGTAGTAAAAATGATCTTTTTAGGGTCCTTTGAAAAGAGTCAATGGTTTCTCCACAACAATTATTTCCAGGAGGTTGGCCAGATATTGGGATCAAAGAAACTAAATGTTGCCTACCCCCATTAGTTCTGTTACTGGAAAGAGAGTAAACATGCCTTTGGTTATATGAGAGTTTTAGGAGATTCATATCACAAAAGTAACTGTAAAATATGATAATGCTGTTAAGACATATCATTATACAAATAACAAGCCCCTGTGATATTTAAAGCATAAATCCTCCATTTTTTGTGTTTTTCTGGATTTTGGCAGTAGCATTTCTTTAAGGAACTGCAGCTTATTGATGGAAATAAACCATCACAATAAGAGCAACACAATATATCAGACTGGAAGCCTTATTGCAATCTGTATATGTGCAACATTACTGTTGCAAAATACTGCTTTGAGTGGCACAAAAATTTTACGGTGAATGCATTAACTCTTCTTGCATATAATATATTTGGCTCATTCAATGGACTTTCATTCCCCTTAATGTTCATACCTTGTTTTTTGTTTTACTTTGACTTTGATTTTAAAATGGGGATGTACCATGATGGAGTTTGAGCTGTATTTTACTTTTGTTCAAAGCAGTACATCAAAGCCAGCACAGATATATTTTAGATATATTGTCTAAGCAGTTTTGTTAATGATATCAAACTGTAGCCACATAACCTTATTTTATATAAATTGGGCATCACAAGGCATTTCTGATAGTGTAGCCTACTTCCTCTAGTCCACAGACTGGGTAACCTAAACTTACAGCTACTAACCTGGCATAAACCAGAAAGATACGTATAGTTCAATTTAATTCTACAAGGTATAAACCTGGTAAGACACCTAAATATGGCATTTGCAAAAGGGTGGAATATTCAGTAAATTCTTTGATGTCATACACGTCATTACATTTCATTGGTCCGAAACATTTCTGTATTGAAGTTAACACATCTGTATGCAGTAGAGCACAAGTCCATTTGAAAAGAATCAGTTCAAGCAATTGTAAATGTAACAAAACTGATATTTTGATCTTAGTGGTGGTTATTTTTTACTGTCAGATTTGGTCCTGCTTCCATATGTAAAATAGATAGGCTATACTGTCCTATAAGCACATCTGTCACAATGCTGCCCATGCAGCTTCTTTGTGACCAATGTAACTAAAGAATTACTTGTACTTATGTAGTGCTTCATCAAGTCCAAAGACCCCAAACCTTCAGCCATTCACCGCCTTACTTGCATATAGTGACTAGTAACTTTTTTGCTACTGCTGCCCTGGGGGAGATTTAAAGAAGCAAAGCTGCAATAAAAATTGGCAACACCAGCCCCATAGTGTGAGGGCCTGGTGGGGTATTTGTATGGCGTTCTTGCACCAATAGTCCTGGTGGTCTTTTGTGGTATCAGCGGTTGGTGTTTTGAGGGTCTTATATGACAAACAGTAGGCAAGGTGGTGAAGTGTCTTACCAGCTAAGACGGATGCAGTCAGTAAAAAAAACGGGTAACCCAACCTCTAGCTACCGTTGCCCCAAACTATTTGGTCTGTACTGCCAGGTCTATGGCCGCTTTTGCACTGAAAGCCCCATGATTTAGATAGTTAGGATTTGTATTACCCAAGTAATACAAATCCTGGGTAATTCTTAAGCATTCTTTCCCATTACCATTGAAGTATATGTTATTTATTAACGCCCATTTCCAAGTAAACATATATCTACATTATATAAAATTGAATCTCTAGACAGTGACGAAGAATCCCCAAAAGCAAACAGACAGCATCCAACTTGTGATCTCTCCTGCAGCCCGGTCAGAATAGAACCATAAAAAGTGTATTTATACATGGATATTGCGGTTACATTCTGCTAAACTAGATTTAAAAAACTTTAAGGAGAATGTAATTTCTTGTTTCTACAAGTAAAAGTGAAAGAGCTCTATTAGGTCCAATATTCCAAATATTTCTTACTTGTCTATGGCAAAACTTTTTGAAATTAATATCTACATGAACCTACATTGTCAACACTTCTTGGCAAAACATCACATAAATGATTCAGATTTACTTTAAGTTGCTACAGACAAATACAGGCAGAAAGAAATCCCTGAGCCCCTGGCCTGGTTTGACAGCTATCTTCTGGGAATCCCAATGTTACTACTGCCCATCTAACTTAACTAGCATAGCAGCCAAACTGGTCTATCAGAGGGACTCCACCATTCCAAAAACATATATAAGCCATAATAAGTACAATATTAAGTACAATCATAATCTTGATCAACTGACTACACAGATGAAGCCATAAAGTGTACTTACTCGCTTAAAACAAAACTCGTACAGTCTATGCCCACCTTAAAAGTCTATGAAAAAGCTACCCTGGATTTCAAAAGCCTTGAGAGGTAATGAACAAGAGGCTTATGTAAAAGTGAAGCTTGCACCCTCATACTGTACCTTCTCATGCGAGTGTGCCTAAAGTGACTGATTTGGCTCAATCAACTTCTGGAATGTCAAGGCTCAGATAATGAGATTACACGTTGGATTATTAACTCTGGTCTGTGCTCTTCTTTGATATAGACCGTCTTTCTGATCTTATCTTCTTCCATGGGATTTTAACTGTATGCCAAAACTAACCTGGTAAGCAAACAACTTCTGGAAATGATGTCTCCAGATTAGATTTTGGATTTAACATTCTTTGTGCAGCTATCTTTTGATAAATATCAGTCTTAGTTTTTCCTTTGTAACTATTTTAATACATCTCTGTCTAGGTTCAGCTTGCATTTGCTAAGGTGAAGCAAACTGCGTGAAGCCTTGCCGGAGTAGAATCAGTGTAGCTAACAGAGCTTAGCTCTTTTATTTTAATATTATCCTGAACACCCATCTTTAGTGAACATAATTGATTGTTTCTAAGTAAATAATTTCTTTGTCATAGATTTTCTGCCAATATCTTACTTTCTGGACCCCTTCTGCTAAACCTTTCAACCTCTCTATGTCATCCTCACCAAATCTGCATGCTGTAGATTAATTGCCTGGAATTAGCTGATGTAAAGGACTGCTGGGCTCTTTCCTCCACTAATGTGTATATATGTATATTCATATAGCTAAGACATTTTAAATCCTGCTGAAAAAAAACACATTTTCATTACCTTCATGTAATTAAATTCTAATGCATTGTTGCGCTATTGTCTTGCAGTAATTTAGATACGAAAGCATAAATAACATCTAGCCACAGCAGAGATCATTACAGCAGGTTCATGCTATAGGTTCAGCTTTGTACTGCAGGACACCCTCCATACTGTGACTTGTCTTAATCCTGGTGTCAGGAGTTAATGAGTGGAATGAGGCCACGGAGGGACTTTAACACAGGGAAATTAATTGAATATATAAATCACTTAAAGGATTTGTTGTTTTGTCACTAATGGATATCCACTGCTGGTCCATTTTTCACATCACATGTACAACCAGACTAGATTTCCCAGGTAAAAAGAGGGGTTGGTGGTCTCCGCAGATTGGCATGTAGGTAAGCCAGTGGATTAAGGTTCTGGGGTAAATGGTACTTGACGTGACAGTCTGTTTATGTCAAAGGTCCTCAACTATGAGAATAAACTACACTTAGCAGGCTACCACAATTGTCATTCCAAAAGTGCTGAATACCTTACAACACCTGCTGTAAGTCAGTGACCTCCAGATGTGCCTTCCATTTTTTAGTACTATTAAATTCATCTTTTCTGTTTTAACACCTCTTTTTAAAACTTTTACATCCTCGACCTTTAAACACATCCAAGGTTATTGATTAGATAAATTCTCCTAATTACACTCCTGGTGTCTATACCGTGCTTAATATAGAAGAGAATATTTGGGAGACCAGTCTCCTCTCCCAAAAGCTATTATGTGGCTTTATAAGGGCCTTTTCAGGACAGCTTTTTACAGTTGTGGTTCAAGGCTTTGTTCTTTTTCTGAGAGGATGAATGCAGAAGAAGCAAGAGATGGCCGGATATGTTAAATTGATAGCGGAGCTTGTATTCCTCTCTCACATTCATATAAACCCAGTCTGTAATGCTCACACCACTGATGGAATCCTGGACAAACTGCGTAAAACTGAATGGTACAAAATTAAAACATGGGCAATCAAAGTCCCCACAACAGTAAAAAAACAATCCTAATAAAATTATTAAATCCCTGGTGAGAGTCCTGCAGTAGTGATAGAGTTGTGCTAGCATTAACATTTGAAAGGATGTAAATAGTCGCTATAACTGCTGAGTGAGCTCGCTGGGCAAACGAAAAGGTTTAAATGTGATTGTAATGGCCTCTAGATCAGGGTATCAAAATTTGGCTTTGGACAGCTTTCAGAATTCCTCACATGAGCAGTCCCGATGATTGCCTTGTTCCTTATTTTGTCCTTACACTCAATTCAATTCAGTTAATTTATATAGCACTAATTCACAACACGTCATCTCAAGACACTTTACAGAGACATTTCAACCAGATCATACAGTCAGATTGATTAAAAGTTTTCTATCTAAGTAACAGCAGCTGATTGCATCGACTCAGTGACTTGAAATCAATCCCTCACATGCATAGATATATATTGACATTTGTGTTAAAGCATGTCATGAAACCACTTACGAGTCACAATACTTATCAGAAACAATAATTATAGCAAAACTTTGCATTTATTTAAAAGATAAGTCAAATGTTTAATTCATTTTGAATTAGGTTATAATTAGTAATATTTTTTTATAACTTTTATTTTGGATAAAATGTCATTAAGGTCTAAACACTACTTTGAAAAATGCATTGATTCCCCAGTCAACATGTGCAAACCAGTCAATTTACATACTGACAATGTCAGCCACCAAATACATATGTCACATGGCTTTTAATAGCCTGTCTTTGAGAGAGGGAAAATGATGGGTATGCCAAGTATGCAATGACTTTGACATGAGTCATCTGAAAGTTTAAATTCAAAATGTTTTTTTTTTTTTCTGTATTGATTGGCCAGCTATTCACCTCAGTGAAATTCCAATTAAACTTAGAATCTCAGAAGAACTTACTTACCACATGATGTTCAAGGTTATATTTTCCATTTGGTTTTATCATGGACAGAAAAATGGGGAGAATAAATGTAACATAACTACAGTTTATTTGACAATTCAAATAACCATAAAATATTACAAATTACAGTTAAATATTATTAGATAACACTGGGTGAAACTTAAAAGTCTATCCTTGGGTTTTGGGGTTGCAATTAAAAGCTTCATAAAGTTATGATAAACACGTATCTTCTGTCTTATCACATAAGAAATGCTTGACGAAGATCATAAAAGACTTATGTCCATTAGTGTCCATAATGGACTTATGTCCATTAGAAAATACACACAAAGCATTTAATTCCTAATAACACAAGATATTTTCAAGCTATTCATCTGAGAGGGCCCCTTAGTGGTGATAAACTCAAGCAGAGAAAGGCTTGTGGTGATATCTGATATAAAATTACATAAAGGTGCATATCTTTCATTGGCCATACTCCAGCATAATTAAGAATAATAGTGATAGGTAAAAGGGCAAAATTGATATAGCCCTTTTATAAACCTAACAATGACTCACAGTGCTTTAAACTAAGACCCAATTGCACTCATACTCGTTCACTAATAAGCAAATTGGTAGACAGCTTTGAATCAAGTGTAATGCCCGGGGGCCAATTGACATCTGGCAGGCAGAAGCTAAAATTAAACTTTTAACTATACCCATTATATAACAACTGCTCTATCCACTGAGGCATGATTGCTCCCTATTATAGCAATCTGAGGTTGAAGGAAAACTTTCTATACTGCAATAAACTGCTATATATTGTTTTATCATAAAATAAACCAGAAATTTGCAGTGTCTGGAAAAGAATTTTGACATTGAATATTAAGTAAAGCTTGAAGTACTTGATATTACAAGTTAAAGCTATAGAGAACAATCTTTTATTTCCAGGTGGAACATCTAAGTAAATGGTCCTGATTGTCAATCATTCTGGTGATATGTTTACGCAAGGCTGTTCTATGTGCTCGCACTCTTACCTATATTTTTCTACGCCTGCCCACTTTCAGCCGCATATCTGTGGTGAGCTACGGTTTCGGTCATTGAAGCGCACTTTTCTCACCACGGTTCTTTGAAAATGGCTGAGGGTCGTAAGAGAAAAAGTGTCTATGAAGTGTATGAGAATAATGATAATAATAATAGGCCTCAGAAGAGGCAGATATATCCCAGAATGCTTTGCACAGAACTGTGTGATTGCTGGGTGGTAATATCTGATTTTATATTCTAAATGATGTTACCAGATGTGCAATTTTTGGAATTTTCAAAGTATTAGAATTAGGTGAAAATTTTAAATAAATATGATTCTTTAATTACATGATTACAACATAACAAATTTTCAACATTAACCTATAAAAAATGTCCAAACAGTAGGTGATGTACTGTATCCATGTCAACGAAAAATAGTGAACTTCCAGCTGTGATAACCACTGTTTACTGCCTTTTTACTTAACATCTGAATAGATAAAGTTACTCGTGGTGGGTAGAGCAACCAGAAAAATAACTCAAGTACAGTAAGATGAGCAATACTGTCACAAGCATATTACTTAAGTAAAAATGACAAGTATGGCAATGTACAACTACTCTAAAAGTACTCATGTAAATGTTACTAAGAATTTTTAACTAGTTACTACCCACCTCTGGTATTATGACACCAAAATACTATGTAGATTATTAGAAGAAAAAAAAAGATAAATAACAACAACTACATGAACTCATAATAGTTCAGATTGTGACTTCTTGGATCCGTCATTGCAATTTATGTTTAAGTTTGTCATTGTTATATGTAAATAAACTCTAATATAGGCTCACATTGCATTATGATTGCATAACAAAAAATATAATATACAAGGTGTATGGCTGCCTGAAACTGAAACATTACTGTTTGGCAATATTTTTTAACATGTTCTCAGATGGGGAAATAAAACAAATTATTTTGTCCTAGAGAGAAAGTGATGTCACATAAACCAGCTTGGAGCAGGATGAAGTGGACGATTAGGGAAAAATTACTTTCAAAATGCCATCCTTAGAGAATCCACAAGGACACTGCAGGATCAGCCTATCTCTTTGATACCAAATGCTCTCACATTTATATCATTGTGTAAGTGTAAGATATGAGCTTGTCAATATTCACGTCTGTGTGGTCTTGTGTGATAGAGCTTCAATTTCCAAGCTGTGGGTCCTGTTGAAATTGGAAATCATTCTTCCCTTTGTTGAAAAAGGCTTTCAGTATATCACAGCCTCCCTGACCTGAACTCTGAAACATTAATGTACTGTCAAAGGACAGACATTTTACAACTATTTAGTCAGAAGCCTAAACCTACCATTAAAATGAAATACACGTTTTCACATAAAAGAAAACTAATAAGAATTAATAAATAATGAGTTTGATTTAATATGGGCCAAAAGGTATACAGTATATAGATAAGATATTATTTAAATAGCCCCCAAGGAGATAATAAATTATAATTATTGCAAGGAGGAATTTGAAATAGACATATATTATAAAAAAAAAAAAAAAAAAAAAAGGGTAAACAAGGGATGTTAATTCATTGTAGCGGGACTGCTGTGTAGTTTGTTATTAACACTTAATAATACATAATAAAAGTGTTTAGTTATATGTGGAGGAAGTGTCTGATCACAGGCCACTAGCTTCAAATCAGATAAGTGGGGGATGTGATGTACAGCCTGCTGTAGGGGTGTTATTAAATAGAGAAACACTGGGTTCTAGAGTCTGCTCAGATCTCTAAAGAAGTTTATTCTCCTGTTATACGAACAAGAGTGGCTGTATTTGAAGCATTTTGTGACCATAACTCCAGCAGGCGTTGGCAGTTGTATATGTCGGATCGATGCCTGGTTTGTAGCATTCTGAACGGCATATTTTATGGTATGGTCAAAATAATTGTTGAGAGCTGTATAGTGGCCGCTGCAACTAGTGTTGGGATCCAGTGGTTTGCCCTCCAGAGGGTGACATGGATCCCTTCCTGTGGGCTTCTGTTTCTGTTGGGATCCAGGGGTTTGCCCTCCAGAGGGCGATGTGGATCCCTTTTCTGTGTGTTTTCTGTTATCTGTTAGGATCCAGAGGTTTGCCCACCAGAGGGTGCCGTGGATCCATGCCTGGGGAGCTTGGGTTCAGCATGGACAGCTGTTTCCCATCAGCTCATTAAGAGCTCTCTCTATTTAAGCTGGTTGAGAGCTCCACTCTGGGCCGGATTGTTTTCCTTGCCATGGAAGCAAGCCTGAGCCACCCAGCCTGTTTAACCCTGCCTGTCTGAAACCTGAAAACCTGTAAGTCTGAACCTGTTGTCCTGCACCAGAACCTAACCTGCTCTGTTCTCTCTGCCGACCAGGAGGAAACCGGTGTGTCTTATAATAAACATTGGACTTTAACCCTGCTTCTCTGTCTGTGAGTTCTGATTCTGGGCTAGTAAAACCAGCCAAATCATGACAGAACAATCCGGCCAACAGACTAGCCCAGCAGACACTCACCTGTGGATGTTGGAGGACGTATGGATTAACCCAACGGAACCACCCTGGACGGATCTGATCCGTGAGTCAAGCAGACTTACTGAGGAAACGATTCGCAAATGTCAGGAACTTCGGCGCCGTTGGGAGACACTTGATTTCATTCCGAGCCGTCTAGAGACCCCTGAGCCCGCTCTGAGCCGTCTAGAGACCCCTGAGCCCGCTCTGAGCCGTCTGGAGACCCCTGAGCCCGCTCTGAGCCGTCTGGCGACCCCTGAGTCAGCTCTGAGCCGTCTAGAGTCCTCTCTGTTCCGTCCATGGACCTTTAAGTTCTCTTCGTACCTGTTTGTGGAGCCGCAGCCGGTGGTTTCCGGTGTTCCTGATGTGGAGCCACAGTCGGTGGTTTCCTCTGTTCCTGATGTGGAGCCACAGTCGGTGGTTTCCTCTGTTCCTGGTGTGGAGCCACAGTCGGTGGTTTCCTCTGCTCCTGGTGTGGAGCAACAGTCGGCGGTTTCCTCTGTTCCTGATGCGGAGGCGCTATCTGCGGCCTCCTCAGTTCCTGATGCGGAGCCGCAATCGGCGGCCTCTTCAGTTCCTGATTCGGAACCAGAGTTGGTGGTTTCCAGTGTTCCTGATGTGGAGCCACAGTCGGTGGTCTCTTCTGCTCCTGATGTGGAGCCGCAATCGGCGGCCTCCTCAGTTCCTGATTCGAAGCCACAGTGGGTGGCCCTGTCTGAGCCTGTTGCTGAGCTGCAGAAGCGGAGGCGGCGTCCTCCTTGGAGCTTCCTGCAGAAGCAGAGACAGCGTCTTCCTCGGAGCTTCCTACTGGAGCGGCGGAGGCGTCCTCCTCGGAGCTTCCTGCTGGAGCGGAGGCGGCGTCCTCCTCGGAGCTTCCTGTTATAGCGGAGGCGGCGTCCTCCTCCAAGCCCCCTGCAGCTTCTGAGACTCCGGTCCCGCGGCCGGCCTCCGGAGCGTCTGCCTCAGCTCCGTTTCCGCGGCCGGCCATCTGAGACTCTGCACTGCTGCCGGTCCCACGGCCGGCCACCTGAGACTCTGTCTTGCCTCCGGCCCCACGGCCGACCACCTGAGATTTTCCCTGTCCTCGCCCACCCTGGGTGGGTTGTTTTGATTTCTGGTCCCTGTTCTGTTTCTGTGCCTGGCCCTCCTTGCCTGTTTCCCCCTCCGCCCGCCCTGGGTGGTTTGTTTTTGTTTCTGGTTTTTTTTGTTTTTGGGCGTCTAGTATCCGCCCTTAAGGGGGGGGTACTGTTGGGATCCAGTGGTTTGCCCTCCAGAGGGCAACGTGCATCCCTTCCTGTGGGCTTCTGTTTCTGTTGGGATCCAGGGGTTTGCCCTCCAGAGGGCGATGTGGATCCCTTTTCTCTGTGTTTTCCGTTATCTTTTAGGATCCAGAGGTTTGCCCACCAGAGGGCGCCGTGGATCCATGCCTGGGGAGCTTGGGTTCAGCATGGACAGCTGTTTCCCATCAGCTCATTAAGAGCTCTCTGGTTGAGAGCTCCACTCTGGGCCGGATTGTTTTCCTTGCCATGGAAGCAAGCCTGAGCCACCCAGCCTGTTTAACCCTGCCTGTATGAAACCTGAAAGCCTGTACCTGTTGTCCTGCACCAGAACCTAACCTGCTCTGTTCTCTCTGCCTCCCAGGAGGAAACCTGTGTGTCTTATAATAAACATTGGACTTTAACCCTGCTTCTCTGTCTGTGAGTTCTGCATCTGGGCTAGTAAAACCAGCAACATCATGACAACTAGGCACTACCATGATGAGTGGTTACTTAGTTCTTTAGTGGCGATCTTATCCTTTAATCATTAGGAGAGCAACAGCACGGCATGGCTATCATAGAGTGGTCCACAGACTATAAGAATGAGTTGCTTCTCAACCAACAATATAAAAATTGTCATGATCGGTTCACTAAGTCAAACCCACATGCAGAACACTAACGGAGACGGAGGGAAAGCACAGGGGTGAGTCTTATGGTCAGAATCTGATTGTTGTGACAAAACTGCTCCCACACCAGAGTCAGATGCATCCACCTCTAAAATGAACTGTTTTGCAGGATCAGGTTGAATCAGAATGGGTGCACTGGAAAAAAGGGTCTTTAACTTCTTAAAAGCTGCATCAGCTTCAGGTGTCCACTGGAAAGCTTTCTTTACAGAAGTCAGAGCTGTGAGAGGTAGAGCAGTCTGGCTGTAATTCCTAATGAAACGAAATTAGCGAACCCCAGGAACCTTTGAAGTTGCTTACGGCTTTCAGGAGTTGGCCAATCCAGAACTGCTTTAATTTTCTCTTCTGAAGGCTTCACCTGCCCGCCCTCAAGCACAAACCCAAGAAAGGTAACAGATGTCTGATGAAATTCGCATTTCTCAGCCTTAACGAAGAGCTTGTTTTCGAGCAGCCTCTGAAGGACCAAACGAACGTGTCTCTTGTGATCTGCGGGGTTTCTGGAATAGATCAGAATGTCATCGATGTACACGAAAACAAAAACGTTTAGAAAATCTCGGAGGACGTCATTAACTAATGCTTGAAAAAAGGCAGGAGTGTTAGTTAGACCAAAAGGCATGACCAAATACTCAAATTGGCCGATGGGAGTCTTAAAGGCAGTTTTCCATTCATCCCCCTCTCTTATCCTAAGGAGATGATAGCCGTTTCTTAAATCGAGCTTGGTGAACACAGTAGCTCCTTGAACTGGTTCTAAAGCTGATGCCAGTAGTGGTAGTGGGTATTTATTTTTAATGGTTATCTGATTCAATCCCCTGTAGTCAATACAGGGTCAAAGGGAACCATCCTTCTTTCCCACGAAAAAAAAACCAGCGCCGAGAGGGGATGATGAGGGTCTGATTATTCCAGCAGCTAGAGACTCATTTATGTATTTCTCCATGGCTTCACGTTCAGGTTTGGAGATGTTAAATAGTCTACTGCTAGGAAGGGGAGCTCCTGGTAACAGGTCTATGGCGCAGTGATATGGTCTGTGAGGTGGAAGAGACGTCGCACTGACCTTACTGAAAACCGTTGCCAGGTCGTGATATTCGAGAGGAACAGCAGAAAGGTCAGGAGAGTCTATCTCCCCCCCACCTCTAGGGGACTGGATAGCAGGAGCTGCAGAACGAAGACATGACTCGTGACAGGAAGTAGACCAAGACTCAATATGGCGTTCAGCCCAGTTGATATGGGGATTGTGACGTTCCAACCAATCAAAACTGAGAACCAGGGGAGAACATGCAGAGGGAAAAACAAAGAAAGTTATAGTTTCACGATGGTTTCTAGAGATGAGAAGCTCTAAAGGTTGGGTTTGATGTGTGACTTGGTGCAGTCTCTTTCCGTCAATGTCAGCAACTCTGAGGGGCCTGGATAAAGGGACAGTCTCAATCCTCAGTTGTTGAACCAGTTCGGAATCAATTAGATTTTTCTCGCACTCAGAGTCAACGAAGGCAGATAATGTTAGAGTCTGATTGGAAACAAACAGGGTTGTAGGTAAACGTAAGTGAGGAGATTTATCAGATTTTAGATGGTCCGTCAGGTTCCTCACATCCTCTGACGGACCCCGGCTTTTGACTTTGCCGGACAGGAAGCAATTAAATGCCCAGGCTCACCACAATATAGACAAAGATTTCCCTTGAATCTCCGTTGTCTTTCTTCAGGTGACAGCCTAGTGTGCCCAATCTGCATGGGCTCTACCCCTGCACCTTCTGTGGATGAGGAGAGAAAATGTGTGACTGGAGCAGGAGCTGGTGAAGATTGATTCTTAATCCTTGGTTTTGAGCTGGAATCTACGGATCTGACAACAACAGAAAATTGGTTAGAAGCAGAAGTAGAATCAGTAACTCCAGAGTTTCTTTGTCTAAATTTATTTCTAATCCGCAGTCTGTTATCCAATCTTATGGATAATCGGATTAGATCCTCCAAACTAGAAGGCTCATCAATCGTGGCGAGTTTATCCTTGATGTCGTCATTTAAGGCCTTGAAAAAAGCACTTTAGAGTGCGCATTCGTTCCAGCCTGAGGCTGCGGCTTTGACCCGGAAGTCAATGGAAAACTCCGCTACAGTCTGGTTCCCTTGCTTCAAACTAAGCAAGGCTCGGGAATCAATGGTTTGTTCAAAATCATGGTTAAATACCTGAGAAAATTCATTCAAAAACTCAGAGAAAGTGCAGGAAAAGCTGTCTTCGGATGAAAATCTGGCCTCCGCCCATTCTAAAGCTCGACCTGAGAGTTGAGAAAGAATGAAGGACATCTTTTTTCTGTCATTAGAAAAACAGACAGGAGTATTTTCAAAAAGTAGACGACACTGGAACAAAAATCCTTTACATTTTGACTGGATTCCAGAAAATCTTTCAGGTGGACTCGGACGTAGTTCAGGAAATGACGTCACGAACTCTGACTTCGGAGGCGGACGTGAATCAGGAACAGGAAGTACAAGTGGTGCGGTATTAGCATTTCTCAAATAGCCAGCGAATGTTTGTAAAGTCTGGTTCTGATGTTCAACAAAAGCATTCAACTCACGAAGGGTTTGGGCTTGACCATGGATTTGGGCTTCTTGTTCCTCAAGCCTCCTCCGGAGGTGCTCCGCTGGGTCCTGTAATTGGCCGCAGTGTTCTGTCATGATCGGTTCACTAAGTCAAACCCACATGCAGAACACTAATGGAGACGGAGGGAAAGTTTAACAATGTTTATTTGCAGAATATGTACACAGAGTGAATAGTTCTGGTTCAGGTACAGGTCCGGGACAGGTCTCACAGTTTCTGAAGGAGATGAAAGTTTGGTTAGTCAGGGACTTAAATGGCTGGACTGGTGAGAGAATTATGTTGATACCTTGAAGAGGTTCTGACAGATCCTTGAGAGGGGAAACCGATTGGGTCCAGAGACGAAAGGGCCAACAGAGAGATTCAGCAGCAGCAGCGTCTAGCTTCTAGCTAGGGGTTGACGGATCAGGGTTGTTTCCTAGCTCTTCCCAGAGAGCTGATTAGAGTCCAGGCTGAAATCTTCAGGTTTGGCTTTCTTAGGTAGGCAGGCAGTCAGTCTTCCAGGATAAGCTCCTCCAGAGCTTCAGACTTCAGTTGGCTCTTTCTATAATTAAGAAGACAAAAACAGGTTAGATGGCTAGTCTTCTCTCAAGAATAAATTAGTGATCACAAAGATAATCAGAGGCTCAGGTTCGCTAACCAAACTTGGTCAACACTGCGGCGTCGAAGGAAGGTCTGGCTGCTGCTTAAGTAGTGTGGTCTTCTGATGAGTTGATGACTCCCAGGTGTGCTGAGAGCCCCAGCTCAGGAATCCCACAGCGCTCTCTGCTGGCGACAGGTGGCAGATCTCCAGATCCCAACAAAAATAAAGGATAAGTGACACACAGTGTATGAATGGGGGACTGACCCCAGAACTTTGGAGTCTTTGGACTGTTGATAATGTACTAAACAAGCACAAATAATTTATTGTATGTTTACAATACATATTTAAAGCTACAGTGTGTAATAATTACAGGGATATACAGTCAGAAAGGTAACATATTATACATAACTATGTTATTTATCATCATCTACGAGCTCAGCCTCTTAACCTTAATATTTGCATTGCCTTAGAATTCGTTATTTATAATTACATAGGAGCGGGTCTCGCAGCCATGGAGGCAGACATCTTTGCGCTACGGCAGCGCAGAGCCAACAAACTAGCGATTGCGAGATCGCCCATTACGCTCGAAAGTAACTACGGCAAGTTGAGAGAGATGAACTGAGACGGTACTGAACAATAGATGGCAGTATTAAAATTATCTATGTAAACAAACCTCATCACTTGAGAAGGTAGGTGATGCGGACGTCGTGGAAGACATTTTGTCCCGTAACGCTCGCCGTACTGTTGGGGGGGAGAAGCGGTGGGGGGGAGATGTTCATGTTGCTGCGGTCTGCAGTCTGAAAGTTAGATGTCGCTGAAAATTACACACTGTAGCTTTAAATATGGATTTGCCATGTGCAGTAAGGTTTTTTAATCCTCCCCACAGTGGTCATAATTCCCTGTATTATGTTTGTGTATTCTAAAAAGTGTACAATAGAATCTTTTATATTACTCATTATATATTTTTTTATTCATTTCATTCTTTTCTCCTTTATATTCCTGCTTCCAGCTATTATTCTAGTTATTGTTTCTCGTTTTATACCCATAAAACCAGCTTCTTAGTTTCCTCTCCATCTCAGTACTTTTTGTTATTCTTTTTTAGTCATGGACTGATGATACTCCTCTCTGATTTACTTATATGTACTGTAAAATTCTCTTTCTAGTTAGGTGGATTGCAGCCCTTAAGGAATTTACTGGTCACAGTCAAATATTTCAATGTATAGTACAAAATGAATGTATTAAGCAAATGTAGGTAGTTTAGAGAAGCTGAACTGTATATTTGCTTGAGTATGTTTAGATTTTAATGTTTTACTCAGTTGCATTTGAAATACATTCGTTGCTGAGGGAAAATAAGGAACCAATGAGAAAAAAACCCAAACAAATATCAGAAGCAGCAATCCATCTGCTCGGTTATGCCACACTCATTCTGATTTCAGTGGAGCTGCTGTCTGGGTGCTTAAAGGAACCTAAATCATTAAAATCAATATGTAAAATTAATATATGGTTCACAGTGAATTTCAGAATAAATTTAATCCATCAACTTACTCCAGCTTGTCTGGGGAAAACAAAACAGAAAAAAGTATTTTTTATAAATGAAAAGTTATTTTCCTTATTTTATTTACTGTTTTGTTCCTTTGATTTGAAGCACTCTCAAATAGATATGTAAAATGCACTGTAAATGCATCGTTATAATCTTAACACTTTACCCATCACAGATTTGCTGGTCACCCACAAAACAAGATAAGTTATGTATCATTTTTACACAAAAAGTGTTCTAAAGGCAGAAGAAAGATCAAAGTCCATTTTTATGTATGATGTATTCTGTAGTATATGCAAACTGGGAAGTTTAAATTAGCTTTTCACTCATCTAGATACAGTATGCCTTTAAAACCTAAATGCATTAATACATAACTTAAATAACTACAAAATAATTTTGAAAGGGAATTATGGGTAGAATTAATTTCATTGATATTTCAAGTTTTACAATCTGTAATTTGACAAGCAGTTCACATGTTTTTCTTTCCTCCACAATCTTAATTTCTGATGCGTTCTCAAGAAGAATTTAAAGCGACTTTAATTACTTGAAACAAATGCAAAGCCATGCAACTCATTTAAGATAACTAATGAGTTTCTGAAAAATGCATTACAGGGACATTTCATCAAGACTAAGAAGTTTTGCCTAACAGTTTGACTATCTTTGTCAAAGAGAATGGCTGTTCTGGATTTTTTATTTTTTTTATTTACTCTAATGCGACTGATAGCATAGAAATACTTGAGGGGAATTTTTTTACTTGTTGTCCTTTTTGAAAAAAGTTATAGAATGCACAAAACATTTTTCCCGGACTTTATTTGTCCACAATTTATTTTGCACATATTAACTGATAGGTCTAAAGATATGGCGGGACAAATTTGATCAAACCAAATATTTTTAAAACTTGCTTTTTGCAAAGGCTCAGAACAGAGGACCCAGTTTTTGAAGCAGACAGACAGATTTCTCAACAACGTTTATTAAGTAAACGGATTTGCAGGGAACAGTGATGGCATCTAGGGCAGGAACCTCTGCAGGGAGAGAACACAGATTGGCGGGAGGATGATTATGCACATGTGCATCACTAACCTGGCCTTAAAGTTCAGTCCGTCCCCAGAGGACGATGTTAGTTCCAGCTGGTTAGCTGTGGACAAGAGCTGGCTTGCTCTTGAGTCTGCTTGAGTCTGAGTCCCAAACTCAGGCTCAGCACTCCAGAGGCAGTAGGGATCAGGATCAGGCAATATAAGTAGTATTTTTACATGGAGCTAAATTGAATCAATATCATACTGATTACATGCCGCAAGTGACGAAAGAGTAATAAAGCAATCCAGGCATTCTAAATGTATTTTTCATTCCCACAGAAGGACGTTTGTGTCCTTTAAACTACCCTAGCATGCAGCGTTCTCTTGAGATGTGGTAATGAGAAAAATGGGAGCAGAGCTTACTTTAAGTTACCTTTTCTCAGTTCAAGTTAGCATCTATAATGAACTGTGACCCCACAGGGGGTCAGTAACCTCCCTGGTGAGGAGGCAAGCTCACGTATAAAATGCAAAAGAACATAATTGAGTTAAAGAAAAAATGGATGAAACAAAAAGCTTATACATAAAGTATATTTACATTTACTTTATTTCAAAGTCAAAAGCAAATACAGCAGTAATAATTCTTAAAGGCTCTGTCAGAATAAATAGAAACATTAGAATTCACATCCACAGTTTACAGTTCCTCTACACTGTGTTTAATTACAGTATTTAGCATGATGTCGAAAACGTCAGGCAAAATTAATTCAGAACAAAACATAAAACAAAACAGGAAAAACTAATCATTGATGGCAAATAGCTTTAAAGTTTATAATAAAATATTTGAGAATAAAGTTTCAAGATGAGAGTCAGTTTCTAAGTTGTCATTACAGAGCACCATTTCGGTCTCAGATGTGGTGGGCCAGCTGAGTTTATAGCTGCCAGAGCTGGTTGGCCACAGCTTGAAGCAATGGATAGTAATGGCCTGTTTTATTTACATCAGACCAATTTAAGATGGAGTTTTTCATTACCTGAAAACATTATAATTAACCCTGCTGCATACTTATTTGGGATTTTTACATGAACAACTACCAAAATGTAAGGACAAATTCCAAAATGTTTAGTCACTTGCAGTCTCTGTGTTGTCAAGTAAAGATTGATTGTTGATTTAAATATTGTTTTACTTTATATTCAATGCCAGATAATTTATAAAAACTCAGTATTGACAAATGCCAAAAATATATATTTCCTGCTGGGTTTTGTTTACAGTATATGTACCTTTGGGGAATCTATTAGTGTTTAGACAAACTTTGCAAGATAGTGTGACAAGCTACATTGAATAGATTATGTGAAAAAAAGCACTTGGGTAAATCTGCATTCTTCAGCTCATATACTAAATGAATAAATTAGTTTGATAGGTGACCAAATTTCCATCTATACTGCGACTCAGGCACAAAAATGCAGATGCCTAAATAGCAAGGGGTGCTAAGGACAATACGTTTTGGCTCAAACTTGAAACTTTAAGTTTGTTAGTACTGTTATTATTGATGATGTGTGGGTCTGTTAGACCTTAATAATACCTGCCTGTTACTGTACATGTCTAAACTAATGTTTTCCAAAGTAGATTATCTAATTAGGAAAACTTTACGATAACACCATAACAACATAGATTTGGTCAGCTGGCATGAACCTGAGTCACTGTGTTTATGTCCCACGTAACTATTAGCTCAAAAATCCTTTTAATGCCAACCAGACGGAAATAATTATATTATCATACTATTTAAACAGTATTGTAAAGTTCTCTACATCCATTACTCAAAGAACTTGAGATCAAGATAACACTCTAAAATACTATGGTTTTGTTAAACTGCTTGAATAGATATGAAGTGCGTGGCGGCACCATGCTCTTACTTTGAGATACAGGCAGGGTGCCCTTGTTACAGATGTCTTGTTTCCATATGTTGAGGTGCGCTCTGGGGTCACGAAGATAAAGTCTCTCACGAGCGGACAAATCTGGAATACGTTTTTCTGCCATATTTCTTCCTCATTTCTGTCATTAGACTATGTACATTTTCTAGTCTGCTGCCGCAAGCTGGATACCTCTTTACTCGGCGACCACTAGCTTGCTTGACGTTGCAATGACAATGTAACTTCCATGAACTTGTGTTTATTAGGCCTAAAAATAATTAAATTAAAATGCCAAATAAGTGCATTTATAAATTACGCAAAGTAATGTCCCACCGGGCCTCCTCCCGGTGGGACATGCCTGGAACACCTCACCAAGGAGACGTCCAGTTTAAATAAGTTATACAATTAATCTTGGCTGATATTAAATTCAAGCTTCACAAGAGGAGTTTGATTTAACTTTTCTGGAGTTTCTTTAGATGAATAATTAGCTCATCTTGCCCGGACTGCAAACATGGAGCAACTGCTGGAGTTTCTCTAGAAAAAAAAATAGGTGGGATCCAGCCAAAACTATTTGATTTATATATTGATTGGGCATGTTACAATCGTATGCTCTGAGGAGTGGTATCAGACGCGGACGGCTTATCTTAAATTGTCAAAAAGCCCTACAATCCTTAAGGTTCAAGGGGTTAAAATAAATTTAAACACAACTGTGTTCTAAAATGTTGCCTTTTGCCATAAAGAAATGTGCACCTTTTTTTGTTTAGTCAGTACAGAATTACATTAATTTTGTTTAATAAAATAAAAGGTGAAGTATTGCTGATATGCTGTCTTTAACTTTTTTTGAGCCCTAGACAATAAAACAATGAAACACCCTATCATCCCAGACATGTCATGATTGGCTCATAGGGTCAGGGTCATGCTTGTCCTGTATTGTCCCTCTTTTTATGCTGACTTTTGCCTCATTTTTATTTCGCACAACTGGCTGCATCCTGTGCACAAACCTTATCTGGTGCACTCAGAGGATCTTTTAAATGTAACACTCTTTATTTTAATAGGATTTGGGCCATTGATCTAATCTTAATATGCTAAAAATTAGAATGAGTCAGGCTGATGTTGTAGTGTGCCAACAGTGGTTCTGTTGTGAGGGAGACATTCTGTCCGCATCCTGGTTTGGCCTGCAACAGACTGGCCAATTGGGAATCCTCTCGAATTTCCCTAATGTGGGATGTCAGGGCAAAAGGTCTTTATTCATTCAGGATGATGGCTGAGTTCTCTGGAGTGACAGGATAAGGCAAGGTTGTGTTTTTCACTCATAACATAGGGGCTGCAGAATCCTACAGAGCTGCTGTAAACAGGTATTTAGAATGCTGGAGGGGACATCAGGAAAAGCAGGAATTCCCCATCTTCATTTCTTAAGAATACATTATTTTCTAGTTTAACTGTTCTTTTACATCATTGGTGATCCAGGATCTGTTTTTTGGGTAAGCATCTTAACGTTCTGGTCTGATATGGTGTTATCAACAGAGAAATGTATTTAGTCAGTTACATACTAAGTCATTGCACTGATGTAGTCTCCATGTGAGTGGCATAGTGCATCCTAGTCTGTAGCATAACAACAACCTTGCTCGGCTCCTACCTCTTCTTGTGAATATCTCCTCAGTTCTCTTAATTTAAAAGGAGCTTGTATTATGAGTATAGAAAGGCAGAATGTTTATTCCCATGCAGTGTCAGCACAGCAGGTTTAAACAGTTGCCAAAAAAGTGAACTCTTTGGATAATTATATACTGTAGGCATAAACCTACTTCAAACAGCTCAAACTCAGGGCTAAAGGGATGAAACCCCTTAGTTTCATTTTATTGATTTTGTTTCAGTTCTTAGGTATTTCTTGTTTGCCCTCTGTTGCCCCCCTTGTGTCAATCTCCTTTTCCCTAGCTCCCTTCTAGACTCCTCTGTCCACACCTGTTCCCAATCTGCTGATTAGTCTGGTCTTTGTTTCTTTCTCCCATATATACACCTTCTGCTCAGTCACTGTTTGCTGGGGTGATAAATAAGTTGAATTTAAAGGTGGTTTTGGCATTATCTGGATAGTGAGAGGAATAAGGCCCTAAAACTACAAATAGTGTGTAAAAAACGAAGTGTTGCAAAGACAGGTAGATATAGAGGAGCTAAAGAAAACAATAATGGGAGGAGAGGTTACAGGTATCAAACGACTATAAGCTTTTAGGAATGGGGAGAAAATGGACTGTACATCTGTACAACCTGAGTTCTGCCAGATAAAGGGATTATTGGTTACATGAGCTTTATTGTAAGAGCTTATATTCCACCACCTCTCAGATGTTATAAATTTCAAAGATATGGACATACTGCGAACGTTTGTAAAGGGAAACAGATGTGGCAGATGTGGAGGTGAACATCCTTATGTTGAGTGTGGAAATTATTCCTAAAAATGTTGTTACTGTGGAGGAAGTCATACTGCAGTCTATGCAGGGTGCATTGTGAGAAAAGAGGCAGCTGAAATTCATAAAGTTAAAACTGATAAGAGAATTACTTATGCTGAAGCAGTGAAAGAAGTAAAAAATAATAATGATCCAAAAAAAAAATCATGAAAGGAAAAGGGTGGTAGACAATGACAAATGTAATATTACATTAGAAAAATGTATTCCATTTCTTGAATATATTATAAATGGCTCAGAACAAGCAAGAAAAAACTGAAAAAATAAAAATAATAAAGGCAGCTACAAAGTTTTGTTTTATATAAATGATTTACCTTAGGAATAAATCTATGATGAACTTAGACATGGGGGAAGGATCATCTGATGCTGAGGCTTCTCAAATCATCACATAATTCTAATTTTACAATGGAACGCTGGTAGTCTAATAGCAAATGGTCAGGAATTTAAAGGCTTCATTAATAATCTAAATACAAAACCAGACATAATATGCATTCAGGAAACATGGCTCAAACCGTCATTACAATTTAGTTTTCATGGTTACTCAATCTTGCATAAAGATAGGATAAGTGGGAATGTAGGATGACGGGCCATATTTATAAAGGGAAATATTACATTTATCCAGCTCTAAGTGGTGTCAGATTTAGAACTTTTTGCTATAGAAATTTTGACATCCTTGCAGAAATTTCAAAAGCTAAAACTTGAAACAATCTTAGAACACTGGAGAGGGAAAATAGTTTTGTGTGGGGACTTCAATGCACACAGCACTTTATGGGAAGATCACGATGATTATAATGGAGGAATCTGAGAATAGATAATTGAAGAAAAATAATTAGTAATTTTAAATAATGGGGTAGGCACTCGGGTAAACTTGGTAAGAGGTAAGGAATCGGCAAATGGAGAGTATTTAAAGAAGGTACAATGGGAAGTCATTATTATCCAGTTTTTGTCAGGATAGGATTAAGTATAGAAGAAGACCAGGCAGAAGTTGAGGGGAGGTGAGAATTTGAGAAAGCAAACTGGGCTAGTTTTAAAATGGTGAGTGAGGTTAATATGAAAAATGTGAATATGAATAAACGGATATATAAATTAAATTTAGAAATTAGTACATGTATTATTCAACCAAAATATTTATTCCTAAAAGTAGTGGTATATATATATAGATATATATATATATGTGTATGTATGTATGTATGTATGTATGTGTGTGTGTATGTGTGTATGTGTATGTGTGTATGTGTGTGTGTATGTATGTATGTATGTATGTATGTATGTATGTATGTACACTATATTGCCAAAAGTATTTGCTCACCTGCCTTGACTCACATATGAGCTTAAGTGACATCCCGTTCCTAATCCATAGGGTTCAATATGACGTCGGTCCACCCTTTGCAGCTAGAACAGCTTCAACTCTTCTGGGAAGGCTGTCCACAAGGTTTAGGAGTGTGTTTATGGGAATTTTTGACCATTCTTCCAGAAGCGCATTTGTGAGGTCGCACACTGATGTTGGACGAGAAGGCCTGGCTCTCAGTCTCCGCTCTAATTCATCCCAAAGGTGTTCTATCGGGTTGAGGTCAGGACTCTGTGCAGGCCAGTCAAGTTCATCCACACCAGACTCTGTCATCCATGTCTTTATGGACCTTGCTTTGTGCACTGGTGCACAGTCATGTTGGAAGAGGAAGGGGCCAGCTCCAAACTGTTCCCACAAAGTTGGGAGCATGGAATTGTCCAAAATGTCTTGGTATGCTGAAGCATTCAGAGTTCCTTTCACTGGAACTAAGGGGCCAAGCCCAGCTCCTGAAAAACAACCCCACACCATAATCCCCCCTCCATCAAACTTTACACTTGGCACAATGCAGTCAGACAAGTACCGTTCTCCTGGCAACCGCCAAACCCAGACCCGTCCATCAGATTGCCAGATGGAGAAGCGCGATTCGTCACTCCAGAGAACGCGTCTCCACTGCTCTAGAGTCCAGTGGCGGCGTGCTTTACACCACCGCATCCGACGCTTTGCATTGCACTTGGTTATGTATGGCTTGGATGCAGCTGCTCGACCATGGAAACCCATTCCATGAAGCTCTCTGCGCACTGTTCTTGAGCTAATCTGAAGGCCACATGAAGTTTGGAGGTCTGTAGTGATTGACTCTGCAGAAAGTTGGCGACCTCTTCGCACTATGCGCTTCAGCATCCGCTGACCCCGCTCCGTCAGTTTACGTGGCCTACCACTTCGTGGCTGAGTTGCTGTCGTTCCCAAACACTTCCATTTTCTTATAATACAGCTGACAGTTGACTGTGGAATATTTAGGAGCGAGGAAATTTCACGACTGGATTTGTTGCACAGGTGGCATCCTATCACAGTTCCACGCTGGAATTCACTGAGCTCCTGAGAGCGACCCATTCTTTCACAAATGTTTGTAAAAACAGTCTGCATGCCTAGGTGCTTGAATTTATACACCTGTGGCCATGGAAGTGATTGGAACACCTGATTCCAATAATTTGGATGGGTGAGCAAATACTTTTGGCAATATAGTGTATGTATGTATATAAATAGTTCCCTGGTGGACACCATAATGTTCAACAGCATTTAAACAGCAAAATAAGGCTTTTAAATCACTAAGAAAATTAATTGCTCCCAAAATCTAATTATAAAAGGAAACATATAGTTACAAAAACTATACGAAATGCTAAAAGAGATTATTGGAGGAAATATTGTGAATCTTTGGCTAAAAATACTGCTTTAGACAGGGTTTGGAATACTATTAGAAAAATGTTGGGAAGTTCAAAAAAATATTTTTTCCCAGCATGAAAAGGTAATGGAAATATCATAATAGATAATAAAAGTAAAGTTGGGTTATTAGTTAAAGTCTTTGCAGAGAGACATGGTACAGAAAATCTAGATAATAAAGAAAAAAGATTACGTAAAATGACATTACAGAGAAATATTGAATAAGTTCATAATAATGAAGATTGTCAGGATTTTATAAATATGAAGTTTTCTTTGTTAGAAGAAAAAGCTTTAGTTTGATGGGTGATGAGTGTTAAACGTTCCCCATCCAAGGCAGAGACCTTGGGTGGTGCAGACAAGGCCACTGTCTCAATCTGAGATTGCGAAACAAGCCTCTGGTCTATTAAATAAAAATCGGAGCCAGAATCAACTAAGGCAGAGACACTTAAACTATCTCAAGCCAAAACAATAGTGGCAGGAATACAAAGGTGAGACGTATCGGGTCTACTAGAAAAACATGTGGGGTGAAAACTTCTTTCGGTCCGTCGTCTTCCCTACTACAGGAGACGGACCTGATCTTTTGGTCGCACCGGACATGAGTTAACGAAATGTCCAGGTGCCCCACAATAGAAACACAGATTTTTTGCAATGCATTGTTGTTGCTGTTCCTGGGAAATGTGAACCCGACCAATCTGCATCGGTTCTTGAGGTGAAGGTGGAGCTACCATGGGACTAACCTATCAATAATTGTTTTACTTGCATTTCCCCATACTTCTGAACAATAAGACAAAAAAGGCATGACCAATGAGGAATATATAATATGCAGGTCTTTGATATTTATTAAAGTCCTTATTTCTAATATATTCTATGTGAGGCTTCCAACTAGGTTTATTGTCTATAAGCCCTCAAAATTTTTTCTCATAAACTCTTTCATTTTCAACTCCATTTATACATAATTTACATTGTAATTAATGGACTTGATTAGCAGAGAATACCATATTTTTTTTTCCTTCATTAAGCGACAACTTATTGTAATCAAACCATGTTTTCAACTTAGCTAACTCTTTTTCTACCGTTTTTATTACTTCATCCATATTTTTTGCAGAAAAAAAAAAATTTGTATCGTCAGTGAACATTACAAACTTAAAAATACTGGATACTGCAAAAAATATAAATTATAATAAGTATAAATAATTTAGGTCCTAATACTGAGCCTAGAGGGAGACCACATTTTACTATGTCTGTTTGTGACTTTGTGTTAGTGATTTATACATATTGTAATCTATTACTCAAAAACTCTTTAACCACTGATATGTAACCTCCCGCAGGCCATACGGTTTCCATTAACCAGGCAAAAAACCTGCTTTTTAATCAACAAAAGGAGCAATTTAAGATTATATTTAAAAAATCTCTCTCTCTCTGAGTGCATGCTGGAAGTTTGGGAGAAATCTGAAACTTCTTTTCTTATGTCTCTAAAGCGAGGATAATGTTGCATTATGGTGGAGCAGGTCCTGCTGGCAGTAAGAGAACAGGTAGGGCATGGATACATCATTTCGGCGGGGGACAGCATGGAGGGGAGCACTGGACAGCGGATGTTGCCTGAGGCTGCTCCCTGTGATAATGCTGAGACAGCCAGCTCCGTGGTAGGAGCTGACAGTTTTTCAGTGGTTGGGGCTGACAGTGATGATGGTGGTGATAGTGTAGGAACCATGATCATACAACACTGGGTGTTTCAACTCTATTGGGTCTTCCCACTGGTCTGTCTCTATTCTCCTTACATGCAGGGTCTAAGAGTGGCCTCATTTAACATTAATGGGGTACAGATGGAACAAAAGAGGGTTACAGTATAATAACAGACGCAATCACACAGAAAAGAATGGATGTAGTTTTCTTAGAAGAAACACACACTGATAGCACAAATTAAACAGATTGGGGCTTTTGGTGGGGAGGGAAGCATGTCCTCCTTAACCATGGGACAAATCTAAGTGCAGGATAGATTTTTTGTTTCCCCTTCTGTTTTCCACCTAGTAAAATGTAACTGTTACATCAAGCACAGAGGTGGCGAATGGCAGAGTTCTTATGGTGACAGCTGAAGTAGAGAGATTCAGCTTCAATTTCATTAATGTATATGCACCAAACCAAGGTGCCAAGTGTGAAGAAACTTTGAAAATAATGAATGAAGAACTAAATAATTTTTGGCACAGGATAGCCACATGTTCAGTCCTCCTCGTTTCTCTCTCATTTATTATTTGGTTAATGTATGTAGAATGAAACACCCTTCAGATAGGCAGTACACTTGGGTTAAAATACATGATGGAAGAGTAAGTGCAGCCAGACTAGACAGGTTTTATCTACCTGCTTCTTTTACTACAGGAGTTCTTAGCTGTCAGATCTTCCCAGTAGTTTTTACAGACCATCATTTAGTCTTAAAGGAGCCATTTCTCTCTCCCACTGCAAAACCAAAATATTTTTGCGGTTTTAATGTTAAATTATTAAATTATCTTAATTTTTGTGAAAATTTCAAATTGTTTTGGTCCTACTGTAGATCCCAGAAAGATGATTTTCTTTCCTTGGCTTAGTGGAGGGAGATAGGAAAAGCTCAGGTTAGGGTGTTTTGTCAGGAATATACAGCCAGTGTCACAACAAACATCAATTGAGCCGTGCTGGAGTTAGAGGACCAGATAAGAGACTTTGAAAATGCCTTACAAGGAGATCAGCAAAGTTACCTTTTACAATAAAAAAACAGGAGCTTTACACATTTCTGCAGGAGAAAGCTAAAGGGGTTTTAGTCCGATCACACTTCACCAGACTACAGGACATTGATGCACCAACAACCTTTTTTAAGTCAGTTGTTTCAGAAAAACAGATGGTGTGTCACGGCCTTCCTGATGGGAAGGTGACCACAGACCCAAGGGAGATAAGGAGGAATGCAGTGGACATTTGTACGGACTTGTTCAGGGCAGACGGCTGTGATGTGGATGCTGCTGTGGAGCTTCATCAGGGACTTCCTCAGTTGGGTTGAGAGAATCTGGAGCCTCTTGGTTTGGATATAACTCTTGTTGCACTTATCAAATAGATTGAAAATTGTTATTGACTTTCTAATTGGTGCAGATCGATCATATTGTGTATGTCTATGTTTGACCATTTGTTTTTAATGAGAGATGTTTTTGATATTTGTAAAATTTATGACATCAATGTTGGTATCAGCCCTGCGATGGACTGGCGACCTGTCCAGGGTAGACCCTGCCTCTCGCCCATTGACTGCACCAGCACCCCTCGCGACCCCACTCGGGACAAGCGTGTAAGAAAATGGATGGATGGATGGATGTTGGTATCATATCTATAGGCCAGGAGAAGGCTTTTGGCCGTTTGGATAATGAATTTAGTTTTTTTCTACCTTACAGGCTTTTGGTGTTGAGGAGGGTTGTCTGTCTTGGGTAAAGCTGTTGCAGTGAGATGCTTGTGTGGTGAATGTGGGACGTGCAATGAATGTTCCAGTGCCAGTTAGGAGAGGGATCAGACGAAGCTGCACCATCTCAGGCCAGTTTTACAGGATTGCCATTTAGCCTCTCCTCTGTCGGTTAAGGAGCATACTGAGAGGTCTCTCCCTGCCAGAGCTGGCTCAGATAGCCCCTGTTGTTGTATCAGCATATGCTGATGGTGACGTAAATGAATTTATTTGTAATGAGGGAAACGTTCAAGAATTACATGAAAGTTTGGCCTTGTATGGAAAAGCTTACTCTGCAAAGATGAACTGGGAAAAAGTGAGGCTTGTTTAGTCGGGGAGTGGTGCGTGGGGAGCATTCCCTGTCTTCCTGGCTGCCTTAAGTGGGGGAAAAGGGGAGTGTTTCTAGGGAATGAGGATTTTCAGAGAAATAACTGGGAGGGCGTGCAGGAAAAAGTTAGAAGCAAGGTTGTCTAAATGGAAATGGTTGCTACTTCACCTGTCCTATAGGGGAAGAGTTTTGATTGTGAATATCATCCCCAGCTTGGGCTGGATAAGCAGTTATTTCTGCTAAGACCATCTGACGTCAACCTGACAGAACTTTCACCTTTTTACAGCTTGGTGATTAATGCCTGGCAGACACTGACCTTCACAAGAACTCAAGACTGTAGGCCAAGGATATTGATCCATGTGGAGCCACTGTTTCACAACAACTTTCATAAACACAATGTTTTCCTCTGCTACATTAAGAACTAAATTTGTGGCCTGCCTTGCTAAACTGAGCCACCTCACCAAAGCATCGATGGAAACGCTCTGTGACATCACAAACATTATACTCCAGAGTGCTGAGTAGAATTGTCAGGGAAAGTCCTGACAAGTTAAGTTTACTTGTGTCACCAGTTATTTTCACTTCCTGTTTTATTTTGAATTCAATTCCTATCTCATTTTAGGCCAATTTAATTCCTGAGTTCCTTCCTACAATCGAGATCTGCCACACCTTAATGTGATTTACCTTGAGTTTGTGTTCCGCCTTTGTTAGTTGGTCTATTTGTTTCTCAGCCATGCAGCTTCCCTTTACCAGTTTGTCTTTGTCCTTTGAGTCAAGTGTTACAGCCTTTTTGGATTTGAAATTAGCTTTTTAGCAATTTTTTAATCCTGCTTGTTTGTGGACCTGTCCCTGCCTCTGTTTTTGCTACTTCTGCTTACTTTGGATTTTTTTTTTTTTTTTTTTGACCCAGTGTATTAAAAGAATCTTGAACTTTATTCCACTGTGTCAGACTTTACTCCACTGTGTCAGACTTTATTCCACTTGCATTTGATTCTTCTTTTCCTGAGCCATACAACAAGCATTATGGAGGAAGTCAGGCAGTGCCTGTCTGAGCCAGTGAGAGGTTTGCTAAGAATCACACTGGCCAGTGGAAAGATGACTATGTGTATAATTTTAACTCTCTAAGCATTTGTCCAGCTGCTGAGGAGTGGCAGGAGGAGAATGGATTTCTCCTCACCATGAAATTGGCAGTGCTCGGTACTTTCAGCTCCTGTGGGAATAAGCAGCTATACTAAAATTGTGTGAAGGTGCTGAACCTTAACTCTCTGGAGTGAAGGAGTCTGGTGAGAGGTATTTGCCTCAGACTTTACCCTTAAAGGCAGGTTGAGGGTCCTATATAAACCCTCTGTTGAGAAAAGGATGGTTGACCTTCAGTGGAGAATTATACATGGAGCAATAGCCATGGACAGTCACAGGGCTCACCTCGATTCAGGCACTGCAGAGGGCTGTCCATTCTGCACTCAGGGGCAAACACTAGAGCTCTTAGTGACGGGTTGTCCTCAGCTAGTTGGTCTTTTTAGAGTTCTAAAGGATAGGTTGGAAGCTTTGGGATAGGTTTTCTCTGTTCCTCTGTTTGTTTTTGGGCCCAAATATACAGTAAGCAGAAAACTGACATTGGTTTTAATTATTTTTTTATTTGGCGTGGCTAAACTAGCAATTTGGAAGATCAGGTACAGGTGCTGGTCATAAAATTAGAATATCATGAAAAAGTAGATTGATTTCAGTAATTCCATTTAAAAAGTGAAACTTGTATATTATATTCATACATTACATACAAACTCATATATTTCAGATGTTTATTTTGTTTAATTTTGATGATTACAAATGACAACAAATGAAAATCTCAAATTCATCATATCAGAAAATTAGAATATTGTGAAAAGGTTCAAAATTGATGGCCCCTGGTGCCACACTCTAATCAGCTAATTAACTCAAACCACCTGCAAAAGCCTTTAAATGGTCTTTCAGTCTAGTTCTATAGGCTACACAATCATGGGGAAGACTGCTGACTTGACAGTTGTCCAAAAGACGACCATCGACACCTTGCACAAGGAGGGCAAGACACAAAAGGTCATCGCTAAAGAGGCTGGCTGTTCACAGAGCTCAGTGTCCAAGCACATTAATAGAGAGGCGAAGGGAAGGAAAAGATGTGGTCGAAAAAAGTGTACAAGCAAGAGAGATAACCGCACCCTGGAGAGGATTGTGAAACAAAACCCATTCAAAAATGTGGGGGAGATTCACAAAGAGTGGACTGCAGCTGGAGTGAGTGCTTCAAGAACCACCACACACAGACGTATGAAAGACATGGGTTTCTGCTGTCGCATTCCTTGTGTCAAGCCACTCTTGAACCACAGACAGCGTCAGAAGCGTCTTGCCTGGGCTAAAGAGAAACAGGACTGGACTGCTGGTGAGTGGTCCAAAGTCATGTTCTCTGATGAAAGTAAATTTTGCATTTCCTTTGGAAATCAAGGTCCCAGAGTCTGGAGGAAAAGAAGAGAGGCACTTCATCCACGTTGCTTGAAGTCCAGTGTAAAGTTTCCACAGTCAGTGATGGTTTGGGGTGCCATGTCATCTGCTGGTGTTGGTCCATTGTGTTTTCTGAGGTCCAGGGTCAACGCAGCCACATACCAGGAAGTTTTAGAGCACTTCATGCTTCCTGCAGCTGACCAACTTTTTGGAGATGCAGATTTCATTTTCCAACAGGACTTGGCACCTGCACACAGTGCCAAAGCTACCAGTACCTGGTTGAAGGACCATGGTATCCCTGTTCTTAATTGGCCAGCAAACTCTCCTGACCTTAACCCCATAGAAAATCTATGGGGTATTGTGAAGAAGAAGATGCAATACACCAGACCCAACAATTCAGAAGAGCTAAAAGCCACTATTAGAGCAACCTGGGCTATCATAACACCTGAGCAGTGCCACAGACTGATCGACTCCATGCCACGCCGCATTGCTGCAGTAATACAGGCCAAAGGAGGCCCAACTAAATACTGAGTGCTGTACATGCTCATACTTTTCATGTTCATACTTTTCAGTTGGCCAACATTTCTATAAATCCTTTGTTTTTATTGGTCTTCACTAATATTCTAATTTTCTGATATGATGAATTTGAGATTTTCATTTGTTGTCATTTGTAATCATCAAAATTAAACAAAATAAACATCTGAAATATATGAGTTTGTATGTAATGTATGAATATAATATACAAGTTTCACTTTTTAAATGGAATTACTGAAATCAATCTACTTTTTCATGATATTCTAATTTTATGACCAGCACCTGTAGAATCAGATGCTGGGACAGGGTTGGACAGATGTGGTACAGAGCTTGAAAGGTCTAATTGCAGCTTGTCTGAGAGCAGAGCAAGCTTTCTATAGACTGACTAGTAATCTGGAGCTCTTTAGGGCTCTGTGGGGGATCAAACATGTTTTATGCTGAGTAGAGGAAGATGGCTCACTCTTTCTTAATATTAAATGTATCTATGTGATCCATCCAGCGATTCCAGCATAGTACAACCTTAAGCAGCTCAATTATAGCATAACTAAATAATACTTAGGGTGGGGATATGTGGCATTTGGAGGTGTAGTAAGACTGAAAAAGTGCTTCAATTCTAGCTGTTTTGTCAATTTACCTTTGTTTATAGATGTTGGAGCTTGGCCTGATTTTCTGTGACTAACTGTATGTGCACTCTTTCATCCTCTGACATGGGAGCTGGCTAGGATCTTGTCTGCCTGGCTGTGTTTCCCAGACAGGGCCACCTGTGGAGCTGATTGACAGTTGGCTTTTGTATCTCTGCCTCTTTTTCTATGTATGCTTCTGTCTCCTTGAACCTCAGTTGGCCTCAGCAGATGGCCACTCACACTGAGCCTGGCTCTGCTGGAAGTTTCTTACTGTTAAAAGGAAGTTTTCCTCTCCACTGTTGCTACAAGCATGCTTGAGGGATTGCCTTCGAGACAATGAGTTGATGTTTTCCTTAGATAGAAAACTTTGAACTAATGTGACTGTATGATCTGGTTCAGTTGTCTCTGTAAAGGATCTTGAGATGATCTGCGTTGTTCATTGGCCCTATATAAATAAATAGAATGTAAAGGAACTTCTTTCACAGAAATATGCACATTGTTTTACAACATACTGTAGTTTTCGAATATACTGTAGTAGAGGTTTTTAGTTGAAAATCTTCACCATTTCCAAAATCTAGAAATTAACAAGATTTTTGTATGTACCCTATGTGTGTGCACAGCAAATTCGTGTGAACAAATTTGAGATTATATTAAGCTGTTTGTATACCCCTCAAATCCACTCTGTGTTCATGTTCTCCTGCAGCAGTCACTATCTTAGACATACACATGTGTTTCTACTAAAAAAACACCCCCAACACGGCAGAGTGAAATGAAAAACGCCCAAGACAGAGATTATTAAAAGAAAAAAAAAAAGAGAGAGAGACAAGAGTAAAGCTTTACAAGCACTGGGATTTGAGGATGTGGATAGTGTGATGAAAAGATAATATCTTGATGTTGTGATTATCTGTATGACTAAAACCTATTGCCTTTTATAATAGAAGTTACAAGATAGGGGGGAAATATATTTTTATTGCCTGATGGCTACTGTGATAGCTTGACAATTTTATCAGCATGTGTTGGGCTTTAGAAGGAGGGGCTGCATGAGCCGGATAGATATGTGCTCATCTCATTGTGTTGTGGAAAACACTTTTAGTTCTGTGGCTTTCATTTTTATGACACTTTCCATTAGAAACTGAAATTGTGTGAAACATATTTTTATTGACAACTTCACAGGACTGAAATGAGGAACAATAGGACACAGAGAATAAAGGATTAAATGGTCCATATTCTGGTATGAAGAAAACAAAAAAATCTGTCAATTCAATTCAATTCAATTCAGTTTATTTATATAGCGCCAAATTCACAACACATGTCATCTCAAGGCACTTTACAGTTCAACCAGATCATACAGTCAAATTGATACAAAGTTTTCTATCTAAGGAAAACCAGTTGATTGCATTGACTCATTGACTCAAATACAATCCCTCACACTAAGCATGCTTGTAGCGACAGTGGAGAGGAAAAACTCCCTTTTAACAGGAAGAAACCTCCAGCAGAACCAGGCTCAGTGTGAGCGGCCATCTGCCAAGGCCGACTGGGGTTCAAGGAGACAGAAGCAGAGATACAAAAAGCAGCTGTAAAAGGCGGCCCCGTCCGGGAAACACACAGCCAGGCAGACGAGCTCCAAGGCAGCTCCCATGCCAGAGGATGAAGAGAGCACATCCACCCAGCCACGGCCAGAGAAACAGGACCACACTGGAAGACAGGCCGATCTCCAACATCTACAAACAAGGGTGTTGATGGAAGCAGCACAGCTGATGTTTCTTTCCTGGATGACGTCACAGCCAAACAGGAACAGACGAGGCAAAGCTACTCTGAGGAAAAGCAGAGAGAGCAGAAGGTTAGAGATTGAACAAACAGATTCTGCAGAATAGGAGAACAGAGAGAGAATGAAGCAGAATGATGAAATGGGGGTCCCTATGTCCTCCAAAAGTCTAAGCCTATAGCAGCATAACTATAGAGAGAGAGCTCAGGATAACCTGAGCCACCCTAACTATAAGCTTTATCAAAAAGGAAAGTTTTAAGCCTAGTCTTAAAAGTAGACAGAGTGTCTGCCTCACGGACTAAAACTGGTAGTTGGTTCCACAGGAGAGGAGCCTGATAACTAAAAGATCTGCCTCCCATTCTACTTTTAGAAATTCTAGGAACCACTAGTAAACCTGCAGATTGAGAGCGAAGTGCTCTGTTAGGAACATAAGGAACAATCAGATCTCTGATATAAGATGGAGCTTGGCCATTTAAGGCTTTATATGTGAGAAGGAGGATTTTAAATTCTATTCTTGATTTAACAGGAAGCCAATGAAGAGAAGCCAGGATAGGTCTGTCTGTAATAGCTAGCCTCTATTCTAGTCCATATAAAACATTTGGTCTATGTTCATTGCTACTCACCTCTATTTATTTTTGTTCTTAAAAAAAAAACAAAAGTAGTCTACAGCTACTTGGAGACATGTGCCATGAAAAATGTAGGAAAATATTGGCAGAATTACAACTAAGATAAAATCCACTTTAAAGAAATGCATAAGTCCTTCAGAGGCTCTATAGGAAAATTGGTCAAATATGCATTGCTATGCCTCAACGTTCATAAACATTAAGCCTCCACTGTTTCAGAGAGCAGCTGTCGACACTGAGCCCCCACTATATATAACCACCATATATCCCATGAAGAAAGAGAGTTGCAAAAAGGCATAGAAAGCCAGGATACCAGCAATCTCATGATTGATAAAAGTAAAGAGGTTTCTCAAGACCGTCGCAACCTTCATGATGGCATTGGTTAATGAAGGATTTCTAAACTTATTTTTTTCCAGTGAGTAATGTTGGATTTCTGATTTCAGACAGAGGAGCTAAAAGAATTATGAGAGGAGTTATCCAAGAGCCAAAGACCAGTTTTGGAGTGCTTCGGAAAGACCTGGAACTAGCAGGTACAATTGTTTCAAAGAAAACAATAAGTAATGCACTCAACCGTCATGGCCTCTATGAATGCTCACCACGCAAGGCTTCATTGCTGAAGAAAACAACATGTTGAAGCTTGTTAAAAGTTTGTTCAACAAAATTTAGACAAGCATGTGAAATACTGGGAGAATACTGTCTGGTCAGATGAGAGCAAAATTAAAATCTTTGGACGCCATAATACACTTCATGTTATGTGGTCAAATGGCATATCCCCCCAAAAACACCATACTAACAGTGAAGTTTGGAGGTGGGAATGTAATGGTGTGGGTTTTTTTTAGCATATGGAACTAGCAAACTTCGAATAATTGAAGGAAAGGTGATTGGAAAAATATACAGAGACATTCTTAAAAAAATGTGGTGCCATCTACCAGGATGGTGAAGATGAAACATGGGTGGACATTTCAGCAAGACATTGACTCCATACACATTGCTAAGGAAACTCTCAACTGGTTTCAGAGAAAGTAAATAAATGCTACAATGGCTCAGCCAATAAACTACATCCAATAAAAAGCTATGGAAATAACTACAAATAAGAGTCCATAGAAGAGGCCCAAGAAATCTTCAAGATTGTGTGTAGGAATGGGACAAAATCATACCTGAGAAATGCATGCAGCTAATTTCTCCATACAGGAGGCGTCTTGAAGATGTCATTGCCAACAAAGGCTTTTTGTACACATTTGTCAAATAATAAAAGAAAATACACAGTTGCAAGACTACAGTTCATTTTACTTGTAGTAGTTTAAACTAGCTTCAATGTGTACAAGCCATCATACAAAAGTTTAAGCCACCATACTTAATTTTCTCCCATCTTTTAGCCTTTTGGAGAACTTGCCTTTCACCACGGCAGCATCTCTCTTCTTCTCCCCTTCGTTTCCACTTTTGAGCCCCTGAGAGGTTCCTTTTATGTGAGTCCATCATTAGGTGCAATGCTCCTCCATTAGCATTTATTCCAGCCAAAACAGTCAAACAAGCTCAAAGTAGTGTACACTGGAGCATCTGGGGGCAGACAATGATAGGGTGAATGCAGGAAGAGTTGTGTGTGTGTGTGTAGGTGTGTGTGTGTGTGTTAAGGTCGCTAATCTGTAACGTGCCTCTGCTATTGATTCATGTCATTTACTCCATGACTGTGAGGGCGTGGGCACGGTGCATTGCAAAACCACCTTGGGCAATGTCCATGTCACCCATATCAGAAAGTGCCACTAATTACAAACTGTAATATATAAATTAAGTACATTCAGTTTTTGTAAAGGGTTTTAAGCTCAAAGGATAAAATCCCATCATTAGAAATTCATAACTTTTTATATTATTGGTCAGTAACTGTCAGGGTTTACAATTTTCTAACAAAGTCAATCAGTTTCCCTTTTTTTCAGTATCATGCAATTGCTCTTATTTGTCCTTCAAATTAAGTAGACAAAAACAACGATAAATCCTCTAAGGTCTTTTCAGTTTTGGATCAGTTGCATGGTAAATATGGCCCTAATGACTTAGCAGCAGAGGGCTTTGTTGTTTAATGAGCAGGCTCTTCTCTTCCATTATGATCAGATGAGAACCTAATTTGATTCTCCCTCCTGACCTCTATCCCACTCTGAAAGGAAAACCCATGGGATTTATTAAAGGTTGGTGTAGCAGTTGTGAATCCCTCACTTGTTTGAAGACATGAGGGATGAGTTGCCCTTGATAATGGAAAGCATGTTATACTCATGGCAACACACACATACTTTGGTATGTTTTAGTTCTATGTAATATTTTTGTAATTATGCCCAAACATTTCTTAACTGCAATGTTCACAAATGTGCCCCCCACCTTCTCTAAAACCACCAGGCTTTGACTGGTTATCTGTGGTACCGGGTGGGCCGGTCCTACTTTCAGCATGCGAGGGCCGGCCCTCTTTAAATCATAACTGCCCCAACACTTACTGCAAGTACCTGTGACAGTAAATAACTCAAGGAGCTTAAAACATAATACAATGTTACTTAAATGATGCATGCAATATATATAGCCCTTCCTTCTCATGAACATCCTTGTGACAGTTGGCATATGTTGTAATTTTCTATTTCTTCAAACTGTAAAATCCTCATAACAAACTAAATTATAATAAAACTAAAATGGTTTCTTTAAACCAAACTACAATGTTTCTCTTATATTTGGCAAATTTATGTTCAAATATTTAGCAAAAATATGTTGTGGTGCACGATGGGGTTTCACATCTGTTTGCATTATTCCATTTCATTGCTCACATACCACCTAGACTCGCAGTGAATGCTTACACACCACTGAGCTTTCAAGTATTCATTCTTGAAGAACTGCCTGTCTGCCTCTATATTGTATTGTATTTTGTATTTTTACAACACTCTGGCTTACGTTGTAGCCCAAGTATGTGTGTGGGTATCTGGCAGGCTTTGTGCATGTGTGGACGTTACGCAAGCAGCTGTCACTGTCGCGTTCGTGTTAATAACCAAAGACAGTAAAACCACATCTGAGAAGTCTTGGTGATGGTTGTCGTGTGATGCTAAAGGTAGATCAGTTAATCCACAATGTGTGTATTGTGTTTCACTTTGAGAGGTACACGTTTGACTGTGCTTCTATTTTTGGGCCGTTGTAGAAGAAAAAATGCCAGGGCCGAAAATCGTTCCCAGTCCGAGCCTGAACACCACCACCACACACCCTTGCAGATTTACAGAGAACCATGCATTTATTTCCATTCATTTCAACCTTTTCTATGCTCTAACCTTGACCCTAAGCCCAAACCTAACCACTGCTGGAACAAATGTCATGCTTTCCTAAACCTAATTCACACATTAGTGCTAAAACTGATATCTAACTCCAAAAAATTGTGGACAATAAAAAGGTTCTCCCTTTACATCAAAGTCTCCATTTTATATGATATATTTGAAAATATGAAAAAAAACTAACTTGTTCTTACTCAGCTGCAAGTACAAGTACATACACACTCAAACACACATTTACAGATCCAGTTCAAGGCATGAGTGAATTGAGTGATTTCTTAGGGTCCCAGAGCAAGTACATGCCCCAAAAGAACGGTTATTGTTTGGGCTTTATGCATAAGTAACAATGTATATCTTCATGTGATTGTTGCATCTATTTTTCTAAATGTCCAAGCTTTCCCAAACTTAAAAGAATAAAAAATTATCTAAGTTCTTTAATGATAGAGGAATAATCGAGTTGGCTGGCAGGGATTGGTATTATTTACAATGAAATTGGCACAGATCACTTACAGTTATACCATCACTGATTTTGCAAACAGAAAGGCTATCTATCTGTCTGTCTGTCTATCAATCCATCCATCTATAGCTAAAGCCAGGGGTACCAGAGTGGGGAAAATTTAGGAAGATTCTTAAGGCCCAGATATACTTGTGCTGTTGGGTTGTTGCGATGGACTGTGCGCGGCATGCACAAACAAATAGAATGTCTGTACCCTTTTATAGTTGACACGGATGTAGGTGCTGTAGTCGCAAAGTGGAATGCAGAAAAAAAGAGAAGAAACAGTTGACGTTCCATTTCCAAAATGGCAGAGCGCAGTATTTTTTATTTAAGAATGTATGATTATTAAAGAATACTAGGTGTGTTTATGGCAGCTACACACAAATACACTTACCGGCCACTTTATTAGGTACACCTGTCCAACTGCTCGTTAACACTTAATTTCTAAGCAGCCAATCACATGGCGGCAACTCAGTACATTTAGGCATGTAGACATGGTCAAGACAATCTCCTGCAGTTCAAACTGAGCATCAGTATGGGGAAGAAAGGTGATTTGAGTGACTTTGAACGTGGCATGATTGTTGGTGCCAGAAGGGCTGGTCTGAGTATTTCAGAAACTGCTGATCTACTGGGATTTTCACGCACAACCATCTCTAGGGTTTACAGAGAATGGTCCAAAAAAGAAAAAACATCCAGTGAGCGGCAGTTCTGTGGGCGGAAATGCCTTGTTGATGCCAGAGGTCAGAGGAGAATGGCCAGACTGGTTCGAGCTGATAGAAGGGCAACAGTGACTCAAATAACCACCCGTTACAACCAAGGTGGGCAGAAGAGGATCTCTGAACGCACAGTACGTCGAAGTTTGAGGCAGATGGGCTACAGCAGCAGAAGACCACACCGGGTGCCACTCCTTTCAGCTAAGAACAGGAAACTGAGGCTACATTTTGCACAAGCTCATCGAAATTGGACAATAGAAGATTCAGTTCAGTTAAATTAAAGGACATTTATAAATCTTGATGATTCTCACGAACAGCCTGTAGCAGCCACCTCAAAAATACATGTTTTATTCTCAATACAAGTATACATGAATGAAAACTAAATTATAAGGACCACCATAAAAATAATATGTCCTTTAACTTTAATAAAATGAAACCTAATAGAACTATATTTTAAAAATCTAAAAGCTATTTTCTTCTCATGTGTACATAGATACAGCTAAAATTTTTGCTTTAAATAATCTGTTATTGTTTTGAGAGGATCATTTCTAACGTTAAGCCTATTTAACCTTTTGGTGTGAGGATAATTTTCTGGGGGGGGGGCAATATCAATGTTGTTCATGGGGCTCCAAATTGGTGGCAGCGCCCCTGGTCAGAGCCAATTATGCCCACTATCGCTAAATTCTTTAATAATTCGGCCATGCACACAGTGCAAATGGGGCTAGTTTAGTCACTGTGAGCAGCAGGGTTCTGTGTCGTGCGTTCATGACGGAAAAACAACTTCAGCCTCGTATCCTTCAGGGTATTAAATAATGAGACGATCGCACAGAGTGTTCGGTTCAACTCAGTTAAACACGTAGCTTTGTCTCAGTGGATGTCTTTGCGCTCACTGGTTGGTCAGAGCCGCCCTGGTTCTAGGTTTGCAAACGTTTATTGCTTTGTCTGGCACTTCTCCGGAATCCTGCTATCCCGCTCAGTGCGCCGCTCCTGCAGAAAAGCGCACATCGCATCCCAGCCAGTCCTCTTCTCTGCCTCCTACCAGGATGGATCTGCCCCGCTAAGAGCGCACAACTCCACTTCAGCAGCTGACTAGTAGGAGTGAAAACCAGAGCGAAGACAAAGCTTTAATTTAATTTGATCTTCTCATTAACTCAAATAACGCAAATTTACAAAATGACACGAAGCCGATTGTTCCCACGGGCTCTGCTGCTGCTCTGTTTTATTTGTTCCGGCGCTTGCGATCCGTTTGCATTCACCGAAGATCCATTCGACAGAGCCGTGAAGGCTGACAGCTACTGTAGTCGGGTTTTACGGGCTCAGAGCAATCAGAAGGAGACAAACAACGAGTTTCAACTCGTGGTTGAAGGAGATCCGGAGCGTTACCAGCCGGGGAGCACATACAGAGGTGGGTGGTCTGTAAACACAAACCAGTCCTTTAAAACTTGTAATAAGTTCTCTTATCATTTAGTTTAATGCATGAAAGGGTGCTGTTTTCACAGTAAGGGATGCTGTTTAAATACTTAAGGTTAAATATTTTTTTGTGTATGCTATTTTAACAATTTTGAGTGTGTAAGCTATTTTAAACAATTATTGACATAAACACTATAAGCAGGGCATTCAGGCTTTCTAAACGTGTATGTATGTGACATCAGTTTTGACCGGTATGACCTCACTTATCATAATAAAGCCCAAAATCTGACCTGATCTGTTTGGTTTTGTTTGCAGCCAAAGTTACTGGATGCAAGGCACAAATATGTGCCGTCTGTTCTGTGGTCCTTAGGGCTTATACCCTCTTATTGCGTGGGGTGGGGGGCGGGGGAGTTGTATGTGCCAGCTGGATTTGTAATTTGTTAAAAAAAAATGATGTGCAATGTGAAGATCTTTATTTATAATAAGAACGACTCATTACCAAGTCCAAACTTTTTTATATTACCTTTTTAAAACACCAACTTCAGGTATAATAATATTGTTTTGTCCCTGATGTAACACTTACAAAGAGTGTGTATTGTGTTTTAATCCTTATTGTTAGGTGCAAGATTCTAAACTGCTATCATTTGTTTTTCCTCACCAAGTGAGTCTGACTGCAACCAGCCCCTCCTACTTTAGAGGGTTCACCCTTATTGCCATAAAGGAAGGTGCAGTAGGAGACAAGGATGAGGATTATGCTGGAAATTTCCAGGTAAGGAATCATCTGTAAATAAAGGTGTTGACATACACTAGCCGAAAGGGAAAAAAAAATCTAAATCTAATCAAATGGTTGTGCAGATATTCTGTGCACGTTCTTTGCAAAATAACCCCACTGTCAGAGGCAGAAAATGCAGTCCTTATGATGAAACCAAAAACTGCATCCATATCTTTTGTCTGCTATCTAAACCAAATATTGTATTGGACTTAAGCTGTCCTGCTTTAACCTTTTTTGTTCAAGATAGTTCCAACCCAACATGCTCTAACAGGCTTGATTAAACAGGTTTTAATGTAAAAATGACAAAGTGACAAAAATCAGCCTATAACATATTTCTTTACAAAGACTGTTAGCCTAAACATGCGTAAAGTCTAATGAATCCTAATTTACCCATGAGTAATGACGAATACGGTGTATTGACAATTAGAGCGTTTCTCAGACTAATTAGAGTTTAATGGAACAAGGTTACGCCTGAGCATTAAAGGGAGGAGGGATGGATCAGAGAGAAGCCAGAAGTTCAAAAAGAAGAAAAAAAAAGGAGAGAACTTCTGCTGCCACATTATGCTAATGTGATGATGGACAAATGCATTGGGCTTTGATAATTGTAATGCAGTGTGAGATTTGGTGTGTGCTTGAGAAAATATGTTGTGTTTGTCTTCATATAAGTATAGCAGAGATAAAAAGAGTATACCATTTAAGCTTATACACTTGATCATCCTCAACATTAAAACATGATTTCTACAAATCAGCTAAATAATGTCTTAATTTGTCTTTGGTGCATTTTGTGCTTGTGATGTTTGTTGCAGTAGTTTCATAAGAGAAGTGTGTTTCAATAAATGTAACAATTGATCAGAGTTTCCATACTAAAGCTTATGAAGTAGTTATTCATCTTGAATTGTGGAAAATTGTTTCTTTGGAACATCTGATTCCAACGGAACAATTAGATAGATACAGAAATTTATATAGTCTTTATTGATGTGTGGATGTAACAAATTGAGGTAAAAATCTAAATGAGAATGGTATTTAAGGGAAATTCCTGCATAGTCATGTGTAAATTAGAAAGTAATTTCTCATTGCTTTATAAATGTAGTTAAAGCAATGTGATTTTCTGTTAAGTCTCAAATCATGGTTTCACATATGTGGCAAAAAGTCCCAGCATAAGTATTTTCAGGCTTCATCATTACAAGTGACATAGCAAAATAGCTAATATGAGTGGCGGCTGGTGGAGTTTTCTCCATGGAGTCTATAAAATAGAAATAGACGTATACCAAAAACCAATCAAACGTATACTAATTTATCATACCAGTATAATTATATGAATGCCAACAAAAAAAAAACTAAACAAATTGATTAATAATGGAGAAGCTATTAGTCAGCTCTATATTTTTTTGATATGTAAAATACTCTTTGTTTTCTGAGAATGGGTTTATTTAAGAACAACTATGCAAATTAACAAACATCTAGAAAAAGTACACTATATATTATTTTCCACGTGAATTGCAAATTGTTCATTCTTCTTTAAAGTGCTTTATTTCCGTCCTACCTATCTTTATCCATGCTGGGTCAGATCCTGACGTTTAAAAAAGGAGGCAGGGAAAGCAGAATAAAGTGAAGCCTTGTGAAACAAAAAAGTCTATGTATTTGTGATTTTAATGTTGTTGGCTTTGCAATGAAACTGAGATATGATTCTTGTTCATTTAGTTTTTTCAATAGAGCAGTTGTTAAATAGGTTTATTCAAATGTGGAAAAGTCTCATGTTGAGGCTTGTTGTTCTTGGTCTTTTTTAGCCTCTATGTGCCTGAAGTAAAATTCATGCAGACATTTGCACAGCAGTTTCCCGGTGGTTCAAGTAAAAGTCACTGCTGTGCTGTGTTTTATTTTAGGCTTTGACTTGAAGATAAAAAATAGAATTCAAACATTTACTTTTTACCTATTTACATCTCATCTTTCATTATATGTTAATAAAAAAGCTAATACCTCATTTTTTCATTTAATATAATAAAAAATGTCATACTGTTTTTTTGGTCCCACTGGTTTCAGTGTACAACTCCTTAATCTCATGTCAGCATTTGGTCAAAGTGAACAGCGTTAAAGAAGGAAGGGACTAATTTAAATCAGATCTGTTATTGCTGCACACAACCTTGAGTGTTAAGCAGGATAAATTAAATAAGCACATGTGTGACCATAGGTTCTTAGGTGTGAGTATAAGAGAAAGAGAGAAAAAGTGTGACCTGCTTTTAAACAGACTCCTTCCATGGTTTTAGAGGCTACCAGTTTCTTTCAAAGCAGAGGTTTGAAAATAAAATACTGTCAAAAAAGATAATTCTCTATCCTTTATTAGTTTTTCCCATCTGATGTCCTTTATTTCCTGAAAAAAAGTTGTTAAAGAAAGAAAGGATATAGATGCTTCAACAAAAGCTGTCAAGGTTTATTTAACATACAGCTCATTTGAAATCTGATGGTGTGCCCAATCCCAGCAATCTCTGAACCGCTCCTGACTTGATGAAAAGCACTTTTATTGAGCTCTCTGGGGAGGTCAGCTGCCACTGTGTGTGTGTCTGTATGGTTTTTGGCAGGACTGTAAAGCAGCAGGGAATGTTGGCGATGGCTGATGAGACATTATTTCTCAGCAGGCTGACATAATAGGACAAGAAAAAGAAAATTGTTATGTGGCTGTATGAAATGGAGAAATTATTGACATGATCTTGCTTTAGCAGATTTTACTTTTGGGTTGAAATTGAGCTTTTTTGCATCAGTGTGTTTTCTTGTTCACAATAAATCTGATTAGTTTTGTAAAGGCTTGACTGGCAGAGTAAAACCAGATAGAAGATTTTGAAACAGAGTAAAGAAAAGGGGGTCATGGGTCATTTTGCAGCAAATTGGTTCATTCTTTGTGTAGATGGCTTTTGATACATTTCCATAAGACTGCACTGGTTCTAACATATGTTGTAACTTTGCCAGGCTGCTTCAGGATGCTTCTTTGAAACCATGGGAACATGCACCGAAGTGGGGGTGTAATTTGTTAGAACCAGACAGGCTACTTACAGACAACATACCCTCTTCATGAAACACACACAGACAAACACACGTACATTCCCGCATTTTATGGACTCTTGCACTTAATCTGCCTTTGACACAAACAGACATAAAATCCCAGACTTTCTTAGTGAACACATTCATATCACGTCAGACAGAGTTGTGGAATTTAGCTGATATAATAGAACCTTGTACAAAATTAATTATGTCACAGGATGAAAAGATTTGGGTAAGCCATAGTAGACTAACAATATAAAGTAGAATTTAACAGATTTTTTTGGTTAAAAGCTTCAAATCAGAAGTTGAGGCCAAAACTTCTCTGCCAACTCCTGTATCTACTGTTACCTGGTTTTGCAGGAAGGCTAATGTTAGCTATGGTGAAGAGGCAAGCAGAAAGACTAAAGTCCTTTAAAAAAAATTAAAAAAATTCAAACTTAGGGTTTGTTTTAGTATACATTTATGCTCAGCCACTGGACGAGCTTAAATGGGTTTAGGGTTTGTGTCAATGTGGGGGGGAGAGGTTACTTGAGGACCCAAAAGAAAAGATGATTGAGGCAGAGATTCGTTCTTGAAACTGTAATGAAAAACTGAGGCAAAGATCTAAAAAACACAAAAATACTGAGAACCAAAAAAAAACAGCAAATATTAGGGAAAACTCACGTGGGTAGCCAGAGACGAGGAAGGAACTAATAACAACAAGGAACCAGAAAACAGTGACTGAACTTGAGTAGTATAAATGGGAGACTGAACAAAGAGCAGGCAGATATGGAGCAGGTGTGGATGGATTAAACTAGTACGTTTTGCTAGTAAACAATAACCAGGCAAAAGCCAGATTGATACCGTGTAGATCTCAAATTAAAATACGTGGATCAATCTGGGAAGGCTCCTGTAGAAACTGTTCACAAAAGAGAGGGACATTCAGTAACATTCTTTGAGCTGGGGTATGAATGCGTCTTTAGATGTGTGTTGATTACATTTAGAAAGGACTGATGGGAAACATTATATGCCAGTGTTTTAGATGATACTTTTGACTTAATAATTAATTTTATATTTATTCTGTATTCCTTCACTTAAAAACACAAAAGAGAGTAATTTTGGGGTGAATGTCATAAGCATTGCTTTTGCTCACTAATGTCTTTGTATTTGTTACAGATAATTGACGAGGAAGAGACACAGTTTATGACCAATTGTCCTCCTGCAGTGACAGAGAGTACTCCTCGCAGACGGAGCAATATCCAAGTTTTTTGGACTGCACCTCCAAGTGGCACTGGCTGTGTTCTTCTTAAGTATGTATACGGCAGTGGGTGCTTTTTTTCCTCAGTAAAATTATTATATTTGTATATTTTTACGGATACAGATTTTACGAATTTTCACAGTAGTACATTGATCTCTAGACCTCTGGTTTTAATGAATATTACATATTTTTTTAAGTCTTAATAATAAGATTAATCAGAAATTATTTAATAAGAATTGATACTAAAAGAAAATTGTGTTTTATTTGGCCCCAATATTAGATTTATATAAAATAGATGTTTTTCAGGTCATTATACGGTACTTGGCTGGTATTGATGTTTCATGTGTACTGCCTTTCTCAAAACCTTAGCTATATTCCTTGAGAGGGTAGAATACATCACCAAATTAAACATGTGAACCAGTGTGCAGCAGTCTGAGCTCCCCTTAAACATTAGAGCTAACTAATATGAAAGATGTAAAGACATTTATGGTGGGGCAAAATTATTTAGTTAGCCACACATTGTGAAAGTTCTCCTACTTTGGAGGTCTGTAATTTTCATCACCGGTACATTTTAACTATAAGAGACAAAATGAGGAAAACATTTTTCCAGAAAATCACACAGAATTATTTTTGAAGGATTTATTTGTAAATTATGTGTCAGGAAACAGGAAAGTTGTGGGAAAGTTGGGAAAGTTCAAAACATTTATTAAGACAAAACATAAATAGAAGTGCAGAGCTGTGGATCTACGGACCATAGTGGCTGCAGGGGGGGAGGCGGTGCACCACCCAATCACTGACATTCTGGTTTAACAGTTACAGGGTTTCCACGGGTCATTGAAAATCATTAAAAGTAATTAAATTTTTATTTCTTAAATTAAGGCATTAATTGGCATTAAAATTTAATAAATGTAATTATCGTAGCATTTAAAATGCTTTATTTTCATCCGATATATCAGATATAAATGTTTCTGCATGTTTGCGCAGAACTGCTTCAGGTTGATCGTAAAGCCATAATGAGGACTTTGGGACATGGCTGCAGCTTGTCGACAGTAAAGATGACGAAAGATTTGCTGTGTTTTTATATATTTGGGTGTTTGCAACAGCTATTTCAGTTTGATATATTTAATAACTGATGGACAGTAATATTTCGATATTGAATTGAGGTTTATTGGACTAAAAGGTCCAATATGCATTAAAACAAAACTTGACAAGTGTAAAAATTTGGTTACCCTAATCATTTTATTGATTTAAATACCCTTAACTACTTTTCACTGACTTACTGAAACACATAGCCGGGTGTATCCAATCATGAGAAAATGTTATTTTATTAATTATTATTTCTTAAATTAAGGCATTAATTGGGATTAAAATTCATTAAATGTGATTATCGTAGCATTTAAAATGCTTTATTTTCATCCGATATATCAGATATAAATGGTTCTGCATGTTTGCGCAGAACTGCTTCAGGTTGATCGTAAAGCCATATTATGTATATGACTGTCTGTTTACATATACATATATATATATGGACTGCCAAACGAGCTGCGGTGCAGAGCAGTCCAGAGTGTCCCCGATGCAGCAAAGTCAGTGAGCTGGCAGGAATGCGATCCAGCTCAGGGAAAATAGATCAGACAGAACAGTTCTGGAATCCAGGAGTCCACTGCCTGGTAAGGGGTTCCAATCAGGAACAGACAGATCCAGGGTTCCAGGAATTCACAGTGTGAAGGCAGGCCAAGAACACCAGGAGTCCAGAAGTGAGCTCAGACCGACACGCACAAATGTAGACAGGCAGGCCGAGTAGTTGAGGGACAGAGACAAGACATGTTACCAGGATAAGTGCAGAGCTTTAAACTGGTCTCCACCTGAGATCAAGGATTATGGGACTTTAAACTAGCTTTCTCCCTGCCGAGCCAAAACAGGAACAGAGAGCACTCAACGGGAAAGAGCCAGGACACGATCAAGAGACAAGACAAACACTAAAAAATCTCTCAACACAGAGGCTAGTGAGTGAAATAAGCAATTAAGGTCAGCTTTCAGGGCAGATCATGACATTATGTTGGAAAATAAGTATTTGTTAAATAGAAAAAAATCTATTTAACACTTTGTATCATTACTTTTCTTGGCTGTAACTGATGTTGAATTTTTCCTCTAAGTATTTACCAGGTTTGCTCACACTTTATCTGATATTTGAGGGCTGTTGTTTGACAACACAGGCTTTCAACTCCTTTCCCAAAGCTTCTCTTTGAGGTTGAGGTCTGGAAATTGGCTAGGCCTTTGCAGGACCACAAAAAGGTTTGAATTAAGCTACTACTTCGATGCCCAAGAGGTGTGTTTGGGTTCATTGTCATGCCTAAAGACCCAGAAATCCAGACCAAGAGATCCTCAAAATTCTCATTGATGGAAAGAGGTTTTTGGTTAAAATCTTACAATACATGGCCCTTAACAAACAGGGTTTGTACTGAAATCCTTCAAAATGCCTCAATTTTAGTGTTGTGTTTTTTTTAAGCTTTAAAAAAAAATGCTTGGATTTTAAATCTAGTGCTTGTAAATTTTTGATTTTGTAACCATAAATATTTCACCACAAATATACACCTCACTTAACATACCCCTTATTAAAGAGAGGGAGAGAAATAAAATAGTGAAATAAAGAAAATGTTAACTGTGTTGTCTGGTGCAACTGGTGTTGTCTGGTGTTATACTACTCTGTTGGCACGATGACATCGCTCCCAAGCAGATGGAATGTAAAAACAACCATGTTGGGATGTCATTTTATTCGACTGTGGCTGAAAAATATCAAATATAGGCCAAACTTGGAACAAAACAGGATTTGGCAACCTGCAAAGTATGCCGAAAAAGAGATATTTTTCTAAGGGCGGAGTTTGCACCCTCCAGTCCCATGTACAGTAAAGGCTGAGATATACTCGCACTTTGGGTTGCCGTGCTGGTCTGTGCACGGAGTGCGCAAGCCCATAGAATCACTGTACCCTTTTATAGTTGACGCAAATGTAGATGCAGTACTCGCAAAAACTACAGATTGGCACTGATCAACATAACAAGCCAAAATACAGAAAAAAAGGGAAGAAACATTTGACTTTCCACATTGTGTAGCAGAGAAGTAAAGGATTAATAAAAAAAAAAAAAAAAAAAAAAAAAAAATGGCATACTTTGATTCAGCTGAGAGAGAAATATTAATATTGGAAATATATCGTAATTCGTAAGATGAGCTCTATAACGGAATCTAAAGCATTCAATAATATTTTACATGAACTTATCCTAAATAAATCAGTCTCATGTTATCAAATTTAACTTAAAAACAACAAACACACACCATGGATCAAACTATATTAATCAAACCTATATTAATGCAAATTTCAAAGAAAAGAAAAATCTTATTTTTTAATTTAAGTGGGGTTATTGGAAACTCTGCAGCTGTGTAACTCATTTTCAATAAGAGAAACAGAGGAGAATTGCTTCTCTCACCGCCCGGAGGCATTGGCTGCAGCTGGTACGTTTGACTCCCTGTCGGGGAGGGAGGGGCCAACTCCCTCACTTACCGTTGAAGAACACTTAAATTAAAAGCAATCAGTGCTTTAATGTGTTGTGCCCAAAGTCTCCAACAATACAGAAAAACTCACAAGATGTGTTGCTAGAAACTTCAGAAAAAGAAGTCACTAGAGGAGTCTGAGAAGTCATTGAGTATATTAACTAAATCACTAATTTGACAAAAATGAATTAAACTTCCTTTTTTTCTGTCTCCTCTTGCTTTGTTCTATCATCGTCTTTTTTTTGTCTGCTGGTTTGAAACAACATTGTGTAGTTAGATCAGTAATGAACTGAGCCGTTTAGATTTGCTTATATTTGCTTATATTTCAGATGATGTGTGACAAAACTGCAATTGAAAAGTAAGTAGAATAGAATTTTTATAATTTTTTTCTTAGTTGTGCTCCTCATGCTCAATTTCTAATCAGTTTTGTTTTGTTGTTTAATCTCCACCCACATGTATTCATAAATTCACAATGAACTATAAAGCAGTTTTATTAAATATCTCCCCTCTAACAGGCAAAACACATTAAACATGTCAAGGTGTCATTATTGAATCTTTGTATTTTTTCTTCCCTTGTTAACAATTGTTCCTGACCAAACAACTGATTGTCACCACTGAGAGATATTAAACACTGTGGGCTTGCTTATAGAAGTACACAGTAAAAAACAAAGTGTCAATTTAACACCTACAGAGTTGAATTTAACTCCGTTTCAGATAACATTTGGTCCCACTCAAAAATAGAGTAAAATGTACTCTATAGCCAGTGTCAAATTTTCAGAGTTAATTTTACTCATTTTAGTGTCAAAATCAACAAGTCAGTGAGTCAAATTATTTAACACTATTGTTGTTTTACACTCTTCAGAGTAATACTGTTATTTTTATGGAGTTAATTTTACACTAAATTTACTTAAATATGTACACTTTATTGTGGTGTTTTTTTTTTCCTTTCTCCAGTTTTTTTTTTTTTTTTTTACACATAAACCATATAATGCTAAATTTGAGCATTATATGGCTTTTATAAAATCTACCAATCACAATAATCACAAAGTTATACGTTGACAGTGACAACATTTATTCAACTTAATCAGTTTAACAGTGTCATTTTAATCATCTTCAAAAAAATGTTCACCAAAGATAGCAATATGGGACAACAAAGAGAGCAGTGTCATTTGCTTCATATGACATTTGTATGTCAAAGGGCTTTGGATAACATAGATGGTTGACATCAAACACAACAAAACCTTGCACCATTTTAGTAACTTCATAAGCATGAAAATGTTCATGAAAAGTTACTGTACATAAAGGCAATGTAAGCAGCAATAATTTGTCTTTAACTATGAACACAGACTTGATCTGGTAAAAGACAGGCATCTCAGATTCAACTTTGCCACAAATAACCAGATGAGGACGGTAAATAAACCCATTGTTTTTTGCCCAGCTCACTTTCATAACTTGAGCCTCATGAGACACTTGCACTGCCTCAGAAATGTCAGAACCTCCTTTTACCATGTTTAAAGATACCATTTTCCCTGGTCCAATGTCCAATCGATTAAAAGTTGAAGAAGCTTGCCAAACATGTGCCATATAATTTTGATGTTTTTTAGCGAGTGTTTTGGTAATGTTTTTAAATGACTTTAACTGTTTCTTAAAAAAATTATGTTTACCTTCATAGCGCATGCACCAGCTATGAAGTACAGGGCCAATTTTCTGAATGCACCTAGGATAATGGATGAGAAAATGGTGCTTTGGTAAAAGTTTTTTCTGTGGATATAACTTTTTAAACAGTTTGTGATGATCCACAATCAAATGTTTTAAATATACACACAGACCTTGGGTTAACATTGGAGAAAGAACAATATTTACAATTTGTAGTAGTAAAAGGAGGAGTTGCCAGTGTGGATTGTCAGATGTTACCAGATCTCCAAACATGAGAGGAACATTCTTCAGCAAGCACCATGATTGGACTGCATTTAGTCCCAGATCATTCGATTCCCCACATAAATTGACAGCCACTGGCCTGTTGTTCCTCTCCATGAATCCATAGTCAAAAGTTTGTATTCTCAAATTCAGTTCTTCCAATGTAATATGTTCTTTAAAATACTCAAACAAAATTTTCAACTCGTACTGGCCAATACCTTCGAAAATGTCGTGCATCACATCAACTGAGAAGTTTTCAGTTGTGTGAAAAAACTCAAGTGAATTTAAAATACATGAACGTTTCACACCAAAAACATAAGGAAGAGAGGGATTGTAAGCCATATCTTGGCAGTGAGCAGTGTGTTGTTCTTTGGTGCGCAGCACTATTTTGGAAGAATCTTCGGAGAATTCTGTTTGAAAGTCATCTTTTTCAGCCAAACAAAACCTGCAACAATACCTTGCACTGAAAGACTCAACCAGACCAAACAAGCTATGTAGGCCTAAATTATCCCCAGTAACCTGCACAATACTCCCATGAACCTGGCAACCGTACAGTGGAATAAAAATTCCATCAGTTTCCAAAACTCTAATGTCTCGAACAATAGGTGCAAGAATTTCACTGAAGCCATACCGTTTAACATCTTGTGCATGAAACAAGGCACAAAGGTGTATGTTAGCCAAAAGAGAATTCCATTTTGGAGAGAAGTTACGTAATGTAAAATATATTGCACCTAATTTGTAAATACCTCGTTTGGAACCAAGAGGGTTTGCTACTTCAAAATCATCATAAAACATCTGGATTAGCACTGAGTGCTTTTCAGTTGAAAACAAAGGGTGACCCTTAAAAAAAGATCCATCATAAATATCTTTAAGGGTTGAGTCATCAAAAGTTGAGCTTTTCAACATTTCAGCAGAATATTGACTTTTAAAGATAGACTCCAAAGTAGATAGAATTGGAACATACATGAACTTGTCTTGAACTACAGCCTGATCATATGTTCCCATCTTCTTATTTCGTCTAGTGTCAAATCTTGATCCAATTACACATTCAATTGGTTTTACAGTTTCCCACTTGCTTGACAAAAATTTTGATCTTTTGTATTCCGAGTTAAGAATTGTGAAAGGATTCTCAAGTTCTTCAAAACATGCTTCAACTTTCTTGCACATCACAGTATCTCTTTCACTGCTAAATACATTCTTAATTACAGTTTCTTTAGCGTGATGTTGGATGTCTTTTACAATCTCTTCCGTGGAAATCACAACAGAATTCACCAAACTTTGGCCAACACCTGCAGCCTCCATATCTGAAATTACTGATGCACAACTATTTACAATGTTTGTTGAAGATAAATCTGTGTCAGCCTCTAAAGATTCAGTCACCATTTCAACATCTCTGGCATCTCTTGTGTCCAGAACAGCTTTGTAAAGTGAAAACTCCCCATCTTGAACGGATTCAAATGAACCACTAACATGACATCTATTTAGATGCTTTCTAAAACCAGAAAAGCTACCAAAAGAACGTGAGCATCCTACTTGACCACATTTAATATGGAGAGTCCTGCCAGAACAAAGACCATGGATTAGTTTAAGGTGCTTAACAAGGCTTTTTGGTGCATCACTGTCACATTTGCAGATAAAACACCTCATTGTTTGATGTCACACTAATGGAGCATTCTTGCTCTCAACTCTGCAACTCTGGGTGTTTCCTTTGTTTCGCCAACATCTATGTTGTAAACAGTTGTTTGGAGAAAGGTGAAGAAGTTGGTCAAGGGAGCACTGTATGATGTACCAAACACATAATGGGCCTTAAAGAGCTCATCAAGAGCTCCAACTGAACACGTTGCCTTACATGGAATAGCATAGTTGTCAATCACAATGAAGAATGCATGAATACTGCCTTTGATGGAGCCATGGGCCAGGAGGTAGGGCTGGGTACGCTGGCTGATTTTGTCAAGATGCTGCTGCACACTGGTTCCAACCTACAATGAAACATAAATAAAAACATGACAAAAGTATTTAGAGAAAAATTTCTGAATGAAGATCAGACATAATCAAATTTTGAACTGTAAAAATGAAGAGACTGAATTATGCATTTTTATCTTAAAACTGTTTAGCAGTACCTTTAGAAATCTGATGAGGTGATCCACTGCTTGAGATGCAGACATCTTACCCGGCCTCTTTCGTCCTTGTGCAGATGGTGGTAGCAGATGCAGCAGAAGCAAAATAGCAGACATATCACTATCCCAACCTGCAGAGCAAAAGCTTCAGGTTACCATCATCCCACTAACATATGAATTTGTCACAATTACCTAGAGGACCAACATACCATTCTCAGCTTCAGCAGCCAACTCTGCATTCCGCAATAAATCCAAGAGCTCAGTGGTGGGTACCAGGCCATGGCTTTCCTTTATGACCTTGGATTTGAGACAGGTGGGCCACTTCTCCAAAAATTTGTTGGCAGTGCCTTCACCAAACAGGAGTCTGAAATCTTGTTCTATCTGAAATGCATAAGTAAAAGCGTTTCCCAAATGGCCTGTACTTGTATAGAGCTTTATGAAGTCCAGAGGACCCCAAAGTGATTTACATCACATTTAGTCATTCACATGCTGATGCTGGTGAGCTACAATGTAGCCACAGTTGCACAAGGGAAGACTGACATAAGCAATGCTGCCATGTGCCACTGGGTTTTCTGAACACCACCAGCAGGCAAGCCAGGTGAAGTGTCTTGCCCAAGGAGATAACAGTTTAGAAAGAGTTGTGGTTCAAACTGGTAATACACAGGTTACAGAACAAACTCCTATAACTGTTGCCACTGAATATTGTAGTAGTGTAAGAGATAAAGTTGTCTTACCAGTCCTGGTGTGTCCAGAAACCGTGGAAAGACAGAGAAGACATTCTCTGCTTTCTTTTCATCATTGACCATTGAATGACGGTAATGGAAGGTGGCCTTCATCTTCTCACGGACCGTGTCATCATCAGCAGAGTGTTTCAAAACAGCAATAGCTGCTTCCACTTCCACATCTGACAGCACTTTGTCAGCAGTGGAAACCCTGGAGTGAACATGGCCTGGTCCACCACCTTAAAAAGAAAACGGTTTCTAACTCCAGCCACAGATTTTACATTACTTTACATATACTCACTATTGAGAAAACTTACTTTTGGGAGATTTGCTACCTGAGGCACCCCGTTCCTCTGCAGTTTTTCTTTGAATGGTCTTTAAACGCCATGCAAGGTATCCTGAACCGCTCTCTGGATCATAGTAATGCTCCTATTTTAATAAATACAAGCAGACTTAACATTCCATAAACATCTTGGAAGGTAAATATATATGCTTAATGTTGCTAAGACCCTTTTACTTACATATCCATGTTTTGAAAGCGGGTCTTCCAGATAGAGAAATAGGGCAACGATCCCCTGAGCATACATCACTCTGACGCTTTTAGGAGGGGATGATCTGATATATGATCAAACAATGAGTCACTAAACTGACGTTTGTAAAAATAATGAAAAACAATTCAAAGCAAAATGTTTCTTTATAGGCCAAGTTGCCCAAGTTGATTCTTACCCATGTGCTTCTGTCATTGCAGCTGTAAGGATGTTTATCATCTGTCTTCTGGTTGCATCTGTCAAGCTTTTAGTTCTTGCATACTCTTGCATGATACGCTCACCACCAGGCTTTGTTGTCAAGATTTTTTCAATCAACTTCAATAAAAAATAAATAAATAAATTAAAACTCTTAAACCACTAAACCTAGAAAGTACATAAATAATGCTAAATTAAATGTAATAACTTACTGCTTGTGCCTCATAATTTATGTGACATGGCCTTTTAGGTTGACTTCCTTCAGCAGTGGCTTCTTCTTCTGATGGGTCACATGTTGTGAAATTCAGAATGATAGTGTCATCAGATGTCACTGAAGATGACGATGATGATGATGATAGAACAGCACCTGCAAAAAATAAAGCAACAGCCGGTTTAGGAGAACTCTAATGCTCCCAAACCAGCTTCTAAATTAAATATATATACACATCAGTGAATTGTTGGTGATTACCAGGATCTTCTTTGTTGCTCAACATAACTCGAAAAGTTCCAGGTGACTGATTCACTATTTCTTCAAAAACATCTACATCAACTTCTGTATCAGACTGGTCATACACCTTCAGATCCTGCTGTCTGCCTTCTGGAATTTTAAATTTCAGGCACACTAAAGCAGAAAGAAATAGTAAAGAAGTGAAAATGAAAACATTTACTGCTGATAAAGGGTGAAATAAGTAGAGTAACCCAACTAATTTTACAAAATGCCACTGAGTTCAATCCAGTACTCTTTTTTTTTTACATGCAAGAAAAAAAGTAGTGAGATTATTTTACCAACATACTAACCTTCTCTCACGAATGCATCAAATGTTAGGTCAGAAAGTTTCACGTACTTCTGCTCCCCACCAAACAAAACACGTAGTAGCATGGTCTGTTTGAAAAGAAAGAATAACAAAAATAAACAACCATGACAAACACATTTTAATAGTTAATTTATGCACTTTAAAGGTAATGCCATTTGAAAACTGAGTTCATATTCCTGATACACTCAAGAGCGTAGGAATATGTTTACTATTGGGGTCACACTGACGTTTCTCTTTTTAAAAAAGCTGAGTAAGTCCTACTGCTGTTTCAGCCTTTTAGTTGGTGGTGGCATTGTACTGAAATGAGATCTATAAAAAAATAAAATAAAAAAATTTTGGCTAGCGTGGCAAACGTCTAGAGAAAGTTAGCAGTTAAATATTGGATGAGTGATCATCCCAAGACTACGGAAGAGGATTAGGGCCACTGAAAAAAAAAAAAAAAGTTAAGTGATTTTTACATTTCATTTCAGTTTAATACGGGAAAAAGGTCAGAATTCTGACTATTTTTCTCAGAATTCTGACTTTAATCTCAGAATTTTGGATCTTAATGTAGAAGGGCACCATGAAGGAAGAGATGTGGAGCACTCAGCTTCACTGACAAAGATGTGAGTTGTTTGAGGTGGCCGGTGACACATTGGTGGAAAATGACAGAATTAGGCAACATTTTACGTTCCCCAGGGGTCCCCTCATTAATGGAGAACAAGAGAGCTAGTCTCTAAAACAGACATGGCTGTGGCTTGATGCTAACATGTTATATACTTTTGTTATATTACATTTGTGTTGTGTTTTCCAAATAGTGCAGAAAATGAATGGTGGGTTTATAATGTTTACCTTTTATGAGCAGGGCAGTAAGCAGAGAAGTGTAGCATTACCTCCAACTAGTTAAACTCATAATTATGAAGTTATTCAACAAATTCCTCAAGTAAAAAAGTGCAACTTTTATTTTTTATTTATTTATTTTTTTTTTTACCAGATTTGTTGATTAATTTCAAAATTATGTATTCCTTCCAAATTTCCAAATCTGGAGAATTTTTTAAACCAATATCTACATTATTTAACATTTAGTTTATGTTTTAGCAGTACTTCCTGTTATATTTCTTTATACGTATATTTTACATTTTCTTGCACAGCAAGCTCAGCAGATTTGAAATTGTGTGCTTGTGTAAACACAAGTAGTCAATCTTTACTCTAAACATATATTCTGGTTATTTTTTAGTTAGATCTTCTTGTTTGTATATATCTGTATAGTACCCCCCCTCAAAAAAATAAAAACACTGTAAATTGATTAGAAATATTAATCATCTGTCAGATTTCTGAGAAAAAAGTCAGAATTCTGAGATTAAAGTCAGAATTCTGAGAAAAGTCAGAATTCTGACTTTTTCCCCCATGTTAAACAAAAAAAAAAATTTAAAAATCAGTTAACTTTTTTTTTCCAGTGGCCCTAATCCTCTTCCGTACAAGACTAAGATGACTAAACCAAAAAGATTCAGTTTCTATATATGAAAGTGAACTGACAACAAGACGTTATAAATAGGCAATATTCATAGCAGCATCCCGACAGACAATTTTACCTCATTCACATGTTTCTGACTTCTGTGTCGCCGTTTCTCTACCTTCTGAGTGCTCAAACACGGAGCAGATTAGAGAGGGGAGGGGGAGTACAGTGACCTAACGCTATGCTGCGCCTTCAAAATAAAAGCACGCTAGTTAAAAAAATGTCAAAATCTAATATTTTGCGGTATCCACCTGGCTTTTATATTCCGTCCCCCCCCCCCCCCCCCCCCCGGTTCCTACGCCGCTGGATACACTTGAACATAATCTGTACAAGCAGTATGGCGCCTGTTAGCTGCTACATCAATGAAGCTAACCATGCTAACATGACGCGGTGGGTGCTACGACCCCGAATTACCCACGGAACCTGGGGCTATGGCATAAGAAATTAATACTATTACAATTTATAACAGTTACGAATTCTTACCTTGACAGCCTTCAGAAAAAAAGTGAGCAAATATTTTGAGGTGGACAACTTGCCTAGCATAGGGCTATCCCTCGGCTCTCGCCCTAACAGAACTTTCTCCCGCTACCCTGAGTGTGAACAACGGAATAAAACAGGAACAAAAATGAGGAGACATGGAGGGGTTTTAAGTAACTTACTTTTTCTGTAGCACAACTCCGTTCAGAATCCAAAATGGAAGTAGCCGTCTCACGAACTTCAGAAAACTGCTGCTTCATCTTCTTTCTTCCTCCTCCTTCTCCTCTTCGCGGTTGCCAAAACTCTTTATTGGCGCGTTATTGACACTTGACAGAGTCAAAAGATTCACTGCGTGAATGTAGCATTTTACTCTGACTTTTAACTCCAACACCAGAGCCGATTTACACTCCATATAGTTATAAATACTCTATTTAGATTAAATTAAGTTTACACTGAAATATTAACACCACATTTTTTACTGTGTAGAAAATAAATCCTGACAAAAATCATGTTTTCTCCCACTTTTTGTTCATGCTGCAAAATAATGAAAGTGAAGGTGATGGAAAGATAGCATGGGCTCTGGGTTAAAAAAAAGTGAGAGTAGTACATACTTCGTTTTGTTATGTTTAATGATACAATGAAGCAATTAAAAGGTTACATCTTTAGGAATGGATGCTTTTATTTAAATGTTGTAGGATGATGAGTTTCCTTTATTCTCTCTGTGGTTTTCATTTTCCTTATCCCAAGCTCAGTGATCTTCTAATAAACAGCATCTGGGATTTTCCTTAATCTTTTTGCTGCTCTTTTATCCTGCCTTCTTGCTTTATTTGTTAACAACAGCTCTTTTGCTGTGCTTTTCAGATTATTTTAATTGTGAACATTCTTTCCTTTTAACAGTTTATGACACACATGACAGAAGCCATTTGGGAGTATTTAGTAAAATTAAATTATAGAGGGAATATGAGATCAGAAGTCTGTCACTGCACTCAGCTCGTAAAAAGCTGCAAAATGTTTACATATATAAAGACAAATAGGGACAAAGACGGATGCTTGTGTTTTAAAAATAATTGCTCTGAGAGATATAATTACAGCTTGCTGAAAATTAGTTTTAGTACATTACCTAAAAGAAAAATATATGATGACAGCAAAGTTTTGCTGCTCCGTTGGGCTGCAGCAGCTCAAAAGTTTTAATATTCAATCCAAGTTTCCTGCTGTCCGGGTGGTTGCAAAGGCGAAAACCCAGGGCTGAAATAAGTTTGGAGGGACCATAGAGAAAGACTATTGGTCAGCTTCAGAGAGATTCTGGCAGCTCCTCCCTCTTTTTAACTCACTTAGGTGGCGTTTGGGATGGATGAGAGCTGCCCTGAGTACCTTAGGTCTCTAGTTCTTTTTGTGGTGTTACATATGATACACTTTTTGTTACATATATTACACTTTGGCGGCAGAGGAAAGTTCCCCTTAACTCGCAAAATGTTGTGGTGTTCCCCTCCCAAAGAAAGAGAACAGAGGGTGTGATCCAACTATAGAGGGAACAAGCATCTCAGCCTCCCTGGGAAGCCATATGCGAGGGGACAGTAGAGACTGGTTGTTAAACCACAGCTTCAGGGCGAGCAGTGTGTTTTTTGTCTCGGCCATAGTTTAAAACTAAATCTTCATGCACTCATTATCTTCATTATTTAAAGGCACACCATCTAACTTTTGGCCGCTACTGTGTCTAGACCTGCAATGTTCACATCTAGTGCTCCTATTGGCCACAAGTGCCACAGCACTGTCACAAAAGCCAACAGTTAGCGGCCAGCCTCCTGTGTCATCATCTTTATTTGTAGAGTGCTTTAAAACAGCTGCACCTGAAAACAAAGTGCTGAACGTAGCTAAAAATGATAAAACACAAAAAAATAATAAAATACCACATAAAAATATAAAATAAGGCAATTATATGAACATGTTGAAGCTAAATAAGAATGGTCATAACAAGTGAGTCCTGCCAGTGTTAAAAGCCAGCGAATAAAAGGAAGTCCTGAGCTGTGTTTTAAAGGGAAGGAGCCTCCCTAATCTGCAGTGGGAGGCTATTCCATAAATGAGGATTAGCGATAAAGAAGGGCCTGGCACCTCTGATTCTACTCTTTAACCTTAGTACCTGCAGGAGTGGGGACTGCACTAGACATTAAGATTAAGCTTGGATTCCATGTGAAATGCTGCTGCTCTATGGAGAGCACTGCCAGAGAAGGTCGGACTGAGCTGCACTGAAAAAAATGAAACATTGTCTCAATTTAAAAAAATTGAGGTAATCGATCACAACTAATATTGTAGTTTCATGCAATATAAATAATCCATTTGATTTGACCTGAAATATTAACTTCATGTAAACTAATTTCTGAAGGTTGAACCAAAGCAATTATTTCAGATTTTACTAAATCAAAATAAATACATTGGTTTTATTACTGAATTTAAATAATATACTTGGTTCAACCTGAATATTTTAAATTCATTTAAACAACTTTTGAATATGGGAACTATTTTTTTTAAGTTGTCTCAAATAAAAGTTTAAAGTCATCATAATGTAATATTTATAGACCTGATTTTTTTTTTAATATACACTCAGAAGCCATTGCTTTTCAATACAAAATTGTATTGCTGAAGAAAGATTTTTTTCAACATCTCAACCATTCAAACAGCATTTAGGCATATTTTTTTTCTCACTTAACATTTAAACAGTGACCAAACAACAACCTCAGATAAAAAGGTACAACGTTTTGGTTGTAGAAATGCCATTAAAATCAGGCCAGACAGTGGAACTCAACTACTGTATGCCTACTCTTGGCTGTAAAGCTGGGTATTCAGCCTATGAATTTTTGGGGACATCTTTTTTCCACCAAGCTCCATCAGGACTTTTTGCACAAACTCAAGGGTGTACTGCAGCTCCGGTGACCCATAAAACCTCTGCTCGGCCTCTCCAACGACAACGACGGCGAACCCCCTCCCCTCCAGCGCTAATGCTAGCAGAGCAATTAATTGCCCACAAAAGCACAGACTCACACAAATCTTGTCTGGGGGCTAAGGTTTACGCCCAGTCATCTTTAAAAATCGTAATGACTTACCTCAACGTTGCGCAAAATGCCTGATATTTTTCTCTTCAGCACGACGTTTGGTGGAGGCTGAGGCGGAAGTACAATTGCCGCCAGAACTTTTAAAGAATTTGCATGTGCAAATTGCTCAATCTAATAAAAAGACTTTGCTTAAAATAAAAAAATCAGTTTGGTGCCTCGCTGTCAGTTTACATTATAGTAAAGTAAAAAAAATAGATTCAACCATAAACATAACTAAGAAAGTTTAGTTTAATTGAGCAAACGATTTTTTTTAATTCATTGGAATGAAAACAAACACATTAAATGAAAAACAGCTTTGTTTCACTTTTTTCAGTGTGTGCGGTGCGGAGGATCAGTGGTTGAGCTCCACTGAACGGCCACTGGGTCGGACGGGGCATCTAGGTTAACTTTTGTTTGTAGCCTTCAGTAGCGAAAAGATAATAAAAAAAAGAACCTGCTCTCCAGGTTTTGAGTAGTATATATTTTACACATTTAGTTGTTTTATTTTTCCAGAAATATGTATATATAAAAAACCCAAAAAACATTGATATTTGTTTTAATGTACAAAAATTGTAATTCAAATTCAAAGCTTTCTTTTTTTTTGGTTTCCAAAAGTAACGAGCGAAACTTTAAAAATGACTTCAGATCTGTTTTTCATTTCGATTTAAAAAGTAAAACAAACACTTTTAAACAAAAATAAAAAATCAATGGGCATTTTTGGTAATTTTCTGAGACCAGATGTCACTTCATATGAGAAATATGTTTGACATTGTTGCTTTAGCCCAAGCTCAAATTACTTTAGAGCCTTACTCAGATTTCAGACAGCATTGTTTATCCTTTTGTAGATAAACAACACTGTTTATTTACAAAAATCTCAGGAAAGACCTTACAAGTATGTGGGGGAACAAGAGGATTTTCCACAGGCAGAGTTGGGTAGTAACTAGCATATTTACTCAGTTTAATTATTCAGCAACTTTTTAAAAATAAAAAAGCCCTTATATTAATTCAGGTCCAGAAAAAAGTATGACACCTGCGTGCAGAGGTTACTTGCAACTGTTTGCATTTTCAGCTTAACAGCAATGACTGGGGTTAAGTGAACAAAATTATAGTGTTTTTGCTTTAAGGAACTTGATTATCCATCTCTGCTTACATAAGTATTTTTACTAATTCTTGTAAAACTTATACTACCCTTGTGGAAATTTCTGGTAACTCTACTCACACAGCTAAATTGAGCTATTTGAAAATCAGGTGTAAATACAGTAATCTGACAATACCTTTGATGGACATTCTTTATCCTATTGGGACATATATTGCATTATCAGTGTAAGAATTGGTATGATAAGTTTATGTTGAAATTATTGTTGTAGAAAATATTTTTTTTTCTGCCCAAATTTGCTATCTTAGAATAATTTCATTCATTCTTATATTTTAAGTTTATTTCCTACTTTGAAATAGCTGAGTTTTTAACATTGAATCAGACTACTAAAGTACATTTTTAAACACAGTATTTTCAAAGTTTCAACCACCCTACTTTGATACAGAAAAAGAGAAACTCTGTATTCACCATCAATTTTTGTATTAAAAAAAAATCAAATAGCCATTTGTATTTTTGTTTTCTAATACTGTTTGAAAAAATGATAAAGTTACAATTCTTTAGATTATGAAATAAAATAATAAAATACAATGACAAATTAATAAACAAGTAATAAAAGTAGATATTTATTTGATAAAAATTTTTTCTACCATTAAACATCTTTTAACAGCTTAAAACCAGATTTCAGTAGGGGCTAGCTGTCAGTTAACAGAGACAACATATTTGAAGATGGTAAATATCTTCTGACAGCATAGAAATGTTGTATTCCATCAAATATGAGATTGAATTTTCTAGCAAGAGCACTTACAGCTAGTCAAATCAAGAGGTGCTAAACCTCTTTATTAATTACACATTTACTGTTTCATACAACCAGAATGAGATACATTGCTTTCAACATTAGAATTACCATAATCTTTTATATTTCTATTTGTAGGCGAGAATCAATTTATTTGCAAATTTCCTCCATTTCCAAGCATGAGTGGGGGTGTTATGCTCTTTAATAGTCAGTCTGAGTGCAACATTTAATATTTGAGAACAGCGCTTCGAACAACACAGCTTTCAGAGCTGATTTATTTCAGTAAACCAAGTTATATGATTATCAAAGAGGACATAAAATCTATACATCATCTGTTTCATTAAATCTAATATGTCTATTTCAGTTTAATGACCTTAGCTAATGGAAGGAAACAAGAAAGATGATAATCTGATGTAAGGTTTGAGAAGATTAAAGAAAAGGCAAAATATTACTTTTACATAACTTGGAGTTTTTTTTTTAGTCTTTCTAATTTTTCAATATATTGTTTTACAACATTGCGAGACACCCACACACAGACACACACACACACATACTGAGACCACTGCTCTTTCTGATGATTGCGAATGATGGTATTGTGGATCCAGTAAAGTTAAATTTAAATTTAAATTGGATGTTAAAGAAGCATTACTCTGCCTGATTGTCTGGCCAGCCCAGGAAAGTTGGCAAGCAGCAAAGGCAGAATTTGCTCCTCCCTCTCATTGAGATATGAGAAATTGAAGTGAGATTGAATTAAAGAGAGAACAATTAAAGATGTGATGGTTGTTTTGCTTATGTTGAACTTTTTAAATACACATTGCAAAGCGATGTAGCAATATCAAATTGAACAGGACTGAGAATGACTGGTGAGACATTTGTTTAAAAAAGGCAAGAAAACTTTCATTTGTATACATCCTTCAATTTGATATAAGATAGAAAATCAATTTTATTTTTTGTTACATTATGTTTGAACAAAAAAAAAATATTCAATTCAGATGTTTGATTCCCCTTAGTCGAGCAAAAATAAGAAGCTAGGTTTCGGTGCTTTTAGGTATTTTTATAGAGAGATTAGAAAGTTAGCATGGATTACTGGCAAACAAACTAAGATCTGGTTAGATATGGTTTGACCCACTCACTGTATTTTGAAAATCAGTAAAGATGTGCTAAAACTGTCAAAAATATTTTTTTATTACATAAACTTAAGTCCAGATAAAAGATCTAGATTTCAGTGACATCAAATATTAATTACATCCATTAATTGAGTGACTTAAGAGCCATGCATATAGATATTCCATTTATCACAATTTGCTGGATAAATGTTTTGTTAAGGTCAGTGTAATATTATGACATATCTTAAAGTCATGAAGAAATATGTAACTGAAAGTCCCTGGATTTAGAATACATATTTGAATAAATAGCTCCGCTCTATATTAGGACATAGATATTCCATGTATGATGACTTTAAAATAATTATTAGAATGCCATTTGCTGTATTTCTTCCCCCACAATTACTAGATTTGATTAATTCAATGATGGGGCTCCATGTGTTATGTGATTAAATGTGGAAAATATTCTGTCTGCAGCGGATGCTTTTATGTGAAAGGCACTCCAAAAACCAATGCACCGTTATGCCCCTGCAAACTAATTTGTTTTTTGGGTTAGGCAGTTAACATAGCACAATAAAGTAGCCTGAATAATAACATTACCTACTGCTAACTGTACAACCGTAATTCTACTGTAGAATCTATAACCCAGCTATGGTCATTAGCAAAAACATGATGGAAGTTAGCCATAGCCACTGGCTGAATACAGCCAGGCAGACAACCGCCTACAGCTACTGACCTCAGCCAGTAGGAGAGAAGTTGCAGTGGTGACGCAATTTCAAAAGCCTGCTGTCTTTGCTTTTTATTTGCATTAAGTTGCACATGGAGGGAAAACAGGAGGAAAACTGAAGCTGGAAAAAATGAGTGTATATATATATATATATATATATATATATATATATATATATATATATATATATATATATATATATATATATATATATATATATATATATATATATATATATTATGTGTAAGATTGGAATATTTATTTATAAATATTTTTTTATACATTTGTAATTTTACCGGTTTAACAGATTTAATAGCTCTTTGATTTTAATATTAAGCTATTATTTTGCGAATGAATTAGATTTATGAGTCATTTATTTATGTATTTATAAGTATGGCAGGCTTGGTCCTCCACACGATAAAACCATATCTCCCTAACAACTATGGTATTACGTAACCTATTTTGAATATACAGACACACTCATTGATTGGATGAGCTACCAGGCACTGTAGAGTCCCCTTCCAGTTGAAGCAGCTTTTTTTGACCTGTTCATGTTCAGTTTTGTCCAGTGTCTTACTCTAAGCCACATTTTATTGAGGACAATCAGTTCTTGTAATTCTCTAAAGACCGGAAGTTTGGCTGGCTTTGATAATAAATTCAGTGAGTTTTTTTTTTTTTCAAGTTTAGAGTAGATTAATTCTAAAAACACTTTACAACACATACATAAAAAAAATCTACAGTACAAGCAAAGAGAATAAGAAACTTCAAAACAAAATGAAAATACTTTTGAAACCATTCATATGTTTTCTATTTTACCCATCTGTTCTCGTTCAGAGCTTTTAGCCATTAATTTTGGGTTTGTTCAGCAATAATCTCTATATGTGGTGGCAGAGTTCAGTCTTTTCTTTACCAAGAAGTAGCATAGAAAGAATTCAACTGGACTCAGCCCATCTGGCCTCAGTGATGCCATAATTCAGTTCCTCCTTGTCAGGGTTTATCTCCATGGAAACTTTCCTTGACCAAGGTTGGTGTTTGTATAGAATCACATCCCTGGTGGCTTTTTTAATTCTTGTTTTCGAGTGCTACTTTTGACCAATTTACATGTCAAGAGCCCTCTTAGATATGTGCTACCCACCAAAGAGTGGAACAGTTTTCTGAAACGGCTTAATTTAGGAAACCACCCCCTTGCTGGGCCTCTCTTTCAAAGAGCTTTGCTCTGGGCCTATCATTCTGCTTGTTTCAACAGACTGTATAACTGAACACACGCACAATGTCTGATTTCTTTCTTTATGACTTAGTTCAATCTCACATTTACTTTAAAGGTTCCATATTATGCTACATTTGAAAAACAAAACAAACAAAAATAAACGATTTATGATATATATATATATATATATATATATATATATATATATATATATATATACATACATACAATATCCCATAACTTGCAACCTAGGAGCACGGAATTATACATTACATGCAGGCCAGAGCTTGACCGATGGGCTACTACAGACTGGCTATTTCCCCTTATGACATCATAAAGGGCTTGCTTTTCAAACAGTTTAGTTTGAGCGCACATTATCTAAGAGTTGGATACAAGGCAATGAAAATTAAAGTTTTTTTTTTATTTGTGAACCTCATACACAGGCTTCAGGACACATATGACCTTTACAAAATGTTTATAATGTGAACTTTGCATAATATGGGACCTTTAACTTTACTTTGGTGTTTTTGTCATCTAAATTCTAAAACTGTAATCTTCCTTTTTTCATCATGCATTTCTTCAAGGTGCACTAGGTAACTTTTATGAACAAAAAATGTATCTATAATATAAGCTTAATTTGTCATTATGTTCAAACAGTAACATATGAGAGATAATTGTGGAAAAAAAAAAATCAAGCTCCTCTGCCTCCACCCAGTGTTCTTACTACCTTTAGCAGTTATGCAGCACTTCTAGTCAATAACAACTAATCAGAGGCATACAAATAATCTTAGCAGGAACAGTGAGTTTTTTGTCCTGCTTACATCCCCTCTCCCCACAGCACATACTGTTGTCTAAGCTTAAGATTAATGGTATGCTGCAGCTGTGGGTCAATGTTATGGGTTAGTTTTATAGAAGATATGAGCTTGCTGAAGCACACTGAAGCACCCTGACACACATCGACATATGGCAAGTATGTTGCCAGCGTATGCTCATACGTGGGTAACTTGTGCTTAACTAATGCAAAACTTATTAAGAACATATTTCCAATTCATAGCAACATATTTGATGTTTTCCTAACGACAGCTGAACGTGTTTTTAACTTACAGCTACTGTATAACGGCATATTGGCAGCGTTTTGGTATAAAAAAAGGGGTTCAAAGGAGGAAACCATCAGTACTCCTCTGGACTTCATGGTGAGCAGACGTTCAACAAGAGATGGAGGATCTGGCAAGGCTGAGATGGGAATACATACAAGTTGTTCCCCAACATCCGCATGATCTCATCTACTTGACTCTGATCCATTTGTAGGGTTAGAGTGAAGATATGTGATGGATCCTACCTGAAGTCTTTTTTTGCAGGCTGGGCGCCTCCGGTCGCATTGCTGCCCCCCTCAGGACACTGGCTTGTGACATTTCATGGACATTACACTGTTGTGCGTTATGCATAAGTTAGGCTGTTGTTGGACACAAGTTCTGGACTCGTAATGAATACACCAAAAATTTAAAGAAAATACTTAGAAAATTCAGCATATGCCAGCGTTTCAGAAGATTCTGGAAAGTCAGGCATATGCTGGCTTAATTTTTAAGGTGTGACAGGGGCTTAAGGCATGTCATTGCTGTCTTCTTCACTGACAGTGAATGAGCAATAGCTGGATATCTTTGATGAGAGGGCTGTAGCACAGCAGACAGGAAGGGAGAGGGAACTGTAATGGCTGCTTGTCTCAATCTTCGGGGCCAAGTCCCAGTTTTCAGGGTTTTTTTCTCCATTTATTTATTTATTTTTGGCCCAATGTATGGTATTACATGTTTGCACCTTACTAGATTTATGTAATTCACTTTTCAAGGCTACAAAGAAAATAAATATATAGTGTAAATAAAAGCCCACCCAGTTAAGTCTGATGGAAAAGAAATTTAAGGATAATGATCTTGGCTCTGGCGTAATAATGTTGCATCACGCACCATTTTTTTTTTTTGCTTGTTTTTTCTGTATAGAGCAAGCATTGTACAGAAAAGAATCATCTATTTCCAGGATGAAGGTTCTTTGACAAAGCAAATTTGTGAAAAAGGTAAGCTCCAGTGATATTTTATAGCTTATTTGGTTTTCTGAGTCTTTCTTATATTGTTATATTTTAATTTCTTTCTATATTTTTTTTGTAATTATTATTATTATTATTATTAATATTTTCAATTTTTCTTTCTATCTTAATATCACTGCTGGGACTTGGAATACATTTTTTCCATCCGATTTATTGATAACTTCCATTTAAAAGGAATTTCTTTCAGTTTTATATTACCGCTGTCCACTAGATGGTGCTCTTAATGGTAGAGCAGAAACATAGTAAATCCATTCAGAGTCTGTTCTGGATTATTTACCCTTTTTAACCAACCAAAAGGACTAACAATGTACTTTATGTGGTTCTTTTTTAATATAAAAATTTGATAAACTCCTAACTTATCACCTAAAAAACGCCTTTCTAGCTGTGCTGCATGGCAGAGCAGCATAGCTTCTCTGCTGTGATGGAAGCATGGAGCGTATTACACAAAATGTTTGTACCATTGTAGAAAAATACTTACTGGCAATAAGCATGAGAGAAAGGAGGGTTCTTTGAGTTAATGTACTTCTTAAAGCCAAGTTTTTTTACATCCCTCTGAGAGCAACCAGAACCCCCATTTAAAACGCTGTTTACAGCACAAAGTCTCTCCCAGCACTAAATGCTGGGAGAGTTTTTGGTGTAAATGCTTACACCAAAAACGCAGCTATATCACAGCTTCCATCCACTTCATTAAAACAAGGAGGAAAATAGTCTGGCAGCATGCCAGAGTAACATAACTAGCTTTGCATGAAAATCATGTGTTTTACCTATCTACATATCTTTTTTTATTACTTAACCTAAAGGGGTTCCTATTTTCTTATATCTTATAAAAACGTTTAATATTTTGTGAGGAAGTCAGTACTCACTCACCATTTAATAGAGCATAGATAAAATCTAAAATGTACCATTTTTGAATTCAGCATACTTTAAAAAGACATGAAGCCCTTCAAGTTACAATATGAAAAGATCCCTATACATATATACATGAAAAAACGCATGAAAAATTTTTTTTTTAAGAAAATGGACGCTTATCAATTAATCGTAAGTCGATTGATCATTCATTTAAATTAAGATTAATTCATTACTCAATACCATTCAATCCTTTTTGCCCTGCAGCATATGCAAAAATGCAAAAAAAAAAAAAAAAAACTACAGAAATCAAATTTCCATGACCATTTCCCAGCTCCCTCCATTTTCTTACTTTCTTGATCACTCTTCTCCTGGATGGTCACCTAATTTTAAAATTGCATGCAATATCTATACCTCATTGTCCTTCATTTTCTCCTTTATACACAGAATCATTTTATGGAGATGGCACAGATAAGCCTTTACTTGATTGTTGTGCCTGTGGAACAGCAAAGTACAGAGTGACCTTCTATGGGAACTGGTCCGAGAAGATTCATCCTAAAGAGTTTCCTCGTAAGCACAATTACACTTCTAGTACTTTTTACTTCTGGGCATCTATTTCCTTTGATTGCAGATTTTTTTTCTTTTGCAGTGTTCTTGTTTTGCTCCTGTTTTTTATGATTGTGTGTTTTGGTGTTTGCATCATCCATGCATCTACAGCATGTTTGTTAGTTTTTAAGTTATTTGCAGAAAAACATGCAGAAACATGTTTGCAGAAAAAACAGGTAGAACAAATCAAACAATCTAGAGTTTGAGAAAACATTTTTGTCTATTTCAATTTCTGTTTTCTTAAAAGTGGTAATCATTATATCTTTTTCAATAATCAATTGAAGAATCCTTATGACATTACAGCAATTAAACCCAGTTAAATGCTAATGAACATTCACCATTGACATCAAGGTTGGTGGATGTCGTGGACCCAAATGCAGATTAGAAGAGGCAGAGATGATTTCTTGCTAAATTTAATGAAGTAAAAATACAGAATCCATTCTCCAGAACCGATCAACAAGAAACTCAAGAACCCTAAAACTAGGAGACATTAGGGATTAAAAAACATAAAGAATGATGAGGATCCAGCAATGAGTAACTCAACAGGGGTGTATATAAGGAACACTAGATGGACTAATTAGCTGATTAGCAGACAGAAGTAACTAGAAGGAGCTAAGGGGAAAGAAAAGGACACTAGTGGGTAGCAAATCTAAGAATTCAAAACATTATCTAAATCTAGAGAACAGCACATAACAAAAAAAAGTAAAAACTTGTCAGAAACAAATGGTCCAGAAAGTAAGATCGTAACAGTTGGATCATGTTGATGTCTTGAAAAGCCTTCATGCCATCATCTTAAATCAATACATAGATTCTCTATTTGATTCAAATGAGGGCTCTGGTTAGGCCAATCTGAAAAAATATTATTCTACTTAGAAGAAACACACTGATTAAATTTTCTATCCTATGCATATTCTATCTATCCTGTGCAAACCAAAGCCACATAAGAAATAATTTTAATGGACATGTGGCTTAGACCATCCACATGGTTCTCAGTAGTTACAGTGAGGAAAATACGTTTTTGAACACACTGCTATTTTGCAAGTTCTCCCACTTAGAAATCATGGAGGGGTCTGAGATTGTCAACAAAGGTGCATGTCCAATGTGAGAGACATAACCTAAAAAAGAAAATCCTGAAATCACAATTATAAATATTTTTTTTTAACTATTTATTTATATCTTACATTTGAGAATAAGTATTTGAACACCTGTCTATCAGCTAGAATTCTGACTCTCCTGACCTGTTAGTCTGCCTTATAAATGTCCACCTCCACTCCATTTATTATCCTAAATTACATGCACCTGTTTGAGGTCGTCAGCTGCATAAAGTCACCTGTCCACCCCATAAAATCAGTAAGATTAGACAGAAAGACACTAAAGACAAAATGTTATACCTCCACAATGCTGGAAAGGGCTACGGAGAAATTGCCTAAACAGCTTGGTGAAAAAAGGTCCACTATTGGAGCAATCATTAGAAAATGGAAGAAGCTAAAAATAGAAGATCATTGAGGCCCCCTCATGGAGCCTCAATGATCCTAAGAAAGGTGAGAAATCAGCCCGGAACTAAACGGGAGGAGATGGTCAATGACCTGAAAAGAGCTGGGACCACTGTTTCCAAGGTAACTGTTGGTAATAAAAGATGTCATGGTCTGAAATCATGCATGGCATGGAAGGCTCCCCTGCTTAAACCAGCACATGTCAAGGCCCGTCTTGTTGTCCAATGACCATTTGGATTATACAGAGGAGTCATGGAATAAAGTCATGTGGTTAGATGAGACCAAAATTGAAAGTTTTACTCATAATTCCAATTAATGTGTTTGGATGAAGATGTATAATGAGTAAAATCACAAGAACACCATTGCTACTGTGAAGCATGAAGGTGGTAGCATCATGCTTTGGGGATATTTTTCTGCACATGGGACAGGGTGACCGCACTCTATTAAGGAGAGGATGACTGGGGCCATGTATTGTGAGATTTTGGTCAACAACCTCCTTCACTCACTTAGAGCATTGGTCAAGGCTGGGTCTCCCAACATGACAATGACCAGAAGCACAGAGCCAAGATAATTAAGGGGTGGCTCTGGAAGAAGCACATCAAGGTTCTGGCAGGGCATAGCCAGTCTTCAGTCCTAAACCCAATAGAGAATCTTTGGAGGGAGCTCAAAATCTGTGTTTCTCAGCAGCAGCCCCGAAACCTGACTGATCTAGAGAAGATCTGTGTGGAGGAGTGGGCCAAAATCCCTCCTGAAGTGTGTGCAAACCTGGTGAAAAAGTACAGGAAATGTTGGACCTCTGTAATTGCAAACAAAGGCTACTGTAAAAAATATTAACATTGATTTTCTCTGGTGTTAAAATACTTATTTGCAGCTGTATCATACAAATAAATAGAGGTGGTAAGCTATGGTTGGAAAGCTGTGTGTGATGTGCATATAACCTTGAGCCAAACTATCAGGATGTGAATAGACTTACGGATTACACTGCTGCTCTTGTCTAAATCTGCCTCTCTCCAGTCAGATCAATATACCTATTAGAGTGAAATAAGATAAACCCTGGAATTGAAGGAACCCCTAATTTACTATTTTAGGCAGGCAGTAACTGGTGTGTGTGTGTGTGTGTATAATTTAGTCTCACACAGGTGTTCCCATCCAAGCACACATTTCATAGATACAATAACCTTAAAAGAGAGGGCAAGCTGAGTAGCTTCTTTTTCATCACGGCTCTTGAGGCTCTACAGATTGATTTTCTCTTGAACTAAGTAATTTCCTTGGTTAATAGTTATTATAACATTGCTCAGTGTTATTAAGTGGTGCCATATGAGTACCCATTATGGTACTGCCCCTTTTTTCCTTGGCACGAAGTTGTTTTTCTCTATTTTATTAGTGTTGTCATATTTTCTTATAGTCACCAAAGGAAGAGAGTATTAAAGATAAACAACTTTGACATAGTCTTAGATTGAATTTCTTGGAACAGTATAAGAAGAACTGATCAGAAGTAATTAAATTCAGCTTCAGTAAGCAAAACTCTGCCTAGTTTTCCCTAATTGTTATTACTTACCAGGGTGATTTTGAACCATTTGTCAGTGGTTCTAAAGGATAGGTGTAATGCAACTTTTAAGGGTATGTGAAAATCTGACGCGGTTAATGTAACAAGTAATTTACATGTTATCCATATGTAAAGGTGCATTCAGGAGCAAATCAATAGGTAGCGATGCAAAGGACTTGCTCCAAACGATGCCTGTTGCACAAATTGGATAAATAGGCGAAAGCAAAATGGCGAATAGCATCGTGGATATGTAGATGGAACAAAATAAAAAAACTGTGTGCTGGAGCGGTGGATGTTGAAAAGAGGTGAATGAAATTTGCTTGTGTTCAAAAATCTGAACTTTTGATCTGACTGCCTGCCCGGTACAGCAGCTTCTGTTTATATGCCCTTAGTAAACAAATTAGTGCTGAAAGTGATCATCCAGCCACATCCCTGAAGCAAAGTTGTGTTAACTCTAAGTAATGCTTGACACATGTACAATCCGAGAGGAAGAAGAGCTGCCCATCAAAGGGTCTGCAGCTCTATGCAGCTTTTCCCCCATTCTGGTCGGCTCCAGGGGCACATGTACAGCAGAAACTACAAGCTGAAAACGAGACACTACATGAGGAAATAGAAAACAGCAGTTGACAACTTTTTCAAAGCCTCTTTGTGCCGTTCAAAAGTGACAGTTATTTCTGTAATCAGATGTGTTAGAAAAGAAGTATCTAAAAGGTGCAGGAGACTAGTCTTTAAGGAGTGGAGTTTGAGACCACTTTTCTTAACATTAGTCCCAGGCATGCTATCAAATAGTGCTGGCAGTAAGGAATGAGGTTGTAACGATGAGCCTACAGGCTTCCTATCATAGTGCTTTAGCAAAGGGACCTTGCTTACCTGTCTAGCTTGACGGGACATAGGCAAAGACCACATAATGAAAATTAAGAAAAATATATTACTGCTTCAGGTGCGATACATACAAATGTATGCACCTACATATGTTTCTGTGTATTTAATGGACAGCTTCAGCTGTTTACTACATTCACATTGTTTGCATTTTTGTAGTTTTTTTTCTTCTTCGAATTTTGTGTCAATTTTGATAGCATCTTCAATATGCACATGTCACACAATGACATCCAAAAGCTAAAGGCTATCCTGATTTAGGACTGCAGAGCAGGCTTCCTTTCTTAACCCCAATAGTGATTTACTGTTGAAGCCACAAAAGACGAAGCGATTGAAGTTAAGACAAGAGGTATGAGCTACAGTTTGCTGTATCTGGATTAAGCACATGTTTATATTGTGGAGCTGGACATGTTTGGAACTATTTTCTGTACATGCCTTTGACTTTATGAGGCTAGATTAGCCACCTCTGATTAAAATTTGCCACCCATCGGCCACATCACTGAATCGTTTGCCATAAAATCCTATTATGTTAGATCTCTAGTCACATCTCAACCCTCAAGGTAAAACATCTAACCTAGTTTTAACTTAATTTAGAGTGGTTCCACCTGATTCTTTTTTTATGCTTTTGAATTTTGTTGATAATAAAACTTCTGTCCTATGAATTTAGTGTTGGATCTGTATTTTACCTTTTGCTTGTTTTTTTTTTTGACATGAATTGGAACAAATCTTAAGCCAATAATCATGCTTTGATCTTCTCTCTTGCCTACTCTCCTGTATATATTACGTCTAGCTGATTTATTACTCATATACTCAAGTCAGTGTTTGATGTTGTTGCAGTCAAAGAGCATATATGTTACATATGCGGGAGGACCACAATAGGAGAGTATGATGAAAAAATGTAAAAACATTGAGCAATAAGGTCAGGACTGCATTTCAATTGCAAAACTGCTAGAATAATGCAAATATGAACTGTAAACATCAAAAAGACATCAATAAATCCTAACATGGACAATATTCCACATCTTATGAATTTCCATTGTAGGAAATGTAACTGATATTTAGCTTTTACCGCTGCTGTATTAATTCACTCACAACTATTTCTTGGTATTGATACGAGTGAGGCTACACAATCTCTGTACTTGCATATAAATAACATATTTCAGAAAACAATATTTTTGGGTCTGTTGGATCTGCAGACCTTTGGCTTGAGCAAATGACAGCAAGTATTCATAAGCAAGCATGGCAGTAATGTCATATCCTGTAGGATGTCTGTTTTAAAAATAAATGATTTTTAGATTGAAATGAATTCCTTTTGGTAAATTGAAGTTATTATTTTCTTTCAAGAAGGAGATTTTTGGTTTGTCATTTAATAGGAAAAAGGTATTTGTACTCTCTATCTGTACTCTCACTTCCTGAGGATTAAAATGCAAGAGGAGAAGGGGAGATAATATTAAAAAAATTTAAGGTATTCCATCTAATAATATATATGTTTTTATTTTTATACTCTACAGGTCGCACCAATCACTGGTCAGCTATCATCGGTGCCTCCCATTCAAAAAATTATGTGCTCTGGGAATTCGGTGGCTTAGCCAGCGATGGTGTTAAACAGATAGCTGAGCTGGGCTCTCCGGTCAAAATGGAGGAGGAGATCAGGCAGAGGGTAAGATTTTCCTGTCCAACTGTGACATATAAGTGGTAAATAAAGAAGTGAATAAGAAACATTTTCAGAAAGATTATAGTTATGTTATTCTGTGCTGCTCAATATTTGAGGACATTTTATGGGATTTCTCCTGAATATCTGACTGTTTTAATATAGTCCTGATTGCCTTAAAAGGTTTATTATGTAAGAATTACTGCCATTTGGTGGTGAAACACTCAATACTAAACCTAGCACGTCATCTCAAACATGTATTTTGGAAATGGTAGCCGCGGTGTGTCAAAAAGCTTCAACGACACGGATATAACTACTTCATCGGAAATATAGTGAAGGGTCTACAAGCTGGCATTTACTGTGACAAAAAGCCAGCATTCACTGGGAGTTTAAAAGCTTCTAAATCTATATAAACGTACAGTTATCTACCATCAAGATTGGTATATGTCTGGGAATCTACCTAAGCTTTCTATGGTAACAAGCATCACTGAATAATTAAACTGAATGGAAAAATCTAGCTTCATGCTAATTAAGGGAGTACAGTTCAGTCACTTGTAAAGGAAAAACATGGCAACTTAAAAGTACCTTTTAAAATCTTTCTCCTTCATTAGCTGCTTCCAACTGGAGAAGGTTTGCTTGATGTGTATCCTCTTTTTTATCTCCAGTTTCAATGTATTTTACGTTCTCGTTTGCAAATTCTTAGGGATGGTAAGACAATATCTTATGCAGTCGCTGCATATACATGGTCCTGCGTTGCGCTGCATTAGTGAAGACTTTCAGTTTTTGGGTTTGTGTTCACAAACTATCTTCACTGCTGCCTATCAATCACTATGAACTGACAGCAAGAGAAAACACGCTTTTATTTCGCAGTTACTATTTTATCCCTTGCCAGCATCTTTTCTATCAAGATTGCAGACTGTCATGGCGCTTCGCAAACTAGGTGACCAGCCGTATGTATAAACTAATATAAAACTGTTCACTTATGAGAATGTTTCTGATAATTAGTGGAGGTAATAATAAACCAATAATAACATATATGTAAATTCAGTCATCTATTCCAGGAATTACCAAAGAAAAATTGTTACACAATATCCCTTTAATGAAAATGTTAAAAGGTGTCTTCCAAAACTTTAATTAACCTTACAGGATGTATTATGTATTATATTATGAGTTGATGCATGAGTGATTTGTGTCCCAACTAATGAGCTCTTTAGAGCATCTGTTATCTTAGCTACTATTCTTTTTAGATTTGACAAATGCAAATTATGCCTTTTTTAAATTGAGAGTGATATAAATTGAAAAAAAATCTTATAAAAATATTAGATAAACATAGCTGTAGTTTTTCTAAATATTATGTTAATATTTATATAATAAAACTGAGTTGGTCTTAAATTAAAAGATTGTATAAAGGTGAAAGCACATATCAAGTTACTAAGGTTAGCCTTTCTACCCTATATTTTACAGTCTTATATAAGTTTTAAACTTCAAACTCATAGCCTATGCCTTCTTTTTACCCTTTATTTTTCACAGGCTATATTGTAGCATATTTCTCTTCTTTCCTTCTTACTTTGACCTTATTACTTTAGACTTAAAATAACCCATGCTGGTTGAGCAGATGGTCTTGCAGAGTTCTTATTGTTTGCATATACTAAAGCCCTGCAGTCATGCCACATACTGAGAGTATAGTGAATAGTATGATTTTTTTCTTTAATTTATATCTTCTTATTTTGTATATCTTATTATTTTGTTTGGCTTTACCTCACATCTTAAATGATTATACATTTTTCCTCCAACCGTAGAAGTAAAAGGGAAGTTGTATTGGAAAAGATTTGTTGACAGACTAAAGTGGAATAAAAAAAAGACATTGCTTTAGATGTTAATAAAAGCTGTACTGGAAGTTGTTCAAAAGAAAGTGTTGTCAATATGTTGTAAATACAATAGAGAAATCCTTTATTGTCCCACTATGGGGAAACTGTGGTGAATGAGTCAGTTAAAAGAAAAATGTGCATACGTTACACTGAGCCCACGTTTCCTTATGCACGCTCTGCATTGCCTACCATGGTTTTATATACTTGTGGGTTAATTTTAACACCTTTTTCAAAGAGATTTGTGGTTCTTATATCAGTCTTATTGGTTGGGTAGGACTAGAGAAAAGTGGGATTTCTAACAATAAATTGGAAAGACAGCCCTGATGCTAGATGCTTATAATACAAAACCCAGTCTTACAGAAAAAAACTGTGATACCCATATTGGTCGACAAAGGAAAGGTGTTACATTGTTACTATTTGACTCCTTAATATATTTCTTTGCCTTGTTTGATCTGGCCATGTCCTTTGACTTACAACCAGGTCCCCTTACTATCAAATTATATTTTTAAGTTTTTAACCCAGTAAAATATTTTCATGATCTTCTTTTAGAGAATGTAAACGATGTTATAATAATTAGGCTTTCTAAATATCTGTGTCTCCTCAAAAACAAGTAACGGTTTTACATTTATAGGACTGGGTAACAATTCAATTTAATACCCAGCCCTAAAAAATTTAATTGATTTGGATTCTCAAGATTTAGAATAAATTCTTTTCCACCTGATCCAAGCCTATCTGAAATTGAACTCTTGGGATTAAAAAAAAAATTTTTTTTTGGCTGTTACCTGATATACATAATTAGGTAGCTGTTCAACATGTATATGTTTGAGAACCAATGTTTATATTGAAGAGATTGTAATTAGGTCAGATTAGCTTTTAAATGCATTTAGAGCAATTGGAATGTGTTCCAACCATTTGAATAAAACATTGTGTGAAATAATATTTTGTTAAATGATTTGCCTAATATGAAATCATTATCTGTTAAGATAATTGGTTCTTAACCTTCTGTGATTCAGGAGATCATCAGCGTGGAGATCCCAATAGCTTATTTAACCTAGTTTAATGCATTTCACAATAGCTCTAGAAGATAGGATGGGATATGGTTTGAAGGACATATTGTGCAATCAAATGTAATGTAATGACGATATCAGGAAGCGCATAAAAGTTAATGTCATATTAATGTTTACAATTCCTTATTGGAATTAGGTTTATTTTAACTTAATAAACAATAACTAAAAATATTTTAGGATTTGGTTTGCTACTTTGTGGTTGCTATTTTCTTGTGTTGGCTTGCAACAAAAATGACATTTTCAGAAATCATTAAAAAACGAAACTGTTTATCAGGAGTAGCTTCACCTAGCTTTACCAGACCTGTGACCTCTGTTGATCTCTGTTTTGGAAAGGTGAAGTGTCTCTAATGTTCAGGAAGGGTTATTCCAGGCTGGCTTCCTGTGGATCTGTGTTCAGATGGCCTTGCCAGGAGGCTGGGTGTGTCCTATGATGGTATTCTGGTACTGTATGTCTGGGACCTCAGGTCCAAATTGAAGTTGGAGAATGAAGTGGATTCAGCGGTGCAGTCTCTAGCTTTGGCCTTCCAAAAGAGATGTTTACCCCCAATGCCACATCTTCTAATCTCACAGGATTACATCATACACATTAAGAGACTTAACTGGCTCCAGCCATATCAAGATACTACACACTGTTCCAAGATCATGGACAATCCCAATGCACAGTCACAGAGGTATCTGTTACTAATATTTAGGGCTGCAACTACGATTATATTGCAAATAAATTAATCTGTTGATTAGTTTTTCGATTAATCGATTAATAATCAGATAGCAAAATGTTCCTTAAAGAAGACGTTTTACAAATTTAAACCATGTGAAACTAAAGCTTTTCCACATTAGAAGTTCTGGATAAAACACATTGACAGATGAATATGTTTTTGTTATCTTAATTTAAAAAATGTTAATATTTTAAAAAAATGTTGGTATAATCACTGCTCTAATTGGGTTGCTCTGTCAACAAAAGGCATGTTTTAGAGTCTCCATACTCGATTACTCAATTAGTTAATGATTATTTCAATTACCGATTAATCACGGTTACTCTGAAGTTTCAGCCCTACTAATAGTGCACTCTTTTTGTACTCCCATTTAATTTCCAAATCTTTGTTACATACATAAGGAAGATGATTACTTTATATCCTGACAGGAGATCTGTCCTAATTAGATAAAAAGCTTAGGAAAACAGCCTTCACACATAACAGGCACATAATATTAGGGTTTAACAAGCACATAAATGAATATTAAAATAATCCTAACAAAATAAAACTGTCCCTTTTTGAAGCCTATATTGCATGACTCATTTTATTTGGACATGCACAGATGTTAAACAACAAAAGAAAACAGGGGATTGTGTTTACATGCATGTGCTAATTTCAGTACTAGGGAGAAATCCAGCTGTGATAATGTGCTTTTGGGAAATCAGAGAAAGGCTGCTCTCCCATTATGCTTACCACATTTTACTGTGTACATGATCACTTCAAAAATCACATAACCCCCTGATATCAGAGTACAATTACATGAAATCAGGCTCACTGGGAGCATCATTCTGACAGGGATTTTTTTGACATTGAACAATAATAAAAAAAAAGGAAAAACTCAGCATTTGTGTATTATATTAACCAAAAATATATGCCACTGTTAGAGATACAATGCAACTGCAATAACATATTGTCTTTGCTCTCCACATAATGCAGAACCTTAATTATCTACAAGAATGTAGTTGGTAGGAAGCTAAAAGGAAACTTAACCATCATTTGCTGTTTGACTAAGATAGTAATTATTTGACCACTTGGGTGACCTAATTGAGATTATGAGAGGAACAAGAATGAAATGGTGACATCAGGGCCAGACCTGGGGATGCATATATGAGAGGGCAGATTAGAATATCAAGAAGGTGTCATCTTGCACACCTCACTGTAGCACAGGGGTTTTCAAAGTGTGAGAGCGTAAGTGCCCTCTAAAGAGCCCCCAAATAAAAGACTTGAATTTATGTAACAATTTTTTTAAAACTTGATTTTTTTCAGCTATGCTCAAAGTATTTTCTTTTAGACATCCATCCATCCATACATCACCTCAACTCCCAACTGAATAAAATCGCATTCTACTGTAGATAATAAAATATAAAACTTGTGGCTACTGGTGTTATGGTTTTGCTTAACAATGACTACATCCCACTCATCCATTAAAATAAAAATACTGTAGTAGTGTTACTTCCTGTCCAGTTCTTACCAGAATCGACACTTCTCAAGCATTCATTTTTAGTTTCATATTGTTTATTTTATTTATTTTTTATATGTTTTTGAACCTCTGTGATGGACTGGTGACCTGTCCAGGGTGTACCCTGCCTCTCACCTGGAGACAGCTGGTGATAGGCAGCAGCATCCATTGCGACCCCACTTGGGATAAGTGTGATGAAAAACGGATGGATGGTTGTTTTTGAACCTCCAACCTAGTGTTTTGAATTTGTCTAAAAGCGATTAACACCCATACCCATAATCTTTGGTGTACTGTAAAAGGTCTGAAAATACACAAAACTATCAGTATTGTTCTGTCAGTAGAAACATGTAGAATGTGAACAATACTGTGGAGCAGAGAACATATTCTGGAGACATTCTGAAGCTAAAATTTTGACTCAATGGCGTTTATTTATTCTGCAAAATAAGTGATTTTCCCAACTTATACACTTAAGAAACTTGTAAGTATTACAGTTACAATTAAGAATTTTTTTTTTCTCTTAGCTTAACCAATTTCTTTGACATACGTTGGTGATGATCAATGCTGGTTCCCACAACAAGGCATGCATATATCGTGCATGCATGACCTTTTATGTATACCGCTGGTGTTATGTCGCTCCGTACTGTCTCTTGGAGTTTTTTATCATAGGTACTATAGCTGTAGTACTTCATTAGAGAAGTGTAGGTACTCTGTCTTCACAGACAGCCATTGACATAGTGTAGCTAAGTTGACTGTATAATAAATTAGCATATTTGTTTTATTTTTCTTGATTATTGTCTTGAAGGGTTTGGGATAAGCTACTATATAATATCACCAGATTGGTCAGGTTCTGTTAAATATGGCCTCTTTTGAACATGTTGGGCTGGAAAAAAATGCTTAGGGCAGGTTGGTTCAATTTGGGCTGCTTTAAACAATATTTGTAGTGTTTTAGAAAGTATTCAATGAAAAATACTATTATAATAGTTTTTATTGTGTGATAGAAAAGTAAAATGCTTTTGGGCATGACCCTGATTTCACGACCATAGATGAAGGTAGGATTGTAGGCTGACTGTAAATCAAGAATTATTTAAGTTATTACTGAAAAATATCTTTAAGATAGCCTTTTAACATCATTTGATGAGCAGACTGACACCTCAGTAACCTAGCACCAATAATTAAGCCTATAGCCTATTTTCCTGAGTTTACAGAAGTTTATGCCGTTATTTAAATATCATGTCAAGCATGTCCTTATTAAATGGGACCAACCAAACAAACAAACAATGCGTTATCTTTAAGATTTTGTGAATACAGACAAGTGATTGGTCCTTCTCAACTCAGACACAAATGGCAACTAAGGTGCCACGTAAGGTGAAAAAAGCAAAAAAAGAAACAGACAAACCTTGTCAAGTATAAGCACAAACTACTATACGAGAAGTAGCAAGAGAGTGCTGCAGTTCTGTGTTTTGGCCACAGGTGGAATTATAGAAAAATTATAATGCCTCTAGTAAAGGACAGGTGCAAAAATTATGTGAAACACAAAATAAAAAAAAATAAAAAATTTCTAATTCTGTTGTTTCTTAACATTTTTTCATGGTTTTATGATTTAGTTTTTCTCTAAACAGTTTAAACAAATATAGCAAAAAAACATTTTCCTTAAAAACTAACATATTTTGTCATTACCATGTAACCTGTTCTGATTTAGGTGTTCTGTTGCTTTTTATTAAAATAAAAGTAAATCAAGGAAGCATTTAAATATTTATCATTAAACATGAGTGCCATTTGAAACATATTGATTAATTGTATTTACATCTTTCTAAAAAAGTTGAATTTTATCTCCTGAGACAAGCAATTTGCATGTTCACTTGATTAACCTCTTCACAACTCATAAATGCAGGATTGTCCTTGTGGTAATAAGGGTGAGCAAAAGAGTGTCCCTGCTTTGAGCTATGCAGTACTGCTCAGTAAATGCTGACACAAACAGAAAGATGACTGGCTTCGCTAAAGCGTCATGGGGAGCAGCGGGTGATGAATGCAAAACTGATATTCATAACCCAGCTTCTTTCCAGCCACAGGTGGGACTAATTGTTGCATGTTTGTACAAAGTTTTGTTTGTATAGCCAAGCAGGGATGTCGACCACACAAACATCCTGTCACACACCTTTATAAGAGTAGCCTTTTTTAATCCTACATATGCCAATTCAGAATGCTTTGTTTTGTCTCTGAATTGCTAATTTTTTTATACTTGGGACCGTCGATTTGTCTTCCTTTGACTCCATCATGTGTTACAGAAAAGTACTTTCTTCCAGGTTCAATATGTGCTTACAAATGTAGAATGGTTATATTGTGTAAACATCTAGACATGTGTTACAGTTTGGAAGTGCATTTTTTTTTATTTCTATAAGAGAAAATATTACTTAAATAATAGAAAATAACTTGCGAAGATTTTTAAATGAGTTTCTGTAGATGTTAATAGCTGTAAGGTGAAAGGACATCCTTAGTTAGATCATCTCAAGAGATGTTAGATGAGTTCCTGGAACAGAGCTGAGCTTTTCATCAGCTTGTTAAGCATTTTTAAGCAATTTGCTCTGATGCTGCATCCCCAACAACAGAAGAAATGACATTTTCCTCTGCAAATGTATAGAAGATACACAGCATCTTACTGATAACTCTGAAGGACCTAAGCTTTCTTAAGAAGCACAGCCTGCTTTATTGCTTTTTTGTAGATGGCTTGGACTTTATGTTTCCAGGCAAGTCTGTTGTCCAGGTGAACACTGTGGTATTTATTCTGCTCTTGCTGTAGCCTCCCTATAACCTTGCATTGCATCTTTAGCTTCTTGTGACAATTTTCTTACAGATCTCTTTATGGGAGGTTGACTCTGCTAAAGGTGCCTCAACTATGAGTAGCGACAAACAAGACTGTGATCTGATTTCCCAAGCTGATGTCTTTCTAGAGATATGTCATGAATAATGACATATTATCATGTTTATATCTATGGTGTGTCTTTGATAGTCAGTCTCCTGTCCCATTCCTGCATTTCAAACAAGTTGGCTAGATACAGAGACACAACACGTAGGAAAAGACATAGAATAGAAAATCAATAAGGAGACCTTTTTATTATTAGGTCTCACATATAAGGTGATTGTAAAGTGGGTATTCATTTTTGATAAAACAGTGTTTGGGTTTGAATTTTAAATGGAGGAGACACAAAATATGTTAGCAATGTCAAAAGGCCTTATAACTACAGTCTGGGTGGTTGAGTTATCAAAAGGGTTCGGGCACCATTCTTTTTTTTTTTCTAAAAGGTTTACCAGAGTGTAAGCAGATGTGCAGTATTGTTAATCCATTTTTCATTTACAAAGCTCTTATCAGTGCAGTAGGTAGCACCGGCTTGCAGCCTGAGCTCATTGTTGATGTCCCCCCTTTCATGTCTCAGGTGATTTATATATGCATTCAGTCATTACAGAAGCTCAGTGTGTCACTAATGAGAAGTTTAATGAGACTCCCTCCATAGACGAGCAAGCAGAGCCAAGGCCTCAGATGGATTATGAAATGTACTATTTCCTCTCACAGCGTGGGGCGTTTTTCATTATCACACAGTACAGAAACTCACACACTGTTCTGATATCATGAGGTCTACAGCTGCACTTCAGAGCACAGCTAACAATTCTCGGGATATAGCCAAAATGACCCATTGAAGACACGAAAAACATATGCATGCTAGTTAAGACAGCAAGAAGCATCCTGAAATTGTTCTCTTTTTATTTTCTGTTATAACATTTGTGCAATTACTGGTCCAACTGCGTGTAATAAGCCAGCAATATAATTTTTAAAGGGACATTTCTTGTGGGCAGTTTGTCAAGAAGGAATTGTTTCCAGTACATAAAGAAACAAAAACATTTCAGATGAACCACTGAGTGCAAATATAATTTCTCCAGTTTTGGGTGAGAAAGTATGTTGTGCAACCGTACTTGAATAGACGATGGTTGAGGCAACTTTCACATCAATAGTATTTTCTTATAATAAATAAGGTAGGAGAAAGTGATTATCACGGTTGTGCAAAAAAAAAAAAAAAAAAATGTTAGATTTATACCCAATATGCTTGAGATTGCATTAAAATAGCTTCCATTTAAGGGCATGACAAAAATATATGGGTAATATTGCATGATATCTGTGTCCATTACCTTTATCATTCATATTTTTTGGGTAAAGTCTTGCAAAATTTTCTTTGCAGTAGTGCAGTCTGTGAAGAACTTTAAACTATTTAATATGCAATAGTCCCAGACTATTAAAGTCTGGGACAGCTAGATGAGGAGTTATCAAGGCTTAAGGCTTCTTCCCAAAAATCTTAAGAAAAGTTTAGATGAAGTTTCTCTTTCCAGGATGTCTTGTTTAAAAGTAATACTAATTAAAAGTGTTTGTTAGATGGAGACATTGGGCTATTTAACCAGGCTTGAAAGCAATGTCTATCCCTCTGGGTGTTGGAACGTGTGGAAAAAAAATTGAATGAGTTTGTGCAAAGTTACACAGCTGAAAGTAGCAGAAACATTTTGATATGTGTAAGTAAATAAAAAAAAAAAAATTGGTCAAAGCTTGCAAATAAGTCGTTAAGTTACAGATCTATCAGCTTTTTTAAACATTTGATTTTTATGATAGTATAGGGTCGTTTTTTGCTTGGATGAAAATAGTTATTGCAGATGTCCGTTGCCAGTCAAGGCATCACGTTGTTTGGGCCCAGATTTGTATTATTGCTATGACAACAGCCTGTTACAGACTGATAAAACGAGGGGGATTTCAATCTGAGAGAATACAGATCCAGAGCTGAGTAAAAAGATGGGATATTTAGCATGATTTTTTGCACTAAACTAATTTGCAAAAATGGCAAATATTCACCAAAAAGTCCTTCAAAATCCCTGGGATGAAGCAATGACTGATTCTGTATCTGCTTTATTCAACTACCTTATTAAAAAAGTGGTTCTCCTAATTTTCAATCATTCTAGTGATATGTTTATGTAAGGCCATCCTACAGTAGCAGCCATTCAAAATGGCCCTTCCCAGTCAAATGGCAGGGGAAAGGCAGGCAACTTCAAGCCACTGGAGTGACCCCTTCCTTCTCCTGGGCGTGCATATTTTTTTTACTCTTGACTTCACCCTTTCCCTTAATTACAGGAGATGGTGCTTCTCTTTAGATCTTAATGTCCACAAATCATGACAGAATATTTTAGTACAAAGATTGATGTTTAAAAAGGAATCGGCCACCCAAGGACCAGTCAAGGGCCCATCAAGAAAAGTGAGGAAATTTTGAATGGCTACAACTGCGCGTGCTCACCCCCAGTTAGCTATCTTTTTCAGCACAAGCGCACTTTAAGCCATGTATATATATGTTGAGCTACAGTTTCAGACAGTCAGACAGCCTTTCTCACCACGGGTCTTTATAAAATGGCTGATGGTCATGAGAGAAAAAGTGTCTACGAAGTCTATGAGAAGAAAACAAAGGACTCAGACATGGCAGATATCTTCTGGAATGCTTTGCGCGGAAAGCTCTCCTTGCAAAGCATTATGGTATTTGCTGTCACAGCTACCCAACAGCTAGCCTGGGTGCCATTCCGAACTTAGTTCCGCCCACAACGTTTGAGGTAGGGAAGTTCGGTCTGGCATTGCTCAATAGTAGCGCGAGTATGCTCGCACCATATCTGGCGGGCCAATCAAATTGTCAGGGCGGGCTTTATACGATGATGGACAGATGATCAACAGTAACGTAATCAACCATGTCACCAAAGCACGCTTGGGTGACAACAACAATGGCTGCCGCTGGAGAGTTGAGGTGTGTACATTCTGCTGTTAGGTCTGTTCTAGAATATATCGACAGCAAATTAATTTTAAAAGAGGAACAGAGAAACGCGATCAAGGCTCATCTTATTCTAGGCGTGCAACTGCACGCTTTGATTTTTGTTGACAACAACTATGCGTCGCTTAACATACGTCACGCACTCCGTTGCTCTTATTGGTTGTAGGTCTATCCAATTGAGTGCAGAGGCATTTTTTTTCATGGTTCGTTCGAAACACGCCCCATAATCACAGCTCTATGGAGCAGTATCAGACTCATATTCTGACTAGAATTGAGTAGGACTACGTCAGGCTACCCAACAGCAGCCGCTAATAATAAAGACGGTGCACCGCCCAGTGGAGGCGCAGTGGAGGCGGAGTTACGTGGCCAAAGGGGAATAAAAAGTAGTGATCATCTGTTTGCATGGTAAGTTAATTGGGTTCACCACAAAGTCTGCTATATGTTCTCCGCTCTATATAGTGATTGAAGGATTTAGGGGCTTGTATGAGTTATAAGAACAGCAACTTCTAAACAGAGCGTGCATGAGTAGAAATGGGTTTGTGCATGCTCTCGCACGCGTACAATCGACGTTCCCTCTCAGGAGCATGTAAAGGATAGTGCATGTTCATTTTTTTTAAAGTGGAGAGGGTGGGTCTTTTCAAACATTCTAGAATCCTCCTCTACACCTTTAACCCTTAACCACCAGTTATTTGTAATCCCAGTTAACAGACTCATTCTTCTTTCCTTTCATCAGTTTTATAATGACAAGCAGAACAAAAGATCAGACACCAATTCAAAATGTGGACAATTTATGATCAAGTCAGCATTTTACATCATTGAACAATTCACATCACTAGGATCCCAAATAAATTCCAGAGATTATTCAAAGGGAGTTAAATAACGATTGTGTGGGTTTTTGAAAATTACTTTTTTCCATCCCTCCTTAGACGGACTGAACAAGACCACATGAACACCTCAGCTGACCATAAAAAGAAAACACCATTTGTCATGATGGGTCTCTAGTGTATAAACCCACTTGCGGAACACCACAGGAAACGGAGTAAAAGTTTAACAGTTTATTATAAAGATGCTCACAAGATAAATAATGAGCAGGTTCTGGTACTGGTCCGGGACTGGAATCACTGAGTATCTGCAGAGATGGATAGTTTGGTTAGCCAGGCAGCGGTGATGATTTGTCAGGGCATTGATTCTGGTTTGTATCTTGATGAGGTTCAGACTGATCGATGGAGAGGGGGAACCGGTTGGGTCCAGAGAACGAGAATTCAGCAGAGAGCTCAGCAGCAGCAGCAGCGTCTAGCTTCAGGCTAATGAGGTTCAGACCTTGAGTGATGTCCTAGCTCTCCCTTGAGAGCTGGCTGGGGAATTCAGACTGATTGTCTTCAGGTTTGGCTTCCTTGGGCAGGCAGGCAGGTTTCCAAGCAAAGCTCCTCCAGAGCTACAGACTTCAGTCTGGCTTTCCAAAAACTGGTCAACACTCCAGCGCCGAAGACAGGTCTGGCTGCTGCTTATGTAGGAGGTCTCTTGATGGGCTGATAATCCTCAGGTGTGATGGAGGCTCCAGCCCAGGAGACCCACAGCGCTCTCTGCTGGAGACAGGTGGCAGATCTCCAGATCCCAACACCATTCAATTTACATCCCAGTTACTTTTTTTCCTGTTTCTGCAAATAGGCTGCTACACCTCATCTACTCCAACATACCCTATGTCCAATATGCCTAACCCCATTCACATCACCCCCCTAAACGTCAAGAGAGAGAGGAGGGTGTAGGGACGCTAAATTAATTTGATGACGAGTAAAGACGATTCAGCCACAGTTTAGAACTTGGCAATTTGTTGCTTTTTTGCCAACACAAAATACCGAATGGTGTGCTGGGAAACTCTGGGAATACTTATATGTTTGGCTCAGAATCCAGGTGGTGAACATACTGTAGGCTACACACTGCACGTAAGTACAGAACCATCCCTCTAGGTTAAAATGGAGAAAAACATGACTGAAACTTTGCAGATGGAGATGACCAGTTGTTTATAGAAAATCCTCCTTCCATCCATATTTTGGTTTATTTTACAGCAGATTTTTTTGCTCCTTAGATGGATTATTAGGATGCAAATGTTTTTCAATGTCCAAAACAACAATTACTTATTTTAACCCTATGTATAGCTACATGTTAGGAATAGTTGTGCTTAATGCATTGCAGAGAAAACTACTGTTTATAAAAAAAATCAGCATGACCCAGATTTACTATTGCAATGCATTCAATCTTTTTAACAAGGCACATTCATGGTTCATGAAGCTTGTCAGAAACAATCTGAGATGGTTTTGAAGAGCAGGTCAAGACACCTTATGCCTGAGGATGATTATGGGTCCCACTGCCCCAGTACTTTCTGGGGTTGAGTATGAGTCCGATAATGTCTTGTTAATTTATCAAACTATCATTTTTTTTTTTATCCTGCTAATAAAACATTTAATATAAGTTTCTTCTTAGCATTCATATTACTAGCATCTATTCTGGCTTCTGCCAATAAGTATTGTCAACATGCCGGTCACTGTATTCATAAATATAAATGTGCAGTGGCTCCATGCAAAATATTAGATATGCAGTGACTGAAACCAATTTTTTCGCTGTTGTTTCTTTCCCACATGATAGTTTTCACAATCTAAATGTGACCATAACACTGCAACAGGTATATTCAGGAGGTAGAAAAATGTAATCCTTTGACATCTCCTAAAATATCGTAACACATTACCCAAACCTGCATAACATCAGAATAAATGTTTAATTTCTCTGACTTGAAATCAGCGACTAGATTTTTTAAGGCAGGTATCTGCTCACTCTAGAACACTACAATGTGGTTGATTTATCTTTTTTATTTAAAGATGAAAGCTTTGATTAAAAATCAATCCTAATCAACTTGATCGTAAAATTTTAGGTGTATTAAATAATCTATTTTAACAGCTCTGTAAAATATATTTCCCAAATAGTAACCTAGTCACAGCTTAGTAACTCTTGTTAATGTTTTCTTTTTTCATTATGACTTTGTGAATAAAGTATTTTTCATCCCTACTTTCTTACAATTGATTTTTTGAATATGTTTAAAATTATTTATTGTCATTGTTTCATTGAAGAAAATCCTTTTCCAGAATCACTGACTCATAACTTTATCTTAAAACATTTTTTCTTACATTGAAAGTTATAAGGTGGGACTGTATAGAGCTAAACCAGTTACAGCTGGCATTGACATCATTAATGGTGAAATGGTATTTAAAAACTAAAAACTGAAAAGTCAAGCATTGAAATTTTATCTATTGAAAATTTAGTAGCTGTAAATTTTTACTTTAAAAATCAGACATGGTGAAAATTCAGACATGTCAAAATTTTACAAAAATATCAGACATTAGAAATTAATTGAAAAGTCAGACATAAATAAAAACATGCTAATACTCCCATTTTATGCTTCAAGAGAGGGTTTCAGAATTATGCAGATAGCTGCTGTCATAACTTTTTGCTATGTGTTGGATGACAGCTGTCGTTCAACCTCAATTCATGGTTAAACAGTTAACTATGCACACATATGGAATAAACAACAGCTTCTATTAAAAATATGACATATAGTCATTAACAAAAATCATTCAACTCCAAATCAGAGATATTTAAATTAAACATTTTTGACCAACTTAGTGGAACTCAACCTGACTAATAAAATACTATATAAATCAGAAATAAAACAAAAATGATTGAAAACTATAAATCATAAAAAGATGCAATTTTTTCAACATTTGGCATGGACTTTTGTTTGAGAACTAATGTTTAAATTGAAGAGTTTTAATTTAGTGTAAATTAGCTTTTAAACTAAATATGTTGTGTTCAAACCAATTTACAATGCAAGGCCAAGAGTTAAAAAAATATTATTTTGTAAAATAACATAGTGTTAAATAATTTGCCTAATTCAGAAATCAACGACTGTTTAGATAACTGATTCTTCACCTTATATGATAGTTCTTGAGCTTCTTTAGATCGGCTGGTGTAATAAAATGGAGCTTGTAGCTAGCAGACACGATTGTTCTTGTTTTAGGGGATGTTTGGTCATGTTTTAGCAATCAAATGTAATGAGCATATCAGGAAACACGTTAATGTGATATTACTGTTTAAACCCTTATTGAACAGCTCAAAACAGAACTACCATGCAGTTGTCTTTAGCTTCTTGGCTTCCTTTACTCTACAGTAAAACATGAAATGATAAAAAATCAGCATACTAATAACAATTGTTTAGCTGGAAGCTCTTTCCCTAACTTTGCCAGACCAGTTACCTATTATGCTCTCCATTTTGGAAAGCAGAGGTGTCTCTAAAGTTCAGTGCTGTTATCTAAAAAAAAAACTCTTCTATTTTAAATATAAAATTTTCAGTACCTGACTTTTTACTGTTTGAAATGTCAATGTTTCATTTTTTATTTAGTTTATCAATGTTTTATTTTGCAATTCCCAATCTCCTTTTAGATGACAATGCAGATATTCAGTGGTATAACTCTATATGACTCCACCTATTTCTAATGTCACAATGGTTTGTCTCTGAATTAAAACAAGGACTGCTTAAACTGTTTGACAAATAATTCTATGAAGGACACCTATAACAGCCAGGCTTTACTAAAGGGCTCAGTGTGCTACTTTAGGACTACCACAGTCAACAAATCAATTCACAGTGCACTAGAGAAGTATTCAGCACGAACAAGTCTCTTGTCACCAGGCAGTCTCTGCTGCTTGTCTGATGTTCTTTCTCCTGCTTTTGCACAAGATTGGTCTGAGTGAAGTGACTTCATCTATGCAATATCTAAACTGCAGCTTTTCTGTCGGGGAAGAGATGGGAATGTCAGTGGAGATTTAATTAACACCTGAAGGCTGTGTAAGCCTTTCACACCATACACTGATAACAGCCAGCTTGCATCCAATTGGAATTTTGAAGAAATTTTCTATGTCTATTAATAGTGTGAAGTATTTGCAAGGACAGATGATCAGAGTTTCTGTAGCAGAACTTTGATTACAACATCAGAGGAGCTGCTATCTCACTCTTGGAAAAGCTTCTACTAAATGGGACTGTGGTTCACTGGGAAAAAACACAAAAAAACAATAGCTCATAAATGTATCAATTTGTGCTGTGTTTCACAACCTTGTATTACAAAAAAATGTTCAACATCCATTGATTTTGAATTTTAATTTAAATAGTGAGTCAGCCAATCACATGGCAGTAGCCAATTGCGTTTAGGCACTTGGACATTGTAAGGACAACTTGTAAAATAATAAAAAGAAAGAAAATATTCAGTGACTGGTACATGTATTCAGTGGACTAAACTTACTAGATTATTTCAGACAATGATAAAGATGTTAAGCACTGATTGCGTAAAACAAAGTATTATACCCAAGGCATATGAATTTCCACTTTTAAATGCACAACATAAATGTATTAGAAGACAAGACAAACTGGCAGTTTTAGCAAATAACAGGAAATTTGAGCTAGAATTACCACAAGCCCAAATTAGCTAATAGCAAAATATAGCCTGGCTAATATAAAGCAATAGAGCAATAAAGGAAACCCCCACTTAACAAGCCTGTGCAGCATCTCAAACCAGAAAAGATAAAGAGTGGAGAATGATAAACCTCTCTTATCTGCTCTGTCTGCCAAGGTGTGATCACCCCCATTGACTTTCATTTGGGGCTAAATTCCACTACCTCGTCTGACACAATTTTAGAAAAGATTAATTATCATTAATGTCATTACACTGTCACAAGTAAAGAGCAACGAAATTAAATTCCAGCATTCCACCCATCCCCTTGGTGGGCAGCGGGCTGCCATTGTGCAGCACCCGGGGAGCAGTCTGGGGTTAAGGGTCTTGCTCAGGTAGCAAGAGCAGCACTTGAACTCAGAACCCTCTTGCGCTAACCAAGATCGCATCTTTTAGGAAATCCTATACACTACTGTTTATGCTCTAAAAACATTCTAAATGACTTTGTTTCGAGTAAATTATGGACGCTACCCACTCAGGACACTTGGAATACATTGGACGAGCAGTATGGAGGAATATTGACACGTTTTTTGTGGACTTTTATGGACCTTTCTGCCTCGGGCGCTATGGACCTCCATTATTTGAATGTCAGCAGACAGCAAGAAGCCTCCCAGATCTCCAGATGCATTTGAGATATCAAAAAAGTACTTCAGAGTGTTGTTCAGCATGGGGGTGAGTAGAAAATGAAGGCTAATCATGTTTTGGGTGTACTATTCCTTTAATTATCCTTATAAAGTTTTCGCAGCATGTGGGGCAAAAACACAATCATCACATAATTTGTTTGAATAATCCAGATGAGCTGTGAATGTCAAAGAGAACCAGCCAACAGAAGGATTTCCTGTGGGACTTAAGTAAGACCGCCATTCACAGTTGTCCTGGTGATCATGGTAAAAGAAAATATCTGAGGGTTGCTAAGGTTTTCTGTGCCAAATGGAGAACCATGGACTACTTCTTGATTACCTTTTAAAATGTTACCCACAGCTCACTTTGAGCCATTTCATTGCCTATGTTCTCAGTCTGAAGGAGTACGACAGGTCAATTCTCCCTCAGCCGGAAAGATTTGGACTTGTGGCTTTTGGGAACCCTGACAGGTTTCAATTTCAGCTCATTGAACCCAAATTTAATAGGTTTAGCTGCAAAACTGTATACATATCCAAGATATGGAAAAACCTTTTCAGTTATTTACAGATGCTAAAATAGTGAAGTCTAAGCTTTAAAGTATGTTTTCTAATAAAATAACTTTTGGACTGTGAATGTCCTTTTCTCTAAACATATGCCCAACTGGCTGTGTGTTACAGTATGAGCACAAATTAAAGATTGAAATAGGCTCAAAATTGTTTTCAAATAGTTAACTCTGCAGACATAAAGAATAAATTTACAAGTTCCATTCAAAATGTAAGAATTAATTAACAAGTAAAAAAAAAAACAAGTAAAAAAAAATTGTTAAAAACTCTTGACTAAACTTGTGAAAGTTTAACAAAACAAGTTAAAAGAAATTAAAAATGGTAAAATAATCCCATGATCATTAACAACATGGAATGATATCACAGTTTGGCATTTTGTGTTTATCTTGAAGAGTTTGAACTGAGGACAAATTATCCTACAACTACTATAATTTTGAGCAACTGGAATGCCCTTAACACTAGAACTCCCAAGGCCGTCAGTTTGACGGTTCTGAGATTTTAAAGGGAAACAACTATATTTAAAATTTATCTTATGTTGCTCATGTTCATTGACTTTTTCTGTTTCTGTATTTCCTTCATTTTCATGTAGTTTTTTTAATAAGATAAAAACAAAAAATAAATATGGTTAATTTCACCTTGATCTCCCACAGCCGTCGTTTTGATGTTAGCCGCATTGTAAATTCTTCCAAAGGTTGATTGACAGTTCAGTAACGTTGCCTAGCAACCAACATTCTACTTAAAGCTCTTTGGCTAATATGGAAAAATGGCTTTCAGAAGAAATCTAACAGCGAAACAGGCTTTAGAAATGCTTCAAAATATTGACGATAGCGATTCGGGCGGAGAGGGAGAGACCGATGAGGAGGACTGGAGATGTAGCGTCTCAGATTCTGACAGCAAGTCCGAGGATGATCACCCATCCCCCGGAAAACGCAGACATAAGTTTTGTACTCATTATGAATACACTATGCATACACACAAAATTGAAAAAATACATAAAAAGTTCAGCATATGCTAGCGATATAGGAGATTCTGGGACTTCAAGCATCAGCTGGCTAAATCGGCAAGGTGTTACAGGGACCTAAAGGGGTTCTAGATTAATTTTCATCCTATAGGATTCGAAAAGAAAATCTCCTTATATTATCCCCGTAAAATAAAAAATAAAAAAGGGCTCTAAAATTTAGCATTTTATTTGGGTAATCAGGAGGAATGTCAGGAGAGGGGACAACTTTGAAGGCAAGAATACTTTAATTCATTTTCCAAATAAGCTTAAAACTCTTTTTTTCAGTTTTTAACTGAAACTGCCCCCTGCTTAGGGAATATATACTTGAACGAAGACACAAAATTTAAAATTCTTAATAAAATCAGAACACTTCAATAAAACAAACTAAATTAGTACATGTCAGATTGTCTGGATATTTTTGAGGACCCCAATGCAGAGATGAGGAGACAGAGATTGCAGTTTGCAGATTGAATAAGTTTCCAAGGTCAACTGAGGTAAAGAAAATCCAAAAATAAAAAAAATACTGATGACCAAAATCTAGGAGAACATGAGGGGAAAACACACATGAGGAGCCAGCAAACAACAGAGCAACAAAACAACTTCACTGAGTGAAGGCTCTGCTGCTCTTTATATCCCAGTACTCTGATGAGACTGATGAGCTCCACCTGTGTAGACTACCCAGGTTCTCTACAAAGATCATCTCAGGAAGAGATGCATAACTCAGACTCAAACAAGGGACCCTGACAGACATACATAATCAATACTTGAAGATAGAGTGATGTATCGCCTGGATGATATTTTTGGCAGCTGTTTCCATTTTCTTTTTTTTATCTGCATGGAATGATGCATGAATGTGTTCATTCATTCAGTTGTTCATTCAGTAGCTATCCCTTGAGATCAATGTTTGCATTGCCTCTCTCTGCATTTGCTATTTATTGTTATTGTTTTATTTGTTGAAATCTAGCTTATTTATTAAAATGGACACTTGTAATATTTGTTATTATTTAACCATCTTTATAATGAAACTGAAAAACAAAGCTTCAAAAATCAGACCCCCAAAAATGTGAGGCACATTTTGGCCTTTGGCCATAAAAAAAAAATATAAAAAAAAAACTTGAGTTGGTTGTTCCACAGTCATTTTAAGTTTTTTTTCTAGCTCTTTGGTGTTCCTTTAGCATGGACACTCTAGACTTGCAGAAAATAGTGAAAAAAAAAAAAAAACAGAAATAAAAGTGAAGTTTTATGCTATTACTCTTCTTAAGTTTCAGTGTTTTTGATTCTATTAAAGCTTAGTGATCAATTGCATACAAATCTTTACTATTTTTTTTATTTTGTCAATACAGTAATTCTGGAACATTATAAGTGTTAAAGATAATGGATTATGAAACATTAATAGCCGCATCTCATTTAAATGTTTCCATTATATTCACATCCTTATATATTTAATTTATTATCTCTAATAGGTAAATACATTAGAATTCTGCCCTCCACCACCACAATCCTCCAAGACTAAAACGAACACTGTTATTTCATGCTTCCTTATGGGGACTTTACATTGACTTCTATGTATTTCGCATACATTTATATGGCCTAACCCAGACCCTTACCATAACCTACCTTACCAACGTATAACTAACCCTAAACTTAACATTGACTCATTTTGCCCTTAAGTCCTAAACCTTACCCTCAGTGACCCAAAAACATTTCCACATGTCCTCTTGTGGTGCAAAGGGTCCTGTATTTGACCTTACAATTAGAAATATGGTCTTCCCTCTCATGCCAAGAAGGAGCCGACACACCAATACCCCCATCCTACTATCTTTCATCTCTACAAATTAGTTTAAGGGACACACAGACTTCCAAGCTTTGTTCTAGCTGAAGCTCACAAGAGTAAAACCTCTTCTTAATTGAAATTGCAAACTTGATCTTTTTGAGGACTATTTTTGGGGCTTAGTTGTAGTACAAAATATATTACGGAATCATTAATCTATGAATACATTCTACATCAGAGAAAGTTGTAGTTGGCACTGTCTAGGAAAAAACAGTTATGCAGACAGTATGAGGATGATTTTTTTTAAGGTCAGATCAATGAAAGAGAGCACATACAGGTCATTCACAGTAAAAACTGAGCAGATTGCTATGCCTTGAAGAGAAATAGCACTATGCACTGAACAACAGACCTAAATTGATCATCTTTAATTCAAGTTTTTTTTTACAGCTGATGTCTCCCTCCAGGATGGTGTCACAGCTAAACAGTAGGTACAGTACTACATCAAGAAAAAGCAGAAAGAACATTAAGTTAAAAGTTGAACTAACAAATAATGCAAAGTTGGAGAATAGAATCAAAATATAGCAGAGTGAGGAGAAGTGGTCTTCATGTCTACCAGCAGACAAAGGCCCAGTCCCATTTCTCTCACTTGGTAATGAGAACACTCCAGTGAATTCCCTCCACAGTGAAGTACACTCGATCAGGGAAGTGCAAGTGAAGATTTTCTCCCTAAGAAATGGGACACCACTTGTTGCAAAATTACACCTCAGCCAGGTAGATGGCGGTAATAAATAGACTGTACACTTCAGTGATGTCAGTCACAACCTTCTGCATGGAAGCTCTGCCATACTTATAACTTTTCACCACACAAATGCATAATATTGAACAACAAATATATTACAAAACGTAAAATTCAATTTATGAGCCAGCATGGATAAATAAAGGTATCACAACCACCTCTAAATGAATAGAGAATCCTGGTAACAGAACTTTTTGATGACATATTAGTTTGAAATAAGATACAAGGAACACAAATCAATTTGTGCATCCCCAATGGACTCTAACAATTATTAAAATCATCACAATTTACTTCAGCTTTTACCACCAAATTGTTTCTCAGCAGACTGTGTTTTGTTGGCATCAAATACAATAACGAACCCATACGCAACACACTTCAACAATACAAATGCCTCCAACCAAGAGGCAAATTCTACTGGAACTCCATTTTTACTAGAATATACTGGAGCAAATCATGGTCATTACCTCATCAATAACCCATGAACAATAAAATCCATGATATTCATTTCAAAATTCTTTATAACATCTATCCAACAAAGAATGAAATAGCTAAATATATCCAGATTTTCCCTTCTGCTATATTGAACCTCAAATAACCACTAACCTATTCTTCACATGTCCTGTAACCACATCCTTTATGAAGAGCAATAGAACAGTACTTATCCCAAAAAATAAAACCTCTCTGGCCATAGCATTATCATTTTTTTTACACACCCAAACAAGGAACTGGCAAAACTAATTAATCTATTTATATAATTTTTGAAAAAATTCACATTCATAGAAGTAAGCCCTCAAATGCACTTATTATTGTTTTTGCAAATCTACTACTTTTTTATTATGTACCGGTACTTGAAATTACAGTTATATGATTGTGTCTTCTTCTATAAATATTGCATGGATCTTTTCTGTATATTTTCCTGTATATTATGTATATATGGATCAGTCCATTTCCTGGCATGTGCAGGAAGGTCCAAACAAACAGCAGCAAATCATTTGAAACAACCTATTCTCATTATGAGTGCGTATGAAATCGTGCGAAAAGTTATGCACCGTAATTTCGTACGTTTTGGACGTTTTTTTCGTCGTATGCGCATGGGCATTTGACGCACCATTCACAAATATAGAATATAAATTACAATTAGCCCTAACAGTGACCCTAACCCTAACCCTAAGATATAAAACAGCAAGCAACGTAGTTAGAGACATGAATAAGTGATGATTGCACTATTTTTCCCAGTTTTACGTCCATCCGCAGATCTGCTTTTTTTTTCTGTCTGCCAGCGCATGCGCACTGATGTGGTTTTTTGAGGAAAAACGTCCAAAACGTATGAAATAGTGTGCATAACTTTTCGTACGATTTCATACGCACTGATAACGAGAATATGTTGATTTGAAAAGAAATGGTGCGAAGAGCAGTGTTGACAACCAAGCGAAGGGCGAACTGCGAACCAGGAATGCCAGGAAGAGTCTCAGGTGGCCGGCCATGGAACCGGCAGCAGAGCAGAGTCTCAGAAGCTGCAGGGGCCTTGGAGGAGGACGTCACCTCCGCTTCAGCAGGAAGCACCGGGAGAAACACTGTCTCCGCTTCAGCAAGTAGCCCCGAGAAGGACGCTGTCTCCGCTCCCGCTGCTCTGCAACAGGCTCAAACAGGTACGCCCACTACGGCTCCACATCCAGAGCAGAGGAAGCCGCCGACTGCGGCTCCGCATCCGGAACAGAGAAAGCCACCGACTGTGGCTCCACCTCAGGAACAGAGGGAACCACCGATTGTGGCTCCACCTCAGGAACAGAGGGAACCACCGATTGTGGCTCCACATCCGAAGTCTCTGGAAGACGCAGAGCAGGCTCAGGGGTCTCCAGACGGCACAGAGCGGGCTCAGGGGTCTCCAGACGGCACAGAGCGGGCTCTCCAGGAGCGCGTAGAAGGAGTCTGCTGGGCTAGTCTGTTGGCTGGATCGTTTTGTCATGATGCGATGGTTTTACTAGCCCAGATGCAGAACTCACAGACAGAGAGGCAGGGAAAAGTCCAGTATTTTATTGGAACCGGTTGACAGACTTACAGGTTGGCAGATTCAGACAGGCATGGTGGCACAGGAAACACAACGATCCAGCTCAGAGGGGAGTTCACACTCAGCTTATATAGGGAGCTTCCTAATCAGCAGATAGAAAACAGCTGTCCATGCTGAGCCCAAACTCCCCAGGCATGGATCCACGGCGCCCCCTGGTGGACAAAGCCCCGGATCCTAAAAGCTTTTTTCGGCTATATTTAGTGACTTTTCAGACCCCTATAGCTGGAGCTTTATTTAAAAAAAGCACTTAGTGCCAAATCTAGCTACTGTTAGTAGAGACTTTGGCGACAGCATATAAAAGTGTCGAACTCTGCCCGCCAAGCAAGTAGATTGGTAACCCCGCCCCCTGCTGTCCTCTCTCTTGTCTGTTGTGATGACTGATGCATTGCAGGCTGAATGAAATGCACAGGTTTAAAGCTGTTACTAATCTTGCTTAAGGTTACATAATAATGAATGAATAATACATAATTTATAAAACCATTTTTGTAAAAATGAACTTGTGCTTTATTAAATTTCTCCCCCTTTCTGCTCCTCCCTCCACTGCATTGTTTTCTGCTTCTTAATGAGAGTAATGGTGTATTACTGATAATAACTGGCATGGAGTGTGGAACTAAATGGCTGAATTATATGTATTTGCTTCCTTCTATAAATGTTAATACTCTTAAAATTTTCCAATCCAGCTATAAAAAAAAAAAAAAAAAATTGCAGGGATTCTGAATATATGAAATATGCAGATTGGGTGATGACGTCATCTATCGCCCTATAGGACAGCAAATAGCGACTTTTCTTGCTATGGAGTTGGGAACACTGGGGAAGAGAAATTTTGAAAGAAAGAAAGAAAGTCTTTAAATATAAGAAAAAACGTATAATTAAATTGAAATGGGTGCGCCCCATTTATGTAATCAAGTAGCAGGATTAACCCTTTGTTTCAGTTGATCATGAGACAAGGGATTTATTTATTTTTATTTCTCAAGAGTGCTTAGTTCGGAAATTTGTTGATGGTTCCTAAAAGACCCACCACTGGTAAGAACAGGGAGTAACAGAAGTTACAGAAGTAACAGAAGTCTGAGCTCCTGAATCGAATTGATCACGAGATAGGTGCCGCTAACTCAGGCGAGCTTGAATATCCAGCTTCTACTGCTGTGTTCTTTTTATATTGTGGCATTTTGAAACAACTTTGTCATGAAAGGCCAGCAGCATTGCAGCCACGCAAAATTCTGCAGGCAACTCCTAGGACAGCTCTGTGACAGTACTAGGGGGCTATTTCATAATTCAGATATTAAAAAAATATAGTTTTGACTAGTTAAAATTAAATGAAATATCTTGATTATAATTCTGGATGTGTGACAAATCAGATGTCGTCCTCTGAGATATCTCAAAAGGCATTTTGACTCAAAATGTGATTAAAGAAATCTTGAATTGTTGTTTTCCCTAGACAGTATTATTTCAGATATCTTGAAAACATCATTAAGGGCAGTCAAAATTGAGCAAATAATGTTTGTCTATTGTATTCTGTAAAAGTAAAAAAAAAAAAAAAACAATCCACTGGACCTGGTTTCCAAGATTTGAAGACATTTCGCTTCCCCTCCAGGAAGCTTTCTCAATTCAATGTCTGGATCCGCAGGGAGTTTGAGGCTTTGTATTGCTTGGAAACATGCATATTGAAACAGACGAGCAGGTCGTTTGCATTTAAATTTCTGTATCTCTATAACGGGTCTGTATTATGAGTTGTCTTCTCAAATCATAGGGCCCCATGTCTGTCTTTGCCTATGGCCCCAAATTTCCTAAATCCGCCCCTGCACATGAGCCAACTCCAACAAGCTAATAACCGTAGCCCTGCTCTCATTGGAGTTCAAATGTATTATATGTGGTCGAAGCAGCACTGGGTGTGGAATGCCGCATGGCAAATTTTGAAATGATGATAGTATGTAGTTTGTGTGCATCCGCTTCAGGTATTATCCCTGCTACAGCTAAATGAATCAGATTAATAGCTTGTACCAGGCCTTTGCCAAAATTGATGGCATGCTAAAGAGATAAGTATTCATTTTATTCAGCTGTGTTTGAGCAGGGATGTGATGCAGAGTGGCTCTCGAGGACTGGATTTTAATGACCCAATATAGTATGTTACAGAAAAACCACAACTGGTTTTACCGTTAGGTTCTATAAATAACTTAACCTAAGCAAGTAATTTACATTAAATAAGCAGAAATACAAAAATAAAATTGAAGATGCTGTATCTATACCCCTTTACCGCTAATTTAATTCCTGCTAATTAATTAATCCATATATATATATATATATATATATATATATATATATATATATATATATATATATATATATATATATATATATTGTCCTCTGATAATTTATAACTTTCTTTGTTTAGTTCTAACTTTACATTTTTATGTCTCTCTTTTCTCCAAAGGGTGATGAGGTCCTCACAGTCATCAAAATGAAGGCTCAGTGGCCAGCTTGGCAACCTCTTAATGTGTAAGAAACATTTAATCTTGAAAGTAGCATATTGTCAAATGGTCATTACTGTATTATTAAGTTGAGTTTTGCCCAGATTGTTTATAAAGACAACTTTATATTTTATATCTCAATAAATAATATATTTAAGGCTTGTTTCAAACACTATTGTCCAAATAAGCCCTTTTTCTCACTCTAAGTTATTCTTTATTGTATTTGGAAGATGTATGCTTAGCATTGATTTGAAATGTATAAAGGACTTTATGAAAAAAAAAAAAACTTTACATAAAGATTTGCACAACACATATGGGTATATAATATATTTGACGTCTTGCATATTTAGGTTCAGGACTCATTTGTTTTGAACTTAAATCAAATCTGACACTTATATTAAACTGTATAAAACAAAGAATGTTAAAGCAATGTGATTAGCTGGCCTTCAAATGCAGATTTTGTGATCCTTTGGCATTAATGTTTTCTTTTACAGTACACCAATTGTTACGGCTACTCTTGCATCAAAAAAGTTTCCAAAAAAATAAAAAATTGTCAGAGTAGTCTTAGGAGGAGGTTTTTCGACTCACAAAACAAAAAGCACTCGTGGAGAATTTTCTTGTTTCAAAATAAGGGTGTTTTCTTTACTAATAAAAAATAACAGAAATATTCTCAGAGTTGACTTTCAAAAAATTCAAATATAAAGTTAAGTGATGTGTGTGAAAAAACTGTTGCACTCCTCACTCCTTCAAACAAACAATCAGATCCACCTCATCAGCTGCTTCTACTTGTTAATCTCAGCAGGAGGCGGACTGTCAAGGAGGAGGGTCAAAGCAAAAACAATACATAAACAAATAAACAATAGCTCTACCATTCACACAACCTTACATCTTTAACATTAATAATTTTGCAGAAAATAAATTAATCTAATTCTTAATAGGCTCCAACATCCCGGCCCCTAATTGTTAGCCTTAGCAAAATAACAATTACAAAAATAATATTCATAGGAGCCTGACATCTAGCAAAAACATTACATAAACTTAATCCTTTTGTCTATAAATGCTACCTAGAGCTTCTCAACATTTCTAATGCTTAAAGCAGTCCATAGAAAGTCTTATTTCATCCAGCTGCCTCCATTAAAAGACAGAGCTTATCTATTGGTCGCTGGATGACATTGGCTTTGGTTTTAACCAAAACGCTTCTAACAAAACCTTTGGCATCCGGAAAAATCTTTATCACACGACCCATTGTCCATGCGCTCCTTGGTGCCGAGTTATCCACAATAACAACCAGATCTCCAGGGCTCAAGTTCCTCCTTCTGCTGTTCCACTTGCTTCGTTCTTGCATGAGTGGAAGATACTCCCTTGTCCAACATCTCCAGAAAAGATCTGCAAGATACTGTGATTGTCTCCATCTTCTTCTTGAATATTGATCTGTTTTCTCAAAGACTCCTGGTGGTATGGTTGCTTTTCCTTTCAACTGGAGTAAATGGTTTGGTGTTAGTGGTTCTAAATCATTAGGGTCATTTGACACTGAAGTTATTGGCCTGTCATTTAGGATGGCTTCCACTTCACATAGTGCTGTTGATAGGGTTTCATCATCCAGTGTTTGTTCTTTAAGGACAGACGTGAGGGTCTTTTTGATTAGACGTATTAGTCTTTCCCAGACTCCACCGTGGTGAGCCCCAAAAGGTGGGTTAAAAATCCATTTTATTCCCTTTACTAAAACGGTCTTTTGGATTTTCTGATGATTTAGCTCTCGTAATGCTTCTTGTAATTCCTTTTGTGCTCCCACAAAGTTTGTCCCACAGTCTGTTCTGATGCTCATCACTGATCCTCTTCTGCAGATGAATCTGCGTATAGCATTTATGCATGAATCTGTTGGTAAGAAGTTTGCCATCTCTAGGTGGACAGCTCGACTCACCAGACAGGTGAATATGACGCCCCATTGTTTCACCTGAGCTCGTCCCCTTTTTACTTCAATAGGACCAAAGTAGTCAATGCCAACATGACTGAAAGGAGGTAGGTCTGGAAATAAACGGTCCTCAGGAAGGTCTGACATCTTCTGTTCACCAGGTTTTGCCTGCATGCGTCTACAGAATACACAGCTCTTGATGATTTTTCTGGCTAAGGAGTTTGCATGAGGGAGCCAGAATTTCTGCCTTAGCTTGGAGAGCATGTGGCTCCTTCCTGAATGTCCAACTTGGTGATGAATTTGTTGTAGGATGAGGTTAGATAAATGTGAACCTTTAGGTAGAATGATGTGGTTTTTCTGGTGGATTGGCATTGCGCTTTTGTTTATCCTACCACCAACTCTCAAGATGCCACCATCGAGCATCGGATCCAATTTGAGGATGGTACTTCTTGAACTGAGAGGTTTGCCTTGTTCCAAGCAAGTAAATTCACAGTGAAAGTAGCGTTTTTGTTCAAAACAAATGATTGCTTTCTCTGCGTTCTGCATGTCCTCCACTGATAAGTATTGCGTCTCGTGTTGATTTTCCAGCTTTTTCATCATTTCTGAAGACAGGTGAGTTTGACTTTTTCTTTGCTGGCTTAGCAGTAGAAGATGTTTTTTAACCTTTAATATCCAGGCTACAGACTTCTGAAGTCGGTTCCATGATGAATGATACTTTATCATCTTGCATATTGGATGTTGATCCTCCATTATCACACTGTTAACTGTGATCTCCTTTCTCACTTCTGGATCGTTCGCTGGTATTTCTTTCAGACCTTCTGTGTGTTTCGGCCATGTTCCTTTTTCTCTGCTGAGATATTCAGGACCGGTCAGCCATTTTGATCTTAAGAAGGATTCCACATAAAGCCCTCTTGATGCGTCGTCGGCTGGGTTGACTTTTGAACTTACGTATCTCCACTGGCTGGTGTGGGAGAGGTCATGGATTACAGCAATCCTGTTGGATACAAAAGTGTGAAATCTTTTAGTTTGATTGTGAATATATTTCAAGACAGAGGTACTATCTGTCCAGAAAGTTGAATCAGAAAGTGGTAAATGCAGCTCCTTCTTTAGCATTCGATCCACCTTAACAGCCAATGTTGCTGCTGTTAGTTCCAGTCTGGGTATGGTCATCTGCTTTAGAGGTGCCACTCTAGCTTTTCCAAATATAAAGCAGATATGGATTTGACCTTGGTGATTTGATAATCTGAGGTAGCTTACTGTACCATAGCCTGACTCACTTGCGTCACAAAAGTGATGCAGTTCAGCAGTTTCCACAGGATCAAAGTTTTCAGGCTTCATGCATCTTGCAACTTGAAAGTCATGTAGCAGATTTAACTCCTTGAGCCATTTTTGCCAAGGCTTTGCAAATTCCTGGGGAATGACATGATCCCATCCATACTTGGATTTGCAGAGTTCCTGAAGTAACTGTTTGGCTTTCAAGATGAAAGGAGAAAGAAATCCTAATGGGTTGTATACTGAACTCACTGTTGAGTGTATACCTCTTCTGTTAGCAGGTCGACTCCTGATGGTGACTTTAAAGCTGAAGGTATCACTGAGAGTATCCCAGTGGAGTCCAAGTGCAGACTCAACTGTTATTTGTTCTTTCAGCTTTTCTTTATCCAGATAGTTCCTTGAATGCTCCAGCTCTGTGATGTTCAGGGATGCTTGCCAGCACTTCATTGCTGTTGCTGACCCATTTTGTTAATGTAAAACCTCCCTCACTGCAAATTTTGGTGAGATCTGTGACAAGCTTCATTGCCTGGTTCACTGTTGCCACTGATCGGAGGCAATCATCTACATAAAAGTTACTTTTAATGGTTTTGATAATTTCATCAGAATAATGTTTCTGGTTGTCAGCAGCAGTTTGACGCAGAGCAAAATTAGCAATGCTTGGGGATGATACAGAGCCAAACAAGTGAACTTTCATCCTGTAAACCTCAAGAGGTTTGTTAATGTTACCTTCTGGCCACCACAGAAACCTCAGCAAATCTCTGTCATTTTCATCAACAAAGACTTGATAAAACATTGCTTCAATGTCTGCCATTACTGCAATGGGTTCTTGGCGAAACCTTAACAATACCCCAATAAGGGTGTTTGTTAGATCAGGGCCTTGGAGGAGTTCCTTGTTCAGAGAGGTTCCTTGAAATGAGGATGTACAGTCAAACACCACCCTCAATTTGTGCTTTCGCTTATGGTAAACACCATGATGTGGAATGTACCAGACATGTCCATCCTTCCTGCAAAGCTGCTCAAATGGAACCTTTTCTGCATAGCCCTTTTTCAAAATGTCCTCCATGAAGGATGTGTATTCTTCTGTATACAGCTTATCCTTCTTAAATTTTTTCATAAGGTGCAGTGTGCGTTCCTTAACCATTTTATAGTTATCAGGCATAACTTTATCTTTATTTCTAAAAGGAAGTGGTAGGTGGTAGTGTCCATCTTTCATATACAATGATTCAGAAGCAATCTCCATAAAACGCTTATCCTCAACAGACATCTCATTTTTCTCTTCATACAGGTTCTCAGAGAAATCCTGGTTATATTGTCTGATGAGCATATCCTTCAATTCAGTAACAGAAATTATGTTACTGGACACTGCAATAGGTCCATCATATTTTGTGGTACTATCAACACCAAGTGGTCCAGTTACCACCCATCCAAGTACCGTTTCCACTGCATACGGTCCATTATCATGACTGTTTATTATTTTCCATGGCTCTAATGCTCGAGGAACATCAGTTCCAATGAGGAGTTCAATGTCTGCCTCAATTTTCTTTAAAGGGACACTCCTGAGATGAGGCCACATCTCCAGGTCAGCTTGTGTGATGATGTTTTCTTTTGAGACAGGTATTTTCTCCTGTGTGTAAACTTTCGGCAGGTCCAAGTATGTGCAGCCATCCAAATCTCCCACCTCTAGTCCTCTAACCTCATAGGTTCCTGCAGACTTTTCCTGTCCCATTGTTCGCAGAAGTATCTCAGTTTTGCGTCCTTTCAAATTAGCCGGTTCATCAATCTTTCAGTACAAAACGTTGCCGTGCTGCCCGGGTCAAGGAAAGCATAGGTCTGAATATATTTGTCCCCTTTTGCCACCTTAACTCGGACAGGCACAATGGCTAGTGCACAATCTCTCCCGGCCCCGTTCGCATCACCAGCTGAAACAAGAGCACTACTTATGGGAGTTTCTTCAATCTCCGTTTGACTGTCCTGCTTTGAAACTTTTGCACTTTTAATATGGAGTACTGTTGGATGTTTCATTCGACAAACTTGACATGTTAGTCTCCTCTTACAATTTTTGCTTAAATTACCTTTTAGTAGGCAACCAAAGCAATATCCGTGACTTCTCAAAAATTCAACTTTATAATCATGTGACTCCGTTTTAAAACGCAGACAGTCAGCTAAGTTGTGTTTTCCCTGGCAGAATCCACAGTGAGAGATATTGGCACTGGGTGGGGATTCTGGAGGTGGTGGAGACAAAACTGATTGCTTTATAGCGCATGTAACTATTGATGTTGCAAAGCTACTGTTCTTACCTCTAATTGATTTTAGTTCACCTTTGCCTCTTGGGAATGTTTTTTTGGTTGTTGTTTGGTCTTGAAGGTCTCCAAACAAAGGATCCAAAAGCATGTTAGCATGGTTTTCCACAAACTTGACAAGATCTTTAAATCTGACTCTCCTGCCAGTTTTCTGTTGTATTTCATAAGCTGTGGTTCGCCATCTTTCTTGCAGTTTGTAAGGTAGTTTGGATGCTAGCAGCCTTAAGTTTGATGGGATTTCAAGATCCTCTAAGTACTGTAAATCTTGCATTGCATTACAACATCCTCTCAAATACATTGCATATGCATACAGCATCTTTCCATCCTCAGCTTTAATCGCTGGCCAGTTCAAGGCTTTATCTAAATAAGCTCCAGAAACTTTCATCTCATTTCCAAAATGCTCCTTTAATAGTTGTTTAGCTTCCCTGTAGCCTTTACTTCCTTCCATATGTAAGCAACTGCGAACTAAATCTCTTGGCAAACCAGATGTAAATTGTTCTAGATAATACAGTCTGTCTTTATTATTTTTAGTCTTGTCTTTGATTAATTGTTCAAATGCATAAATAAAAGACTAGTATTCTAATGGGTTACCATCAAACACAGAAATATTTCTCGGAGGTAACAAAGACAGATTTTGCTGGCTGACAATGAGTTCTGCTATGTCATTTTGTCTTTGAATAACAACATTCAAATTTTCATTATCAGTAGTAACAGCCACCTCTGGGTAATCTTGTGCAGTTTCAGATGCGTTGTCATCATAAATTGCAGCTTCAGTTTCACTTTCAGTGGGATTCTTATTTTGGGGTTTATTCTCTGCTGTCCTTAATCTACTTGGAGGAGATTTACATCTCTCCAAAATGGTTTGTTGAAGTGGAGTCTTTGGTATAGCACCTAAATGCATAAATTCCACATTGCCCTCTATCGAATGTGGTTCTTGATGAGAGCTATAATATTCATTCATGCCGTCACCTAAAGACGGTTCCTGGTCCACCTCATCACTTTGCAAGGTCTTTATTTTAGCATTTGATGCTGCAAGATCAGCTTCTAGCTCAATTTGCTCCATCTTTAACTTTAATTTTGCTTCCTCCATTTGTAAAGCATGTTTTTCTTTCAAGGCAGCAACTCGTGCCAGTGCAGCAGCCTGTTCTGCTTTGGCCTTTTTTAACTCTGAAGAGACTGATGAAGATCTGGATGTGAAAGAAGATGACTTTGATTTCTTTGATACATTAGATATGCTGTCTGATGGTTTGATAGTTGATTGTACAATGTCTTTTTTCCATGTTTCAACATCTTTCAAAAAATAGTTTAAGTTAGTTATTCGAGGCTCAAACCAGTCATTATAATCATTTTCCTTTTCGTCCTCTGATAAGAGCTCTTGAACCAACCTATGAGCATTTTTAAACTCATCCACGGCTTCCTTAAATGCTTGTACTAAATCATTGACTTCATCAATATTTCCTGCATCCGTCATCAAAGCCTTTATTTCATTAATCTTTCTAGTGCAGGCTCCCAATCTGCCTCTGCACGAAAGGATGCGCTCTTTTAACATGTCCTCAGACGCAGGCGTGGATTTAGGGTCCAACATTGTTAATGACCACACCGATCTTTTCACTTTCAAATAAGTTCATCAATAAGCATCCTTCTTTGAAATCAACAGCTTTGCTCTCTGTAGTTATCGATCTTTCTTTGTAGCGCAGCGGCGCCTTCATTCATAAACTCAGTCAGCTGATTGTACTCACGGCCCGCTGGCTGCTTTCTTTGCGCGTCAGAGCGTGATCGGCTGGTGGCTCCCGACTTTAGGCTCTTCTTCAAGTCATCAGTGAAGTTTTTTCACTTGTTACGGCTACTCTTGCATCAAAAAAGTTTCCAAAAAAATAAAAAATTGCCAGAGTAGTCTTAGGAGGAGGTTTTCCGACTCACAAAACAAAAAGCACTCGTGGAGAATTTTCTTGTTTCAAAATAAGGGTGTTTTCTTTACTAATAAAAAATAACAGAAATATTCTCAGAGTTGACTTTCAAAAAAATTCAAATATAAAGTTAAGTGATGTGTGTGAAAAAACTGTTGCACTCCTCACTCCTTCAAACAAACAATCAGATCCACCTCATCAGCTGCTTCTACTTGTTAATCTCAGCAGGAGGCAGACTGACAAGGAGGAGGGTCAAAGCAAAAACAATACATAAACAAATAAACAATAGCTCTACCATTCACACAACCTTACATCTTTAACATTAATAATTTTGCAGAAAATAAATTAACCTAATTCTTAATAGGCTCCAACACCAATAACCATGTAATAATATGGCAATAACATAGCAAGTTACTATGCCACCCATGTTTCTTGGATATCATGCAATTATTACCTCGTAAACTATTTTGTTTGTGCTGTTTTACTTATTCTCCTCATAGAGTTACTCCAGTAAATAAGTGCATTATTATCAAGTAAAAAACATTAAATTATAGGCTAATAAATGCAATATTTATTAATGTGTAAAATTTTGGTTCGGCCGCTTTACTATCAGCAATAGAGAACTTCTGTTCAAGAAAAAAACATATCTCTCATTAATAGAAAACTGTATAATAAAATAGAAAGTCTTGTTGGGGTTTGGATCAAAAGTTTTTTATTTTTATTTTAAGCTTACCTTCAACTGTACATCCAAAAGAAATGTCCACCAATTACAATTTTTAGTTTTAAACAAAATTGTTCTTCAGAACATATGCTTTAGAAGAAATCTATCTAGGGTTTGAGATACATTTTTATTGTGATATAAGCCATTATAAAAAAGGAAAAAACATATTTAAAAAAAAAGCAAATGACATAACTGAAATAAAAATAAAATGAAATGAAACATAATGTCTGCTACTGAGGTGTAAATATTTCCCAGACATAGCACCAACTCCACCACACAATGGACTCTCACAACCAACATCTCCTAAAAAACAAAAGGAAAGTTTTATTACATTTATTGACTCATTTGCTATGTCCCAACATGAGACAGATAATATGCAACCAAAAAACTTTCCTCGTGCTCTGCAGTATTGCAAAATAAAGGTAGGAATAGGGTTTTAGCACTCTCAGCCAGTGTTTGACAAATTAAACAGTTTGCATATGCACAAAACAATTAGCCATGCAGATAGCATTTAAAACTTATGGTATTCAACTATGTATCTGCTGTTGTAAAAGTTTCCCAGAAGATTATGAATATATCAAATAGCTAGAACTGGAAGTTATAGTTAATTAATAGGTAATTCAAGTCAAGGGTAAAACTAGTTATTTGTTTTAAGTTGAATTAATTTGCTTACCGACCATGGTTTCAGCTTCTTACTTAAAAGGTTGGACTCCTGAAAATCCAATTGTGTTTCACCAGTTTAGTAATTTAGACTATGGCTATCGGAAACATTACTAACCACCAACCAAGTAAATCTGTCTCTTTTTATTCGGATGCTACTGAAAGAAGAGTGAATCCGGCCTGAGTGATAAATCGTTCCCTATGTAAAATGAACACAAAAGACCACTGGTTAAAATATAATTAATTAATTCATTAATTAATTAATACTTTTATAAGCTACAATCACACAGTAGTATATCTAATAACTAAGCAAAACACTTCTGAAAATAAGCAGAATTAAAGAAATAAAAGGGTAAGAGGGGTTTAAGAGTCCGTTCAAAGTCTGAAGAATATTCGAAGTTTAAGGCTTAATGCATTTGAAAGTGTCCTTTATCATAACAGCAGATAAAATGTAAATAAACCTTGTCACAGAGATGTCAATTGCAGTCAAAACAGTGAAGTTTTATTCATTTTATGGTGAAAAAGGAATAATGACTTAGGAATGCATTAAACTATGTGGTGAGCCTTGGCATTTAGTTAAACCTTTAAAACCATCAGCAGTTGAATCAGAAAGCTTATTTCAAATAAAACAGCAACACGACTATTCTATCTAGTTCACCCAAGCAGAGCACTCATTAAGCATCAGGTGTAAAGGAGAGGGAAGGATGAGGTTACTGTTTTGGTTTGGTGGAGTGAAGGCCTTCAGCTCGGTCCGGTTTTCTGCAGAGCCGTCTTGAGTCCATTCCGTTCGTCCAACAGCAGCTCAAAGAGATTTGGATTAGTCCAATGCAACAATAAGAGGCGATTTTCAAGGGGGTTAATTTTTTAATTCACAGTAGCATGGGACGTCTCCCATTTTAGTTAAGGTGGTTAGCTCATAGCCGCAGCCTGTTGCAGCACCTTTCTTGGCGTTGCTACAGGCGTCACGGTCCGGCGGCTTCTAACGGCTTCTTCAGCGAATAGCGTTTGCGGCCCATTGTTTAGTGGTTAGCAGAGCTGGATTAGCTCTTCTCTGTCTCCACTGCAGCAGGATTCAGGATACACTGTGTTCAATTCTCTTTGAATAGCAGGAAGAATAAAGACACTGCCTACAGCTTCTTCTAAATTGCGAGAAAAAAGCAGTCTGAGTCGTTCCAGCGAGTACAGAGTTCTCGAGAGGGGCTTGGTTGCTACATAGTGTAGTCTTCAGCTGGCAGATAGCTATATATATATATATATATATATATATATATATATATATATATATATATATATATTTATTTATTTATTTATTTTTTCTTTAGTTCATGACGCACCCTTTGTGCATATACATAAAAAAAGCTTTTTCTTTTTTTTGATCAAGTGTTCAAAATTGGTATTAGTGATAAAAACAGAATTACAAACCCATGCTTGGATTAACCATACTAAGAGTATTAACACATAGTAAGAAGTTAATGTTTTTGGAGAGATGGTTGCTGTTATGGTTGCATAGCTGATTCTTTGGATTATGCATTTTTAACAAGAAAGATTTGAAATAACAATAAGTCCATGTGTGTCTGCACACATAATATGGTAATAGACATCTGTTTCTTTTTTTTATGTCAAACTGGATTGATAAACTTCATCAATGTCCCATATCCTCCCACCCATATAATTTAATTTTCCTCCATTAATTTTAATACTGCAGTTTTTTATATCCATCTATCCCTTGTCTATACCACATCTTCCTCCTTTTTGAAGGATTAAACAAGTTCTCTGATAGGCAGAATGGCTTCTTGTCAAATGCTGACTTCTGGTTGTAACCCATTCCTTTTGGTCAGGCATCCAGTGATGGGCAGTAGCGCGGCTACATCTAGCGAAGCTATTAGTTTAACTACATTTTCCAGTAGCTTGACCGTAGCGTCGCTGCTTTATTTATCAAGTAACTTTCCAGTAGTGAAGCGTCCAGAAACGCTAAAAAATCCAGGGCAAAACCAAGTAATGAAACCAGGTTTTCTATTTTTGAAACAACAATTGGAGTTATTCGTTGGACATTCATGCATGAGCCTCTATTCTGCCTCTTCTGTCTGTATCTACGAAACATGCACATGCGCACGGCAGTGGAACTCAAAGAATGACACACACAGACACACAGAGCCACACACAGGATGGAGGAGGAGACAGGAGCAGAGCGCCTTATCTTCAGAGATTTTGAAACGTAAAAAGTACGTGTTTAAATTTCGGTTCTTGGCCATAGAGAGCTCATGTGGCCAAGACTAGCCATTTGTTTTAATTACCCAAACGCTCATTAAAACAGTCAACTGCAGTCAATTTTTTGAAATAAAAATGAGAAAAATATATCAGCTTTAACTTTATTGGCGCCTTTAATTTCCAGATAGTTCAATCTGATGTGTGCCAATAAGATACTCTAGAGAGCAGTAGTGAAACTTCGATATTGTATTTTCATTGCCTAATTTACCAGACAGGATGTTTCCATAAATCTGTTTTAAGGCTTATTTGCACAGATAAGATTTTTTAGGTATGGAGGAACAGCTTTCCCATATATAAAAATAAATACATAAATAAATACATGCTCAATAAATAAATAAGCATTCAATTAATTACCCCCCAAAATACAATGAATAAATATGTAGGTAGAAATTAAATTATACGGTGAGACATAAATGTATATATATCTCTTAATTAGCTTCTTTATTTTTTCACCTTTTTTGTAAACAGTTTCATTTGTTACTTGAATCGACTGTTTAATTGAGGTCTGAAGACGTTTTCTCTAAGGGAGACCCTAAAGAAATAAGATGCCTTTTATAGGGTTTTGTTTTCCCTAGAGATGTCCATTGAATGCAAACTCATAGCCATGTCTCAATGTGTAGAACACTACACAATACCTTTAATTTGGTTCTAATAACAGCAGATTGTTTACTAGTTTGTCTATTAGTAATTACTTCAGTTTTTTTTATTATGCTGATCAGAAAGCAATTTTTACACTGTGTTATGTCATTGGCGGATCTTTAATAAATGTTTTAACCAGTGTATCAGACTCATTTTGAATTGATATTAGGTTGGTACAACGTTAAGTAGCTTCTGATGTAGCTAAGCTACTTTTAACACATTAGTAAAAAATAGCCTGCTATAATTCTTTAGGTGGTAGCTTTTGTGTAGTGAAGCTTAATTTCTTGTTGAGTAACTGATAGCTTAGCTCACTACACTGGACAAGTAGCTTGCCCAACACTGCAGGCATCCTCCCAATAACTGAAAGACTGCTTTAATGTTCTTTGGTTTATATGTAATAAATTTATATGTAATAAACAGCTAATAACGAAGAAGCTAGCTGTCAAAAATTTTGAAGTAAAGCTCTTCTCTGAAGAACCGTTAATAGGCAGCATTCAGTGTTTTGATAGGGATAGCAGTGGCTTCAAAATGTACATAGTGGTACAACAAACACTGCTAGAATTTTTTTAAAGTTGTATTTTTTTACCAGGTACTGTCAATAGAAGTCATTGCATATGTAAAAATAAAGACGTCATTACAGTTAATACAAGCCCAAAATACTTTTAAAATAAGCAAAAATTGTTAAGGCTGGCAGTACATCCATGTGTTGAGTGGTGGCCTAGTGTTTAGGGCTTAGGGCTTGGAATCCTGAGGTCCACTCTAATGGTCCAGGGAGCACTGGGCGGCCCACTCTAATGGTCACCCAGAAGCCTGGGTGACCATTAGAGTTGAAGCAAGAAGTGTGTGTCTTGGACATAATGCATAATTTAAATCCTCCAAAACAATCACTAGTAGTTTTGGCAAGGGTAAGACAGAGATGGCCATGTGGATTGGAATAGGCATTATGAAAATCAAAGAGTGATGACAGTTTGATTGCCTATATTTTGACAAGAAGCTTCACAATGCATTGGCTGTAAAATTTTTGTAATTAGTTTAGCTGTCAATCATTGGATAAGACAGATGGCCAGAGATTTGCACGTGTGTTTTGCTCCCATGCTATAAGAGAGCAAATGTAATGCCGATGTGGTCTGGCACAGACTATATATTGTTCCATGATGATGTAGTTAATCTATAAAAAATGTATACAGAGGTTTGCTTTTTTATTGATGTATACTTTATGTACAGAAGGCAAACAAATTGTGATTATTAAGTCTCTGACTGCATTTAATTTATTTACCTGATTTGTTCATTTGTTTTAGTTATTATCTAACCGCCAAGGAGGTTTCTCTATGACAAACCTAGGAAACATGCATCTTTAAAAGTACATTAGGTTTAACTCATTGCACCATTGAGGTTGTTTAGGGCAACTATCTCTAATTATTCCAAAATGGCCTTGGATGCATGAGGATACCACATTTGTTATATGGAATCTTTTCAGCTCTCTGTTGGGATGTAGCTAACAGCTGCCATTTATCTTTAATTATTACTCACCACTACAAAATGTACTTTTTCACTTACGGTTAACTCTCTTGCTTAGGCGTTCTGCCCCATCAGCTGAATTCTCTGTGGACCGAACCCGCCACCTTATGTCCTTCCTAACCATGATGGGACCTAGTCCCGACTGGAATGTTGGACTGTCTGCTGAAGATCTGTGCACCAAAGAGTGTGGTTGGGCCCAGAGGGTGGTCCAGGACCTGATCCCTTGGGATGCTGGCACTGATAGTGGAGTGTCATATGAGGTCAGTACAAATATTTGTTTATTTAAGCTTTAATTACAAGGGGTGGGGGGCAGACGGATGGCTAAAGAGTTATTACAGTAAACATACAAAATGAAAAAAAAGGTATTTTCAGCATCTTTTAAATTGCACCATCATCAGTGCAGAGCGCAAATATAGGACGTGTGTTCTAAAACTGCTACTGTATGCAGTGGAATATGCTGCAATCTTTGGCTCTTTCTATGAAAATATGATTATTGGGTTTGAGAATACAGTAAAAATATAGCAATTAACTCTTGAGCAAGTACAGTATTTAAGATTTACTGTCAAGCAAAAGTTAGCAAATAACCTTCATTTTCATTTTAATGCTTTTATTACATATATATATATATATATATATATATATATATATATATATATATATATATATATATATATATATATATATATATAAACCAGTTGACACACCTTCCATGGTGGAAGAAGAGAAAGGTTGCTTGGGCCTGGATTAGGATGTTGTTGATGCTGTTGTGGATTACACCCCTCTTCAACATTGCATGGAGGTCGGGGACAGTGCTCCTGAATTGCCAGACTAGGGTGGTGCCTCCCCTACATGAGAATGAACTGTAGGGTCTGTTTCAACTATGGGAGGGTCCTGGAGAGGAGAGTCCAGATGATTGTTAAGTCTCGGCTTTAGGAGGAGCACTGTGGTTCACCTCCTGGCCTTGGAACAGTGGAGCAGCTTTATACTCTGCAGGGTTGTCGAGGGACACGTGTTTTTTGGACTTGGAGAAGGCATTCGACCATGTCCCCTTTGGTGTACTGTAGGGGGAGCTTCAAAAGTATGGAGTCGGGGGACTTTTAAATGGGCCTTTCCAGTCTCTGTAAAAGTGGTGCAGGAGTTTGGACTGCATGCCAGCATTAAGTTTGACTTGTTTCGGGTGCATCTTGGACTCTGTCAGGGCTCTGTTACCAGGTCTGTTCACAATCTTTTTGCACAGGACTTTTAGGTGCAGCCAAGGGCTGGACAGGGCCTCCTTTGGGGATCAGTGGATCGCGTCCGTGCTGTTTGGGCATCATGTGGTTTTGCTGGTTCCTACCAAATCCTGCAACATGCACTCGCAGTTTGCAGCCAAATGTGTTCACAGCCATGGGTCTCAATCAGAAAAAGGTTAGAGTAGAGTTCCTTCCTGAGGTGGAGGAGTTGCAGTATCTTGGCGTTCTGTTGACAAGTGTATGGGAGAATGGAGCAGGAGATCGATGGACTGATTGGTGCGGCTGCTGCTATGATGCAGACGTTGTACAGGTCTGTTGCTCCTACCCTCACCTATGGTCATGAAACCACTTCCTTAGAAATAGAGTCAGAAGCTTGGTCATTTGGGAGAGGCTTGAAGTAGAGCAGCTTCTCCTCCACATCCAGAGGAGTCAGCTTAGGTGGGTCGAACATTTTTAAAGGGGTCCCCTGAATAGCACCCTCCGGAAGTATTCCAGGCATGTACAACCAGGAGGAGGTGCAGGGGATGACCCAGTGCACGCTGGAGGAACTATATCTCTCGGCTGGCTTGGGAGCACCTCGGCTTTACCCAATGGGGCTGGAAGACGTGTCAGGGGAAAGGAAAGTTATGGAGTCTCTGCTGAGACTGCTGCCCCCGTGATCTGTTCCCGGATAAAGCGGAAGACGACAAGTATGAAGAGAAATGCAGTGACATGTATGATGTCAATGCGTGAACCAGAGTTGGAAGGCTGAATCGAAACAAACATGGTTGCGCCAGTCTTAGCTAGAATACTCTCTAGAATACCCTAACGCCTTTTTACTGCAGCAAGGCCTCAGAAATCCTGTCCCCATTTGGATGGGCTGTACCGAAACTGAAATTTAGCCCTACTGGAGTTCCCTGTCCAGGCTGGCTGACAAATAAAGAAGTCTTGAATCTTGATCCTGAATCTATTTCTTTTTGAAAAACAAGCAAAAGGACACAATTTACATTTCTGGAAGGGAAGATCTTCTTCCCAACCGGAAGTTAACTGAGTGAAACAAATCAAGAATGTGATACTTCTCAGTATTACTGCTTCTGTGATTGGTGAAAAACACAACATAGCATACTGGTACATGGATTTCTGGTACTCAGTCATTCAAAGAACTGTCCCTCCCTTTTGCGAACAGTTTCTACAGGAGGATTTTCAGATCGACTCTGGATATGCATAAATAAATATATATATATATATCAATCTGGTTTATACCAGGTAAATTTAATGCTCCTACAACACAAATTTACACTAAAATAAATATTTAAAAGCTTACTTCTTGTTTAAGTTGATTTATCAGGTCTCCAGTATGTTCTCAAATGTTTGTTTCTAGGAGGAGAGGACACAGATATTTGTATTTGATCAGTGTCATGTGACCCACTACAGCAGCAAATAAGTACATTAATTATTTGTCTCCTAGTGTTTTCCTAAAGGCAAGCTGCAACAGCAGTACTCACATGGCAGATATGATCGCTATATGGGAGAGATACAGGCAGAGATAAAAAAAAAAGGGGTGCTTAGTTCATTTCCATCTGCAGCGGCGCCTGAGGCCCCGTCCACACGAAGTCAAAACGAACACGAAACGCTAATATTTTCCAGAACGTTTGTCGTAAAGACGGAGACGTAAAATAAATGTGATCGTCCACACGAATACATGAAAACGCTGCAAAATGTATGCCAGGCCTGTAAGTGGCGCTGTGGTGCCAAAGCAAAAATAGGCGATGAAATGTTGGGCATGCGCACTAATATTTATACATGGTTGCCCTGCGGGTCCATTTTCGTGGTTCAGTCAAATTCAGGTGCTGAACTATTTCGTCGATATTGCTCTGTTCCTCCTGGAGATATTCCAGAAGAAGAAGATTCTGTTGTAAGCCCGACAGCAGGGTGAGTAGCATTAGCAGCAACCATTCAACACAGTACGGCGCCATTGTTGTTGTGATACTGTGTCGCGCATGCGTGTTTAGAGGCGATGCTATGACGCATGCGTGTAAAAAAAAAATGCGGTTAGAGCTTAAAGATGGAAACGCGAAAACGGCGTTTGAAAATCTTCCCACTCTGAAGGCTGAATAAAAAAAAAGATGGTTTACAGACCCCCGAAACGCCGGCTTCGTGTGGATGAGAGGCTGGTTTGGTGAAAAATTTGTGCGTTTAGGCCAGGGTTCGGCTTCGTGTGGACGGGGCCTTAGGCTTGCAGGGCTTGTGCTGCATCATTACGCATGATCCAGCTACTAATTTTTATCAATTCTTCTCTATTCTCTTGCTTATCCATACACTTACAGTTTCTAATCCTTGTTTTTATTTTTCACAGCAGTATGTTTGTAATCTGAGCCTTTGCCCTGACCAGAGATTATTTCTCATGTGCCTTACTTGGTTCTATAGGGTGCCTCTGGGCGCAATTAACCCAGAAAAAATATGCTGCCAAAGCTCTGGGCTTCACCGTTTACCATGGTGATCTCATCAAATGTTTTCTTAACAAAAAAAAAACAAAAAAAAAACATTCAGTCATAACAGCTTGAGATCCAGACTTTAGAACTGATGTATATGTTTCTTTGTTAGAAAAATTATACTGATGCTTAGGGTCATGAACGTCTGTGAGCCTCCTCAAAATGTTGTCCTGACCCGCCTTGAATTGATAACTGTGATGTAGGCCTAAATATAATAGTCTGCTCTTTTTTTTATCTGCACCAAAATAGATGCTGTCTATATTTAATTCATATACAGCCTCTACCACTGTGTGTGCCTCTGTTAATTGTATTAAATTTAAATTTGATGACATAGGATTGATAGTTGTAGTTTTAGTTCAGATTACAATAAGTTCATCTTGAGTTCATCTGAAACATATATTGAGTATTTTTAATCACCCTCTGCCTTCTAATATTGATTTCCCAGACTCTCTCTGCTGGATCAAAGGATTAATATGGAAATTATGTGATTTAAAGGTGTTAGCTGGTTACCATAGTTACAGGAGTGAACTGGGTAGATGGGGTAAGAGTCTAAGTATGTTACTAACATGGGAATTTTTTGTAACTTTAATATTAGTTTGAACCAGCAATGGCCAATTGCATCTATGAACTGATGCTTAGCTGACTTCGATGCTTAGCTGACTTCGCAACATTATTGTTAGGCTTCTACCAGTAGCACTGGCTTATGCAGGGTTGGACTATCTGCCAATATCTTAATTTATCATGGTCTGTTGGCCCAGATAGGAATAAGAACATAGCATATGCAGTGTTGTGCAGAGAAAGAATTGTGTTGGCATAAGTATCTGGAAATAACCTATTCTGTAATATATTTCCAAAGCATAATACATAGTTTGACTAACAGACACTGTTTTATATGCAAAGTAAACTCCAAATAGACCAATTTTGCATGTTAGAGCAATTCACTCATTTTGTTTTTTGCACGCGTTGCCCATGCTCTAAAATAGGGGTGCCCAACCTTTTTAAACCAAGATCTACTTTTGAAGTTGATAGCATGCTGAGATCTACCAAGCCAAACACAAGGGATGGGCAGTATTTGTTTTTTATTTGCACAGGTGGAGAATAAACAGTAAGTCCAACAAACGAGGAAATGATCAATTGTGTCAAAAAGATCGGTTGCAAAAACAGAACTTAAAAATGTCACACACACCATATCTCTCACTCACTCACTCACTCACTCACTCACTCACTCACTCACTCACTCACTCACTCACTCACTCACTCACTCACTCATCAGACTCACCAAAACTACAGAAAAGAGCAGTCAAGATCTCCAGACAAAGGCTGTGCAGCCAAAACCAATTAATACATACACACACAGTCCAGCAGAGATGAAAAAAAAAAAAAAAAACGAGTCATGTTTATATCACTGTTTATATATATATATATTTTATATATATATATATAGAAAAATGAAATTGTCTAGAGACCTGTTCCACACTAAATTTCTTTTTGTTTTACACTTGTGTAAACAAAATGACAAATAAAATCTGTCAAAGTCTAAGATCACTTCAAAGCAGGAAGAAGGAGAAGGAAAGTCCACTATTTCAGAATGATAAACTTCACTGGGCATTGGCATTGGCAGAGAAACTGGCTGATGGATTAAAATTCAACAGGAAAACAGATAAAAATAGGAAAATACTAAGTACAAACTATGTGGATGTGAAGAAGTAACATACAGCAGAACGGGTTGTTGACCGTTTCAGAAACTCTTTAATTTAGGGCAAAAGTTCCAAAAATCTTTATAAAAACCCAGCAGTGTGTCCAACCATAGATGGAGCCCCATCAGTCGGGATAGATGTCATTATCTCATTATCTCCTCAGATTCCTCTTCGCACTTTAGAATCCCTGGTTACAACCTAGCAACCGTGGCAAACCATGCCCATCAATCAGCATGCATAAAAGAGGTTCCCTGCATACTTTTTATTTTTCATTTTATTATTATGAAAAAACACATTGGCCCCTTGTGATCAATGATTCGATTAGTGTTTTTTAAAACTTTTTTTTTTGTCATAGCCATAAATAGCCATACATTGTAAAACTTCTCGCGATCGACTGAAACTCCGCCCACGATCGACTGGTAGACCGCGATCGACTAGTTTGGGCACCCATGCTCTAAAACATCCTGCCTGGAACTGAGCCCCTCCAAATATAGGGTCCTAAAGACGTCCTTGCTGGGGATGTAGTTTTTCTGTCTGCTCCTGTTTGGAGTTAGACAACATGCAGTGAAAAAATTTACATTCATCATCTGGTAAAGCTTATTCTAATATTATGTGTTTAAGAAATTATTTGAGCAATTCATTTAATGCTGATGTAAAATTATCATGCAGCATGCAATTTCTGTTTTAAAAAATGCTTGTAAGAAGCTTGTTAAAGTGCTGTATAGATTTAAATTTCTAGGTGTTAGCGGTGTTACTTCTATCCAAAATGTAACCATCTAGTTGGTGCAGGCTCATGCAATTACCTTGCATAACAACTGAAACACAGCTTTCTACAGCTTTCCTGTAATCTCTCTTAACATACTGTTAAACAGTGCAGTTAAATAGTTCTTTATTTTTATTTTCTTATAGATCTTTTCTTCATAAGACTTTAGGCTTGTTAATTTATTCAATTCATTTATTTATTGCCCTAATTATCGTAAATAGACCCAGATGTGAGGACTCAATATTTACGTTCAGAATTATAATATACAATAACAAAGCATCCAAAGTTAAGGTCACACACTGTTTAATGGCACTTTAATTTTAGTACCTTCACTTGGCTCATTGAAACTGTAGCTGGTTGTAAGGAGGATATAGAAAACTATTGTTGAAATATTTTGTACATAAAATAATGTATTGCCAAGGTGTTCAGTTTGCATGAATTATTCAGATTACTATTGATTGGCACTAATGTAAACCTCAAATAAATAGTTCGCAGTTAGCATTGATTTTAACATTTGTTTTATTACAGAGTGGCCTCATAACATATATGCATCATTCATGTATTTATAGAGAGAGCAGAGCACTTGAAGGTTGTGACTTAAAAATGTATGGAGGGTTTGGCAGTCTAGGAAAAAGTTTTTAAAGGCACATGCCTGTGACAAAGAAATGAGATCTATCAATTTTGACATTACTTTTTCTATATCTGTTGCCACTCACTACATTCTCTCTATCTTTATCTAACTGAACCAAACAAAGCTGCTCTTTTTTCCCCTCTGAGCAGGTTTGGTTTGGGGGGGTGAGGAATGGGCTAGTCCTATGCCTCAGATTGCCTCTGGCATTGCTTCTATTAACCCCATGCTGGCAGACCTTTACTGTTAGCTAATAAGAGATTTCCCTCTGTAAATGATTGCTTCTCTTTTCTGCTGCTCTTTGACTTTGAAAGTTCTGCTTTGGGTGACTTTTTTGTGTCACTTTGAAACTTATTGTGTTTTTTTTACTCTTGTGTAAATGTCATTTTTTATTTTGTTCTTAACCTGACAGTGGGTTATTTTTGAAATCCCAAAAGAAATGCGTTTTTGCTCATGTTAGTTTTTCTCTTTCCTTTCTTCTTTTTTCAGTCTCCGAATAAGCCATCTGCGCCCCAGGACAAAATCCGCCCTCTTACAAGTCTGGATCACCCTCAAAGTCCATTTTATGATCCAGAGGGAGGTGCCATCACTCCTGTGGCAAGGGTCATAGTAGAGCGTATTGCCAGGAAGGTTTGTTTGCCTTTCCACTAGACATATCTTTATTTTGTTTATATGCAGTCATTTGGTCAGATTACCACAGCTCAATTTTACACCAATACATACATAAACATATATTTAACTAGAAAAAGCTGTTTCGGAGAAACATCAAAGTGGGAATGCTTTTGCTGAATGAAAAAAGCTGAAATTACCTGAAGAACATATGAAAATGTGATAGGAAGTCATCAGAAACTTCAAACTGCAGAAAACCATTGAAACATCTGAAGATTTTGTAGGGAAAACAGCGTCATCCTTAGAAGATTGAAAATCTACAAACCTATGTGCAAGACCAACCATGACAAGCAGAGGGAGGACAGAGAGAGAAGCTTATAGAAAGAGAGCTAATACCACTTAAGGAGCTGAATTTTTAAAAAAATTTAACCTGCATGTTACGAGCCGCTGTGTTGATGACAGCACCGTGGGCAGGCTAAGGCTGCATGTTACGAGGTTAGCAGATGCTTTATTACAGTGTAAATCTTAGAACCTGATTAAGAAATATGCACTGAGGTGTGTTGTCAACAGGCCTTGGTAGTGTAATTTGAAGAAATTGGTTGAGTTTGGGTCATAGCTACGAGCCATATGGCACAATGAATGAGTGTACGTAAAGAAGGGGCTTTTATTTTGTAGAGTCCCTTTAGTCTTATTTCGAAAGTCTATCATGGATGTGTGTCAAGGGAAGGGTCATGCCCAGCAGTGATATAGAATCCATTTCTAAATTACCTTGCTGGCTTGCTGGCTTCCTGTTTGGACCTGTTCACTTCCTGTTTGGATTAACTGAGTGTGCAGCTGCTGCAGCTGTCCGGGAGGAACTCCATCTGACGTTAAGTTATTTTCTCTGTGATATCTCTGTATCTAAGTAACTCTAACTGACTACTTTAAAACATAGCACCTTCTGCTGCACTTTTCTACTGAGCACTTGTCAGTTTCACACGGTTTTATTTCTGATAGCAAGGAGTAGCTAGCCTAGGCTAGCGCTAGCTTAGCATTGCTATGGCTTCTCTCTCTCCCTCCCTCTCTTTTCCAACTCTTCCTTCTTCCTCTCCTCTCTCCTGCTCTCTGTGTCAGATGTTCAGTTATTCCTCTGCCTCCTTTAGTGATAATGGGATGTGTAATAAGTGTAGTATTTTTGTAGCTTTGGAGGCGAGGGTGTCAGAGTTAGAATCCAGGCTTCAGGCTGTTGAACATCCAGGAGTTAAAGTAGGCCCCCCACGTAGCTCTCCTCCAAAAGTGCCTGAGCAGCCAGGCGATTGGGTAACTGTACGCAGAAAGCGTAGTCATGGATCTCTGCCCACTTGTCACCACCAACCCGTTCACGTTTCTAACCAGTTTTCCCCACTCAGTGACACACCCACTGAGAAGCCCACTCTGGTGATTGGCAGCTCCATAGTCAGAAACGTGGCATTAGAGACACCAGGGACCATAGTCAAATGTTTGCCGGGGGCCAGAACGGGCGACATCAAATCCTACCTGAAACTACTGGCTAAGGATAAGGTTAAATACAGTAAGATTGTTATTCACGCTGGTGGTAATGACACCCGGTTACGCCGATCGGAGGTCACTAAAATTAGTGTTGCTTCGGTGTGTAAGTTTGCCAAAAAAATGTCGGACTCCGTAATTTTCTCTGGTCCCCTCCCTGATCTGACCAGTGATGACATGTTTAGCCGCATGTCGTCATTCAACCGCTGGTTGTCTAGGTGGTGTCCTGAAAACAACGTGGGCTACATTAATAATTGGCAATCCTTTTGGGGAAAGCCTGGTCTGATTCGGAGAGACGGCATCCATCCCACTTTGGATGGTGCAGCTCTTCTTTCTAGGAATCTGGCCACATTTATTAGCCCTCCAAAACCCTGACCACCCAGGGTGCAGACCAGGAAGCAGAGTTGTAGTTTAACACACATCTCTGCAGCTTCTCTACTGTTACCCACTCTTTACTCCATCCAGACAGTGTCTTGCCCACGACCAAAATCTAATAAATTAGCAAAGATTCCCAAAGAAGTAAATCATGATAATCTAATTAAAATCAAAATAACTCCAATTGGGGAAAAAGTTAAAACAATTAAATGCGGTCTGTTTAACATAAGATCGCTTTCCTCTAAAAGTCTGCTAGTTAATGACTTGATTTGTGATAATCACATTGACTTGTTTTGCCTTACAGAAACCTGGCTGCAGCAAGAGGATTATGTGAGCATAAACGAGGCAACTCCTTCAAGCTATTTAAATTTTCACATACCCAGAAGTTCTGGGCGAGGAGGAGGAGTAGCAACAATCTTCCAGTCTGACTTACTGATTACTCCCAAAACAGTTAATACCTACAACTCTGTTGAACATTTAACCCTTAATTTCCCTCATCCAAATTTCAAGGCAAGAAAACCTCTTCTTCTTGTAACTTTGTATCGTCCGCCAGGTCCTTACTCTGAATTTTTAGATGAGTTTTCAGAGTTCCTTTCTGATTTGGTATTAAATACTGACAGGGTCATCATAGTGGGAGATTTTAACATCCATGCTGACATTGAGGGCGATAGCTTAAGAGCGGCCTTTGATGCTATCTTAGACACTATTGGCTTTGTTCAAAATGTGAATAGTCCCACACATTCTCATCTTCATACTTTGGATCTTGTGCTGACATACGGCATAGAATGTGAAGAAATAACAGTATTTCCTCACAACCCTGTCCTCTCTGACCACTTTCTAATAACCTTCAGGATTACTTTAACAGAGTTCTCCTCCCCCAAAAGAAGGTTCAATTTTAGTAGATCTTTATCAGATAGTGCAGTTATAAATTTTAAAGAATCGGCTTCACTTTCTCTCTCCTCTGTGTCGCTAAACAGTGCTGCAGAGTGCAAAAGTATAGCTTATTCCCCTTCACAGGTTGATGATTTTGTTGATGGGGTTGCTAGTTCTCTGCGTACTGCCTTAGACAACGCAGCTCCTTTGAAAATGAAAACCGTTAAAAATAGAAAGCTTGCTCCTTGGTTTAATGCAGAGCTGCGTACTTTGAAGCAAAATGCTAGGAAACTGGAGAGAAAATATCGCTCCACAGGCCTGCAGGAGTCCTTCCTAGTCTGGAAAAATGGTTTACTGCTGTATAAGAGGACCCTTTGTAAAGCAAGAGCAGCATACTTCTCCTCATTAATAGAGGAGAATAAGAATAATCCTAGATTTCTTTTTAATACAGTTGCCAAACTCACCCAGAGCCATAGCTCTGTTGAACCGTCCATTCCACCTGCTCTTAACAGCAATGATTTTATGGGATTCTTTATAAATAAGATTGATCTTATTAAAAATAAGATCATAAGCACTCCTCTATCCGCGATTGTACCTGAGGTAGTCATGGAATCTGAACCGGGTTTAGACTGCTTTTTCTGAATTAGCAAAATTATTGTCTTCATCTAAGCCTTCAACTTGTATGTTAGATCCAGTTCCAACCAGGTTATTTAAGGAGGTATTCCCTTTGATCTCCTCCTCCATTTTAGATGTGATTAATCTATCTCTGTTACAGGGATATGTACCTAAAGCTTTTAAGGTTGCTGTAATTAAACCTCTGCTTAAGAAACCGTCTCTTGACCCAGATGACTTGGTTAATTATAGACCTATATCCAATCTTCCTTTCTTATCCAAAATTCTTGAGAAAGTAGTTGCCAAACAAGTTTGCGACCACTTACACCATAATGAACTTTTTGAAGAGTTTCAGTCTGGCTTTAGAGCTCATCATAGCACTGAAACAGCTCTGGTGAAAGTCACTAATGATATTCTCATGGCCTCAGATAATGGACTTGTATCTGTGCTCGTCCTGTTGGATCTTAGTGCTGCATTTGATACAGTTGACCATAATATTCTTTTAGAAAGACTTGAATATTTTGTTGGAATTAAAGGAACAGCACTAGACTGGTTTAAATCTTATCTATCTGATCAAATTCAGTTTGTTTATGTTAATGATAGATCTTCAACACACTCAAAGGTTACCTGTGGAGTACCACAGGGATCAGTGCTAGGACCAATTCTCTTTACTTTATACATGCTCCCAATTGGTAGAGTTATTAGACAGCATGGGATTAATTTCCACTGTTATGCTGATGATACCCAGCTATATCTGTCTATAAATCCAGATGAAGCTAACCCATTACATAGATTACAAGCATGTCTTGAAGACATAAAAACCTGGATGACTCTTAACTTTCTGCTTCTGAATGCAGACAAAACAGAAGTTATAGTCTTTGGACCAGAGTCTCTGAAAAAGAAGCTGATTAGCCAGTCACTTCATTTGGATGGGATTAAACAGATTTCAGATAATAAAGTAAAAAATCTTGGTGTTGTTTTTGATCAGGACCTGTCATTTAAATCCCAGATCAAAGAGGTTTCTAGAATTTCCTTCTTTCATCTGAGGAACATTGCAAAAATTAGAAATCTCCTGTCCAGGGGTGATGCTGAGAAACTAGTCCATGCATTTGTTACTTCAAGGCTGGACTATTGTAATTCTTTACTATCAGGAAGTCCACAAACTGTAGTTAAAAGCCTTCAGCTGATCCAAAATGCTGCAGCCAGAGTTCTGATGAAAATTAAAAAGAGAGATCATATCTCTCCTATCCTGGCTTCTCTGCATTGGCTTCCTGTTAAATCAAGAATAGAATTTAAAATCCTCCTTCTCACATATAAAGCCTTAAATGGCCAAGCTCCATCTTATATCAGAGATCTGATTGTTCCTTATGTTCCTAACAGAGCATTTCGCTCTCAATCTGCAGGTTTACTAGTGGTTCCTAGAATTTCTAAAAGTAGAATGGGAGGCAGATCTTTTAGTTATCAGGCTCCTCTCCTGTGGAACCAACTACCAGTTTTAGTCCGTGAGGCAGACACTCTGTCTACTTTTAAGACTAGGCTTAAAACTTTCCTTTTTGATAAAGCTTATAGTTAGGGTGGCTCAGGTTATCCTGAGCTCTCTCTCTATAGTTATGCTGCTATAGGCTTAGACTTTTGGAGGACATAGGGACCCCCATTTCATCATTCTGCTTCATTCTCTCTCTGTTCTCCTATTCTGCAGAATCTGTTTGTTCAATCTCTAACCTTCTGCTCTCTCTGCTTTTCCTCAGAGTAGCTTTGCCTCGTCTGTTCCTGTTTGGCTGTGACGTCATCCAGGAAAGAAACATCAGCTGTGCTGCTTCCATCAACACCCTTGTTTGTAGATGTTGGAGATCGGCCTGTCCTCCAGTGTGGTCCTGTTTCTCTGGCCGTGGCTGGGTGGATGTGCTCTCTTCATCCTCTGGCATGGGAGCTGCCTTGGAGCTCGTCTGCCTGGCTGTGTGTTTCCTGGACAGGGCCGCCTTTTACAGCTGCTTTTTGTATCTCTGCTTCTGTCTCCTTGAACCCCAGTCGGCCTTGGCAGATGGCCGCTCACACTGAGCCTGGTTCTGCTGGAGGTTTCTTCCTGTTAAAAGGGAGTTTTTCCTCTCCACTGTCGCTACAAGCATGCTTAGTGTGAGGGATTGTATTTGAGTCAATGAGTCAATGCAATCAACTGGTTTTCCCTAGATAGAAAACTTTGTATCAATTTGACTGTATGATCTGGTTGAACTGTAAAGTGCCTTGAGATGACATGTGTTGTGAATTTGGCGCTATATAAATAAACTGAATTGAATTGAATTGAATTTAAATATGAAATCACTGGTTTTCCATGTTATTGGGTGAATAGATGCTGTATTAGAGCGTAAATGGGAGACTTTTATTGTGAAATTTGCTCTGGGGTATGTTTTGAAAAGGTCCCTAGAGTCTAATAGAAACAAGCTGGTAGAGTTTGGGTCAAAATGCTGATCCATTTGCATCAATTAATACGCAAGTATAATATAGAGGCTTTTATTGTGTAGGGTCACTGGAGTCTTATTTTGAAAGTCTAGCAGGGTTGTGTGTTGAGAAAAGGGTCAGACCCAGCAGTGATACTTGATGACTTTCCAATCATTAAATCACTCTTTTCCCTTGTTTCATGTTTGTACTTCAAATGGTTAAGAAATGGGAGCGATACGAAAATATGTATCTTTTTGGATTTTGTCTGTGATTTTTGGAAAGTCTCTCATTGGTTTTCTATTGGGGAAGAGTGGACTTCTTCGCGGTCTAGGCCAAACTGTCGGAAAACTGTAAATCCCACACAAATGAGGGTTACATTTCCTGAATCCTGACAGAAATCCCTACATTTTGATGTATAATTTGTTTCAACTGAGTGAAAAATGAGTGAGTGAGAAGAATTTGTTCGGAAAAACCAGAACAGCTCAAAAGCTAGAGCACGCACTCTAGCAGTTGAAGAATTCCGTCCATAGACTTCCATTATAAATCTGAAAATCTTTAAATTTTCTTTTAAAGTTTGAAGCTTCACTGAAGCAAAACTGTAAAAGTTGGCAAAAAGTTGTGTTAAACAGTAATAGCAGAAAGATACGGAAACATTTTAAAAGTTGAATGGTGTTTCTAGCTGAAAGTATGCTGAAGTAGTTAAAGCTCAAAGTAGTTGAAGTTTTAGCTGAATTTTGCTGAAATCTGAGAATTCTACATGCATTTCAATGGGGCCAAAAATCGCAAAAAAAGCTGAATATCGCGAAAACTACAAAAAATATCTTTACCGAAAGATATAGCATCCCTCTCCTGAACGAGCTGAACGTTTTGATACCAAATTTGTTGAAGTGGGTTGAAAACTGTTGAAGTAGTTTAACGACCAAAAGCGTACGGAAAAATAATAATAATAATAATAATAACTAGAAAAAGCTGTTTCGCAGAAACAGCAAAGTGGGAATGCTTTTTTTGCTGAACGAAATAATAAAAATTAGCAAAAGAAACTGCAAGAAGGAAAAGAAGCACAAATTAGCTGAGGAACATATGAACATGTGATAGGAAGTCATCAGAAACTTCAAACTGCAGAAAACATTTGAATCATCTGAAGATTTTGTAGGGTAGAATCATTTGGCAGCAAAATGGCAGAAACAGACTCATCTTAAAAGCTGCACAGCCAAACCATACATGATATCAAAAAATGTCTTAAATGTGGGCACTAGAAGGGTCTAAATGTAATGTCTCCCAAGTTTCTAGAAAAAGTTCTAAAGAAATTTTGAAGGGGGGGCACCTACTTTCCAGAAACATGTCAGACGCGTTATGAATTAGCAGCAAAATGAAAAGCTTAATTCCTGTACAGAAAGAGAGCAGAATGAAGCCAAAGTTCACAACATAGGCTGAAAAGTATGAAATTAGCTGAATTAGAAAAGAAATTACAAAGAAAAACTTGAATCTTATCTGGTTGAAGAAAAAAGTAGTAGCTTAAGGATGGGAAGTAAAATGTTGAGGAAGATGGTATTGAATAAGTATCATAATTTTGAAATCATATGTGGAAATGTCAAGACTTGGCAAAACAATTTGAAATGATTTAAAATGTGTCGGTTGATCAGCAAAAAGAAAACAGTGTCATCATTTGAGGATTGAAAATCTACAAACCTATTTGCAAGACCGACCATGACTAGCAGAGGAAGGACAGAGAGAGAAGCTTATAGAAAGAGAGCTAATACCACTTAAGGAGCTGAATTTATCGAAAATAAATAACCTGCATGTTACGAGCCGCTGTGTTGATGACAGCACCGTTGGCAGGCTTAGGCTGCATGTTACGAGGTTAGCAGATGCTTTATTACAGTGTAAATCTTAGAACCTGATTAAGAAATATGCACTGAGGTGTGTGGTCAACAGGCCTTGGTAGTGTAATTTGAAGAAATTGGTTGAGTTTGGGTCATAGCTACGAGCCATACGGCACAATGAATGAGTGTATGTAAGGAAGAGGCTTTTATTTTGTAGAGTCCCTTTAGTCTTATTTCGAAAGTCTATCATGGATATGTGTCAAGGGAAGGGTCATGCCCAGCAGTGATATAGAATCAATTTCTAAATATGAAATCACTGGTTTTCCATGTTATTGGGTGAAAAGATGCTGTATTAGAGCGTAAATGGGAGACTTTTATTGTGAAATTTGCTCTGGGGTATGTTTTGAAAAGGTCCCTAGAGTCTAATAGAAACAAGCTGGTAGAGTTTGGGTCATAATGCTGGGCCACTTGCATCAATTAATACACAAGTATAATATAGAGGCTTTTATTGTGTAGGGTCACTGGACTCTTATTTTGAAAGTCTAGCAGGGTTGTGTGTTGAGAAAAGGGTCAGACCCAGCAGTGATACTTGATGACTTTCCAATCATTAAATCACTCTTTTCCCTTGTTATTAGGGCGGTAGATAAAGTGGCAATGGGAGGCTTTTATTTTGAAATTTTCTGTGGGGTGTGTTTTGAAAACCCCCTAGAGTCTCATTTTTTTTTTAAAGTGGTTGAGTTTGGGTCATAATGTTTAGCCATATGCTAGGGAAAAAATATGAGTTTAATGTAGGGGCTTTTATTTTGAAGGGTCCCCAGAGTCTTATTTTGAAAGTCTACTAGGGTTGCGTGTGAAGGGAAGGGTCATGGCCAGTAGTCATATTGTATCCATTTCCAAATGTTAAATCAGTGTTGTCTCCCTCCATTAGAATAAAATGTGCTGTTTAAAGTGGCAGAGGTAAAATCCCTTTGAAGCTTGGTTACCTTGACAACGCTTAACGAGCCTGTCAGTGAAAGAGAGAAACGCACTTCACTTTCGTTACTTTCCTCTCAGGCTTTTTTGAATGGGAATATCAGCTCCTAACAAACGAGTGCTGAAGACAAACCGTAAATGGTATCTAAAAAATTCTTTAAGTCTAAGCGACAGCTATCCTTTGTCTCCGATTGGGGTAAGTTTCATGGCTGTAGGTCATTCACAACCTTAATGGGAAGGAGAAATAAAAAGGTTGGTCACACCTGCTGGTCTCATTAAATAACATGGAGTTCCATGGTAGAGGTGAGCTGTCAAAAGCAAAACTTCCCCTCCGAACAAACGAGTGGTGAGCCAAAACCGTAAAAGGTATTCAAAAAATTATTTCACTGTGGACATCAGCCATCCTTCAGCTTCGACTGTGCCAACTTTCATGTTTCTACTAAAAACTATTTGGCCACGGTGACGATGTATAAATGTGCATTTTCTGAGTTTGAGGATTTTTCTCAGAATCAACGTTTTCCTATGCACGAACAAGTTAGCTAAACCATAAATGATATTGAAGAAATTCCGTCAATGTGAGTGCTAGAAGGTTCTGAAGATGTTCTATACCAAGTTTCATGTTAGTACATCAAATAGTTAAGAAATGGGAGCGATACGAAAATATGTATCGTTTTGGATTTTGTCTGTGATCTTTGGAAAGTCTCTCATTGGATTTCTATTGGGGAAGTGTGAACTTCTTCGTGGTCTGGGCCAAACTGTTGGAAAACTGTAAATGCCACACAAATGAGGGTTACATTTCCTGAATCCTGACAAAAATCCCTACGTTTTGATGTATAATTTATTTCAATTGAGTGAAAAATGAGGGAGTGAGAAGAATTTGTTCGGAAAAACCAGAACAGCTCAAAAGCTAGAGCACGCACTCTAGGAGTTGAAGAATTCCGTCCATAGACTTCCATTATAAATCTGAAAATCTTAAAATTTTCTTTTAAAGTTTGAAGCTTCACTGAAGCAAAACTGTAAAGGTTAGCAAAAAGCTGAGTTAAACAGTAATAGCAGAAAGATACGGAAACATTTTAACAGTTGAATGGTGTTTCTAGCTGAAAGTATGCTGAAGTAGTTAAAGAATTCTACATGCATTTCAATGGGACAAAAAAAAGCGCAGAAAAAGCAGAATATCGCGAAAACTACAAAAAATATCTTTACCAAAAGACATAGCACAATTCTCCTGAACAAGCTGAACGTTTTGATACCAAAATTGTTGAAATCGGTTGAAAACTGCGGGACTAGTTAGAGTCAGAAAAAATTAAAGTGAACAACAATAAGTGGGAATGCATAAGCATTCTCACTTGATAAAGAGAAACAGAAAAACAATAAGTGGGAATGCATAAGCTCCCTCACTCGCGTTAGTTCCCTGATAAGGTTTTGTTCTATATTACATAAAAAATAAGTAAAATAAGCGGTGCAATTACAAGCTGGTGTTAATTAAGTTATTTTATCAAACATTATCAAACAACGTTTGGACTGTCATAGGTTTTGTTCTGTGACCACATGAACTGGCTGTTTGTTAGGACAACAAAATAAATTCAACCTCCAAAGAGTTAACCCTTCATATATATGGAATAATTCACAACAACTTCTATTCAAAGTTTAAGATGTTTTTTTTAATTATCCAATTCCCAGTCAATCATGTTTCAGTTCAAAAACTCGACTTAACTTGTGGAACTCAACTAAACTAAGCTACTATCTGCACAGAATAAAGAAATAAGGCTGGTTAAAAAACCCATAATCAATAAAATAATGCAATGTCACAGCTTTACATGGATTTCATGTTTGAGAACCTAAATTTATCCTTAAGCATTTAAAATAATGTCAAATTAGCTTTTAACTAATTTAGAGCAATTGGAATTTGCTCAAACCAACTCACAATGCAAGCCCAAGAAATAAAGCCAACATTATCTGAAAAATAATGTTTTAATAAGCAACTTGCCTAAATATGTAACCAATAAGCATTTATACAATTGATTCCTAACTTTCTTTGAGGAACATTTACAAGTTTGAACCCTTATGGTTTAGCTTTGTTGGCTAGGTAATGTTATTAAGACAGTAGCACTAGTAGGTAGCAGACATGCAGGGACTTGTCCTAAAAGAATCTTTTAGTAATCAAATGTTATCAGTGAATCAGGCAAAACAAACACTAATGTTATATTAGTGCTTAAAACCTTATTGAAATATTTTTTTTTAACTTTATAAACAACAGCTCAAAACATGTCTGCATGAGGTGAGCTATTATGCGGTCATAATTGAGTTTTATTTTAGTTTGTTTTGTACAACAGTGACATTATCAGGAATCAAAACCCAGATTTTTAGCAGTCAGGGTGACACTTCCTGACCTGCAGAGTTCGCAAGATCCTCCTCAATATGGTCTCACTGGGTTCGCTAAGGTAAAGAGGGTGAGGACAGCAATCTCACACTCTTTACAAGAGGTGCAGGTTAGTCTTGAAGTGTTTTATTTCAGTAAATGTACTTTGCAATTGGTCCCAGGTGTTCAGCAACACCCTTAGTTTTAATTTTTTTTAGAATTCTTTTTAAAAAACAGCGTTTAGAAATATCTTACTAGGAAAAATTAACCAATCATTCCTGATGCCGTGTAAATAATAGAATATACTGTCATTTATTAAATTAATTTAATTTACTTTGAAATTAACTAAAAGGCTTTAGAATGGCAGACATGTTCAACATATGGTTTGTTGGTTTTAAAATAATTTATTTTAACAGAAAAAAAAAGCACGATCTTTTTTGTCCTTCAGTGGCACCAAGAGGCAGGTGTGGGAATACTACTGTTTATGTTATGCCACACCACACTCACTGGGAAGACATTCCCTTATCATCTAACCGTAGCCATGTATAAAAATGTATTATGCATTATACACCATTCAAAGCAGTTTGCTTATGTAGTAATAATCTGTGTCTCCTCAGGGTGAACAGTGCAACATTGTCCCTGACAATGTTGATGACATTGTAGCAGACATTGCCCAGGAGGAGAAAGAGGAAGGTATTAATAAAAATAAATTGTTTTTACTAATACCCACCCCCAACCCACACACAGACACACACACACTCCCACACAGCCCAACACACACACCTCCACACACACACTCACCACACACACTAAAATAAACTTAATATTACTAGACAAATACACAAACATGTTTTCTAATTTTTTTCTATGTTGCAGATGATACTCCGGAAACCTGCATCTACTCCAATTGGTCTCCATGGTCTGCCTGCAGCTCAGCCACTTGTGAAAAAGGAAAGAGGATGAGGCAAAGGATGCTAAAGGCTCAGCTGGACCTGAGTGTCCCCTGCCCCCATACACAGGATTTTGAACCATGTATGGGGCCTGGGTGCAGCGATGAAGGTCAGTGTCAAGAGCATTATATAATATATATACTATGTATTTTAAGTGCTAACAGTATTAATGATTGAGCATCCGCCTCCCTATGATTATGTTCTTATTTACAGTTGTTACCTATTTAGAAGGACCTTTTTTGATATATATTTGATGACCTTTTGAGGACCAACACATCTTATGTGTGTCTGCTTCTGTCTCCTCGAACCCCAGTAGGCCTTGGTAGATGGCTGCTTACACTGAGCCTGGTTCTGCCGGAGGTTTCGTCCTGTTAACAGGGAGTTTTTCCTCTCACAGTCGCTACAAGCATGCTTAGTGTAAAGGATTGTGTTCGAGTCAATAAGTCAATGCACTCAACTGGTTTTTCTTAGATAGAAAACTTTAAATAAATTTCACTGTATGATCTGGTGAACTGTAAAGTGCCTTGAGATGACATGTGTTGTGAATTAAATAAACTGAATTGAATTGAATTATGGAGACCGAATGTTGTGGACCCCCAATTTTACCTTAGAGAGACAGTGTAGAGTTATGGTTTGAATTAACTTTAGGTTAAGTTTAGGGTTAGGAATAAACTAATTATGTCAGGGTAAACATCAGGATTACACATAAATACATTAACTAAAATGAAAGTAACTCAATGTAAAGTCCTGATAGGAAGAGAAATACAAACCTGTGTGTGTGTGTGGGTGTGTGTGTGTGCTGTGGGATCTTTTTTTACCTACAATGAGGGGGCACTGCTTTGTAAAATACCCTGTATTGTGAAGATTTACAGGTACATATGGGGACATTCAACTGCTCCCAAGATGGTAAAGTTCTCCTCTTTGGGTCCGAGTTAGGTTTAGGACTAAGGTGTGAATTTAGATTAGGTTAGGGTTAGATATGTTGTTAAATGGGTCACAGAATTATTATATATGGTATTTGGTGCTGCTCTTTAGGGTCTCTGAATAGGGTGTGTAACATTGGTTTGGTTGAAAATGGCATATTTGCTGTTCTATGAGCCCTAATGCAAGCCAGGTTTTCTTCCTTTTATGGTATGCTCATGAATATTTAGATGAGTTGTGCGCTGGTTGGTTGGTATACAACTGGAGAAGCTGCTGGGCAAGGATGAATCATAGCAATAAGCACTCACTCACTGAAACATTAAATTGTTGATATGGTAGGGTGACCAGACGTCCTCATTTTCCCGGACATGTCCTACTTTTTATACCTACAAAAAATGGCCGGGGGGAATTTCAAAATCGTCCAGGATTTTGGTCGACACATTCCCCGTCCCCGCCGCCGAAGAAAACACACCGCAGTTTGCCCCGTACATACACACTTCATCATTCTTTACCTTCACTAGACGTGGACAAACTTGAGTATATTCTGCTATAAAATTAGTCTTATATTTTCAATTTTACTGGAGTATTCAACCTATTTTACAGGATGCACAGCTTTGAGTGGTAACTAGGTGACTGTAAGAGTGTAAAACAAAACTTATTTGCTTATTTTTCTGACTAATCCAATCAGCGTACTCTCTGAGAACCAGAGACAGATACGCTGTACAGGTTTCACAAGGAACCTCCTCCCCACACCCGCACTCTCTTGATGACCCTGCGCACCACACACGATGCACAAATTATTGTATTGCCTGCACGCTCTTACTCGCGTTAATAAAAACACCACCTCGCATACTCTAAAATCTGGGATAATTTATCCGACTCACAGGCAACTATCTGTATCAAGGAGACTCCCGGAACTTCCGGGAGACTTGGGATGTCTGTTACCGTCCCCCTTCCTCTGGCTGAGGACGGGCGGCTCATGGCTTGCTTACTTTTTTATCTTGTGTTCTTTTGTGTAAACGAAATGAGTTTCTTCAAGTGGAGCAAAAAATGTTAAAAAACAAATCCTGTGGCATGTACACATATTACACTTACGTTCCTTCTATATTGCTTCAGTTCTATTTTATGTAAAAGTTATACAGTTTGTCGCTTTTCTTTGTGTTTAAATAAATCCATGTGTATGTATGTTGTAACCAAAAATGGATAAAAACATGGATATAATTCTTATAACTATTCTTATCTCTGAATCCAATAAGATGCAACTAACAATTTTTCAGACATTTTGATAAAGCTTTGGTATGGTTGACCTAGGTTACATTCAATAGGTTTTAGATTCTCTTCTGACAACCAGAATCCCTAGCACTTTCAATGACTAACATTGTTACTTTCATCCCTTTCCTGTTAAGATGCCTCTACCTGTATGATGTCTGAATGGATCACATGGTCTCCATGCAGCGTTTCCTGTGGGACAGGCACACGCTCCCGAGAACGTTATGTCAAACAGTTTCCTGATGATGGCTCCGTGTGCACTCTGCCAACAGAGGAGTCAGAAAACTGTGTGGTTAATGAAGATTGCTGTGAGTTTTACTTGTCAGCATATTTATAAAAAACTTGCACTCATTGATTCTATGATTTGTTGTTTTGTTTTAAGGTACACCTGAGCTACCGTTTTAATGTTTCCCTATCTTTACCTTCTTGACTCTAGCTCCAAGCAGTTGTCTGGTTACTGAGTGGGGTGAATGGGACGTCTGCAGCGCTACTTGTGGTCTTGGCATGAAGAGGAGAGAGCGCATGGTGAAGATGCCTCCTGCAGATGGTTCCATTTGTGGTGCAGAGGTTCTAGAGATTGAGAAGTGCATGATGCCAGAATGTCGTGAGTAGCAGTACCATAACTTGTGTACCACTTGTTGTTCAACCCATTAGGCACAAAAGTGTGTAATCTGTAAATGCCCTTTTATGTGTAAAGTATTTTTGGCTTTTGCTCAACCTCTGGCAGCATATATGGTATATTATGGTATGTTTTTGTGATGAATAGATACAATTCCATGCTTGCTGACTCCATGGTCTGAATGGAGTGACTGCAGTGTAACATGCGGGAAGGGTTTGAGAAAAAGACAACGTATTCTCAAATCACCAGTGGAGCTTGGAGATTGCAAAGAAGAATTGGAACAGGTGGAGAAATGCATGCTACCAGAGTGTCGTAAGTAAAAAGAATCCTTGTTTAAACACCCACATAGGCTAAACCTGTAAATTCAAAGTATAAAGTAATTTATGGCAAAATCAATTTTAAACTAATTTGTATATTTTGGGTAGACATGGAATGTAATGATGAAATGCTTCACATTTCTAATCCCTGATCTAGTGTCAAACCATCTTAAAAATTTGAAATCGGCTTCTAGATGTTAAGCATACAGTACAATAAACCAAAAGGTCAAGGTCAATAAAATTACCTGATCTTTAAAAGATTTGCATGTATAAAAACATTTGTGAGTTAAAAACGCTTTGAACTGTACAGTAGGAAGAATGAGTCTAATTCAAATGATGGGACAGCATTAAAGCAGATTAAGTTATTAAGAGTATTATTATAGAGTATTATTAGGTATTTAAGCATATATATGGCACCATACTAAGGTGAACAAAGGCAAAATTGGCCAATAATTACCCCAAATTCATGTCTCTTCGTGATTCTTACTTAAACTGTTTGAAATTTGTTAAATTAAATAATGGTTTAACAATTAAATATATTGTCCACCGGATTTTTGATATTTGCATAGTAAAACACACTCACTCTTTTCTCAATCAATTAAGGCCCAACAAGTCAAGTTCTAATTACTTGGTTTCACCAAAAAGATGCCTTGCTTGCTTATTTTCACCGTTTCAAGACAGGTTAAACTAATCGGTGATGCCACTCACATTAGCAGACTGCAGTCCATCATTAAGTTCATTTAGAAACCATGCTAAAGCATGAATGTGCAGGGTGTTTTATTAGTAGAAAGCTTTAAGGTAATTGAAAAACAAAAGGGGAATACTGTTACCATCAATAAAAAACAGGAAAAGGTACTGAAGAGGATTAGGGCCATTAAAGAAAAAAACCCACTAGATTTAACAAAAAAATGTTAATGAATCTTTTCTTTATTCTCAGAATTCTGACTTTAATTTTAGAGGGCTGCTTCCTTATGCCTGTTTGGGTTAAGGTCAGAATTTGGAGAAAGAAATCAGAATTCAGAGAATAAAATAAAAATTCAATAAGCTTCTTGATGTATCTAGTGACTTTTTTTTTTCTTAATGACCCTAATCCTCTGTTGTAGAAAGGCCATTGCTGATAGATTGAATGTATAAATTGCCACCTTTTTGACGACACACATTCCAGCAATGTGTGTGATTGACGTTTAAGGTGTTATAACACTTTTTTATAATATCTTATTTTTTCTTAAGAAAATGTAAATCGTTTTACTGAAAATTTAGGTAAACGCTTAATTTAGAGTCTTGTCTAATTTTACTCTGGAGATCTTAGTCATTTTAGATTTTGTTTTAGAATAATTCAGATTTATCAAGAAAGGATCTTGCTTGTACTAAGAAGATGAAAACCTATTGCAATCGAAGAAATTAACACCTCATCCCCACATTTAACTCTTTCACCAATACTAGCTGTGAATAAAGTACAAAAAGCTAATCAAAAATGGTAAGCTCTGATTGATGACACTGTTTATTTCAGCAAAGCAGATCTTATTCATATTTATTTAACTTTCAACAAATAGAGGAAGAAAAACTTAGGAAGAGAATTAGAGTAATCTTCCCCCCTTGTCCCAGACAATGGTGGTGGAATAAGAGAGGGTCTAAGAGTGGACTAGAAGGGAGGGAGGACATGGTTGGAAGGTGGGTCAACACTGCAAAATTGATCTACAAATAAGTAAAAATTTCTTAAATTAAGTGTATTTATCCTTATTCTACTGTAAGTAGGTAAATAATAAAAGTATTTTTACTCTTAAAATAAGATAATTAGATAATATGCACTTGAAATAAGACATTGCAATTGTGTTTTCTTATTTTAAATGTAAATTGTCTTGTTCCATTGGCAAAATGTCTCTTTTACCTCCTCAATTCAAGAACAAATGCACTTATTTTAAGGAAAAATTACTAATCTAGATTTCGATTTTTTCCAGTGAAAATTTCGCTGAATGGGGAAGCTGGGCCTTTTTTTTTTTTCAGCATAAGCGTCTTGAGAAACAATTGGCTTTGGGGAGGGTGCGCTTGTCTGATTGGTTGAAGCTTGAGCGAGGGACGTCAGCAGGTGCTCAAGGTTAGGCGGATAAAGAGTGTTCAAGGTTGAATTTTCCCTTAAGCTTCATTAACCCTTTTCTACAAAGTGGTGACACAAAAATTTGCACATATGTGTCAGAGAAGGCAAAAAGCTCATTTGTATCCACGGAGAAACTGGATGATATCTAACCATCCCAAAGTCCTTTTCAGGAAGCAAAAAGAGAAAATATTAAGATATTTGGTATAAATTATTTAGAAATTAAATAACTTTGTAGCAATATTTGTGTATTATAATAATATCCTTCCCGGTACTTACTCTGTCTCCTGGTGCTGGATTCAACAGAGAAGAGGCATAGTTTGAAGTTTGTTCACTTTAAACCCGGTCCTGACCAGGTTCATTTCACTGGGTCAATTTCTATAGTAACCGATTCTGTCTCTGAGAAAGCCAGCTTTATGGTATCCAAATAACAACACTTAGGAGAAAATAGTTTTTAACAATTTTTTTCTTTTGGATTTGAAAAAATTCTTTAGGTTCCTTTTCATTTTCTTTTTTTCATGTCTTTGTCCTCAGCCATAGACTGCGTCATGTCGGATTGGACTGAGTGGTCAGAGTGCAACAAGTCCTGTGGCAAAGGTCACACTATCCGGACTCGCACTGTTGCCATGGAGTCTCAGTTTGGTGGTGACCCCTGCGCTGAAACAATACAGAGGAAGAAGTGTAAAATTAGAAAATGCAGTCGAGGACAAGGCAACAGTGATGAGAAGAGACGACGGAAGGAGCAGCGCGAAAAACGGAGGAGCAAACAGGGCAGAGTTGAAAGCACCTCTGAGCATCCAGGTTAGCATTTAAATTGCAGTTGAAAAACTATAGAGGCTGAAAAAATTAAGTTTTGAAAATCTGTTTTTCTTGACTTTCTATATTTAGGTTGTAGAATGCGGCCCTGGTCTAGCTGGACAGAATGTACAAAACTTTGTGGTGGAGGTATTCAAGAACGACTTATGACAGTAAAGCAGAAGTTCAAGACTGCTCCATTGTCCAGCTGCAAGGACAGGAAGGAGATCAGAGCTTGCAATGTCCATCCCTGCTAGGATGTATTGATAGGAGGAAGGATGAAGCAGGAAAAGACCTGGACTGAGAAGAAGAAAGCACACTGCCGAAAAAATGACTCAGAGCTCTCTGTTCAGGGTTGAAATGATACATTCTTGAACATGTATGTTGAAAACCAGAAGTAAGATCATCTATTGTTACGACAACATGAACTGATCTTCCTACAAAAAAACAGCAGATTCAACTCTGATGTGCTTCAATTGTCGTGACACATATATTCCTTTTGCAACATTACTGTAAACTTATTGTGATGTACATGTCTTAAGAAAATTAATTATAAAAATATTTGTTAAAATTGTTGAAAAAAGCTGATTTTGCCAGTGGTATCACTGAATAATTAAGTAGACTTTGAAGCACAAGTACCAAGCTATTCCAGCTATTTATATGCAGTTATAGATGTTCAATGTTTCTAGGAAATCTATGTTGATTTTTGTTACCCAGGTTAATGGCTGTTTAAATAGATCAGAACACATATATAATTCATCAGTATCTTTTTGCAGTGTAATGTTCGATTGAGATGTGTCAAGATTTTTACCAAAATCTTGTGAAGATGTTTTTTTTTTTCTGATGTGTGTTGCCCTTTTCTCTTTAACTCTGTTCCTCTATTAAAATGATATTTTTGACTAATGTTACCTTTACAATAAAAGTAAATGTGACAACTTCTTACATGGTTCTGTTCTTTTTTTTTTCATCATGTAATGATTTACAGAAATACAGCCAGTGATTTTTTTTTATCAATGCTTTGCCACCACTAGATGGTGACAAAAGGTTTAAGGTTTTTCCTTAGATAAATTCAAACCCAACCTGCTGTGATAATTATGCTCTGAATCTTCATGTAAATATGCAGCAACAGCATTGGACACCGTTTAGTATGTAGTCCCCATAAAAGGCATGAATGTAAAATTTTATAAACACATTTCACTGTCCAATTTGTTATTTAGCACATTGTTGTCACATGTAGTGCTTTTTTCCTAACATTGAAAGGAGAAACAATATCATTGTAGAAATCATATCTAATATTATGTCTAGACTTAAGTTAAATTTGTTTCCTATATCATTAATGCATATATGAATTTAAAATTATTTATATGTGACTCTTAAATGTATTTAATTCACCTAATATCAAAATGCTTAACAAACGTTTCAAAGGTTTTGGTAGTAAATGGTCAAATAAAAAGGCTATTTTAAAAATATTTTCAGTAAAAAACTTGCATAATGCCTCTTTAAAAAAATGATGCAAGAAGAATTAAGTTATAATCAACTTGACCAATAGCTGGTATTTATATGACAAATGGTATGCTTTCAATTGTTTGCCTCTGTCTATTTCTATATAGAAAGCAGTGTTGTCAGTAATGCACTGTAATATAACACATTTGGCAGTAGCAGATTCCATAGCACGTTAGAAACAACCCACGACCAACAGCCTAAATAAAGAGGAGAAAACTTGAGAAGAAGACAGTTATAAAACAAAAGTGGTTTCTTGCTGAGTCGCCTTGCATTGTTCAACCAAATGACGAGGTAAAAACTGATCTTTAATGATGTAGTCCTGTTGTATAAAAGTATAAAAATGGTTCCTCATAGTTAAATTAACAATAATAGCATAAAGTACTGTCATGTTTTTTTGTGGAAATACTACTTTTTTGTCCTAAAACATCTTACTTTTCTTAAAGTAATAACATCTACACATTTACAGTGCTTTACAAATGAATCCTGCCCCCTTGAACTTTTCAACGTTTTGTAATATTTCAGGCTTCAAACATAAATATATATAATTATAGTTTCTTGTGAAGATTCATCATCAAGTCGGATACAATCATGAAGTGGAATGAAATTTATTGGATATTATAAACATTTTAGCAACTGAAAAACTGAAGAGGAGGCTATGGACTCAGGGGTCAATAAATATGTGGAAACCTCTTCTTTGAAGAAGAGTAACTGTTAAGTCTTTATTTCCTTTTGAAAAAAACTGTTGTATACAGAACTGTCTTTAGACTTAGTTTATTTTGATTTCCCCTACACTTCCCTGCACAGGTTTGTAGTTGTTTTCTTAGGTTGGTTTATACATAGACGTTTTTGCAGCTCAATTCTGGAGAAGCTTTATTCTTCTGATGTCAGCAAAATGTTGATTTCTCCTTTCCATCCAGATTGCTATTGGTCACGGTGACTCAGAGGGAAACACAGAAAACCTACACCAGATCACCCATCTGTTCTCATTTATTTTCTAATCTTATCAGCCAGGAAATTAGAACATAAAATCTGGCAATTAGGAGAGAAGACATAAGACAAAAAGTATGTCAAATGAAATACCATTACCCTGCATTAGTCGACAGTGTTTGTTTCTTTGAAACGTTAGCCTCATCCAGGACTAAACCCTTAGGAATGAGATTTGTGTTTTTATCTCTCAGATTAGTAAGGGCTGAACCTGTAAGTATTATTATGATCTTGTTATAATATTGGTTATTTGGGAATAAATAAAGCCGTCTATTCCTTTTATATGTATTTTTACTATGGTGGAATCACTATAAACAGATGTACTTAATATTGTCACATAAAGAGCAACCATTATTCATTCTCTGGCTACTTCTCAATCTGCCCTGCTGGTATGAATGTTTCATTTAGCGGCACACATGGACACGGATGTCGACAATATAGATTTTCCGTGGAGCTTGAATATCCAATATCCAACTTCAAACCAATTTCACTGTGGTCGTTAGTGACCGGGTTAAGAAGATAGGCCGCTTCCTCCAGATTTAAAAAAACTAAAGATTTTTAGGTAGAATATTATTACCTTTACAGTTAATGTGTGTACTTGCAAGCTATATAATAATACACACTCACCAGTGGTGTTTTTTGGCCATAAAAATTCTTATACTTGTTTTTCCTTATATTGTCCAGCTGTTTTCATTTTTTTTGATTGCTTTTCTTTTTTTACCTCATGTTGTTGTACCTTCTTATTTTTAAAGACTCAGCTGTAACTGAATGTTGTAACGTTTGATTTACTAACTCAGATGTACAGTAACACTTTCTGCTCATGCTGAGTTACCTACATGTTGCTCCTTGTATTTTCTGACTGTGTTTTCATTTTCTTTTCACTCTAGAGTTGTTGTTAAATGATTACTTTCGGTAGACTTATTTTAATAGACCCGCCTGTAGCGTCTCCTCTGGGTTTTTCCTTAATATTCGTCAGCATTTCACTCTTCAGTTTAATTGCCAAGTTAGTTGGATCACTGGTGGCATTTACTGCTCATGCAGAGTTGTGTGCTCCGTTTTCTTTTTAGGTTGATTCCTCTAAACCTGTGTTTTTTCCTATTCTGGTTCTCAATCACACTGCCCAGCATGCATTCTGCAGTTCCACAATGCCTGCTAATCCGCCATTAATTAGTATCTGGGGTGAAAGCTGGGAAACATCTAAAACCTGTCGATATGTGTACCTTGAGCATCAGAGTTAGAAAAACCCTGATCTAAGATGGTGGTCAAATATTTCTATTTTACAGTATTGTTCAGTTGGTTCCTTCTGCGATTTCCTTAGGTGACTAGTTTACTTGAGTCAGGGTAGATGTTTTTTTCTTATGTCCCTACACTTTCAGTATCAGCTTGTTCCTTTTGGGCCCTTCTTTTGGATGTGTGGAGTGCACATCCTGAATATTCTCATCCTGCACTTTGTTTCTATGCTTTTCTACCTTTATCTTAAATTTTCCAGCTCTTGTGGGGGTTCTCCAGGAGGAGCATTGGCTTTTGTTATTATCCCCATTCTGGCAAGCAAAGATTTTGTTTCCTCTGCTGCAAAGACTTTGCTCTGGCTTGCTGATGTGCCATTCCTCCAGGGCGAATCTCCTCTCCTAACTGTGGGGTCTGCTTTCAGCTATGGTTTTGGCCACAAAACACAGGTTAGTGAACACAAAAATCTGACAGGGGATGATTGTGAACGGGTGAATAACTAATCTGGTTTTACAGTTCAGTCCGTGCCTAGAGAACAAGGTTGATTCAGCCGGTCGCAACAGACACTGCCAGAGAGTTCCAGATGCTGAAGACTTGAAGGCTATAGAACTTGCAGTAGGTCAGACCAAAGCAGATGGAAGAAGGCAGGATAATCCAGGTTGAAGTCAGGAGGCAGATCCAGGTTCAGTCCACAATAAGAATCTAGCAAGTGTCCAAAGACAGGTCAGGCAAGCAGCTTAGAACAGGGACAGACACGCTCAGAGGTCCAAAAGCAAAATGGGTCAGGATAAAACAATCAGAACACAATCAGCAATGATAGAAAAATGTGCAAGATTATCATTGAGTGCTTGAAGCTTCACCCAGTCAGTCTTATGAAATTCACGTGTATAGAAGTAACTTGTTCTTTTTTACAAAGATTTTAACTTAATAAAATCTTCAAGAAGTGCCATAAGTTCATATTTTATACTGTTAAATATCTTTACTCAATGAAATGCCTTCTGGAAATCAATTAAATGAGCAAAACCTTTTTTCTCCCCTTCATATAGTCTAGTCCTCATAGCTGATAATAAAGTATTAACTATAAAAGCCTTATCTGTAACCAATGAACTTGGTACAAAGACTACTCAATATGACTATTTAGTATCTCTTCCAGTGCTTGTTTTAATTGTTTATATGACATGTAAAGATTTACAAAGTCCCTAGTCATATGTTATCCGTCTATAGGTATGACATTTTCAGAACTCATGACCCACAATTAGAAAGAATTCTGGAAAAAATATGTTAACACAAAGTTATGTTCAAATCACAAATTTATTATAGTATTTCTATTGAAAGAGCATTAAAAAGCATCCATACTAAACGTGCACATACGGAAAACTTCCAAAAATAGTGAACAAAAAAGACCCTGATTTATAAAATGTGTATGTGCATAAACAAAACCATGCAAAGGATCATAATCTTGATGAAATAACTGCACAAACTATATTTTGAGGTGTACTTCCTAGCTTAAAACATATTAAAGCTACTTTTCACCAACTTATCACAGCAAATATAGCCTAACAAAGCCACTCTTCCATTGAACAGAAGACCCGTACAAGCATCAGATGCATCAAAAAGTCTTGCAGCATATCTCGAGCAGCAATAGTAGCGCATCTTGAAGTTTCTGAGAAGGGGGTGTCATGATCGGTTTAGGGATAAACCCACATGCAGAACACCACTGGAGACTTGGTAAAAGATTTAACAGAGTTTATTAAAGGTTTCACACAATGACATGAACTAGACTCAGGTTGTGGTCCGGGCAGGATTCTCAGGCGTCTGCAGAGACGGATAGTTTGGTTAGCTTGGTTTGCAGATTAGTTAAATGAGTTTTCAGATGTTTCAGTGGATACCTTGAAGAGGTCCAGGCTTAGTTCTGAGAGAGGGAACCGGTTGGGTCCAGAGACTGTAATGAAAGGACTGGTAATGACAGGTTTTAACTGGGAGACATGGAATGTAGGGTGGATACGTAGAGAAAGTGGCAGGTGCAGGCGGACAGCAGAGGGATTGATGATCCGATCCACCCTGTAAGGACCGATGAACCTCGGGGAAAGTTTTCTGGACATACGTTTCAGAGGTATGTCACGGGTTGACAGCCAAACCTCTTGGCCAGGGGTGTAGCTTGAAGCCGGACGTCTCTTCGAGTCAGCAAACCTCTTGGTCGAGACTGAGGAACGGGTGAGGGTGGCAATGGTCTCCTTCCAGATGCGTTGGGAACGACGGATGTGATGATGGACAGATCTTACTGTTATTTCTCTCTCGTCTGCTGGAAAGAGTGGAGGCTGATACCCTAAAGACACTTGGAAAGGGGACAAACCAGTGGAGGCAGATCTGAGGGAGTTGTGCGCATATTCAATCCAGGTTAAGAACAGACTCCATTCGGAAGGATTGTTAGAGGTCAGGCAGCGGAGAGTGGACTCGAGTTGCTGGTTCATCCTCTCCGTCTGCCCGTTTGATTGAGGATGGTAACCAGAAGTTAGAGAGGATTTACAGTTCAGAGCCGAACAGAAAGCTTTCCAGACCTGCGAGATGAACTGGGGACCACGATCTGAAAGGATTTCCTGAGGGATACCATGGAGGCAAAAAACGTGCTTCACCAGAAGCTGAGCCGTCTGGAATGCAGTAGGGAGCTTTCTGAGGGGAACCAAATGACAGGCCTTGGAGAATCGATCAACTATGGTTAGAATCGTAGTCATACCTCGAGAAATCGGAAGACCGGTGACAAAATCAACAGCAATATGTGACCTGGGACGGGTAGGAACCGGTAGAGGATGTAACAGGCCAGAAGGTGGTTGGTTAGAGGTCTTGTTTCGGGCGCAGATGGGACAAGCCAGCACGTACTCCTTAACGTCTTTATGTAAGGACGGCCACCAAAATCGCCTGCTTATGAGGGCGATGGTTCTGCTCACTCCAGGATGGGCCAAAAATTTCGCTGCGTGCATCCACTGGATGAGGCGGGATCTGACGGAAGATGGGACATACATTTTATTAGGAGGACCATTACCTGGGTCAGGTTCTGAGGCCAGGGCAGAGTTGATCAAATCAGTAATCTCCCAGGAAACGGCTCCTACAGTACATGAGGCGGGAAGAACAGGTTCAAGTGTCTCGGGTTGATCGGACGAATACAAACGAGAGAGAGAGTCGGGCTTGACGTTCTTGGAACCAGGTCTGTATGAAATAATGAGATTGAATCGTGAAAAAAATAAAGACCACCTAGAATGCCGTGGGTTGAATCTTTTTACAGACTGAATATAGGCCAGGTTCTTGTGGTCTGTCCAAACCAGTACTGGATGCTCAGCCCCCTCGAGCCAGTGTCTCCATTCCTCCAGGGCGAGCTTAATGGCCAGAAGTTCTCGGTCTCCAACGTCATAATTTTGCTCGGCTGGAGAGAGTCTGCATGAATAGAAAGCACAAGGATGAGTTTTCTGATCTGAATCTGACTGCTGAGATAACACAGCTCCAACACCGGAATCAGATGCATCAACCTCAAGGATGAACTGCTTCGTTGGATCTGGCTTGACCAAAATGGGGGCACTGAAAAAGAGTTTCTTTAATTTAATAAAGGCCTCTTCGGCTTCAGGAGTCCATTGAAAAGTTCTCTTAACAGAAGTAAGAGCTGTGAGAGGTAGAGCTGTCTGACTATAATTTTAATGAATCTCCTGTAAAAGTTTGCAAAACCAAGAATTCACATTTTTCGGCTTTCACAAAAAGTTTATTCTCCAGCAGTCTCTGAAGGACTAAACGAACATGTTTTTTGTGGTCAGAGAGGTTCTTGGAGTAAATCAAAATATCATCGATGTAAACAAAAACAAAAATGTTCAAAAAATCTCTGAGGACGTCATTAACAAGAGCTTGGAAACAGGCAGGAGCGTTAGTGAGGCCAAAAGGCATGACCAGATACTCGAATTGCCCTAAGGGGGTCTTAAAAGTTGTTTTCCATTCATCCCCTTCTCTTATTCTGAGGAGGTGGTAGGCGTTTCTTAGATCGAGTTTGGTAAACACTGTAGCACCTTGAACAGGTTCAAAAGCAGAAGCCAGTAATGGTAGGAGATATTTATTTTTAACAGTGATCTGATTTAAACCTCTGTAATCTATACAGGGGCGCAGGGACCCATCCTTTTTTCCCACAAAGAAAAAACCAGCACCGAGAGGGGTTGAAGATGGACGAATTATTCCAGCAGCCAGGGATTCATTAATGTATTTTTCCATAGTTTCTCGTTCTGGTTTGGAAATATTATACAGCCTGCTGCTGGGAAGAGGGGTTCCAGGTAATAGATCTATGGCGCAGTCATATGGTCTGTGAGGTGGAAGAGACGTCGCACTGACCTTACTGAAAACTGGAGCCAGATCATGATACTCAGGGGGAACAGAAGTAAGGTCAGGAGAGTCCATCTCCCCCCTACCTCTAGGGGACTGAATAGTTGGAGCCGCAGAACGAAGACAGGATTCGTGACAGGAAGTTGACCAGGATTCAATGTGGCGTTCAGCCCAGTTGATGTGGGGCATATGACGTTCCAACCATTCGAATCCTAGCACCAGGGGAGAACAAGCTGAAGGAAAAACAAAAAATGTCAGCATCTCCCGATGGTTTCCAGAGATCAACAGTTCCAAAGGTTGTGTTTGATGAGTAACTTGATTTAGCTTTTTTCCATCGATGGCAGAAACTCTGAGGGGTTTAATTAATGGAACAGTCTCAATCCTTAACTGCTGGACCAGTTCAGCATCAATCACGTTTCTTTCACAACCAGAGTCGATGAATGCTGACAGGGTGAGATTCTGGTTAGCAAAAAACAGAGTAGCTGGTAACAACAAATGAGGAGTTTTTTCAGATCTTAGGTGGCCCGTCAGACTCCTCACATCCTCTGACGGGCCCAGGCTTTTGATTTAGCCGGGCAAGAAGCAATAAAATGTCCCGTCTCACCACAGTACAGGCACAGTTTTGCTTTGAATCTTCGTTGCCTTTCTTCAGGAGATAGCCTGGTGTATCCAATTTGCATGGGTTCGCCCTCAGCTCCTTCAGAGGAAGAAAAATGAGAGATCTTGACAGGAGCTGGGCGAGTCAGATCCTTTGACCTCGGCTTGGAACTGGGTTCTGGGCAACCAGAAAGAACAGAAGCATTATCAAATGCAGGGGTTGAAACAAAATTTTTTCGGTCTTTCTGCCTTGAGAGATTTCTAGTCCGAAGTCTGTTATCCAACCTGATAGTCAGACTGATTAAATCCTCCAAACTAGCTGGTTCGTCTAATGTGGCGAGTTCATCTTTAATGTTGTCATTCAGGGCCTTAAAGTAAGCATTCTTAAGTGCGCACTCGTTCCAACCTGAGGCTGCAGCTTTAACCCGGAAGTCAATGGAAAACTCAGCTACTGTTGAATTTCCCTGTTTCAAATTTAGCAGGGCTCGGGAATCAATGGTTTTATCAGTCATGGTTGAAAACCTGAGAGAACTCAGAGATGAATTCAGAAAAAGTACATGAAAAACTGGACTCAGAAGAGAACCTTGCCTCCGCCCATTCAAGAGCTCATCCAGAAAGCTGAGAGAGAACGAAAGAAATCTTCTTTCTGTCATTGGGAAAACTACCAGGTGAGTGTTAAAAAAATAAATGACACTGAAACAAAAATCCTTTACACTCCCTTTGATTACCTGAAAATCTTTCAGGAGGACTCGGACGTAATTCAGGAAATGACGTCACAGACGGTGACCTGAGTGGCGGAAGTGGTTCCGGAACCGGACGGGCTGCATTTCTGACTGTGTTTTCATTCTCTTTTCACTCTAGAGTTGTTGTTAAATGATTACTTTCGGTAGACTTCTTTTAATAGACCCGCCTGTAGCGTCTCCTCTGGGTTTTTCCTTAATATTCGTCAGCATTTCACTCTTCAGTTTAATTGCCAAGTTAGTTGGATCACTGGTGGCATTTACTGCTCATGCAGAGTTGTGTGCTCCGTTTTTTTTTTTAGGTTGATTCCTCTAAACCTGTGTTTTTTCCTATTCTGGTTCTCAATCACACTGCCCAGCATGCATTCTGCAGTTCCACAATGCCTGCTAATCCGCCATTAATTAGTATCTGGGGTGAAAGCTGGGAAACATCTAAAACCTGTCATTATGTGTACCTTGAGCATCAGAGTTAGAAAAACCCTGATCTAAGATGGTGGTCAAATATTTCTATTTTACAGTATTGTTCAGTTGGTTCCTTCTGCGATTTCCTTAGGTGACTAGTTTACTTGAGTCAGGGTAGATGTTTTTTTCTTATGTCCCTACACTTTCAGTATCAGCTTGTTCCTTTTGGGCCCTCCTTCTAGATGTGTGGAGTGCACATCCTGAATATTCTCATCCTGCACTTTGTTTCTATGCTTTTCTACCTTTATCTTAAATTTTCCAGCTCTTGTGGGGGTTCTCCAGGAGGGGCATTGGCTTTTGTTAATATCCCCATTCTGGCAAGCAAAGATTTTGTTTCCTCTGCTGCAAAGACTTTGCTCTGGCTTGCTGATGTGCCATTCCTCCAGGACGAATCTCCTCTCCTAACTGTGGGGTCTGCTTTCAGCTATGGTTTTGGCCACAAAACACAGGTTAGTGAACACAAAAATCTGACAGGGGATGATTGTGAACGGGTGAGTAACTAATCTGGTTTTACAGTTCAGTCTGTGCCTAGAGAACGAGGTTGATTCAGCCGGTCGCAACAGACACTGCCAGAGAGTTCCAGATGCTGAAGACTTGAAGGCTATAGAACTTGCAGTAGGTCAGACCAAAGCAGATGGAAGAAGGCAGGATAATCCAGGTTGAAGTCAGGAGGCAGATCCAGGTTCAGTCCACAATAAGAATCTAGCAAGTGTCCAAAGACAGCTCAGGCAAGCAGCTTAGAACAGGGACAGGCACGCTCAGAGGTCCAAAAGCAAAATGGGTCAGGATAAAACAATCAGAACACAATCAGCAATGATAGAAAGCTCTCACAACAATGACTTGATGTGCAAGATTATCATTGAGTGCTTGAAGCTTCACCCAGTCAGTCTTATGAAATTCACGTGTATAGAAGTAACTTGTTCTTTTTTACAGAGATTTTAACTTAATAAAATCTTCAAGAAGCGCCATAAGTTCATATTTTATACTGTAAAATATCTTTACTCAATGAAATACCTTCTGGAAATCAATTAAATGAGCAAAACTTTTTTTCTCCCCTTCATATAGTCTAGTCCTTATAGCTGATAATAAAGTATTAACAATAAAAGCCTTATCTGTAACCAATGAACTTGGTACAAAGACTCAATATGACTATTTAGTATCTCTTCCAGTGCTTGTTTTAATTGTTTATATGACATGTAAAGATTTACAAAGTCCCTAGTCATATGTTATCCGACTATAGGTATGACATTTTCAGAACTCATGACCCACAATTAGAAAGAATTCTGGAAAAAATATGTTAACACAAAGTTATGTTCAAATCACAAATTTATTATAGTATTTCTATTGAAAGAGCATTAAAAAGCATCCATACTAAACGTGCACATACGGAAAACTTCCAAAAATAGTGAACAAGAAAGACCCTGATTTATCAAATGTGTATGTGCATAAACAAAACCATGCAAAGTATCATAATCTTGATGAAATAACTGCACAAACTATATTTTGAGGTGTACTTTCTAGCTTAAAACATATTAAAGCTACTTTTCACCAACTTATCACAGCAAATATAGCCTAACAAAGCCACTCTTCCATTGAACAGAAGACCCGTACAAGCATCAGATGCATCAAAAAGTCTTGCAGCATATCTCGAGCAGCAATAGTAGCGCATCTTGAAGTTTCTGAGCAGGGGGTGTCATGATTGGTTTAGGGATAAACCCACATGCAGAACACCACTGGAGACTTGGTAAAAGATTTAACAGAGTTTATTAAAGGTTTCACACAATGACATGAACTAGACTCAGGTTGTGGTCCGGGCAGGATTCTCAGGCGTCTGCAGAGACGGATAGTTTGGTTAGCTTGGTTTGCAGATTAGTTAAATGAGTTTTCAGATGTTTCAGTGGATACCTTGAAGAGGTCCAGGCTTAGTTCTGAGAGAGGGAACCGGTTGGGTCCAGAGACTGTTGGTTCAGCAGAGTGCTAAAGCAGCAGCAGCGTCTAGCTTCTGACTTCCAGTGAAAGACCTTGGTTGGAGTGATCAGCTCTTTCCCTAAGAACAGCAAGTGGATTCCAGAGTGGGAACTTCAGGTTTGGCTCTCTAGGGCAGGCAGGCAGGTTTCTGGTTAAGCTCATCCAGAGCTTCTCTCGAGAGATTGGTTTCCTAGGAGCGAGAAGACAGAGGGAGATTAGAATAAGGTTTCTCTAGGAAGAAAAAGATTAGTAAATTCAAAGGCTCAGGTTCGCTAACCAAACTTGGCTAACACCGCGACGTAGAAGGAAGGTCTGGCAGCTGCTTATAAAGGCCGGTCTCCTGATGAGCTGATGAACGTCAGCTGTGCTGGAGGGCTCCAGCCCAGGAGGATCCACAGCGCACTCTGCTGGAGAAGGTGGAGAATCTCCAGATCCCAACAGGGGGAGAAGCACATCATGAGCATTTCAGCTTTTGAGGCTTCAAAACTAGTTCATGCTGGAAACGGACAATCTGAACTTCTGCTGCTTGATGTGTCATATAAACTACAAACAGTAGTAGAAAATCCCTGAGGCCGGTTTGAGAGAGCTGGGGATTCTTATTGATGGCTTGATGCGAATATGTTGGGGTCTGTGCGACTCTGAAAGCTTTCTTGATAAAAACCTATTAAACTACTTTTTACCTACTTATCTTTGCAAATATAGCCTAACAAAGCCACTTTACCATTGAAAACAAGATCAGAACAAGCATTAGATGTATCTGTACACTCTTAACTATGATGCTCTTGTGTCGCATCTGACCTTAATGTGGACAAGCATCAAAGATGAAGCAGCAGACTCTTCTTTGCTGCTCAAATCTCTTTTTGTGATTTGAGACCACAGTCAGCCAGGATCAGAGAGAACACCACTGATGTCATCATCCTAAGGACAGGCTTTTCTCAGGGCAGTGTCCTAACCCCCTGCTCTTCATTCTGATGACACACAACTGCGTCCCCAGCTTCACCACCAATCACATTGTGAAGTTTGCAGACAACTGCACGGTGGTCAGCCGCACCAAAATCCTGGGGGTGCACATCACAGACAACCTCACCCAGACTGTAAACAACACCTCACTGATCAAAAGGGCACAAAAGTGCTTGTACTTCCTGCAATGACCCCTCACACCCCCCACCATGGACTCTTCTCCCTGCTGCCCCGTGTGAATAGGCTTTGCATTATTTTAATGCAGGCCCAAGGAATTCTACAACTGTTTCTTCTCAACTGTCATCAGTTTGCTGAACTTTTAAAAAAACTTTAAATCATGTCACAGACTGCATCACACTCATAACACCAAACCAAAGATACTGCATATTAGCACCATATATATTAATGCTCTGAACTTCCATAACAATGAATTTTTTTTTTTTGCATGTTGTTTCTCCCATACCGTTTACATTTGACTGCTGCACTTTATGGAATGGAAATGTTCTTTTACTGCCTGGAAAGCTGTACAAAATTTAATTTATTAAATATAGCTGTTGTAAGGAAGAGTAACTCTAGCGATCAAGTCAGTGTTGTTTTTATTCTGATCCTGACCTGTTTTCTGCTTTGGATATTCAAGTTTTTGCCTTGTCTTTGTCTGCTCTGTCTGTTTTTGACTTTTAACTGTTTTTCCTGGTTACCGATTCTGGACTGTTTAACTGACGGATTTTCCCATGGACACTGTTGCTCACTCAGAGTCAGCTGGCGTCAGCTTATCTGCACCCTGGGTTCTGGAAGCAGCCATGGCTGCAAACTTTGACCTCAGGTCAGTGAATTTTGCTCCAAGTCCTGATCAGCCCTACATTCCCGTCACTGCCCTGTGTTTCCTATCTCTGCAAAGTATCTGCCATGCTGATTCCCAGCCACTTGTTGTAATTCTGCTGTTTATTATAAATAAATCCTGTTGAAAATCGTCCTGGTCTGTCTGTCTGATTATTGGGTCCTAGTTTCTGAGGTCATTGCACGGTTCATTTTAGTTACTTAAACTAGAAGGAGCAAATCAGACTATTTGCAAATCGATGAAGAGAGAGGCATGCAAAGTAAAGTGTTTTACCTAAGCTAATGGCTCCCAGACCTGTTTCAGACCGTTCAATAGTTCCAATAAATGTTTGTTCACATCATTCAACCCCCTCTTTTATTTGATCCTCACTTAGGCTCACCTCCATTAACTTTTCTTTCCTAAAGGAATTTTTATCATAATTAAAAGAAATCATTCTTCTGCAAATCCATTTGTTTCTCTGGAAATGGATTTAGTGTTATTCCCCCTGACAAAGCCTTAAAGCTGTTTTGGTTATCTCTTGACAATGTAGACAAACAGTGCATGTGGGAAGTGTGCGCCTACTGTAGCTTACAGTGTGTGTAGGCAGTGGCATAGGACAAAAAAAGAGCTAGGCCTTTTTGCACATAATAAAATTCAGAAATTCCTAAATTTTAATCCCTCTGCATGTTAGGAATCTGCCAACACTCATTGTAATCATACTTTATGTAATGTCTGTATCTGTTTTTTTAGTAATAGAGATAAAACATTATTGAACATCATAAACCCTAAAATATCTTTTTTTTATAGATCCAAAGGTAGGGAACTAATTTAGAGGTTTAATTAGGGTCATGTTACTGCATTAAGATTTTTTTATTTGACATTAATTTTTTTATTGTAACTATTTTCAAAATTGTTTTAAGTTGTTGCGATTTCAAACTATGTTTAATCATTAGAGTAATGCAAGTGTCAGAAAAGCATATGTTATAATACAATATTAAGCTGCTCCCCTTTTCAACAAGAGGGTTATTCACAGTATATTAGCTGTTCCTAGGACTGAGCTCCTCTTGACTGAGATGCTTAATGCTTTATTTCTTGAGGTAACTGTTGTAGCCACTACTCCAGTGTGGGTATAACTGCCCCAAGTGCTTCGATAACAGCAGACGCAACAGTTCCCTTCAATTGCCAGTGTCAGGGTTTGGTTGTGGTAGAGGACCCAAATGCAGAGCAAGAGAGGCAGAACTATGGAGACATCTGGGGGAAACCAAACACGAGGAGCCAGGGAGAGACGAGGAACGTGGGCAACAGCACGGGAGGACAGCAAATACAAGGAACCAACAAAGAGTGAGAGCAGAGGGAGAGCATAAATAGCAGAGAGAGACAAAGGGAGGGTTAACGAGCTGACAAGGAACAGGTGTGAGAGGAGACAACAAGGGAGCCAAGGGGAAAGGAACATACACACACACACAAGAGGGCAAAAGAGGACAACAGAAAAACATGAGAACTAATATAAATCTAGAAATACAACAAAACTGGAATTAAACCAATAAATCTAGAAAACAAGGAGCAAAGAAAAGAACAGCAGAACCAAGACCATGACAGCCAGAGTCTTTCTTGGTCTTTGCTCAGCCCTTCGTGTCTCTGCAGTTTCTTGTGTTCTTTTTTTCCAGATGTTATCTTCATTTGTCTAATGTTTAATGTCAAATTGCTGTTGAAGACAGTTAAATGTTTAACTTGTGCTAAAACCTCACCCCACTGCTGATATGCCATATATCGCCTTCTATAAGATTTTTCCTTGAATTTACTGATTCTGATAGACTTGTTAGTGTTTCAACTCTGTTCTTTTATTCATGAGGGAGAGTTCTCAGAATGATGTAAAAAAGGAGAAAAAGCATCTAGTATCATTAATAAGCAATAAATAATGGAATTTATTCCAGTCAAGTATAACTAAATCATTGTAATGAAGTATACAGTAATACAGATAATCAATTTACCTCAGGCTCAGACCACTGCCCAAAAAACAGGGGCCCCAAAGAAAGGTTTTCCCACCTATTTATCCTAAAAACTACACCCCCATAAGGATCTATCTGGCTCTCCCAAAAGTCTAAAGCTTCTTCCTGCAACCATCCCCGAGCCACAGAGTTTCCACCAACTAAGGAAATAACGGAAACCCACAAGGTATCCCACACATATGGTTCTTATTATATAAAAAAACAGCTTTAAGTGTTGGAATGTCCGTTAAATTGACTTTCAAGTCTCCAAGAGTCAACACAGTATGTCCCCAGACAGATAAAACAGAAACTTGGTAGCCCAACGTGAAGCAGGCTGCAGGATGTCACAAATATACAATGAGCAGAAACTTAAATCAGAAATTAACCTTTTAGATTAAATTAACCTTCAATTTCAGTACTTTTGCTTAAGTGCACAACATGAAAACGTGGCTTGGGAATAAAAACTCATTAGCAAGCCTCAATGAATCTCCACTTCTACACATCCTTCCACCCCCAACATCCAGTCAAACAGAAACAACAGATCAATGTTACGAGGACAAAATGAATTGGTTGTGTGTCATCATGATAGCTCTAATGCGCTAAATGACAAAGACAGATATAAATCAGGGTTTTGAAGATAAAATTTGGTTAAAAAACAAATATAAAGTTGCACCCTTTTTAAAAGAATCTATTTTAGTTTTTGTAGTTGCACTTAATTTCACTGGAATAGACACGTTTTATTATAATAAGGTTTTGCAGTTATGATTAAGCAGAAGGAGGAGGATAATATAAATGGATTTTACAGAACCAGATCAATGAGGTTTAAGCAGACAAACTGGAATGATTATGTTGTTTACGTACATACCGAAGCATAAGATGAAGCTCAAACAACAACTATACACTATGTCTCACAAAAAGCTTTAGGTGCTGTACCGTATAGACATCCTCAGTGCAGGAAGGAGCACCAGCACAGGTCTTTCATCTCCACTGTCAGTTGTACTGTAATATAGCATTCAATAACGTGTTTGTTTCCAAATACCTGCAATCATGATCTGTTAGCACAATCACCTCCACTAATATTATAGATATACCTGTAATCCATTAATTTGCACTGGTAAATAAATGGATAACATAATATCATTGTTTTCATATTTGTTTTTGAAAATTTCCATTTCCATTCCATTTATTATTTCGTAAAGTTTTTTTTGTTAATTATATCTTAACTCTCTGCAGCTCATGTTTGTGTTACCAAATTATTCTGTATCGAGTGAATTTCGGCATTCTGACATAAATAAAGGTAATCTTATCTCATTTCATCTAATCTCATCTTGTAAGTCTTTTCACGTAAAAAATAAAACAAAAAACGAAATGAAGGAAAAAAAAATCAAGTTTGTTGTATTAGGAAATTCTTAGAGTAATAATAATGTTTCCAGAGACTGGATTCTGACTCTTTTTACATTTATTTTATAGTCTCGGTGGACCATTACGTATAGGTCTAATGCATTACCCTAAATCGACAAGTATCCATTATATTCAGGTGTTAAAGCAGCTCAGTAATGGCTATATAACCCTAACACTATTAGATAATAAACAGTTGAAGCTTTTTTTTTCTCTGCAAGAGGACACAGTTGCTTCAAGCCCAGGGTTATTTGCATTTTAGCAAATTCTGTTGCCCTTGTCACTAACACTGTTATCACATGATAATATTGTGCTTTCCAGCCATACTCCAAACACATAATTTCTTAATTAGCTTACTGCAGCGTTGCTAAGCAATTTCAATTGTACCAGCAGGAAGAGAAGTTCTGAAAGCAATAATTTTAATCACAGAAAAATCCCATCACTATTTGGTTCAAAGGGATGTGAACATGGTAATAATTTCTTGAAGAGTTTTGCGAGGCATCCTACCTTAGGAGGAACTCCTATTTAGATTCATATTTTAATGTTTTCAGAATGGAAAATTGAATGAGAATTATGGGCTTTGTAGAAATAGCACTCAGACATAAGCAGATTAGGTTGAAGCCTGAGAGATAGATGGATGGAACACATTTCCATCCTCAGTAAATCAGTGCTCCCTTCAGGACTGCCCTCCCATGTGGTTTGTAGAGTGGGAAGCGAATAGTCAGTCTCGACTCAGGCCATTTTTAGCTTGTTCTGCACCAGTGCCACCGTGATTCGACACTTGGTGAGCAGAATAGTGATCAATCCCTCCACCTAGGAATGGAAACGGACAGCCATAACCACAGATATTACAGCTATGGAGAACTTACTGCACCGTTACTATGGCAACAAGGCATAGGCGGTGGGTAGGGAGGGTGTTAGTGTTGGCTCTCACACATTGGTTGCTGGTGGTTTGGTGCAATGGTTTAGCCCAGCTTTTTATGCACCTTGATCTAGGAGAGGCTCATTGGATTTATGATGAAAAAACAAGCAAAGAATGTTGCAAAAAAAAAAAAAAAAAGCTTTTAAAAAACAACCTTTTTTATATTTACCATCATAACCATGTGAAGATTTTATAACAGAATCATTCTGTTCATCTTTTAACCTGAAAATGCCTTTTTCTTTTACCGTCCTGATTTTTTGCGAAAACCGACATAAAAAATTTGTAGTACCTTTTAGTTGATTTATTTTAAAATCAGTTGATAAAAAAATATTGAATTGAGCATTATTCCACTGATAATGACACATTATTAACATTTATAAATCTGTTGCATGTTTTTTACACCTTTTGAGTATTTCCAAGAGCAGTGTCTCAGTGAAGCTTCTTCTGTCCCCCTACAATCTGAACCCTGGGGGAATGTATGCAACATTGACACATTCAGCATCAATCAGTCTCAAGTTAAATTAGTACAAAAACATATCTTCTCACTATTTCCCATAGTGAGTATGCACTATGCTCAGTAACATCAGAGCCCAGAAAATATTCATTATAGAGAACATACAAGCAGAAACCTTAACACAAACACACAGATGCTTATACACACACGTTCAGAACCTTAGCCCCACCCCCACTACTAAGACTTTCTCTTGAGGGCTCTCTCTCACAAAGATGCATTGTTGCCCTAGAAATGGGAAAAACCATCTCAACAGAAAAAATTATTTACATTTTCCCTGTAAGTAGCACCCCACCTTAAAAAATTATCACCTGCCAATGATCACCTTTTATTTACATCATTGTGGGTGTTTCACAACTGTACTTTCTCACTCAGCAATGTCAGGGTGCAGCCACCCTCCTGACAGGTGTACTATAATGCCTTCTATTCATTGCAAAAGTTTTGAACCTTTAATCTTGTTTCAGCACATTGGAGAAGTTATTTTAATGTAAAAGCAAAATGAAAAGACAGCAGGGAGCAAAAGCTACAGACAGCAAAACATAATGATTTACTGTGCATGTTAGACCATTGTTTATTCTAATTAAAGCTTTGTCATGGTTGGCAGTGATAATCACAAATATAATAAGGAAGTTCTGTTTCCTGATGCCCTTTTTTTCATATTCTTCTCCTCCAAACTAAAGGCTGTCTACAAGAGCATCCTCTGATGAGTCTCAGCAAGGTTAGCAGGTGCTAACGTCTGTCTAGGATGTTCTCTTCATCAGTGGATTAGGCCTACATACTGACTGAATCCCAAAGCACTTACCCTTAACTATCTAGTGTCACTCCCAATGAAGCACACTCCCAACTGTGGAAGGCGCCTTTATTAACGATGGTGGTGGTGGTGGTGGGGGGTACTGTAAACTTGAATGGGACAGCCTCTCCCCGGAAAGCATTTATTGATATGGCAACACAGTGAAGTGAAGCCCCATTACCATGGCTGTAGCTCTGTGAAGCCGGGTGACATAAAAACCAACATTTGCCCCTTTCTTAAAACTAATGTATATGGCAAAATAAAAATAATTTCAGAGAGGACCTTCCCTTTTGGAATTAACAATTGTTTTTCATATATCTTACTTGGGGTTTTGTGGGGCAGTGTGATAAAGATGCAGCAAACCAGTGGACATTTGGATTAAAGTCTTTCCCTGTCATTAGGTTGCCATTACAGCCTCTGCCAAATACTAAAGTCTGCCCTGATGCAAACTTGCTATTTAAGGGCTAAATGGTCCACTCACCCTACCTAATATGAACTTTGGGACAATCGTTGATATGGCAGACCCTCTGCATGAACTTGCAAACAAAGGGTTAGTGCTTAAGGACTGTTTATCATCCTCTCTTACCTCCAGCACAGAACCTGGTGTGTTACTGCCCACTGCCCAACATTGGTGCTTTCTGCACGGCTAGATTTAAAAGAAGGACCCATAGGGCTGGGAAGGGTAATGGCAGATCTAAACTTAAGGATCTGGGAGGCTGGGGATTTCCTAAATATTAAACAATCATCATATTGACTAAATAAGATAAAAGTGCCCACTGTTATATTCAAACCTGCACAAGAACGACATGTGATGTTATGCAATAACTTTATATCAGGAAATGAGAGCAGCAATAACGTCTGCTGGGATGGCTATGCCATTGAATGAAATAAAAAATGATTCCATCTTAAAAACCAAATCAGCACAAATTACAGTTTTACCTGCACAAATCTAGTAGCACTGAAAAAGGAGATATTGTACTTAATAGGGGGGATAGTCATACTCTGGATGACCTTAAAAAATAATCTTTAAAATTTCTGAAACAACAGTAGTACAGATGACCATTTTATGTAATTTTTTACAAATGATCAATTTAACTGCACTAACAAAGTATTACCTATTCAGTCTATTTGCTGAGTTTTTTTTCACATGGGTGGTGTGTTAGCTTCACATAGCTCCTTCAATTTGAGCTTCAGCTATGTAGTGTAAATACTGTGCATCTAAAATGCAGAGCTTTGAACTCCCCGTGGTGCTGGTGGAAATCAACAGGTAAATACAACTATAAATGTCACTAAATGAAGTCCTAAGAAAACATTTTATTCAACACATCAATACTAGTAGGGCTGTGCTTTTGGAAGTTGAAAACTAAAAGAAATGTTGCAAGCTAAAACAATTACGATTACTATTACATGTATTTGACTTTTAATTATTTTGAGGCCTAATCAACACAAGTTCACCGAACATGCGTTATCATGGCAACGTCAAGCAAGCTAGTAGTCACCGAGTTATCACACTTGCAGCAGCAGACTAGTAAATTTACATGGTCTAATAACAGAAACGCATTTCAGATTTTTTGGAAAATCAACACCAGTGAAGAAGAACACCAGTAGCCTACTGCAACCACAACAATGGAGAGCAGTGGAGTGAGGAGACTGTCCACCCACCTCTGATGACAAGCCCTTCCAGCCAACATCCAGTTCCAAATTTCCTGAACGGCTTGGTGGTAATGAAAGTCATAGTCATCATATATGTAGAGGCCTCATTGGACGCTGTCGGCAGCAAGGCCAACGTGACCAGAGGGCGGCAATCTCGGGTCGGACCACAGTAATTTTAAAATTTGTTTTGGTCTTTTTTGAGGGGTTGTGACATGTAAGAGATAATTGTAAAAATATCTCTGACTAATCTTTCATGTGATAAAAAAGAGATCTAAGGTGCCTCGTATTCATTCTGACCGCAGCTGTCTGAACTGTGGTCCGATCCAAGACGGCTGCCCCCTGGGCATGTCGACCAGCGTCCAATGAGGTATCTATGAATATAATGTCTATGATGAAACATTCTCACATTCTGTGGCAGCGGCTTGGTTTGCTAGATGACCGTGGCTGCTTTATGAGGAAGAGACTGATCATATTTTGTGTTTCATTTGTCTGAAAGCAGTGAAAAAAAGTCATACCAACAGACAAATTTATGAAAGACAAACCCTTTGTGAATGCTGGCTTTTCAAATGGACGTAAAGCCACTGAACTTTTTTTTTATTGTGAAGTTTAATTAATAGTGCATAGTCACCTGAGAACTGATTGATGATTAATGATGTCTGTGTGTTACAGACCCTGGTTTTGTGCACTGAATTGTATATGACAGTAAAGTAGTAAATCTCAATCTATTTATTTATTTTTACTGTTTGTATTTTAAATAGGCCCATAGCCTTATAGGTCTTTTGTCCAAAAAACAACAAAAAACTTTTTTAAAGCACCCCCTGTTCAAAATTACTTCCAGCAGGCCTAGACTTAAGAGGTTCATAACACTTATTCTTACAGCTGGGAGCTGTAATGAGCGACTATAGATTATCACTGGCAGCTATTGGCACTGAATGATAATAAAAATGAGACCTGATCCAGTCCCCTTCTTTTTGCCATTAGAGGCTGATTTCAGCACGGTCTAAATATTATTTTTTAATTCCAGAAAAAAGCGGCGGAGTATAATTGGGAGACTGAATTAAGACTAGGCTAATTAGCAGACAAGCAATGGAAGCATCTAGAAGATGGGGGCAACAAAGGGTAAAAAACAAATACATAAGAATCAAATACAAACTGAAACAGCTAGAATAACACAAAGTGGAAATTAAACCAAAGAAAACTCAAAAGAAAACTTAAAGGCACACTATGCAACATTTTTCAGTTAATTAATGTGTTCCATAACGTTTTGGATGATTAAATGAGTCATTTCAGGTTGAACAAACGTATTCTCGGCCGCCCTGGTGGTCTGTGGGGGAAATACCGCACTTGCAATTGCAGGAGCACCGACCCGCACCCACAGGCTCAGAAGTCTCGCGAGAGTCGGTCTTGCGGCTGAAGCAGCTTTGCTGCTCTGGCTGCGCGGTGCAAAAGTGTGTCTGACGCGCGCTGGGCGGAGCTTCACTATCCTTTCTCTGCCTTGCAGCTATATTTGCTGTGATCAGTGGGAATAAAGTAGTTTTAATATGTTTTTAAGTGAGAAAATACACCTGAAAACGTAATCAGTGCAGTCAGTTCATTCAGATTATAACCCTGCCTTCCAATATTTTTTCTGTCGGAGCCGCTCAGACCCCCACATACCAGCGGTGCGCCGACAGTAGGAATCCCTTCATCAGCAGCCTCTGGCCGGGTCGCGTCCTCGCGGTTCACCGCGGCAGCTGGTAGGTGTTTTTCATCTAAATAATCCAAACTGCAGGCAGCAGGATAATAAATGCCAACATATTCTGCCGGCAGATTTCTGCATTTTAAGTTAATTTAGGCGTCAATAAACTGTTTAAGAGGAGTGATAATAGTGCTCTGATCATCAGCGCTGTGTCTCTCTCCCTTCCAGCTCCCAGATCAGCTTCTCGGATCGGTTGACGCGGCGCGTCGAGCAGCAAAAATAAAAAAAAAACGCGCCGCGGGACCTTTTGCTGCGCCTTGACGCGGGTCAACCATTGACTTTGCATGTAAACTCGCTGCTTCTGTCGCGCCAGCTGCGTCCAGTCTGAACGCAGCATTAGTCATTCGTTGCGTTCGCCTGTCTGCTAAGCTCAAAACAACCGCACCTGGCTTGACGGAGAAACCAGGAGAACAGCTGAGCATATTTACGACAGTGCACTTTTACTTTCGCCCTCTGGGGGGAGCCTCGCTGGAAAATCAACACCGGTTGCATATTGTACCTTTAAATAGAAAAAAAAAACACAAAAAAAACCAATGACATTCATATACACACACTGCTACAGTGTACAGACTAAATCAGGAATGCACCCATACAGTACGTACAAGAAAATATGTTATTTTCTGTATGCATTAGCAATATTTAACTGGTTGATTTACTTTTATTTAGAATAGTTGGCCTTAATATAAAGATGTAGAGATATTATCCAAATCTCTACAGTAAGTATCGTTTGCATCATCATTCAAGTTATCCTTAGCGAAATTGCCCCTGCTAAATAAGCTTAAATTAGAGCTTTAATGTAAACACTCATCCACTGCTTGTTAAAACCTGTCCTGGTTTCCCTTCAAGCCTGATCATATGCTACTTATATATATATATATATATATATATATATATATATATATATATATATATATATATATATATATATATATATATATATATATACATCCTTGAATGATTTTCTTTTTCTAAAACATTTTTTGTAATTATGTGCATTGAACATATTTGTGTGCAATAAAAAGTGCTTTTTGGCAACTTGAAAGTGTGCATCATAGGATAAAACACTGTCTTGTTTACCTCATTTAGGAATCCTGTCCCTCGGGCATATGCACCTGATCCCTATCACTGGGCTCCCCTGTGTGACCTACAACACCTGCCATCTTCTGTCCCTTACTGACTGATTATGTCACTGGCACCTACTTCCTTGTATTTTAACAGGAACATCTTACATCAACTAGTCTCCTTGAGAATATAATAGGCTAGCATGGTATCTACTGATATCAAAGCATTTTTTTTCACTGTAATATGCTGCAGAAAAGCCTGACATTTACTGTTTAACTAGACTGTTTAACAACTGCTTTTTAGATGTCACATCTGAACAGATACAGATACAATAAATTTAAGAACATATAGGAATATGTGCAATGTAACACTCTTATCAAATTGACAAATTAAATGTCCAGTGGGTTAAGTTCTTGAAATGGTTTCTGTGTTTTTCAGCTACCTAACAATTCAATGACCCTTTTAAAATATATTTAAAATTAGTCATATTGACATGGTGTTAGTAACACGTAAAGTTATTTATATTTTAAAAGAAAGAATCACAAAGGAGATACTAATTATATAATATTCTATAATAAAGAGTACTAAATTATGATCATAAGTAAAACAAAAGGATTAAACCAGGCTAAACTGTAGGAGCAGAAAGGCACAATAAGGGGAAAATGAATGAAAGCAGAAAACAATCCAGACAGCCAATAAAGATTTTTCCTATTACCGAGGTATCACACACAGAGTTTCTCATAATGGGTCAAAAAGTGTGATAAGAAAAACTTCTGAGAACCCGATATTCACCCAGACTGTGTGCGTAAAACATTTATTGTCAGTTTCTGATGATGATACATGAAATTCAGGCAGCTAGACTGGTAAAGCAGACAGGTGATGGCCAAAACAGCCAGAACATAGAGGTGTTAGGCTTGAGGAGACGGATTAAGTTACATCCAACTGGTGACAGGCTTAAAGCTTGGTTTGAGCAGACTGGAGGCAGGTTGAACAAAGTAGGGGCAGATAGAGTAGTCCAGAGTGAGAAACCAATGAGAGTCCAGTAAGAGCAGGCTGAGTGAAGACACTCAGTCACAAGTTTAACATTAGAGAAGAACCAGTAAGGACAAGATGAGCACAGGATAAGAAGAAGGGTGGCAATGCAGAATGACACTGAGTAATCCTTATACTGTACAAACAAGGTGTAGACAATCTGTCAAAGAAAGGCACGAAGACGCAGGTATAACAGGTGTGATTCATCTGGACAATAAAATCAAGAGCAGAGCAGAGAAGTAAACAGACTAGAAGCTTCTACAGAGAAAGAAAAAAATAGCTGTTAAAAATGCCCAGTCAGATGTACAGCTAAACAATTTATTTATATATTTATGAAAAAAGCTTAAGATCAATCGCATTTATTTAAGTTATAAGACAGTGAGCAAGAATTGGTCAAAACCACATCTGAGAAACTGATGCAAGTCCCTTTTCAGTTAAGGCAATATCTTGAAGTTGACATTACAACAAAGGTTGTATTGCTGAGTTTTGTGAACTTTTTCACAAAATTTGTTCAATATTTTACTGTCATTCAACTGTCCTAAACATAACTTTATTCATGGTGTATTTTTTACTATCTCTTTGTTTTCTGCAATACTTTGGGTTTCCATGATTCGTGCTCAGAATTATATGTTACATTATATGTAGCAATTTGAATAATAAGAATAATGCTTTCCTTCCCCTCAATGTATATCCAACACCTCATTACAGTCAAGAATATGCACCTCATGTATCTTTCTATCTGTTACACATTCTTGACAGAACTTCTGCCAACATCTTAAGTTGGCTTTGGGTTTTATGTAATTGCATATTTCTTTTCTCCTTAAATGTTCAAGGTCTCTCTTTTAGCTACACGGAAGAGTGTATCTAAAAGAGCAATTGAGATGAGAGGATCCCATTCGATTGTCCTTCTTTGAAAGGATTCTCTGAGATATGCACATTGTTTGATGCAAAGCAAGATAAGAGCCTTGGGCACAAGATAACAGATTTTGTGGTGAATAGCTTGTTATCAATCTCATTGAGTCTTCTCTAGCCACATGTGGTTTCTACTTCACTCTCCCAGCTACTTAGTATTCCACATCTTAAAGTTTGCTTAGCATTTCCCCCTATAGCATGGCCTTACCAAAACAGGCGTAATATAGAAGCAGGTAAAACCTCTGTTAATGTTAAAATCTAGAAATGAAGGAAGATAAGCCATTTCCAGAGTCATTGTGCATCTTTTGATATATAACATAACTTGTATGTAGTTAGAGCAAATTATAAAAGTTAAAGAAGCTTGAAAATATTTAACTGGGTGAGAATTGAATGGTGTCTTGTCCATCGTTGCCACAAGCTTACTCAGGATGAGTTAAACTCCATCAAATTTTAAATTCAGTGCCACAGATCTCAACAAAGATTTGGGATGGTGGGACAAAAAGAAAGTACTGTACAGGTAATTGAGAAATAAACAATGACTCAGAAAACAAACACTTATACCTCAGTCAGAAAGGCACAGTCGAAATTATTAACAGTACCAGAAGATTACCTGTATACCGATAAAAGATTAAAAAGACAAAATATAAAACATGCTTCATATGGCAGAAAGTAGGCATTTTCTAAACTTAGGCTGAGAAATCACTGCATCATCATAAAAACAAGCAGAATGCAGTGTTTGTCTGAGTGAATGGGTGGCTGTCATGCACAAAATGGGCTTATGATATCAGTTCTGACAACTATTAACCCTGAGTTGAGATTTTCTATGGTTCCTCACTGAAACAATGAACCTTTGAAACAATCAGCTTTACTGTTCTGAGACCTAGATCATTATATGGACAATGGTCAAGCAGGTCCAACATTCATGGGCTACTGTCTTCCTGTGAACACTTGCAGATGATGGCGGCTAATAATCTTAAAAATGCACCATTAATTTAAAGTACTGAATGGGGAGAGAATTGGTAGAAACAAGGCGCAGTCTTCCAAGAAATAAAGGAGTCGATAATGACAAAGACTGAAAGGAAGAAAATGAGAGTAATTATGGTGCAGATAGAAGTATAAGAGAAGTACAAAACATAATATATAATATAATATTTAGGAAGGCAACCAAAAAGGCTTGGAGAGCAGAGCTTGGATGAAGAGTGTCTTGCTTCAGTTGCCATGGACACCAAGTGGGCTGACTTTGCGCATTAATAGCAATTTTCTTTGAATGGAAAACCCACACATTGAACAAGACATAGGACCCATTAACCACTCCACACAAAAGCTCACACAACCAACTCCCCAAGTAGAGAGATTTTCACTTAAACAACAGAGCAAAAACATACTTTGCTGTGATCAAGTACCAAGACTCCACCTGGGAACTTATTACAAGAAGGGATCTGAGGCAAAGTCAGGTTTATATAAATATATACATACACTATCTTATTAGTATTAAAGCTTAATTTCTGAAGAATTAAAAGGCTTTTAGAAACCTTAAAATATTTTTCTTTGACAACTGGACCCCAGAGTTTTCAAATATTTTAATGAAGGAAATGATTTTTGCACACACAAAAATAAAAATCAATAATAATCAAGATCTTAAAAAGAGCCTGTTGGTTAATTTACTTTGCATTTACTTGTAAATGTAGAAAATGTAGTAAAAATAGGATTTTTCACCAACCTAGTATTTAGGACATGGATTCAGATGTATATATTACTAATCAAGCATCTCACTCTTTGAGATATTCTTTAATATAGCCTTCTTATGGTATGCAAATTACACAATGTTTATCAAAGTAAAATCTGCCTCACTAAATACCAAATAGTGGCTTTAATTGTCACAATTTATTTATTCACAAGCCATAGAAATGTCATTGTCATTTGCTTGACACAAGATTTCTAAGTTTAATTTAACTAATTATCTTCCTTTTCTATTCTAAGCATAAATTATCTTATCCTTTTTAGTCTTGACTTGTAAAATCACAACAAAAAAGACTGATAATCAAAGTTGAAAATGCACACAAATTACAAAAAAATCCACCTCTTTTTCATATCTACACATTTTAAAAGATATAACAACAATATCAGGGTAAGTTTGAAGGAGCGATGCTCAAATGCAGATATAGAGGCATAGTAAAACATGAAGAAAATTATTAGATCATAAAGAAAATAACACATATGGAACTCCCTAATTGACACCAAAATAACTGAAGAAACAAAATAAACCATGAAGGAACTAATGAAAAAGCACGAACCTGTTATAGAAACAGAGGCAAACACAAGGATATTGTAAAAAAGAAATAGTTAATTCATGACACGATAATCACATTAGATTGCAGTGAGTTTGAATTTGTGAAATTATATTACCATACTACTATAAACAAGAAGATAAATTAAGATAAATTAAGCCCCTGCTTTTAAATGCATTGTTTGGCTCTATCGGAGACCTTATCTTGAAAGCATCAATGAAAATCCTAACTTTCTTTGTGATGAAAAATGCTGTCAATGACGATTTTTGGAGGTATTTTACACAAATTGAAAAAAAAAAATTAATGGTTTTTGAGTGGGAGGCAGTCTTGCCCTAAAAGGCTGAAATGATTTCACAAACCGAAAAAAGGAGCTTCTGATTGGCCATGTGCAGGAACGTAAAACCACACAAGGAAGAGCAGAGATCGAGGCTTTTCATTGGTTGTAAATCTCGCAAATGCGGCTTTTTTATCCTCTTCTATTTTGAAAAAAATAAATAAAACACAGTAGAGCTTTTTCTTTGTTTTGGATTGGTTCGTGGGTTAAATAGGAGGTTTTAGACACCATCGTTTCCGTGATTCAAACGATTTATTGCAGCGGCGGTACGCACACACATTTCAGCACCCTGGACAACGCACGGCGTCGCGGAGGTGGTGCGTGGATTCAACCGGTGGCTTCCAGCTGAGCAGCAGTGAGAGGAGGATTTCACTTAGCGTCACATAAAAAAATAAATGGATAAAAACTGATTGTACTCCACATGTTGGAGAGGTTGCTTTCCCTCAGGAGCACTTGGACTTGGATTTTTCTTTTTCACGCTTTCACATAAAGAACTGTGGTGGACGATGTGCCTCTAGGTGAGTGGTTCACTCCAGAAACCGTGCTGACCAGCGAGGGATAGGTGCCGTCGAGAGACAGTTCATTTACAAGGATGCTGGTGGGAAATGCCTGGAGACAGAGATGACGAGATTTGTCAAAAAGCACTCGAACTCCTTTCAGATCTTTGCTCGAAGGGGGAAGTGCAGAACGAAAACTGTCTGGATTTCATCTACTATTTCCGAGACCTCGCCAGGCCACGATATTCTGATTCAGGTGAGGCATCTTTTTCACGCATTCTTTCGGCGGAGCAGTTGATCTGAAGGGAATGTGACTTGTCATTTACCGAGTAAAACGTGAAATGTGTCATGAACTCTCGCGCTAGAGCGTTTCTTAATCATAGCAGATATTTAATACATTTTGAGTCATGTCCCTTACAAGAACTTGTTTCAATTCTAAACTCAACTTGGAATTTAAGGGAGTGGTTTAAATGATTGAGATTCACCAAAGGGAAATTAAGGTGCATTCCTGACATGGTTTAATGTAGGTACTCCTACATAAGATAATATAATTAATGCGGTCTTTATCGGTTGAGTAAACATGTCTATGTGGTCTATTTGCTGCCTTTGTAGTTCACAGATCTGATTCTGACTCTAGACTTACTTAATTAAAAGTTGAAAGTCTTCTTTAGCCTAAAAGCATCAGGAATGAAGGAAGGGAACATGTTTATTTGTTCATGTAAACCATATCAGACTCAAAGCCGAATTTCAATAAATGATATCAACGAATATATTAGATTATTAAGGCTTTGAGGCATTGAAAGCTCACTTGGCTGGCTTGGTTGGTTGAATGCGCGTGCGCAAAGGAGCAATAGATCGTGCTGGGCACAATTCCTGCACTCTTCTACAGTCAGTTTGGGGGAGGGAAAAATGAGTGCACAAAGTGTGGCTTTTTAGGGCGTCATTTTTAGGTTTACTAATTTCCCCTTATATAAAGCTGCTTCTTTTTTGTCTATTGTATGATTTTTTTTTATCATGAAGCAAATCATGTTTTTTATTTTGCCAGCAGCGTCAAAAGTAGAGACATGAACGATCACAGTGAACATGATGATGAGTTAATGTTACAATAGTCTTCATTTCTCATGTAACAGGGTACTTTCCTCATAACAGAACGATTTAATGAACAAAGATCTGATTTAAAGAGCTCTATAGCCGGGATAAAGAACACTTGTTTACATATATTCCTAATGAACTTGTGAGTGTCGCTTTCATTTTTTTAATTAGCCTTAGACATATTAATTACTTAGCTAATAATAACTGTTAGTCACTGTAAGCCACTGATCAAATATGTAAGACAATTACTTAGACAAGTTTAAGATGAGCTAAACTATATGAGTTTTCACAGAAAATTCAGTCTCAGGATCTCTTTAAGCATCAGACCGCTCAGAAAAGACTTTAAAAACAGTGCCATTCTGGGTCAGAAGCTATATGTTTTTAGCTATATGAGTGTAAAGAACTAGCTTATGCTTCTATTAAAGCTTTTCCCTCTTCAGCTTCATCAGTTTAAAAATTTCAGGATTAGTATGCTCACTTGTCCTGTACCCTAATATAAGCCAATACACAACGTTTATTCACTTTCTCTCCTTTATTACGCTAAAACAGACCTTGTAACATATACATATATTAAAAACACTTGTATAGCACTGGAGACACTGAGTAGGAGATAACAGTTGTGCAGCATACTTGCTGCTTTTCTAGGGCAGTACAAAAAGCTTCTGCTTTCTATAATTATATTATATTTGTAGCTTACTATTGGCCAGCATGTCTTATAGGTTTTAAACCAAGCATCAGAGAGGATCAAAGGGGAAACCACTGAAATAAAAAAAATCCTTTCCCTGGAAACCATCTTTTAATTAGCAAATAGCAAAATAGAGTAATACTGGATATTATGCATTGAGAAATTTCAGAATAAGAAAGTACAAATAGTTTTTTCACCACTTGCGAACCTCCTACACTATTGCACCTCTGAGGGTCTTGTGTACTAAATTGGATCCACCTTCTTCATTGTCACGGCATCTCTGAGTCTATCCAGGTGTCTATGGATCCCTCTTCCTTTGGCATTTTGCCAAGCTCTGCTCATTGTCCTCAGATGGCAGATCCCTCAGTTTCTCTATGATCACACTTACTCTGTGTTCACAAAATCTCACAGCACAGAAAGGACAGTTGGTCTTAGTTCCTTTGCTAACTTCTATGAGTGTGCCTACAGACAGACTTAGTAATACAGTAAGCAATGTTGCTCCAAGAAAAAAATGTACAAAAAATGTACAAAATTACATACAATATATATATATATATATATATATATATATATATATATATATATATATATATATATATATATATATATATATATATATATATATATATATATATACATATGTATGTATATATATATATATATATATATATATATATATATATATATATATTACATTTCTTTCTTTCTTTCCCTTTGTCATTGGGTTGACAATCATTAAATTTAGAGGGTTTACTCTACTGTACAAATATAATGAAATAAAAATTGTACTGAGTTTATTATTCTTTAAATTTGCGAATAAGAAAAAAAGTCAAATTTGAAAACTATTTGTCCTGTTTATTTTTTTTAATTAAGTTTATATACAGAAATGCTACTATTACACAACAATTTTATTATTAAACAATAATTGACTGATACTGTATAAATTTTTATAATTAGTTAATATTATATCCACAGATCTTTTCAAATGTATTACGTTTCTCTGTCACAAAAAGCAAATAATGGCATGTTGCATACTCAGGTTAAGAAAACAGAATATGTATGCATCACTTTGACCAGGTATTTAAAAATAGATAAGACTTTGTGGATTTGGCAGATACTGCAGCTATAAGCAGAAAAAAAAATGTTAAAGAGTGTGAGAAGACACTTTTGTGTCGGGCATGTTTAGATTTAAGTAGTTCACAAAGAGAGACAGTATGAAAACGGAATTACTCGCCCCATTTAAAGTTCAAGCAGCTTAATCCGAAGCTCAGGCACATATGGTGGCCAGCACATCAATAAATTCACAAGGGATACTTGAAAGTGGTGGACTAGTGCCAATTAAGCAGGCACATTGTACAATGCTAGATGATAAAGAAGTACAGCGTGTTTATTTCCTGGACAAAACCATTGCAAAACTACATCAAGTGACTAGCAAGGACCTCCTAGTTTATTATCTTAATGCAATATTTTTATTGTGAAATTTGAAACAAGGCACCAGGACTAGCAGACATAAAGAAACTCATTTTAAAGGACGCTTCAGTTATTTTTAGCAATCAAACTGAATCACAGTGATTTGTATGCTCTCATTTAAAATAAAGTTTGTCATAAGTCTAAAGAATTATTGAAATCTGTGAGCATCTGGTTAGCTTTCAATGTGGTTAGCATATCCATTGGCTCCTGGTTGGATTAAGCCCCAGTAAAACACATGACCGGAATTAATTAAAAAACCATTATTTTCTGGCTGAAAATAATGTTCCCTCATGTTGCTTGACCTGATACCTCTGGTGATATCCATTTTGAGGTATACATCTTTAAATCTGTTATTTATTACTTACTTTAGGATTTCGGAGGATCTTTAGGGGTTTTACAATAGGCTTTGGTAACTGTTTTTGTGTCAATAAAAAAAAGAGCATTTTAGAATGAAAAATATTTGTAGCAGTTATTAAGTGTTTGATTTTTAATCAGTTTTCTCTCAAAATACTTCCAACTACAACATGAAAACTATGGAGGACCAGCTCTACCATATTTAAAAATAAATACAGAAATAAAAAAAAGCGTCTTAATTTATTCGCCTCTGTAATAATTGCCTTATTTATTGTTTGTTATGATCTTCAAATTTATTTATCAATTACTTATTTTTTTAAGTATTTTTTTTATGTGCATGTTTTACTATTTTTGTCTGTTTTATTCTTCTTTTGTATTTTTTTACCCTATTTTTTCAATCCGATTTATTTCTGCCTGTCATTTTTACATTTCTGTATGCATTTCTTCCTCATTATGCAAATTAGGAAGGTTTTAGACGGTCAAGTTCTGCCCAACTTCTAGTGCTTTTTTTTATTTAAATAAAGGCACTAGAGGGGTCTGAAAAGTTGCTAGATATAGCCACAGAAGCGTTAAGTTGGCGACACGGCTCTTCACGCAGTTTGTTTTCAAATGGTTTGCTGTTGTCTGTTTGGACCTTTCTGCACATGTGCAGGAAATGGACTGATCCCAGAGAAACACTTAATATTATAAGTGTTCTGAAGGCATTTAAATGATAGGATTTTGATCAAAAACATAATATGTCACATAATTAATAGCTGTATGTAATCAGAGTTTTAGGGGGCCCCCAAGAACTCTGGGCGCTAGGCAGCTGCCTAGTTTTGCTTAATGGTAAATACGCCCCAATCATAGTATATACATACAAACTAAAGCTAATTTCTTCCTAAAGCCAGTGTTTACTGAGGAATTCATAACTGATAATTAACGTATATAGTATTTTTTTAATTTATAAACAAAAAACTTTATTTAAATAATGCATTTGGAAGATAATGTTTATTAAGAGTTAATAATATTTTCTTCTATTGTCAATTCATGTTAGCTTTTGCAAAGCTTCGGCATGACATTACTAGTGACATCATGGAGGCGCCTGGCGGCAGCGGCCTTATACAGCTCTCAATGAATTATAAGTGAAATCCTTACCTCATTTTCATTTCTTCTTATTTTTGTTCCTCTCAGATATATCAGTGAGTCTACTATCACTAGTGGTTACTGCCTGTGGCTTAGCCCTATTTGGGGTCTCCCTCTTCGTCTCTTGGAAACTCTGCTGGATACCATGGAGGGAACGAGGGCTTTCACCCATGACAAAGGAGGTCCAAGGGCACATAAACCCCACCATGAGCCCTCTGCCCTCTCAGCCTGCACCCAAACAGCCAGTTTACACTGCCGTAGACCCGCCATTGCACAACCGCCGTAAGTCATCACATTGTTCTGTTGCCAAAGAGTCTACCCCTGTTGCCTCTGTTGTGTCAGTTGAGGTGCCCATGACTCCTGTGTCACCCCCACCTGTGGTGATGGCCACACCAGAAGCAGCTATGAAGATAAGCTATACATCCCCTGACATACCATTGGATGCTCAAAGTAAAACCCGGGAAAATGGAGTTCACACTAATCCTCGGATGCAAAGGCAGACTACAGAGCCAGCTCCTGGTGGTTGCTCAGTCTCTGAAATGGGGTCAGTATGGATTTTCTGTCATTTATATATCTTCATCATGACAAATACATTGTTTGTTTGAAATAATCTAAGAAGCCTATATTTCTCTTATCTTTACTGTTATTGCTGTTATAGTTCTATCTTAAACAAGAAAAAAAGATGATGATTTTTACTGTTAATCAGTCCTTTCTATAGTCATACTTTAATTTGCTGAAATGTTTTGTCCACAGTCAAGGTTCCATTCGCAGGCATATGAACCTCTCTAATCCGGACTTCAATGTGGCACAGTTCCAAAGACAGGATTCCCTTACTGGAATGGGTCTTGGACTTGGCCGTCTCAAACCCGAACTGTACAAGCAGCGCTCACTTGAGGGGGAGGAAGCCAGTTGCAGAGCTGGGGGCTGTGGTCGCCTCCACTTTATTCTTAAATTTGACTGCGATTTGGAACAATTAATAGTTAAAATCCATAAAGCAGAGGACCTCCCAGCCAAGGATTTCTCTGGTTCCTCTGATCCCTATGTTAAGATCTACCTGCTGCCAGATCGGAAGACCAAACACCAGACAAAGGTGCATCGCAAGACACTTAACCCTGTGTTTGATGAGGTCTTCCTGTTCCCTGTGGCCTACTCTGAGCTTCCTACACGTAAGCTTCATTTCAGCGTGTACGACTTCGACCGCTTTTCACGTCATGACATCATTGGTCAAGTGGTGGTAGACAACTTCCTGGACCTGGCAGATTTTCCCAGGGAGACAAAACTCTGCCGTGAGATCCAGTATGTATCCTCGGTAAGTCAGCACTAATGTTCAGATTTCAGTTACATGAAAAACATTTATGCAGCAGGTATAAAACATTAATACAATAAATATTAATGACAAATAAAATCTAAAAACAATGAGAGAGTTTAGAGAAATAACAGTTTTTTTCTTTTAAATAGTGTGCCTTGTAAGGGCTTAATAGGGGGAAGAAGCACTGTTGAATTCAACTTTGAAAGCTGATTGTAGTACAATTGAGTGGACTAGTCCTTGTGAGCAACAGAAAAGAGAAATGTTAGAAAGTAAAATGCAGAAACTATAGCCTTCAGATATGTTTCTAACATAATCCTTCCTAATGTTAAGTGCTGCCAGACATACGGAATGACTCATATTAGTTTACGTCTCCTGACATAGTTCAATAACTTCTGCTCCAACTAGCCTCACAAACTCACCACATATTCATATAACAAGTTTTTTTTTTTTAAATCACAGTGTAGTCTTGTCTATCTCATCTACATCTGCCTGAGTGGAGATTATTTCACTGAAAGCTGATATTAAGCATAATTTGATAGAGTGAATAACTATAATCAAATTCCAGCTTTTTGCTATTCTAGGATCACATTGATCTGCTGCTTCATTTTCATTGGCAAGGCTATATTAAAAGTAGCGCAAGTAGCGCACCTTAAACATTGCCTTTGATAAGATGTCGTTTTGATCCCCAAGGGTCTTGTGTAGATGATTTGGTTCTACAGACATCAAGAAATTGGTCAAATCACATGCTTTGCTCCTGTTAACACACCTCAGATCCTGAACATGTAAGGAATATATAGTACAGATTACCCACCATTACTTTCAAAACTGCATACAATTTGTTCCGGTCAACAAATTAGTAATAGACATTCTGTGACAAAGGGGGATAGTCTGGGACCAGCAAATGATGCATAACTGTCTTGCAGACTTTTCAGGAAATCCCGCATCTTGAGATGTGACATGTTGTCAAGGTAACGACATACACTCTCTTCCCGTTTCCAGCTGACGTTTGAGCTAGCAGAAACTATCAGAACCTTTTTCTTAGGTGTCCTATAACCCATTTTTACAGACATCCTACAGCCAGTCAAAATCCAGAATTCATCCGAACCATCTTTTTTCAAATAATGACTTTGCTTTCCAACTTCCAACTCTTGAAAAAAAAAAAAAAAACGGTTTGGTTGAAGTTACTTTGCTAGTAGGAAGAACAGTACAGCCTCAAGAGGTAGGACTTCCTGAAAAGTAGCCAATCGCAGGTGGGTTGGTTTGTCTGCTGGATAATGCCATCATAGTGAAAGGAGTGAGCAGAATAAGGTCCACACTTCAGGAGGGAGGATGCACATGCCTGGAAATCAGACCACATGCCTACAGAGAAGGTAAAACCCCTTGTGTGTGACACATTGGAGCACTTTGTCACTACATTTGTACATGGGTGGGAGGAATGGTTTACAAGTGTCTGGATGAAGTAAAGTTAGTATAGTATAAGGCAAGTATTTATGGCATGTGTACCTTTTGGGCAGAATCCTGATGCCATATTCTGTAGACCTGAAGAATGCATTCAAGTGTGTCCTTCATGGTACAGTTTCAGGTCTATGGAGTCAGTTGCCATATACCTGGGGCAATCTGGTTTCTGTTGAGTGCGGCAGGACTCTAGTCTGCAATGCTGGCATTATGTCTGACCTGTTTTCAGTACATGTTGGAATCCAGCTGCATTGTTCTCTGTACCTTATTGCACAAGATTTTAGGATTTCTTCAACCTAGGACTAGTGGGGCTCTGATTTGGGTACCAGAGGTCTGTATCTCTACATTTCACGATTGATATGGTACTGGAGTCTTCCTCCTGCCAAGAACTACCGCATGCGTTGGAGCAGTTCACAACAGATTGTGCAGTGGCCAGGATAAAGATCAGCTCATGAAGATAATCTCCTCCAAATACAAGACCATGATTCTCAACTGGAAAAACATGGTTTGTTCTCTTCTGGTTGGAGGAGAACAAACTTAATTTGACTTTCCTGCTGTGTTTTAAAACATTACCTGGATAAATTGATTTTAACTGCAGACACACTACCAGTGCTTTTGAAATTTCCTGATTTTTTATGTGTCTAGGTTTTTGAATTAAATGCAATCATGCACAATGCACAATCTTCTTCTTAAATTTGTTTGCTTAAATCAAGAAAGCTATCATTCCCGGGCTCTCTTCCTAGATTGAACAGAGTTGTGTCCTAAAACAGGTTTTCCTAACCCTGGTCCTTAGGGTCTACTGTCCTTCATGTTTAAGGTGTTTCCCTGCCTGCACACCCTGACCTAAAGAGAAGGTGATCAACAGGCTTTTAGAGCATTTGATGGCTGCTGAGATGGAAATGTAGTCATTCAAATCCGGTGTGCTTGAGTAGGGACACATATAAAACATAGACAGTTGGCTCTGAGGACCAGGGTTAAGAAAGCCTCTCATAAAGGAGCATCAGTCTTATGTGCAGAGAATATTTTATACAATTTATCTTATCCTTAACCTCCTTTGGAACTGACCGATTAACTGTCTTGTCAGACTAAGACACAGCATGAGAGTCAAAACTTCTGGCACCAACCAGGATTTAAACCTGGGTTAGTACCATTTGCTCAACATTCTGTGATTAAATAATTTACCACAACACACAATTTAATGTCTCTTGCAAATGAACAGTAAAGCTGCAGCTTCATGTGAACCAGACTCTTAGCAAAATTCTATTTTATGAATATTTGGCAAAGAGGAATTGATCTAATTTAGAATAGTTTTAGTGAACTGGAGTTTGCGACTCAGGTCAAAAACAATAACCATTTTTAGATAATATGTGATGGTAGGTATTATTAGGGTTTTGAGTACATTTTTTCCCAACATCTAACAAAATTCTTCAATCTTTACCTTTTTTAAATTGTATTAACCTGAATTTCACAGTTGTGTCTGATATCAAAGTCATTGCTATGCAACAATACTGCAGAAAAGGCTGATGTACTAAATTGCAGCACAAAAGACATATCAACAGCAATGCAGACATGTTAATGCATAATTTCAATGAAGGCTTCTGTGTATATCACACTTAAAAAGCTGTAAGATTTGTGGCACCCTTAAACATTTTTAAGCAGTGGTTCTCCCATTGCCCAAATATAAATATATGCTTACACAATAATTCCAAAGTACACAATAAGATTGAGCTTGATAGGCAATACAGGGATTCACAGTTTTCCACATCCTTCATTCTCAAAATTTTCTTTCACACTTCCAGTCCTCAGACCGCAAACAGCTCAAAGGCTGTAGGCGTTGCTTGAGCACAGCCTGTAAGACATGCATAAATGCTTGTTTCCACAGAAGTACATACTTCTCTTGAATATTGCCCCTAGGATATAGTACAAAGATATGAAATTGAATAAATACTACAGCACAAATGATTTGGTAAAAATTATGACATTTTCATTAATTCTCATTGCCAGAAGGTAAGACCATAATGTTCCTCTTGTTGCCAGATTCAGCTGTTTTAGCTCCACAGCAGAAGCAGATTGCATATTGATGGAATAACATGTTATTTTGCTGATACTGAGGAACTAATTTGTAATACAAACAAATTGTATCTAATGCTTTTATTATTTTATGCCATTTATTTTTTTTTGTTGATTGACAGGTGTTAAATTTAATTGTGTATATATATATATATATATATATATATATATATATATATATATATATATATATATATATATATATATATATATATATATATATATAAATATTCTGTCAACAATAATATCAGACAAGAACTTGAGTTTCTTGTTTTGTCCCATTTATATTGCTGTTTATTAGTGTAGCCCGGGGCCTTGGGTACAGTAATACAACAACAGTTTGATTTGTACTCAGATGTGTTTTTAGAACAAATGTCAATATATTTCATTAAAGATTATATTGGCTGAAGGTACAGTTCCGGTTTATTTGTAAACCGGCCTTATTAATAAATAAGGTTTATAATCTAGAAATAAATGTTGACAATATACCATCAGTTCAGTTATTCTTCTGGACATACAGCTGATAAAAGATTGACACTCCAAAAATGTAAACCTGATGCCTTTAGAAAGTCAGTCTTGAAGGAATATTAAGTGCATCTTGTCTAAACCTGAAGATTTTTATAGAAATCTCAGTTAAACAGTCAGTGTGCTGGATATTTAGAAAATACAGCTAAAGTGAAGAGTTGTCATAGACCAATTATTAAACCATGTTCTGGTATCTTGGTAAATGGACACTTGTCCATAAGAACAATACAAATCTGTTAAAGATCCAGGAATGAATAAAATAGGAAACATCGGAAAATACTGGTACCTAATAGCATATGCTGACAGGAAGATATTAAAGAGAAACTATACCTTCGGTGCATATATTTCCATATGAAGCAATTATTTGTACGCAAAAAAAAAGTGCTCGGACAGAACATCAGTTCAGTTAATCTTGAAAATAGAATGTTAATCCCTGGAGAAATTTAAATGTAGTAACTTATTTTACAAGGGTTTCCATTTAATTTTTTTTTATTTTGTTCAACAAGGATGAATGGATGGATGCATGGATGGATTTATGGATGGATAGATGGATGGATGGATGGATGGATGGATGGATGGATGGATGGATGGATGGATGGATAGAAAGATGAAATTTTATTATGTACGTTTGGAATTTAATTATGAATGTGATGATGCCGAGGAATGAAAAGATATAAAATGGAATACATCAAGAACTAAGCAAGCAATAGATTGCAGGAGTAGTGTTCTTCAGACAGTTTGTTTGCATTCATGGTTGCCACTTCTTTGTGAAGCTATTTTCAGTGCAGGTGAAATCTGATGTATCGCTAAACAGAAGTATTCTGGGTGAAGTATATGAGGCTGTTATCTGAGCCAAGCTTAGGACATGAGTCTCTTGGCTAAAAATATGTGGTAATAGCACTATAAATAAGTCATACACTGCTACTGTTCTTTAGCCTAGGCATGTATGCATAAACAGGTAATGTGAAGATTTCACTTTAGGTGGAAGTAATACGTTTCTGATTGCTTTCAGGATAACGTTGACCTTGGGGATTTGATGTTCTCCCTCTGCTACCTGCCTACAGCAGGCAGATTGACCATCACCATGATACAGGCTCGTAATCTTAAGGCCATGGATATAACTGGTGCATCTGGTAAAATAAGTTTGATATTGTTAATCCAGGGTATTTCCACCTGTTGTCCAAGAAAGAGATAAATGCTCACAATCCCTATTTCTGTGTCTTTTATAAAGATCCATATGTGAAGGTTTCTCTGATGTGTAAGGGTCAGAGACTGAAGAAGAGGAAGACATCTACAAAGAGGAACACCTTAAATCCAGTCTATAACGAGGCCATTGTGTTTGATGTCCTTCCAGAAAACATCGAGCAGATCAGCCTTTTAATAGCAGTGATGGACTATGATCGGTTCGGTTACTTTAAGTTATACCCTATACCATATTTGCATCAGTTATCTCTTAATTATAATTACAACAGGATAATATAACAGCTTCATATTAAACTATACTTAAGGTACTTTTAAAGGTTGTGTAAACATTATTTGAAGTCCTGAACATTTCTTGTCTGAAAATTTTGTTTCCATTGTCAAAGTTTTTTTATATTGACCTAGAATGCAGGGCAAGCTAAGATAATATTCTCTCTTCTCTCTCTTTCTACTGCGCCTGTAGTGTGGGCCATAATGAGGTCATTGGTGTCTGTCGAGTTGGCAATGATGCAGACAGCCTCGGTCGAGAACACTGGAGTGAAATGCTCACATATCCGCGGAAACCTGTCGCCCACTGGCATCCTCTTGTTGAGGTGAGTTGGCTTCTCTATAATGTATGTGACAGGTGTTTCCAGGCATGGAAGACTGACCAGGTTTTAATCTTGAAGATTTATTCTTTTTTCCTCTAACCATTTCAAAAGTGGCATCTTACAAAGCTTGACCCTTCTGCTTAGTTTATGAATTATGCCTTTGTTTAAACAGTAAAATTTCAAAAACATTGTTTGGTTTCTTAAAATGTATATTAATAGTTTGATAAATATTTTAAAACCTATTTTTTGAATGTCATTATTTGGAATGCTGTATTGTGACATATCTCAATAAAAATAATAAAATCAGTGGTTATTTAATATTTCAAAAATACACTTCAGATATTCCTAAAGGAAAAGCTGTGCCTTATTAATGAAAAATGAATCATATTTTTCCCCCTGACAAGGCAACCAATGTTTGTCAGCTCTGACTGACACAGTAAGATGCTGTTAAAATTTGTCTTAAAAAGACTGCAGCTTATATCATTGCAACACAAATATGTTTATTCTATTTAGCAGAAGATATTACATTAATATAAACTGTCAGGAATCTTTAAAAAAAAACTGAATTACTTGAATAAGTAAACTATATGTCAGGATCCAGAGATCTGCCACCTGATCTCCAGCAGAGAGCGCTGTGGGCCTCCTGAGCTGATTCCTCTACACACCTGGAGTTCATCAGCTCATCAGAGGTCCACACTACTTAAGCAGCTGCCAGACCTTCCTTCGACGCCGGAGTGTTGACCTAGTTTGGTTAGCGAACCTGAGCCTCAGAACATCTGAACTTTACTAGTAGACTCTAGAGAGGAACTAGTCTTCTAATCGCCTTTGTCTTTTGTGCTCACTGGAAACCCTGAAGCTCTGGATGAGCTCCACCTAGAAACCTGCCTGCCTGCTCATGAAAGCCAAACCTGAAGATCTCAGTTTGGATTCCTTCTTCAGCTCTTGGATTGAGCAAGGAACAAACCCAAGCCAGAAACCTTCTAGCTCGAAACTAGACGCTGCTGCTGCTTACACTCTCTGCCACATCATTGACTCTGGACCTACGGTATCTCACCTCACGGCTCTGTTACAATCTCCTCAAGGTACAACTTGATTCTTCTCTCTATCAATCCATCATCAGCCTGGCTAACCAAACTCTCATCTCTCCAGAAACTCTGAGACCAGTCCCTGACCAGTACCAGAACCAGATCCAGATCCAGTATTATATCATTGTACATCTTTCAATAAACCTTGTTAAACTTTCCTTCAGACTCCGTTGTGTTCTGCATATGGGCTAAGTCCTTAAATCCAATCATGACAGAACACTCCGGTCATCAACAAGACCCAGCGGAACACCTCCGAAGGAGGCTTGCGGCTCAAGAAGCCCGGATCGAAGGGCAAGCCCAGACCCTCCGTGAGTTAAATGCTTTTGTTGAACATCAGAATCAAGTTATACAAAGATATGCTGGCTATGAGAGAACTGCTAATACCGCTCCAGTTGTACTTCCTGTTCCTGAACCACTTCCGCCTCAAGGGTCAGAGGTAACGACGTCACTTCCTGAACTCCGTCCTAGTTTACCTGAACGATTTTCCGGAAATCAGTCAAAATGAAACGATGGGGAATTATATTAATGAGTCCTTAGCTGCTGGAATTATCAGACCATCTTCATTCCCTCTCGGCGCTGGTTTTTTTTTTGTGGGTAAAAAGGATGGTTCCCTTCGACCCTGTATTGATTACAGGGGATTGAATCAGATAACCATTAAAAATAAATACCCACTTCCTCTACTGGCATCAGCTCTAGACCCAGTGCAAGGAGCTACTGTGTTCACCAAGCTTGATTTAAGAAACGCCTATCATCTTCTTAGAATAAGGGAAGGAGATGAATGGAAGACTGCCTTTAAGACACCAATCGGCTAGTTTGAATATTTGGTCATGCCTTTTGGGCTAACTAACGCCGCTGCCTTTTTTCAAGCTCTAGTCAATGACGTCCTCAGAGATTTTCTTAACGTTTTTGTGTTCGTATACATCGATGACATTCTGATCTATTCTAGGAACCTCTCTGACCACAAGAAACACGTTCGTCTGGTCCTTCAGAGGTTGCTTGAGAACAAGCTCTTCGTCAAGGCAGAGAAATGTGAATTCCATCAACCATCCGTTACATTCCTTGGGTTTGTGCTTGAAGGCAGGCAGGTGAAGCCATCTGAGGAGAAAATAAAGGCAGTCCTGGATTGGCCAATCCCCGAAAACCGTAAGAAGCTTTAAAGGTTCCTTGCTTTTGCTAATTTCTACAGGCGTTTCATCAGAAATTACAGCCAAACTGCTCTACCACTTACCACTCTGACTTCTGTTAAGAAAACCTTCCAATGGACACCTGAGGATGATTCTGCCTTTAATAAACTCAAGAAACTCTTTTCCAGTGCCCCCATTTAGTCCAGCCTGATCATACGAAGCAGTTCATCCTTGAGGTGGATGCATCTGATTCCGGTGTAGGAGCTGTTTTGTCCCAGCAGTCTGATTCTGACCACAAAACTCACCCCTGTGCATTTTTTTCTCGCAGGCTCTCACCCGCTGAACAGAATTATGACGTCGGGGACAGAGAACTGCTTGCCATAAAACTCGCTCTTGAGGAATGGAGACATTGGCTCGAGGGAGCCGAGCACCCAATATTGGTCTGGACAGATCATAAGAACCTGACATACCTCCAATCAGCTAAAAGATCCAATCCTCGTCACTCCAGATGGTCTCTGTTTTTCTCTAGATTCAATCTCATCATCTCTTACAGACCCGGTTCCAAGAATATCAAGCCTGACTCTCTCTCTCGTCTGTACTCCCCTGATCGACCTGAAACACCCGAGCCCGTTCTCCCGTCCTCGTGTACGGTTGGAGCCGTTACCTGGGAGTTCTCTGATCTCATCAACTCAGCCCTGGCCTCTGAACCCGACCCAGGTAACGGCCCACCTAACAAGACATATGTTCCTTCTGTAGTCAGATCCCGTCTCATCCAGTGGTTACACGCGTCCAAGTTCTCAGCCCATCCTGGTGTCAGTCGTACCATTGCTCTCGTCACACGTTGGTTTTGGTGGCCGTCCCTTCATAAAGATGTGAAGGAGTACGTGCTGGCCTGTCCCGTCTGTGCAAGAAACAAGACCTCCCATCATCCACCCTCTGGTCTGTTACACCCTCTACCAGTTCCAACCCGTCCATGGTCCCACATTGCTGTGGATTTCGTTACCGGTCTCCCAGTTTCTAAAGGTATGTCCACCATTCTCACCATCGTTGACCGTTTTTCCAAAACCTGCCATTTGATTCCCCTCAGAAAGTTACCCACAGCATTCTAGACAGCCCAACTCTTGGTTAAACACGTCTTCCGTCTCCATGGCATACCCCAGGAAATCCTCTCAGATCGTGGCCCGCAATTCATTTCTCAAGTTTGGAAAGCCTTCTGTTCTGCACTCGACTGTAAAGTATCTCTCACTTCTGGTTACCACCCGCCGACTAATGGGCAGACGGAGAGGATGAACCAACAACTCGAGTCCACTCTCCGCTGCCTCTCCTCCTACAATCCCACTGACTGGAGTCAGTATCTTCCCTGGACTGAGTACGCCCTTAATTCTCACAAATCCGCTTACACTGGTCTGTCTCCATTTCAGGTCTCCTTGGGTTACCAGCCTCCACTCTTCCCCGCAGATGAGAGAGAGATTGTAGTCAGGTCCATCCACCAACACATCCGTCGCTGTCATCACACCTGGAAGGAAACCATCACCGCCCTCAATCAAACCTCCGCCAATAACAAAAGGTATGCAGACAACCGTAGACAGCCCCCGAGTACGCTCCAGGCCAAGAGGTATGGCTCTCCACTAGAGACATACCGTTAAAATCCATGTCCCGTAAACTGTCTCCACGTTTCATCGGACCATTCAAGATAACCCGGATCATCAACCCCTCCGCTGTTCGTCTTCAGTTACCTCCCACGCTATAATACATCCCACCTTCCATGTGTCTCAAATTAAACCTGTCATCACCAGCCCACTTTGCCCACCTTCCGACTCCCCTCCATCCGCCCTGGACATCGACGGCCATCCGGCCTACACAGTCCGCCGGATCGTGGACTCCCGTCGGCGAGGTCGCGGTTGGCAGTACCTCGTCGATTGGGAGGGCTACGGTCCGGAGGACCGCACCTGGGTTCCCTGCTCCTATATCCTCGACCCTACCCTCATCGAGGATTTCGAGAGGTCTCTCCCTTCCACGTCTTCTGGACCGCCAAGAGGCGGTCGTTGAGAGGGGGGTACTGTCAGGATCCAGAGATCTGCCACCTGATCTCCAGCAGAGAGCGCTGTGGGCCTCCTGAGCTGATTTCTCTACACACCTGGAGATCATCAGCTCATCAGAGGTCCACACTACTTAAGCAGCTGCCAGACCTTCCTTCGACGCCGGAGTGTTGACCTACAGGTGCTGGTCATAAAATTAGAATATCATGAAAAAGTAGATTGATTTCAGTAATTCCATTTAAAAAGTGAAACTTGTATATTATATTCATACATTACATACAAACTCATATATTTCAGATGTTTATTTTGTTTAATTTTGATGATTACAAATGACAACAAATGAAAATCTCAAATTCATCATATCAGAAAATTAGAATATTACTGAAGACCAATAAAAACAAAGGATTTATAGAAATGTTGGCCAACTGAAAAGTATGAACATGAAAAGTATGAGCATGTACAGCACTCAGTATTTAGTTGGGCCTCCTTTGGCCTGTATTACTGCAGCAATGCGGCGTGGCATGGAGTCGATCAGTCTGTGGCACTGCTAAGGTGTTATGATAGCCCAGGTTGCTCTAATAGTGGCTTTTAGCTCTTCTGAATTGTTGGGTCTGGTGTATTGCATCTTCTTCTTCACAATACCCCATAGATTTTCTATGGGGTTAAGGTCAGGAGAGTTTGCTGGCCAATTAAGAACAGGGATACCATGGTCCTTCAACCAGGTACTGGTAGCTTTGGCACTGTGTGCAGGTGCCAAGTCCTGTTGGAAAATGAAATCTGCATCTCCAAAAAGTTGGTCAGCTGCAGGAAGCATGAAGTGCTCTAAAACTTCCTGGTATGTGGCTGCGTTGACCCTGGACCTCAGAAAACACAATGGACCAACACCAGCAGATGACATGGCACCCCAAACCATCACTGACTGTGGAAACTTTACACTGGACTTCAAGCAACGTGGATGAAGTGCCTCTCTTCTTTTCCTCCAGACTCTGGGACCTTGATTTCCAAAGGAAATGCAAAATTTACTTTCATCAGAGAACATGACTTTGGACCACTCACCAGCAGTCCAGTCCTGTTTCTCTTTAGCCCAGGCAAGACGCTTCTGACGCTGTCTGTGGTTCAAGAGTGGCTTGACACAAGGAATGCGACAGCAGAAACCCATGTCTTTCATACGTCTGTGTGTGGTGGTTCTTGAAGCACTCACTCCAGCTGCAGTCCACTCTTTGTGAATCTCCCCCACATTTTTGAATGGGTTTTGTTTCACAATCCTCTCCAGGGTGCGGTTATCTCTCTTGCTTGTACACTTTTTTCGACCACATCTTTTCCTTCCCTTCGCCTCTCTATTAATGTGCTTGGACACTGAGCTCTGTGAACAGCCAGCCTCTTTAGCGATGACCTTTTGTGTCTTGCCCTCCTTGTGCAAGGTGTCGATGGTCGTCTTTTGGACAACTGTCAAGTCAGCAGTCTTCCCCATGATTGTGTAGCCTATAGAACTAGACTGAAAGACCATTTAAAGGCTTTTGCAGGTGGTTTGAGTTAATTAGCTGATTAGAGTGTGGCACCAGGGGCCATCAATTTTGAACCTTTTCACAATATTCTAATTTTCTGATATGATGAATTTGAGATTTTCATTTGTTGTCATTTGTAATCATCAAAATTAAACAAAATAAACATCTGAAATATATGAGTTTGTATGTAATGTATGAATATAATATACAAGTTTCACTTTTTAAATGGAATTACTGAAATCAATCTACTTTTTCATGATATTCTAATTTTATGACCAGCACCTGTAGTTTGGTTAGCGAACCTGAGCCTCAGAAAATCTGAACTTTACTAGTAGACTCTAGAGAGGAACTAGTCTTCTAATCGCCTTTGTCTTTTGTGCTCACAGGAAACCCTGAAGCTCTGGATGAGCTCCACCTAGAAACCTGCCTGCCTGCTCATGAAAGGCAAACCTGAAGATCTCAGTTTGGATTCCTTCTTCAGCTCTTGGACTGAGCAAGGAACAAACCCAAGCCAGAAACCTAGCTCGAAACTAGACGCTGCTGCTGCTGAAACTCTCTGCCACATCATTGACTCTGGACCTACGGTATCTCACCTCACGGCTCTGTTACAATCTCCTCAAGGTACATCTTGATTCTTCTCTCTATCAATCCATCATCAGCCTGGCTAACCAAATTCTCATCTCTCCAGAAACTCTGAGACCAGTCCCGGACCAGTACCAGAACCAGATCCAGATCCAGTATTATATCATTGTACATCTTTCAATAAACCTTGTTAAACTTTCCTTCAGACTCCGTTGTGTTCTGCATGTGGGCTAAGTCCTTAAACCCAATCATGACACTATATATGTAAACTACAGAACAAATTAAAAAGAATCACCTTTCCCATCTGGTTCATCAAGGAAAAACATCAGATATATTAAGGGAAACCTTTAATGCTTTAAGCACTTAAGACTTCTTACTGTCTTGACTAGTTTTTGTCTTGATCTTAAAGTTAGTAAACTTGAGGGATTGTATTTGAGTCAATGCAATCAACTGGTTTCCTTAGATAGAAAACTTTGTATCAATTTGACTGTATGATCTGGTTGAACTGTAAAGTGCCTTGAGATGACATGTGTTGTGAATTTGGCGCTATATAAATAATCTGAATTGAATTGAATTAAAACTCTGTAGGGTTGTGTGGAGGTTTTTTAGAGGACCTAAATGCAGAGACGGAAGCTAAAGTGGTTTCTTGCAAATTCAAAGAACAAAAGGTGGCTACTGAAGCAAAAATCCAAAAATAACAAAAAACAGAGAACAAAAAAACAGAAGATGTCAGGTAAAACACACATGAGGAGCAAGGAAATGACAAGAAACCAGCAAACAGTAACTGAAGAGGAGTATAAACGGGAGACTGAACAAAGACTGGGCTAATCAGCAGATGAGGAACAGGTGTGGACATAAGCATGTAGAGGAGAGCAAAGAGAAGGAGACTGACACAAGGGGGCAACAGGGTAAACAAGAAATACAAAACAACTCAAATACAACCAAAACCAACTACAATAACACATAATGGAAATGAAACCAATGAAAACTCTAAAAGAGACAGAAACAGAACCAAGGTCATGACAGACTTGACAAGCATAACTTGAGTTCTTTAAAAAGCGCATGGAGCACAAATTGACTTTAGTAAACTGTGTCTATAAAACTAGACAGCGTTTGGATTTAAAAAAAAAAAAGACATATAAATGAACAAAGTGGAGAGAAAAAAATAAAACCTTAAAGAATCAATAAAACTACCTCATGTTGAAGTTTGATAGTGGGAAAGTGATGGCTTGAAGTTGTTCTGCAGCCTGTTACATTTGTGTGAAGAAGGTATTTATCTTGATACTAAAGTAGGCATAGAGTAAAAAAAATAAGTATAACTGCTCTGAATCTGTATTGAAAGTACACATACATCAGACCAATTTTAAAACAAGTTTTTTTTCTTTTTACAAATTATACTTTCCCTTATTCACAAAGCAGTAAAAGTTGCTACTTGTACCACCCACAGGTGCATGTTTATTCATCCACATCCCAGATAAGCATTTTGTCTCAAAAAGCTTTCATCCTTTTAAATGCAGACAACTGTCTTTGCAGATAGCTTATTAAAAATGTAAAATACATACTTTATCTCAATTTACATCTGCTCTCTATGATTGCGAGTCTTATGTTCATATTTATTAATTATTTTGCTTTTGTTCTCTTTTTCTTCTCTTTGCACAGTACCAGGGGACTACAAGTAGTAGCCAGGGAGGATCTTGTAATTCCTTAAAAGCACCTCCTTCTCCGTAGCCTTCAGCAAAAAAAAAAAAAGACACTGCTCATTGAGAAGCACATTATGAGTGCTGCTGAGTGTTGTTAAAAAATATTTTAATAAAAAAAGGTGCAGGCTTTTAATGACAGCTATGGAAATGAGAGATGCAAACTTTCTTATGTTGCATGTAGAATGATCGCCAAGATGGATGTTTTGTTTTTTCATGATGTTTCCTTAGAAAACAGGTATATGCAGACATTTTAAGTCTGTGCAATTCCTGTGTTTATACAGATAACACTGTTACTGTTTATTTTTGCATAGTCTTGGTACCTGTTTTGAAAAAGTAAAACTGTACTTGCAAGATGTACTTCAAACCAGTTGAACAGCCAAATGTTTTTTTCTTTTTATTTAGTGTTGAATTGGTGCATGGGGTCATGGTTTGGTGAAATATCTTCTCCTGGTTTGTTTGCTTCTGTTCCTAATTTTATATTTCATTATGTTGTACTGTCAGTAAGTGTGCAGTAACAATTTATTTACATACGAAGTATATGTAAGCAGGATATGTTGAATGTTAGAAATAAATAGTGTAATGTAAAAAACATGTTTGTCCATTATTGTGTATTGGCATAAAATGTCACATTTAATCAAGTAGAATATTAATAAGTTAAAGAGTTATAGTAACTTTTACTGAATTTAGTAACTTGGTGAAAAACATTATTTAGATTAATTACACAGAGACTGATATTGTCGTACGGCTCGGGAATAGGGGACTCAAATGCAAGACTTGACAGTGGAATCGAGTTTAAGGTTCTTTTAATACACTGAGGTCAAACACCAAACATCCAATGGAAGCAGGTGTAACAAAAACAGAGAAAGGAAAAGGTCCAAAAACAAGCATTATAAAAAAATAACCAGAAAGCTAAGTTCAAATTCGAAAAGGCTTGACCGCTTGACTCAAAGGACAAAGACGAACTGCCATAGGGAAGCTGCATGAATGAGAAATAAATAGGCCAACAAACAAAGGAGGATCACAAACTCCAGGTGAATGACATTAATGAATGACAAAAACAGGAAGGGAAAAGAAATGTAACACATTTAAACTAAACCCTGGAATACACTGTACGATTTTTTGCCCTTTTCGGGACGATTTTCCAGTCATGCAAGAATTTTTTGATCGCTCCGGCTTTTAGCCTAACTGTCCGTCATGCATCGTGTAGTGTGCATGGGGTAACGAGGGGCGATCAGCCACTCAGGACAACCTTCCAATCAGGAATCGTAAGATTGGGAGAAAATTAAACATGTTTGAAATTCAGTTTGCCGTCGTGAGCAAATTGCTCAGTAGGCATGTTTAAACAAGCATACTTCTTCTTCTTCTTCCTCTCAGAAGAAAGGCTGGTTATACTCTTGCAACAGTGTGTCGCAATGTGCTTGTTGCAGGTATGATACAAATATTTTTGGTTTATGCCCAATTTTGAAGTGTGGTCTGCGCTATATTATTCCACACCACAAAGCAAGAGGGACAATCATGAGGGGGGTGGATTTCTGTTCATGTTAAAGGTTCTCTGATAGATTTTAGACCAAACATTTTGATCAAGCCTAACTAATAAATCAGTTTCCGATTTTCCAGTGGGAAGTGACTCAGCTATAGGAAGTGACTCAGTTATTTTCGATAAACACCTATATATTTTGGACAGTAATTTTGGAGGATTAAGGCTTAGTAAATCCTCCACATTTGGTGCTATTTGCAGACCTGCTTCATTGATCTTAAATCTGTTTTTTTAATTATAGACATATTCTGTTGATGTTCTAAAATTAAGCTGCACAATGGGATAAAATAATTCCTTCAAATAAACGTTCCAAAAATTTGGAAAAATAGCCACTCCTGCCGAATGGAAGGTTCCATGAGATAAAAAAACAAAAACAAAAAAAACATGTTCCCAGTTTACTTTTGGTTATTCCTTACAAAAAAGAAAGACTGCCTTTCACTTCAAGCTATATGTTAACCATGAACATAGAAACATAGAAAAGATAGCATAAAGCTTCCATTCACATTTTAACTTACAGGATGAATTATTTTCTGTGTAAAAGTGCTTGCGCCCCTGTCGAGACCTTGAGAGAAGGGGTTCCAAATTTATGTTCCATATTCTCCTCTCTATCTGTAGCACAGCAAGCCTTTTACTTTCTTTTGCATAAGATATGAATCACATAAAAATCTAGTATATAAATTTGTCTCTGGATAAAATCCTTGTTGTGCTGCCACTATAAATGATTTAAAGGCCCAATCTGAATACCTAAAATCAATAAAGACACTTAAGCCTCAGAGGAAGTTCATCCACTGTGGCCATATTAAGTTCTATTTGAGCAGTCCTAACAGTTAGGAAGGAGCTGGGACAAAAAATACAGCATGCTGCCAATTAGCCATTATAATTCGTTGCTTGACAGAATATATAGGCCAAGCCCACTTTAACATTTTAATAAAACATTCATTTTTCAGTGTATTCTGTGGGACACATGCTAATGTACACTTTCCAGGGTCACAAGCAACGTAAGGACCTCTCTACATTTAACCCATCCCCTTGGGGAGCAGTGGGCTGCCAAATTTCATTTTTTTTTTGTTTTTTACTGGCAATGTGGCAATAAGAATAATTGTCTTGATGCCAAAAAGAGCCCAACAGATTTTACTTTCACAAGTGTAGCAGTATGGCAATTGCCATATGGCTCCACTTGTTTCATGCATACAAATTGCTTTATTATAATTATGCAGGGAGTTTTACAGTTTATATGGACACTGCAATGTAAATAGAGCAGAAAAACAGAAGAAGAAAAGGAAAAAAGAAAGAGAAAAGATGAAAGAAAGAAGAGAAAGGAGACAATGACAAAACATTTTCAGTCTGCTTCATCACCTGTAACGAGATGAAACAAGAACAGCACAACCGAAAGACATGGTACGAGATATACAATAAAGCAACACCTTCAAACTATCGCTAAAGTAATATTATTAAGTCTGACATGTACTCTGTGTTACCTGAAGATACGGATGTGGGCTTTCTGTATGGAAGTGAATCTCTGAGTACCTGGAGCCAAGCACCTGTAATTGTTTGTGAGGGGGCACTTGTGCATGTAAAGTTTATCCATAGAAAAAAAAAGAAGCTCAATAGTGGTTGTGGAGAGCCGGAGAAGCACACCCCCCAGAGCACTGAGTCCAGCGCCGGGAGACCCAAAACCCCAGGCGCCCAAAGGGACCCCAAGAGCGAAGGCACCAAAGAGGGGCCAGCCCCGGAAATCGGAACCCCACCAAGGGAGGAGGAGAGAGACAGCCCCCAAGAAGCCCCCCCAGCCACCGCCAGCAGCCGGCCACCCTGAAGTAGGGCCGGGCAAAGAACACCGGCCCCCCCACGGCACCGACCGAAACGCCCCGGCCCCTCAGAGCGCCGAAACACGCCCCGCCCCCCAGCACTAAGCCCCGGTGACCGGCCGCAACACCCAACGCGACCGCATCACCCCCGAAAAACACACAGGCGGCCGCGCCCGCCGCCGGGGCACACGCGCATCCGCCGCGAATGGGCCGCGAGCGCCGCGGAACCCCCCCAAAACGCCCCCCAGGCCAAAAGCGCGGCCCCGCCCCACCAAGACAGATCCCAACAGCGCGCAATGCAACACACCGTGTACAGAACTGACCCAAGAGCAGAAAAGCCGCCCGGCGCCCAAATGCAAGAAGAGCAGACCGTAGCCGGCACAACCACCCCCCCCCCAGCAGCCCGCGGGCAGCACAGAGCCAGAGCGGAGCTAACCACGCCGCTCCCCCACCGGACCAAGCCAGAGCAGCACAGCCGCGCCTGCCGCCCCCCCTCGCCGCCCGCACAAGCCCCCAACACGCCGCTGAAGTACCTCCGCTGCCCCGGCCCCCCGACGCGCGCCGGCCGGAGCCACTCCACCCCCCAACCACCCCGCAGCCACACCCGCCTTAATCAGCGGGACCAAAGCAGCTCCACCATGCCTCCAAGCGGGAAAACCCACCCGAAGACCCAATCAGCGCAGCCAGCCCATCCACACCAGCCCCCCAACACTAACCCTGCCGGAGCCGCCCAGACCCCCACACACCAGCGGTGCGCCGCCAGCAGGACCCCCACCCAACGGGCCCGCCCCCCGAGAGAACAGACATGCCAATCCCCCCCCGGAAAAAGAACACCAAGCATAAAAGTCCCCCCAATGCGACAGTAGACACCAGACACTGACCTGCCCGCAACCGCTCCCCCCACCGGGAGAAAAAATAGATAAATAAATAAAAATAAATAAATAAATAAATAAATGTTTCTAAATAAATAATATATATATATACACATATATACACATACACACATACATATATATAAACATATATATACACATAAAAAAAAAAAATAATTCCCCTAAGCAAGGGGAAAAATGCAAGCGGAAAAACCAGAGCCCAAAACAAAACCCAAGACCCGCACCTCACCATGCCCTGTGTAGAGCCCTAGAAATAGAATAGTGTAGAACGTAATAAAGTTAAAATTAGTTAAAATTATCATATTGGGCAAGCATTTATTTGATTTATTATTGAGTTAGTAAAATTCATTTGGTGTATGACAAAGTATGTGCTCAAACTACTTTCTTTTATTTTTTATTTGTATTTCATACATTTCTGTAATTATAATACCCCTTTAAGAGGACACGATGCATGATGGGAAGAAGAAAGTTCATGATCTGTGTATATGTTAAAAAGGAGGAAAAAAACTATAGCCTATATGCTGTATGCTTGAACCGTGGATTTAGTTTAATAAAGTTGCACAAAAGGGAAAAACTGTCGTTTTTTTAGTTCTTTTTAAGGGTGCAACACATGCAACTCCCCTCCCCCCCAAACCGGTACCACAAGACCAGCATCGGAAAAAGCACCGCCCAGGAACCGGCATCGAAGCGAAGGCACCGGCACCGACAATTTTCAGCGCCCGGGGAGCAGTGTGAGGTTAAGGGTCTCGCTCAAGGACCCAGAGTGGCTGTCTGTGGGAGTGGGGCTTAAACTCACAACCACAGGATTCCGAGTGTCACCTGTCCTGACTTATCACTTGAGCTAGTGAGCAACACAACACGCCTTCATACTTTCTGGGTTTTATTAAACAGAGAATCAACTGTTTGTTACAACTGTGCAACTTTTGCTTTTTGTAGATCTCTTCCAGATAACTGTTCGTGAAGGCTGTTTTGGTTCACCAGAGCTCATTTCCTACCTTACTTTGAATTATTTCTGTTAACCCTGTGAATAAAAGCTAGGATCAGTAGGTTGGATTGAGCCTATGTCTTGGAACATGATCCTTACAGTGTCTTACAAAGTTAAAATAACAAAAAAAGGGTGGCTTTTTAATCTGTTATTCAAGACATTTATCTGACTGAAAAAGCGATGCACATAATAATGCCATGAAAAATCTTGATTGAAAGAACGAGGAGCAAAATGAAAACATCCCAGGGACTGATATCTATATAGAGAGACAGGGACCTTACAACATTTCAAATTTCTATTTGATTATTTCTTATAACATTTTTTGTTACCTAAAAATATATTACAAGTATATATAAATAGTTTGATGCTTGTTATATTCTTCACATTGTAACAGTAGTGATATGTAATTGGACATGGATAATTAAGGACCCTGTGTTTAACTATGATAGGCTTTAAACTTGTGACCTAGCAGTGAACAGCTGTGACCCTTTCTACTTAGTCTGCTGCTGATTATAACACACCATGTGACTTTATCATGACAGAGTGTCATCTGAAATAGGAAAAAAGAGGGAGAGTGTTGGTTGTCACTGCAGAAACCGAGGTGAGTGGGTTGCTTGTTAAGGCCTTGTTAGTGGGCATTGTGTATGACACATTTCTGCTTCTCTATAGAACCAGTGATTCAGCAAGTAGTTGGGGCAAAGAGAGAAAGATCTTTTCACAGCACATCTTACCTGGTGAAATAATTATTCATCTGACATTTGCCTACATAATCTTTTAAATGTACAGCTACCTTAGCAAAAACAAAAAAAACAGATTTTCAGCAAAAACAATAAAAAAATGTATTCTGTTAATACATATTAAGAATATCGCTTGCTTGCTTTGATTTCAAAATACAGTAAGAATGTACAACATAGCAGTGAAAAAAGTTTGGGTCCAGTCACAATTTTTTCTGCTATGATGAAATTAGAGTAATAGTGGAACATTGACAAATTGCCTAACCTTCATAAAGTTTATATTTTAAAGATCCAAATACTAAGACTCTGAGGAAGCTACAACTGTTCAGTTGCAATTTGGTTATAGACTGTCTGATTGCTTCAAGAGTCTTTTTAAGAGCACATCATAAAAATGCTAAACCTCTCTGTCACAGAGATCATTATTATTTCCTTTTCAAACATCTTCATGATTCAAACATCCTTGGTATTTCTATATGTTATTCTGGGAGAGAACTTGATAAAATTTAAGCCATGTAATAATTTTATCTAGAGGTTATGTGAACTTATTGTTATATGTGCTTTACATCTTTCTTATAGATTGACTTAAACAGGATTCCCTGATTTTTGAATCATTTGCGCCCCTTGCTGGTAAAAGAAAGGATAGCAAATCACAGCTTTTTTTCCTTCACTTGTGCATGTAATCTTCCTTTACATTTAATTACCCTAATTTACTGAAAAAAAAGATTTGGATATGATAAAACAAAAGTTAGGAGCAAGCTATAATACATTTTTAGTTAGTATAGTAACTAGAGAATAATTTCAACATTTGAGAACGGAAACTTGTAGTTTGAATAATGAGGTCACAGAAAACTTATAAAGGCACCACTCAGATGCTTGCTATAGCCTTGGTGCAGACAGATTTTAAAAGAAGTATCAGAAAGTTATTTTAATAAAGGCAGTGGAAACTGTTGAAGCTTGCTGGCCTGTTTTCGAATTATAAGATTCAGTAATTGACTTTTAGTTTAAATATATATATATATATATATATATATATATATATATATATATATATACATATATATATATATATATATATATATATATATATATATATATATATATATATATATATATATATATATATATATATATATATATATAAATAAATAATCAATCTTTCTGGTGTATGAACAACCACAAAAGAATATGCAGTTTCCCCAGACTGACGGATAAGCAGATTGCTCTGGCATATTTAACCCCTTTGTTCTTGCAGCATTCACTTAAAGTACATTTTTGACAAAGTAAGGGATGCATCGATATGGTGAGCATCTAGCTTGTTAAAATTTGTTTTTTATGTAAGAAGAGAAACTTTAATAACTAAATTTAAAGTGTTTTCCACAAAAAGAGCCTAATTTTCAAAAGGTTTGTGAGTATAAAGACAAAAAGTATAGTAGAACAAACCTAACCAGGTGTAAATCTGATTGTGTTTCTAATGTATGAAGAAAAGCGGGCACAATCAGTTTTTCTGAAGATGTTTCAGCTCCTGGTGCCTATCTCCAGCAGTCAATGGGCAAGAGGCAGGGTCCACCCTGGACAGGTCGCCAGTCCATCACAGGGCAACATAGAGACAAACAACTATTCATGCATACACTCACACCTAAGGAGAATTTAGACAAGTCAATTAACCTAACAGTCATGTTTTTGGACTGTGGGAGGAAGCCGGAGTACCTGGAGAGAACCCACGCATGCTGAGGGAGAACATGCAAACTCCATGCAGAAAGACCCCGAGCCGGGAATCGAACCCAGTGCTACCCACTGCTCCACTGATCAGCCAAAAATATTAGCCCTTTTCAGTATATTGAAAAGCACAATATTATAGGTTTTTCCCCATTTTATAATTTATTATTATGATACAATTGGGCCGACCTGACATGAATCTAAATCTAAACAAGTTGGTGCAGATAGTACAAAGTTTATATTTATCACTTAAGTTTTGAATGTGAGTATTCAGATATGGCAAATGATGGGCATGTTAAACTGACTCTGACAGGGAGAAGGTTGTATATTTTATTATTTATATTTTTTTATTTTTTTCAGTGCAAAAAGATAAACTTGACCGCCCTTCTTGTAAACATGGCCATGCATATACAGCTGTTTTAACGGAGTTAATGTTGACTGTCTTTCAAAGGTAAACCATTAAAAAAAAAATGTCAATATCACACACTCAACAAGCTAGTTGTACTCCTACAGCAAAATCATCCTCTTCTCGCTGCTGGCTCTTTCATAGGGACATACCCAAACTTACCCAATCAGGTTTTGGCACACGGTCACTTTATGGTAATTTGGCATAAGCCAGATGGAGATGTGTTATTTTTTTTTTGTTTGAATTCTACACAATATCCATCTGAAAATATTTGCAAGAGGGAGGGACATTCATACTGTTGAAAGACACTCTAAATCAAGTCGCAAATCAAGACTGTGCATCGCACTGATAAACATATAAATAGTACTCAACTCAGATGTTTTCTACTGCATTTTTCGACTATATATATTTGTTTTTGTACTGCTCTGAACTTTCACATCAATGCCTTTTGCACCATGTTTTTCTCCCACAGCGTTTACATTTGATCACTGGTGCCCTTTATGAAATGGAAATGTCCCTTTTCACCTCCAAACTGCTGCTCAGTCACTGTCTGAAAGCTGTATAAATGAAATTTTTCTTTGTATACACTCCGTGTATACCAAATAATAAAGTCATATAATTGTTTGAACTGATAAATCACCACGTGACACATGCCTCCCATTATGAGCTTTTAAATTTTTTTTTTTTTTATTCTTTTAAATTCGCAAATCTTGGAACAAATCTTGCTTGCAAGGTAAACTTTATGGCACAAGGCCGGTAAACCTCAGATGGACAGGTGACAGCTTTGCAAAAACTTAGACCACTTTTATTATTTTGTATACACATAGCATATACAGAAACAAATTTTGTTTTGTACAGCTTACAGAAAGTCATGAAGATGGGTGAGGGCATACGATACCATACCAACTTTATTTATGAAGCACTTTATGCACCGGACAGGACCAAAGTGCTGTACACAATCATAAAATACAATAAAATTATAAAATAGAAAAAAAAACGAGTGTAAAATACAAATTAGTATACAAAGAGAATAAAACAAAGTAAAACCTCTCAAATTGTGCCAAAAGCCAAGGAAAAAAGATGAGTCTTAAGAAGGGACTTAAAAACAGCAAGAAAGGAGGCCTGTCTTATGCTCACAGGCAGATCGCTCCATAGCTTAGGAGCTGCCACAGAAAAAGCACGGTCTCCTCTGAGCTTGCATTTTGTCTTTGGGACCCTCAGAAGCAACTGATTAGCTGACCTGAGGGAACGGGAGGGTGTATAAGAATGCAACAGCTCAGACCAATAAGAAGGGGCAAGGCCATTAAGAGTTTTAAAAACAAATAAAAGAATTTTAAAATCAATCCTAAAATGTACTGGCAGCCAGTGTATGGAAGCTAAAACAGGGGTAATGTGGTCGAATTTTCGTGTACCTGTTAAAAGACGTGCAGCAGCATTTTGAACCCTCTGAAGTTGGGAAATATACAAGTCACTGACCCCTGTATAAAGTGAGTTACAGTAATCCAGCCGTGTGGTCACAAATGCATGGATCACTGTTTCAAAATGTTGTTTTGATAGAATGGGTTTTACTTTTTCTAGCTGCCTGAAGTGGAAGAAGCTGTATAACGGCGCTGATGTGCGCTTCCATTTTAAGACCAGCAACCATCTTAACCCCTAGATTAATAATAACCGGCTTAACCTACTGAGCCAAGGAGCCAAGACTAGTCACAGAATCAGCAGTGGATCTGCCAAAGATCATTACCTCTGTCTTGTCTTCATTGAGTTTTAAAAAATTTAGGGCCACCCAGGCCTTCACATCTTCAAGACATAAAAGCAGAGACCGAAGAGAGGTGGAGTTTACATTCTTTAGCAGTGAGTATATCTGTGTGTCAACTGCATAGCAGTGAAAGGCAATCCCATGTTTTCTAAAAATAGAGCCGAGAGGAAGAAGGTAAAGAAAGAAAAGGAGCGGGCCTAGAACTGAGCCCTGTGAGGGGGACCTATGGCCATCAAGACAGACACAAAAAGTACATTCAGCCAAATATGATCTATACCAATCTAAAGCTATGTGACCGATGCCCAGCCACTGTTCCAGACGGGAAAGTAAAATGACATGATCAACTGTATCAAAAGCAGATGATAAATCCAACAACACCAAAACAACAACGTCACCTGAATCAGTTGCTAAAACTATATCATTAAAAATTTTTAAAAGGGCTGACTCTGTGCTATGAAATGGTTGAAAATCGGAATGGAAAACCTCTAATATATTATGTTCATTAAGATAAGCCATTAGCTGATTACAGACTACCTTCTCAAGAATTTTTGAAATAAAAGGCAATTTAGAGATAGGTCGATCATTTGCCAGAACAGTAGGATCCAAAGCTGGTTTCTTAAGTAGAGGCTGCAGTACTGCATGTTTCAGAGTTTTAGGAACAACGCCCGAGGACAAGCTACTATTTACAAGAGCAAGGACAGAAGGACCTATAGTAGAGAAAACTTCTTTAAATAATTGTGGCAAAATAACATCATCCGGAGAACCAGTTGGCCTTAAGTGACTAACCACCTCCTGCATTGATTGCAAGTTCACACATTCAAAGCTGTGGAAAACACCAGAACAAGGCACCACAACTGAAGGATCATAAGAAGAGGTGACAATCTGGGCCCTAATAGAAGCAACTTTTTCATCAAAAAAGTGTAAGAAGTTTTCACATGCAGCAGGTGAGGTCTCCATAAAGCCACTATGTAAATCATAGGTGGGCTCTCCTCCTCCTCTGCTGGAACTAAAAGCGCTTTTGTGTGCTTTTGTGCCCTTTTAACCAGTTAGGTGGTGTTAAAAGTCCATGTGAGGGTGTATGTGATGTGCACCCCCAGGAATTTGGTGCTGTTGACCAACTGTACAGCTGAGTTGTTGATGTGCAGTGGAGCGTGGTTAGGCCTATTCTTCCTGAAGTCAACGATGATCTCCTTCTTCTTCTGCACATTCAGTGTCAGGCTGTTATCTCTGCACCAGTCCACCAGTTGCTCCACCTCCTCCCTGTAGTCCTGGTCTTTGTCGTCTCTGATGACGCCCACCTCCGTAGTGTCTGCAAACTTCACAATGTGATTGGTGATAAACCTGGGGATGCAGTCATGTGTCATCAGGGTGAACAGCAGGGGGCTCAGGACACAGCCCTGTGGGGAGCCTGTGCTTAGGGTGATAACATCAGAGGTGTTCTGTCCGAAACAGACTGACTGAGGTCTGTCAGACCCCACTAACTCTCTTTCTGATTGGCTAATGTCACGGCTCTGCTAAGTTTCATTGGTTGAGAGCAACATCAGTTTAATACCTTGACTAAAACTTCTGAATTGCAACTAACCAAGATCAAGTAGATCTATTTTTCCCTCTCATTTTCTTGTTGATGGAAATATGTCACAGCAACAGAAAACTTTAATCCAAGAGTTATATTTTGGTTTTATCCATATTCTCCCAGTCCTCTCCTGGATCATCTATATGCTCTCTGGCAAAACTGAAATGGCCCTGGACATACACACAATATTTTACCCAAAATTTTAAGATTGCTGTAATTGTATTACAAAAGAAAGTCTAATTTATTTTACTTTAGATAATTTCAACAAAAACCGGTTAAATAAACCTTACTGTCTTTATCTTGGCTGAGAGCTGGTCTAATTGCTCATTTCACTCACCTGCCTAACTCTGCCCAGTTTCCGATTACCTCTACTAATTCATTCATTCCTGCTTCTTTATATACGACTCAGTCCCAACTATCAGGGAGAGATCATTGAGTTTGAGATTGTTGTTGAAGCTCTAGTTCATGTTCTTGGGGGGCCAGTGGTTAGAGAGGTCTTTAGTGTTACATAGTATTCCTCATTTCCTGATCATGTTCTGTCTCTTATCCACTGAGCATGCCCTGTTCCTGTCTTGGCTCAATAGAGAAAGCAAGTTTTAGCATACCGTAGTGTTCCTGTTATCCTGACCTATTCTGCCTCTCAACTACTGAGCTTGACTGTTCCCATCTGAACATTCTGCCTGAACTCTCAGTTCAACTCCTGGAACCCTGAACCAGCCTATTCCATTTCTGATTGAAATCCCTGACTGGGTTACTGACTCATGGATCTCTGAACCTTCCTGTTCTGATCTGTTTCCCTGCTCTGGCTCGGACTCAAGCTTGCCCTCCGGGATTGCAGCATCAGGGACACTCTGGGTGGTACCTGCCCCATCTAGCTGTCAGCCCTCTGGCTGGATCCTACTGCATTAAATGGAGATGGACTGAACTGATAAACCAGGGTTTCCAGTGATAGAAGGTGCCCTGCAAAAACCGCAGCCACTGCAGATCAGCAGATCCACTTGTTTCAAACGCTTTGATTTTTCCCAGTGTCTGTCTCGCCTGAATTCTTAGTCTTACATCTTAACCTTACTTGATGCTTAATAATTTTTTACAGTAAAACTTAGTTATTTGAAGTAAATAATCATCAAGCTTAGGTATTAATAAATTATTGTTTACTTACTCTAAGTTAATACTAATGAATATATTTGTTTCAAATAAATAAAGTGTATTCTTTTGAATTGCATATGTCCTGATCCTGGCACTGGCCTGATTGTTCATTTCACTTACCGGTTTAGATCTGCCTGGTTTCTCATTACTGCTTATCTGATCGACCTGTTTTCAGCTCATATATATGCTGTGTGTTTTCCAGCTACCAGTGCCAGATTATTCAAGCTGCTTTGTGTGAGTAACTAGCATTCTGTTTGTTGTTCTGATTATCTGATTGTGACCTGTTTCTGCCATGTGGATCCCAAGTTTTGCTTTGCCCCTGTCTGCTCTTTAATCTGCTCTGTTCTGGACTGATTCCTGGATTCTACTAGGTCACCAAACTTGGACTGTTCTTCGACCTCGGCTTGGATTCCCCTCCTTTACCTCATCGGCTCTCTGATCTTCTGGTCTGTGAAATTGGTTCTGCTATGACTTTGGACATTCCCCTCACGATTCTGTTGCCCCTCGGTATCGGCTGGCATCAGCTCCACTCTGAAACAGGTCAGTGACTATTTAATCGGATCCAGTGTATCCGCTCTAGCTGACGAGCAGAGTGTTCAATAAAGACTTGTTTTGAACTTGTTTTGCTCCACATTTGCATAATCACATTAATGCTATGGGATGAGATCTAACCTGGGGCCCCAGATCTAGGGAGACTAACAATGGTTTTGTATGTCTTCCATTTTTATACACTTGCTACCACAGTTTATTTATTCACACCAGCTGGCTTGTCTGTTGTAGAGTCACTCTTCATACCAATTGCAGGTGTATGATTATTTTCCTGGTTTCCGTTGATTGATCTTTGGTCCTGGCCATGGTTGAATTCTGAGTATGACTCTTTGAGGCCTCTGGACGGATGTATTTTATACAGAAAAAAAGTTCAAAAAGGGGACATTATTACAGGTAGCTGGTATAGGACAAAAGTACTTATTAAAAAAGTTATACATCTGTGAGGACCAAAAATCTTGGTTGTGAGTGACAAAATCTTCATTTTCCACCATAATTTAAAAAGAAATTATTTTTAAAAAATCCTAAAATGTGAAATCCTAGATTATGTTTAATGTCTAACATATGTGTCTGTCTAAGATCTGCTGACCAGAACTTGTTAATGGTCCCTCGAACCAGTTTTAGGATGAGAGGTGATGGGTACTTCCAAGCTGTAGCACCCAGACTGTGGAATGCTCTACCATTTTACCTGTGTTTAGTGAACTCCATGGATGATTTTAAAAAACAACTAAAAACATTCTTTTTTAATCAAGCATTTTAGACTCATTGCTATGATTGTATTTATTTTGTCTATATGTGTTTTATATTGTGCTGTATTGTATTTTGTGCCTCATGCTATCATTGTATTTATTTTGCCTATATGTATTTTATATGGTGCTGATTTGCATTCTATGCGTCATATTGTACAGCACTTTGACGCTTGTCTGAGAAAAGAGCTATATAAAAAATACCTTTCTTACTATGTGAGTACCTATGTGGTGGTGGTGGGGGAGCAACATGGTGGAAAGTAATTATATTATGGAATGGTGAAGATTCTTTGAGTAAAAAAAAGACACTTCAGGAAGCTGCTAATAACAGTACAAACACACGTTTGTTTTATTGCTAGAAAAAGGAGACAGATTCTAATTGACTCAAAACATTTTTTTTCATATATGGTAGGGTGGGACAGAACAAGGAAATTAATTTTAGCTTAAAGCAGAGAGGTGAGGAGGTCCAGTGACCGAAAAGAAATGTAATCAAAACACAGCAAATTAAAAAAATATAAAGAGGCTCTGCACAAGACTGGAACACACAAAAGCAGAGTTTAATATAAAAAGTAAAAAAGAAACAAGACAAAATTAGGAAATAAAACTTGCAATATTATTTTGCTCACATGATACACTCAATACTTAGTCTAAATAGAACCCAAGCCATCCAATTCCCTTACGGCAAAAAGCAGCAGGTACAATTCAAGCCATGTGACAGAAGTATAAGCAGACCATCTAAACTATTATAGATTAATATTAATTACTACAAAAAAAGACTAATTCTATCATTGCCTTCATGCTGATCAGTTTCAAGCAGTATGGACAGATGTGTAGGCAGAAGGATACATGAAGACACAGCAGCTGCACTAGACAATCTTTTCACATAAAGAAGAGGAGAAAAACTGCCGCCTTGTCATGATCTGGTGGTTTACTAGCCCAGATGCAGAACTCACGGACACAGAGGCAGGTTGAAAGTCCAATATTTATTGAAAACACACAGGGTTCTGCCCTGGAAGGCAGAGAAGACAGAGCAGGTTAGGTTCAGGTTCAGGTACAGGTACAGGTTCAGGTTCAGGTTAACAGACTTACAGGTTCACAGGTTTCAGACAGGCAGGGTGGCTCAGGCTTGCTATCATGGAAAGGACAACAATCCCGGCTCAGAGGGAAGCTCTCCTTCACCTTAAGTAAGGAGAGCTTAATCATGAGCTGATGGGGATCAGCTGGGAGCGCTGAGCATCAGCTCCCAGGAAAGGATCCACGGCGCCCTCTGGAGGGCAAACCTCTGGATCCCAACAGACAACTGAAGCCCACAGGAAGGGATCCACGTCACCCTCTGGAGGGCAAACCACTGGATCCCAACACTTCTAGGCCTGGAAAGAAAACAGTCAGTGGATTGACCCGTATAAGAAGTGAACACAAAGGAGGGAAGGCTAAACCATAATTTAAAAACTACATAAATTACACTTGCGTATGCTTTAAGAACGAATAGGCAGCAAAACACATTAGCAACCCTTCCTCGGGACCAGTTATCAAAAGCAGATGAAGCATCATGGTGTAGGCAAATTGCCACACAGAAGGCAATGTCTTTTGTAAAGAAAGCTTTGCTGGCAGTCTCAAAGTGGCAGCACATTATTTATGCTTCTACACATGATGTAAATGACAGACCTTTCTCAGTTTTCTAAGTAGGGGGACTTGCACAATCAGTAGCTGACTAAATACTTTTGCTCCACTGTATGTGTACATGGCCTCCCTAAATACTGATCTTTCTGTAGTAAGAAAGGCAATTGATGGCTCCCTTTACAGTTTTTAGAGAGCCTTTTTTTTGTAGTTATTTGTTGGGTTTCTTTTCAGGGCCTCTTAAGAATATCAGTATAGGCTTGATTGTTTTGCACGTTAATCAGTTGTATTTGTGTAGCCCTGTGCATCTAACTTTGTCTGCTGGCAAATGGTGCAAAAAATCCATTTAGTAAGTTTACCCTCATGAAGAGCAAAATCAGCCATCCCCAAAGTTGGTCCTTGAGGGCCGCTGTCCTGCACGTTTTAGAGGTTTTCCTGCTCCAGCACAGCTGATATACATTAATGGTTGATTAACAGGCTTTTACTGAACTGCAATCATCAGAATCAGCTGTGCTACAGACTCTCCTGTATTCTCTTGTGAGCTTGAGCGTGAAATCCAATATAATTCAACAAACAACAACTTGTAGAAGATGTGGGAAATGATCTATTATTTTTCCCAATCATGGTTGTAGGGTATGTCCCACATTGTGCCAAACAGTTCTCTGCTCTTTATTTCTCTTTCCCTATTGATATAATGCAGATAAATCATAGGAAAAAAATGTAGTTAATTGATTTTAATTTCTTATATTGCCAGTAGCTGACATGTAAAGCTCCATTCAAGCCCCTGGATTTAATTTTCTATTAAAAATTAGAAATTTTCCATAGTTGTTCCTCCTCGCCCAGCATTTGCTCATTTAGTCATTTAATAAACTACAAATACAAAATAAGTTTCAAAGCATTAAGTTGCCCTGAGTTTACTTTTGTTGTGAAAGGGCTCTATATAATTAAACTTAACTGAAGTGAAAATAAACACTGTAAGTATGAGCTTGGGCCTTATGTGGATGAAACAGTGATAATGTTTGACACCCTGGTCACCAAATGAGAGGAGTCTAAACCCAAAAGCCACATTCAGGATGTTGTTGACATACAGTGTCACAAAGTATCAGGAATGCTGTTAGGGTTTTGCAGCTTGATCATGATTCTCAGCTTTGCTCTGCAGATAAACATTTTTTCTAAGACCAAAAAAAGTGAATAAGCAAAGACAGAAAATTCCCATTTAGCATCATATACCAAATTATTCCATAATGAATTTGCCCAAACCCTCATGCAAGTTTTGATTTTGATGCTGTACCTTTTGTCTAAGTCTTACATAGTACACATGAGCAGTAAACTGAATTAACTACAGTTTCAAGTGGAACGTGTAATTGCTAAATTTTTAAAACTCCATCTACTGTAATGTAGCTTAGTTCCTATATAAATGATTATTACAGCTTCAACAGCAGGGCATCCCTGAAAATCATTTTCCTCTTCTCGCGACCTGCAATTAATGTGTATTGTTTTGATGAGCTCCTTGCAAAAGTCCTCCTATGTTTGCGTAGTTAAATTAAAAAAAGTTATTTAAAAAATATATTAATCCTAAAGTAAAATTAATCTTGACAAAATGTAAAATACTATCAATAGGGATAATTGATGTAGGGGGGGCAGAAGGGGGAGAAAAATAAAGGTACACTTATTAACTAATGTTTAGCCATACAGTAAATGCTATATTAAAATGCAATAAAGAGGAGTATGTTTTCTTCACAGTGAAATTTTTTTCACAAGCTGATCACCGAGCAATATAACGTCATGGAAATATGTACATTATTTGCCTGCAAATACTATAGATTTGCTGTCTAATACATATCAACCAGTTCTGTAATATGATTCAAATTAGATTTGTTGGAGGTTCTGAAAGATTTGCTCTTGGTCCAAGCGTTATTTTATTCCACTTTCTAGTCTTTCATCCAGCTAAGCAACATCTGGGGGGTTGTTTTTTTTGTCTGGTTAGAAGTGTAGGAAGTATAGTAAATGGCAGTAGTAATGAGTTCCAGAGCTTTAATTTGCAGTTTAGTAATAGTTCTATTCCTTTCTCATATTTTATCTCTTAATAATTCCTCCGTTACCTAGCCATAAAAAAATTCTTTTTTAGTAAATGGTTCAAGGCACCAACAGTATTTTTCTGTTGTTTAGATTTGTTCCTACACTCCTCTTCACTCTTTTCCACTGCCTCCTCCCCTTCTGAATAGCCTTTACTGACTGTGTGCCCCTCACCACATCTGAGAAGCATATGGTGGAGAAAAAAAGTTTTCTTTCCTATATTTCCATTTAGACAGCCCAAAAAAAGCTGGGTTGCTAAAGGGCCAAAGGAATCAGGGATTCAAAAATAAGAACATAAGCGAGAATGTTTCTTACAGAAATAGAAAAAATATTCTCCAATCACACATAGAAAATGCAAAAATAGGACATTCAAAATCAAGAAGTGAAAGAAAGAAGAACAGAGCAACTGAAAGTAGATAGAAAAAGTAAGAGAGGGTGTGGGGGATGGAGGGACAGGAGGGAAAATAATGCCAACTGGCATACTTTGACTTATTCAGCTCAGCTGCAGAAGTCTAAGGCAGCCTGGGCTCCAAACCACATAGACCTAGATCCTTCCTGCACGCTTCACATCTGCAGCATTTGGTTCTAATAAAAGAAGGAGAGCATGCAGTGTAGTTAAAAGCCACTGTTTTGGTTGTGTGTGCTGGTACTTCATGGTATATGCTCATTTCTGTTAGACATAAGAAGGAAGAGCTCAACTATGGATTTGCACAATGGAGTATCATATTGATTTCTACAAACACTTCCCCTGGCTCAGAAGGGTAAGGTTATTTTATTACACCTCTGTAACAGAAATAGGTTTGAAGTTCAAATTGTTTTTTTTATTACCAAAGTTACTTCATCAACTGTTTCCAAATAACTCACTCAGAGTTATTTGCAATCTTTTTGAGAAGAATGGGATTACCTAGCAGTGGGCGCTGTACTTGTTTACTATGGCATGCCAGCTAATTCACCAAATCCCTACACCCTGTAGAGCCAGTAAACTTGACCGATATCTTTTTCCAGGTCTTTGTTTTTTTTTCCCTGACTGGGTCTTTTAATAATTATCAATCAAAGAACTGTAATATTGAGGGAGCAACTAATTTTGCAGTTACCATCAATCATATATTTATATCAATAAGTGAAAGAGTATCCATGCCCCCTCTTGGATAGATTATCCTATACAATGGATAAATGTTTGGATGGATGGATGGATGGATGGATGGATGGATGGATGGATGGATGGATGGATGGATGGATGGATGGATGGATGGATGGATGGATGGATGACCTAAACAGAGGAAACAAAACCCTGCAGAGCATTAGATGTTTGTTTGTTTGTGCTCTTGTGGTCGTCCCTCCTGGATAAGTTTTCAATGCCATATTTTCTTGGTTTGTCTTTATTGGCTGTGAATCTAGTTTGCTGGTATCCTCAAATCTCAGAAAAGCTTTTTAATATTTACCAGATGGGTAGATTTCCTATTGGAATTTTAATTTCTTTAGACTGAGGCACCATGTGTTTGAGATATTTAGACTTGATCTACATCATCAGACAGGCTTTACATAGTGATATCTTTATTCTAAAGTTTCTACACATCCGGCTTTAATTAGTAGCATTGTTTTAAATTGTTATCTGAAAACTATGTTTTGTATTATAGTACTTTTTTTGATCATATGCAACATTTTTTAAAATAATACTAACACTTCACCACAGTTCTGCACGGCATTGAAATATATTCTCACTTTTTAATTACCTAAAACATAATAAATTAATACAATTATAAAGGATCAGTAGGCTTTCGAAATCTTGAGCTCAATTTTTGTGATGTGACACACAAGCTGCAAGAAGTATGGGCCAACAAGGTAAGCTCACTGGAAACCCACAAAAACAACACACGTTACCCAGTCTTTTCCAAATGAATTCACGGCATGGTCATAAATAATTACTCCTGTAGCTGCTTTGAATAGAATGTGTATGGTCTCTTCAAACTGCCAAAATATATATAATAGTGTTCAACAGTGTTGAAATGTTTTACAAACCACAAGAGCTTATCTGTTAAATCTGAGAAAAGCTTCCCTTGTGTATTTGACCAACTTTGCCTTAAGCTCAGTTATGCGAAAATTTCAAGCCAGTTCACTTACTTACCTTTCATCAAAAACAATTTAGTTTAATTTAATTCAATTCAAAAATATCTCTTTTATTTTTCACTTTTTTTGTGTCAAATTTCTTCCATTTCATTTACCAGTAATGTGAGATTAAACTGAGTAAACAAGCTACACTGACCTAATCCACTACTTCCCCCCCTCAAACTATTTAAACCAGTATAAAATGTGGTACACAAAGTTTTAATGCTGGATTAGGATTTGTAAACCTCTTAAAGCCTCCAAAGAGTTCTTGCACTGCAAGAAGTTTAAGGTTTCTGCTTCTAAAACCTAAAGACTGATAAAAAAGAAAACTGAAGACCCGCTCAGCAACTTTTCTTTGCAGTAGACACTAAAATGTATTCATTCTCTATTTTTGACAGGAGAATCTCAGCTCAAACAACAACGGTGAGTCTCACCAAGACTGGTTATCCCGCCTAGAGGGAGACAAAGAGTCACTAGTTCTGCAGGTGGGATACTTCTGCTTTGGTCTTTGGAAATACAGTGAAAGAATGAATAAAATTTTTAAGAATAAATAATAAAAAAGAGTTTCCTACTATGTTTATTTCCTCTGCATCTGAAAATAGAGTGAAAAATATGGCAACTGATTCCACACTTTGAATGTGTCTCAGAGAAGAGAAAAAAAAAAAAGAAAGTCTAGGAGAGGAAGGCAAAACAAAAAAGATGTATGGCAGTTGTATATTGCAAATCTTGCATGAGTTTCTGTTCCACAAGTCCGGTGAGACAAGTGTCATAAAGTGGGTTTGGTGCTGTTAGGATACTAGAATCTCCTGTTTTGACTGATAACTTGAAGTTGTTGAGCAAGTGCTTTGTAGACAAGCTGTGGCTCGCACCATTATGTGGCAAGTTGCATGTAGGTGTGTTTGTATGCCAGTGTAAGTTTAGAGCAGATACCTTTTAGCACTTATTGTGGGTCTTACAGGAAGAAAACCAATTCTTTAGAAATGTAAATTCAGTCTAAGTACTCATAAGTATATTGTCGGTTTCAGTTTCAGCATCAAAGGGCAACATTTGCTTGCTAGTTTTAGATTTTTTGCTAATTTCTATACATGAAGCACAAACAGTAAAAACATATTTTTAATTTACTATTTAATGGGAATTTTTTTTTATTTAATCAAAAATTAATCAAAGATTCCCAGCCTGGGGTCTTTCTGCATGGAGTTTGCATGTTCTCCCTGAGCATGCATAGGCTCTCTCCGGGTACTCTGGCTTACTCTCACAGTCCACAAACATGACTGTTAGGTTAGTTTGCTTCTCTAAATTCTCATTAGGTGTGAGTGTGAATGGTTGTTTGTCCTGTTTGTCTCTGTGTTGCCCTGCGATAGAATGGCGTCCCCGTCCAGGGTTTATCCTGCCTCTCCCCCTTAGACAGCTTGAGATAGGCACCAGCACCCCTGGAGACCCTGCTATGGATAAGCTTGATGGAAAAAATGGATGGCTGGATGAAAATGCATCCATTGGTTGTACAGCAGAATAAAATGTGTTTTCACCCATTTAACATTTTTCAAATCTCTTTGTAAGAGCTGTTTATTGGTAAAAGGTGGCCTCTCATCCATCCCTTGAAAAGGAAGGTTTATCATTATTTTGAGGCAACCTGTGTACATTTTATACATCCACTGTTAGAAAACTGTATCCTCCAGAACCTGAGTACCTCTTCCAAAGAAACAGAAAACAAAAATTGCCGCTTTTCTTCCCACAGCCCTCATTAAATTGTTTAAGCCCCTACAGGCTCTCTTATTTCTGATTTCTTCTCATTAATCAGTTTTGTCCATATATTACCTCCACAAACAATTGATGTACAAAAACAAATAATTTTTACAACTTAATTATTTTACACAGATTCATTGACTTATTCAATTACACCAAACTGGGTTTGAACCCAGCAAAGACGCAGCCAGACTGAAGATGACAAGTCCCCGTAGCATACACACATACACACACACACACACACACACACACACACACACACACACCCCACACCCACACACGGCTAACCCCACTGAAACATTAAGTGTGCACCCTCAATACGCCAGCAGGTAACCAGGACAGCTTGTGTGTTTTAAGTTAATGGAACTACTGGGCTCAGCGCGAGCGTATTGGTCCTAACAAACACAGTATAACAGGAATGTGTGTGTGGCGCGCAAAGTTAGAGGATGTGGATTCGTCACAGTCACAATAACCATGACATGAAATTTTCCTACCCTACAACAGGGATGTTCTTCTGGCAAACGGGTAGATAAATAAGGATCTCACCGAATTTGGTGGAAGCTGCATCTCGTTCGTTACGTTCGCCATCGTCCCTCTAATTGTCTGCACCTGCGCTTTGGTTCAGAAGCCTGTTAAAGTGCAGTATTTTCAGAGCCCCAAGACCATAAAGTTCTAAGACGCTGATTGGCCATTAAATTCACCTAGCAATAGTACATGATTGACAGATTCTCTGCAAATGTGGGGCTGTCTGATCACAGCCCCCAGAACAGAGACGGTAGGAGTCTGTCTGTGGAAATCCACAAATTAATGACAGTAGATAGGGAAATGTAGTTTATATAATTTGTTTTGCTTATAGGTACACACTCTAGAGAGTAAAACTGACATTTACGAGTTAATTTCTAAAAATATATTTTACGTTTCTCTCTTCTTATCAGGGAGGGCGGTGCCCCAGCGCCCCCTATGGGCCGGCCGCCACTGGCATGAAGATAGTCCATCTCTTTTAAACATACTAATTTCTCTGTAGTTTCCTGTGTTTCTCTGCCTCACATTTAGAAATTCTTTTCTTGGATTCCAGTGACAGTGGCTTTAGGATACCTTGACAACAAAAATATTTAAGATGCTCAGACTCTTTCCTGTAGAGTATTAGCTCTTGGTGCCTGTCTGGTTTATGCAGGGCTAAACTCACCCGTCTGGGCAGGAGATTAACTGAGCAGCAAGCCACACCCCCCAACTGGTAACAACCATGACTGCTCACATGCAGGCGTCTGGAGAGAAGGAGAGAGACGAGAAAGGACAGCAGAGGGAGGGATAAGGGGAAAAAAACAAGGAAGGGAGAAACAGCTGTAAAAAGGTGGAAAAATAGTAAGGAAAAGAAGAATGCTCCTGCTGTTGAAGTTGAATGTGCTCTGTTGGCATTTAGTTGTTTGCTTCAGTCTTCAAAAAGTTTGTTAGAAGCTACTGGATGGACAGGGTGGATGAAACCTTATCCCACTTGAACTTGGAGACATTGCTTGCATGAAGGCATTACGGGTAGACACTGGATAAACCAGGTATTTATTTATTTTTCTTATGTTGCAACTCTTGCAAAATCTCAACTTTAGCCTGGAGGGAAAACAAACAATTCAAAAACTGGTTTATAACTTTGTCTCTTTTACAGAAACCTAATTTAAGTTTTCTTATTGTTAAAGGGTCAGTTTCTTGGTGATGTGGTCGATATGAGGCTTTGAACTTGAGCTTTAAATATTTTCCTGGTGACAGTTAAAGTTTTCCATGCGCTCTCCAAAGGGGGCCAAGATCTTTTGGAAAAAAAAGCAAACATTCAAAATCCTTATCTCCACTAAAGTTTCAAGCTCATTTCTGGACATTCAGCACCTGCTTGGCATGAACCAAATTAGAAATACATCTACCCCCATGGTCTGGTGTAACTGATGGCTGCAAAGCCTTTGGTTATGTACAGTATCTTACCAATCTGTTAAATAGTGATTTCTCAGTTTTAAAAAGGAGGTCATTCACATGCAGAGCACGGGGAAATGCACCTGTCAAAGATATTTTGATAATCTGTCAATGAATGTCTTGCATGCTTTTTCTTGGTCTAACCCCCTCCCTCCTCTCTGCTATGTGCTCTGAGCGAGCTGCGAAATAGGCATTATAAATAGTGGTCATGAGTTGTGTATATTTAGCCAACCAAACAGCTTCAGAAACCACTGTGGTTTGTGTGGATAGGGCTGTCACTAGAGAGGTGGTAGCTTGCTTTGCCTCACACTTCATGCTGCCTTTGTAGAGCAAGCACTGTATATTGTATACAATTGAAGGGATATATGGCTGCACCTCTCTGTCTTTTTCCCCACTCATGCTGTGTGTCATTGACGACAGGAGCTCGTGCATAGGATGTCCCTCGAGAAACAAAAGCTGAATCTTATAGGGGAGGTTTCTAATCTGAAACTGAAGCTGACCGACATGGAGGGAAAACAAGTTCATTCGAATATGAGGCAAGACAAAGCAGAGGTGAGACTGAAGTAGATTGATATAAGTTTGTCATTTTCACATAAACTTAATGCCTGTATATAAAAAAAAGTTTATTTGAGCATATGTACTTTATTAGTAATTGACTTATAACAAAGCTAATAACTACATATTTTGTCCAGTGCAATTTCTTTTTAAATTCTCTAAAGCTTGTTTTTTTTTTTAGATGAAGGTCTTTAATAATTAGAAATGTAAACATGGCTCTGATAAAAATGACATGGCTTAAAATAATAATCTGCTTATCATTCTGAAGCATTTCACTCAACTGTTGATTTTATAGAAGCCTTTAAATACTTACAGACTCACAGTGGAAAAATAAAATCACCCAAATACTGCTTTTATTATTCCTTTTATGAATTAGATTTAAATTTTTTCCAGAGTTTAACCAGCTTATGTGCTCAACATTTATGTGTTAGGATGTGTTATGTTACCGCCTGACTTCCTGAAGTCTAGAAATTGAAAGCAGAACTTTGAACAGGCAGGATACCACAGTGTAAATAATTGGTCTAAAAGCTAATTGTCAAAAGATATCTTATCCTCAGTTTAAAATAGTTCAAAAAGTGTTGTATTGTTTGATAGCCCAAATATGTGAGGGTTTTGTTATTTTGTTCACAGGAGAGTTTTTAAAATAGAATCCCCCATTTAAATGAATATTTCCACATTTTTTATTTTTAAAATAATTGGAACGGGATTATTTTTTTTAATGGAAGTTTTTGTTTTTAAGTCCAAAATAATATTACACCAGCTATACTTTTACCACCGGCTTTGACTTAGACCAAATATACTCCTTTTATCACAATAATTGTCCTCCATGTTCTTCGCTTATTACATAAACCTGTCCTCACATATGCATGGTTGTATGTACACACAAACAAGTGTTTGGGGGGCTCTTGGCTCTGAAGCAAACAAGCTCATGTTTAAAATTAGATATGGAGGCCCTCCATATCATTTGTCATAACTGCTGTACTGGACCCCAAGTAAAAAATGTTCTGTCCACAGTCCAGGCAAAACCAACAGCTCTCTTTTATTAAAAATACAAAAAATGTTTTGGACAAACAAATGTTGTCTTATATTTGAACATTAGCACCAACGCGTTTTTCATATGCATGCCTTTAGATACTGTATCAGTTTTAATTGTAGCCATACAATTTTAGCTACAGTAAAAAAAAAAAAAAAACTAAAAAAAAAACATGTTGATTTTTTAGAATGTATAAAACAGACAAAACAAACCAAGCAATGAAAAAAAAAGTTCAGGGATCAGCAACCTTTACAACCCTGGGAGCCATTTTGCCTTCAGTCCAGCAAAGCAACATTTATTTAGATCCCCAAAAAATAATTCACAGCAAATTAGCTTTAAAGTTTACCTAATATAATTTTATAGTATTATTATGAAGGTTAAATACATTTTCCTCAAAGGGACATTACATTTTTAATGAAAATTACCAAAAAAGGCAGTAGTTTTCAGCCCAATGCTCTTCGTAGAAATGTTATTTTACATAAAATACCTAGAAGACACTGCTAACGCTAGCAGTTATCAGTTACTAAAACAAGTAAAAATTTTAGACATGTCTGAAATTTCTTTAGATTTTTTTTTTGTTTTGTTAAGAAATGAATGTAATTTAACAGCATAGACTTTTAAAAAATACAGTATGTACAAGTCCAGTAAGTTTCTCCCTTTTTCTAAATGCTATTTTTTTTTCCTTTTCTTCTCACTCATATCTTTCAGACTGTAGTGAATTTCATTAGTGAACTACAGGAGCAGATGTGTCAGTTTCAAAAGGAGATCAATAGCAAGATCCAAGAGAAAAAGCCCTCGGAGATCTCAACTGAATGCAGGTTTCCAGCGGTGTGCTCTGAGTCTGCCATAAGCCGAGGCAAAAACCTCCCCACATGCTATGATGGACCCTCAGGGGGTTTGCACAGGACAGATGGGGCTCCAGACAGACCTTTGGAGAGCCCAAGAGAGGGTAGCTCAGATGCAGAGCAGCCATGCCACTGTGGAGAAGAAAGAGTAGGCATAGTTCAACTGCATGGCTTCTATTTTTTGGAACTAAATGGATGTTGTCTCAATGTGTTGTCTCAATGTGTTGTCTTCTATAACTTTTATCTAATAGTTTAAGTAGCTTTGAATTTAGCTTAATAAACAGAGCAATACCTTACTTTTCTAGATTAATATACAATTTTAAGAATCTTTAATAATAGCATTTTATTAGTAATAACAATGGGCATCTTTATGACAGCAGCTGGATATAAAGCCTGATAAAATGCTTCCTGTTTTTAGGTTTTAATTAAAGAAGTCAGAATTCTCAAGGACAAAATACAGCATCTGGAGGACCAGAAGCTACAGTATGAAAGGAAGCTCAAGGCTACCAAGGTAAACTATCTGTTACAGATACACCATGAGCCCAAATTTTACAGTTAATTTTCCATTCCACTCTTCTGACTGTAGTCCTGTCTCATGATTTTTCCACTAAGCTAATCCCCCTGTCATGCACATTCTTATTCTCTTTTATTTACCTTTTCTCTTTGTTATGCAATATACATAGAATTAATAATTTCTTGGTATCGTTCAATTAGCATATTTCATCTCTTCACACTTGCTTTTACGATTGACTTTTTGCTCTTCATAGTTTATTTAAGTTAATTAAAATATACATTCATGTCAATTGAACATTTTACTCTTCAAATATTTTTTTCAAAATGTTATTTAATTATCACATTTGTAAAGATATTACATTTCAAACATTTTCAGACATTTTATTTTCTTTTACCAGCACTCTGTGGGATTATAGGGATTTGCTGTAGTTTTGATGTCATCAGATAGAATGTTCACAGTGCTTTTGTTAGAGAGGAACACACCAAGATTGTTGTGCTATTAGGAAGTAAATACAGAACGAGGTTCATGAAAGAAAAAAAAAAGTTTGAGGCTGGAGTTTGATTTACATGAACAACTGATGGGAGTTTGGAAGTTTTTGTGCAACCAAAATATATCTTATTAATATAAAACCTAGTTGTCTTCTTACCAGTATATCAGCTATATCCTACTATTTTCATTGTTGATGCAAAGAGCAGGCTCATTTCACTTTACTTTTAGGATTAAAAAGGAGTTAAGCGTAAACTTAATCTCCTGTATCTTATTTTGAAACAAACTGTAAACTCTGGGATGATTTAGTTCAACATTTTGTACAGCAGAATTTGGAGGATACATTTTCTTTTTTGCTTTGTTTGGGATGTATCATAAATGAAAGAGGGGAAAAAAAAAAAATCAAAACAGGGCTCTAAGCATTGGGACACACTAGCCTGGCCAGCTAGAATGACATGCGAGCTATACTATTTAGGATTTTAAATCCATTTATGAGCCTATGTATCATTGATAGTAAATGTTCATGATATAGATATTTTCTATTGAATAAACCTTTGTGTATATGGTGCTAATATTCTTTACTGTACAACCTCAGACAGAGATCAACAGCCTTCAGCAACTTCTGCTCAGTAAGAATGCAGAGATTGAGAGCTTGCATACTCAGTTGCTCGCCAGACCTCCTCTGACCACAGAAATCTCAACAAGAGGTAAGCAAACCATTCATGCACATTCAAGCCATGAGTGACATACCAGTATAAACAAATTCATAGATAAAGAGAGTTATCCTATAAAAAATGCCTTGACCAAATATAAACTGTGTTTTGAGGGTATCTGTGTCTGTCCCTCTCAGAGGAGATGTACAGGAAGAGGCTATACACTGAATGTAAGACTATGCAGCACTAAATTAAAAATCCTTTGGGACCTGTCTACTTTTAATTTAATGTTCCTGCCTTTTTCCTTGGGTCCTTTTCTTTATTATCCTTTTTATTTCCTTCTGCTTTAAGGGATGCCTTTGAAAATGAAAAATGTTTACAGTAAACTACTTTTTAACTCTTCTTCATTGAGTTTATATCTTGTATTAAGAATCAGTCTTTATTCGTCAAATATTGTTTCTGGGCTGTTGATTCTTTAAATTTAAAGTAATTTAATGCACATGTTGATTATTGCAACCAATGCATGGAAATATATAAAAAAATCTCTCTACAGACCTAAATAGGCCAAGCTTAGTTTTGCAGTGAGCAGTTCCCAAAAACTTATTTGAGTGATGTGTAGAGATGTTAAAACTAATGAAGACATTTTGGCCAAACATTATTATAAGAAAGTGATCTAAAACTTGCTGGCATATCCTTTCTTTTCTTATCTACTTTTTCAGTTGAAGGATCTGTATGTACAGCACATGAACAGCCGCCAAAATAGAATAATAAAAATCTTTATTCTTTTTTGTTACCAAGATCAAGAACTTCAAAGACTTCGAAGTGGAATGAAGTCGCTGATGGCTGCCAATGATGAAAAGGTAAGCTAGAAAAGATGTGAAAGCAGTTGTTCAAAACTAAGCCATGATGGCAACACATCACATTAATGTATAAATTTAATTCAACTTTGTATGAGCACAGACGAAATTTTTTCAAATGCCTGAAAGTAGCTGCTTTTAGACCCTGTTATTTCTTAGAGGTTCCTCCCTCTGACCATTTATAGCACAGAGGGTCTTTTGTATTCTTCCACCCAGACTATCTTGTACTTAAAGCATTTGCAGACAGACTTACATGTGGCCCACTGCTGAGAACCTGCACATGGACACACACACCCTGATACAAGTCTTTTTTAGACTAGCCACAATTAAGCAGGCTTTGCTTTGCCAAGCTTAATTTTGGAGTGAGCAGCATTAAGAGAATTTTGGTAAAATCATGACTGGCACCACTTCAAAAAACACACACTGTGCAGCTGGTTGCCATAAAATACAGTTTAAAGTGGGGCCTAGGTCTAACCCCTCTCTGTCCATTACTTTGATGTAAAGACCATACTGTGGAAGAGTAATGTTTGGGTATATCACATGAGTGGTTTAAAACCAGCAGTGGGCTTTCGTGCTTTCAAACTTTTAACAAATATCCTAATAGGTTTATGTTGACTTACTTAAAAGCTCCCTGTTGTGTTTTCTGCAGGACAGACAGATTGAGGAGCTCAATCTACTCCTGAATCAGTGCAGACAGTTCAAAGAGGTTACTCACATCTCAAGGCAAGGTAATGGGACTATTTATTATTTTATGAGTTACTGGGTTTCTCCCCATATGATGTATAATGTTTAATCCCTCCTTATGTTGTGGAAGGGCCATCTGCTATTCGTTCCTTGTCGAATGGTCGAACTGCTTCAAGTAGCAGCGAGGAAGGAAACCAGGTGCTGACGAGGACTGTTGACTCTGCCAGTACAAAATCTGATGATGGGAAGTCTGAAGTGAGTGAGCAAACATTGAAGAAATCCTGTTTATTTAATGTTTGCATTTGAGCGAGTTGACTATGTCGTCCATAAATATGCTTTGTGTCATTGATTTTTTTTTTAACCATGAAAGGTGTCAACAAGTAGTTTGTCCTCCCAACAAACATCATTTCAGTCAGTCCAGAAAGATAATGATTCCAGGTAAATCACTACTTTTGAAACCAGTTACTCTATTTGGGATCTTTCTGAGTACACTGTGTTTCTCTTTACAGAACAGAGCCACAGACTTTCACAAGCAGCTTGAATGACATGACAAATGGACCTTCACCAAAGGTATCTTCTGGTATTTGTGTTGTATTTACCTTAAACTTGAAATGAAAGAACAGGCTTTTATCATGGACGGTTTTGTTTGTGCTATACCTTTACATTCCTTGTGTGTTTAATATTTTTTTATCTGTAAGTAAAAAACATGGCAAGCATTACTTAATACATGAAAAGTGTCAACAAATATTTTTTGTAATTTTCATATTCAATGGTCTATTTCTGTGTGGGCCACATTTGTCTTAAGCGGCATCTTATATTTGATAAATGTGTTATAAATTTGAATCCTGTAATTAGCTTTTGTGTCCAAATAGTTCAGCTTTAGACTGATCTGTCCAAAGAATATTTATCTGCAGAAGTCCTGGTCTATGTCAGCTTTGTGTACAATATTTATCATTGTACAGACATCTAGTGTACTTTTGAATAAACAGTGCCCTTTGACTATTTATTTTACGTTTTGCAGCATACTCATAGGGCAAAATGTAACAGTAAAGGTGTTTAAATGTCTGAAGTAATTTAGATTCATCAGTATTAATAAGTAATTTTCTTCCTTTTGTTCATTTTTAAAATTTGTGAATAGTTTCTCCATGGTGAAATGAGTGAAGGGAAAAGTCAGCCTCTGCCTCCGAATTCAGCAGTCCTGGAACAAAATGAAAATGGAGATAAAGATACTCAAAGTCAACAAAATCCAAATCGATGTGAAGACGGAGACTCTTGCCATAGTAAGTGCATAGTAAAAAAAAAAATCACCAGATTGTTACTTAGGATATGATAGGCTGCACTCTTTAATACGATTTGGCATAGGATCTCTGAGTGGTCTAGTAATTCCCATGAGAGCAGACAAGATTCATATTTGGAGTTATAACCACTCTCTTCTGACCAGACGACCACTGTACGCTTGATCACAGCTAATTGCAGAGGCTCCTGTCAGAGCAGAAGGATCATGGGACAGGGTTGATTACCCAACCCAACCTCTTCCTTGCATGGACTGACCACATTCAGCTCAGCTCCACCCTTCCTTGATGTGACCGACCAGTTTTAAATCCAGGCACACCCTGTTATCTTGCTGAAACATTTTCACTGACAGACGTGATTATGAAGATCATACCTTGGAAATGACCCAAAATTGTTTATTTCTCTATTTGCCCCGTCACTTGCAACCTGTACCCATCAAAAAAATTTAAAATGCTACCAAACATGTTCCCCATTTATGAAATATAGAAAGAAAATCTAGCCCTAGATTCACTTATCATCAGCAAGATATTCTCAGAAACATTGCCTAAACTACAGGAAATAGATATAATCTTTACTCAGATGTCTTCAATCAGGAGCATTATTTTGGCAGTACACTGCTGAAGCTTAGTCTACTCTGCTTCTACTCTGAGCAAAGTATTTTTTTAACAACACAAACACATCTTAAAAAAGAAAAAAAAAAGTGGTATTTTTAGGAAGCAAACAATCTGCATCCTCTTTGTCCTCAGTAACTGTGGTTTTTTTCTAACCTCTTATAGAAAACTTTGAGAAAGCCCATGACTGTAAAACCAGTGAGAATTCCCCTGCTCATTGTGAGCCGCGTGTTCAGCCTGGCCAGCGAGCTATTGGATCTCCTGAATATATGAAGAACAATAGGAGCTTCAAGAGATTCTGGGGAAAGTAAGTAAAGAGACACAAAACAAGTAAACAATCTGCAATCACTTTAGAAGGAAGTCCTATTATTTATTACATTTTTCATTATTTTTTTTTCTACTTTTTATAAATAAGCATGGATAAAAAAAATATAGCAAAGCACTGTATAGTAACAAGTAAAACAAAAAAAAATCCCTGTCTGTTGCTCTGCTTTCCTGCTGCTTTCCACCATCTCTCCCTGACAGCAGGAGCTCTGAAACATACAGTATATTATTACTTACCATACAAACTAAAAGATCAGAATTGAGCGTTAAAGCCTGCAGTGTGAATGTAGCCACACAATAAACATATTTACACTCATGCCTGCCCCCACCGCATCACAACAAGCATATACTTTTCTCATCAACTTTGTGGACCTTTCCATTGACTACCATTAATTTCTAAAACTTAACCGCGTCTTGCCCTAGTCCTAACCATTATGGGTTCATACCTAACCCTAACCCCAAGCCCAACCTAAACTCACTCCTGTTAAAGATAGGCTCTATTTATGCAACCTGATGCTCTATCTCTTCAGTTCTTTTCACTGAAAAGAGATTATTCGGGACAAACTCTTAAAATAACACTTCATAACTTATATATATATATTAAATAACTAGGAGATATGACAATAGATTCTGATAAAAATTATAATCTTACTCAGATCAGAGAAATTGCTTAGAGTTTACAGAATGACTGCTCATTGCTGCTCACCTCCGGGGTCACTTCAATTTAACAGTTAAAAAGGCATTTCATACATCTCCAGGCTGCCACATCTTCATATTTTACATCATACACGTTAGCAAATGAGTAGACATCCATGCCTCCAGCCTTATCAAAATATTACACTTCGTTTTTAGCTGAAGGATGGCGCTCTCATTCCATTTCCAAATCTGTGCCACGTACAGAATGAAGATTATAACTGTATATCCAGACAGAGGTACTGTCTTAATTAGATTAACTATTGTGGAAAATATCAGTTCTGACATGCAACAGGCAGCCAATACCAAGGTGTAATAATCTCCCCTATCATCAATGATAATTGTCCTAATGCTCCTTAGTCCTAAACGTGACACCAGGCCCAAAAACAGCAATTCCCCTTGTGGGATCCAGGCATAGGGCCCAACAATGAGCAGCTAGTCACAACAACATGCCATTTTTCCAGAAAATAGGCCCCACAATATTACCGAAAAACAAGAAGACACACACACGATTGTATTTCTATCCATATTGAGACTCTACATTGACTTAAATACATTTTAGTTTCTGCATTTAAACCTAACCCTGACATTTTCCATAACCCTAACCATTATCAGCATATTCCTAACCCTAACCTTAACCTAAAGTTGATTAACACCATACCTCTAAACGGACTCTCTAAGTTAAAAATGGGGTCAGCACATTAGGACCCTTCGGTCTCCATGGACAAAGAGAACAACATAATGATATTGAAAGGCTGAAGAAAAGCTAATAAAAAGGCTGAGTTCAGAGAAATGGCACATTGAGATTTAGTTTGCTTTGAGAATCAAATCTGCAATTGGTTTAGTCTGCAACTTTGTGCTTTTATGAACACAGGCTACGTAGAACCCAGTCTGGGGGCTTCCAGCCAGCAGATCAAGAAGCCAGCCAGTTTAGAAGAGGAGGCTTGCGTGCAACCGCAGGGCCGAGACTGACCAGAACCTCAGAATCTAACCCCACACGGTAAAGCAAGTTGTGTTTCTACATTTTCCTATTTTCAGTATATGATGAGTAATGTTATATGTCTCTTTATACAATTTGTTGCTGTCAGTGATCTGAATATTCCATTCAGTCAATGGACCAAGGAGCAAGTGTGTAGTTGGCTTGAGGACTATGGACTTGGCCAATACATCAATCTCACCAGACAGTGGGTTGAAAATGGGCAGACACTTTTGTCAGCCACACCTCAAGATTTTGAGAAGGTTAGAGAACTTTAAGCCAAGCAGAAAATGTAGACATTTATCCATTCAAATAGTATATAATTTATCGGAGCCCATCTTTTATTTTATGTTGACCTCTTCTTTTGTTTTCAGGAAATGGGTATGAAGCATCCCCTTCACAGGAAAAAGCTGCAACTTGGTTTAAGGGCTTTTACTTCCAAAGTTACAGAGAAATCCTCAGAGTTGGACCACATCTGGGTTACCCGTAAGAGTTTATATGCAACAAATTCTTCTCAAACCTTTCTAACTTTTGTCAGATATAAACTCATAAAGTGCTATTTAAAACACAGTGTGGTAGGTAAACCCATTACATGATAACAAGCAATTTAACATTTGTCAAAACATAGAGATAAAAGTTTGCACAGTATTTACAATAAGGAAGTTTTATAATGTATTTGAGTGAGCACAGTTTTGATACTATTTTTTTCTACATAGGATGGCTGGATGATATCGGCTTGCCTCAGTATAAGGATCTATTTTATGAGGCTAGAGTCGATGGACGGATGATTCAGTATCTAACTGTGGTAAGATCTAATTGAATGTTTAAACACTTTTTGAATACACCTAAAAATCATTAAGTTGTTTAAGTTATTTTTAATTTATTTACTTTTGTCATCATAGAATGATCTCTTGACATTAAAGGTCACCAGCCAGCTTCATCATCTCAGCATTAAATGTGCTATTCATGTTCTTCATGTCAATAAGTTCAACCCAAATTGTCTTCGGCGCAGACCTGGGGAAGAGGTTTGTTAACAAAAAAATAGTTAAGTTAAATAAAAAAGCATTTGGACAGTGCAGACCCTTACATATTGTGACTACCACCTTAGGTTTATCCCTGTATTGACAGAATATAAAAAAAAATCCTGGATCATCACCAAAATCTATTAATTTGTCTCCAGTCACGATATTCACCCTCTGAATATTTCAGCAAAGTCCATAACTTTTTTATTTTTTAGAAAACAGATAAACATAATGACAAGCCAATGCAAATAAGGACATAATCTTCTTGGTAGAGGTTAAAATGACATTATACTGAATACTCAGAGTACATCCTTGCCTTATAGATATTCAAATGCAAGAATATTCCTAAAAGGCCTCTGGATACTGGAATGTTGTAATCTAACAAAAAATCCACAAGATGGCTGCAGAGGGGACATGTATTTAAATGCAGCATTGTTTTTGCTTTTAAAAATTTGCTCTTATCATCAATGAGGTATTATACATTATTTTGTTAAGAGTTAAACAGATATTTGTGTAATTTTGGTAGTATATGATTTTAAATATTTGTTTTACTTTTATTCACAGAAACACCCCTCTCCTTCAGAAGTAGTACAGTGGTCAAACCATTGTGTAATGGAATGGCTAAGAGCAGTTGATCTTGCTGAGTATGCACCTAATCTACGGGGGAGTGGTGTACATGGTGGACTTATTGTAAGTACTGTGAAAAAAAACAAAAACAAAGCAAATGGAGAGTCTGTACTGTCTTTTTTCCCCCCTTGTTTGCTTTCTTTTCAGTTTGGTGGTATTATATTGAATAGGATATTGTAACTGCTAATTTGCATTTCTAAAAACAGTTAAAAAAATTACATTTGGAAAACAAACAGTTTATTATGTGACTATAAGGGGGGTTAGATAATAAAAAAATATTAGCTGGAAACCCACCTAATGAGGGCATAGTCATATTCTATTATACTTTGGTTAGAGATGTGATCAACCACTTCAGTCAATCCTGGGGGTCCTTTTGATCAGTGGAGGGTAAGGATAACAATAAACAGGCTAAAATAGAAATTATGTTGCATCAAATGGGGCTAATCCTATTTAATTACCCACTTTCCAATCCTAAATTTATTCAGAATCGTATGATAGTAGTCTAGTGCAGTGATACTCCTACCCCTGGTGGTCCGCGAGTGCATTGCAGACATCAAAAATATAGTACAGTATATGCAGAGAACAGCCTTGGACCAGCTGTTTTTTTTACACTAAGCTATTAGAGCTAATCAAAGCTGCTCTGGTGTCTGAATGAAAACAAAATAAAACTAATTAAGTCAGTGTGACTAAAATTTTTGTTCAGCATTTTGCTCCCAATTCATCAAGTTTAAATGCGATTATAAGGGAGTTACTCAGAGGAGCTCCAGTTTTAAAAAGGCACATTTATAACATTTTATTTTGCATTTATTTTGATTCCTTACTAACTTTCAGGCAACATATTTATGTTGTGTTTTTTTAGTTGAGATAGAAAGAATAAAATGTCTAAAAATTAAATGCTTGAATTAAAAGATTAAGTAAAATTGTTTTTATTTTATTATCAGTTATTGTACGTTCCACTTTTGGACAATCATAAATAGTTATGACTGAGGTGGGTACTCATGGTACAACAAAACGCCCAAAGGGGTACACAAGAGAAAAAAGGTTGGGAAGCACTGATCTAGAGAGACAAAAAAAAACAGGGCTTCAGAGAACATTTCCCATTTGCAATTATTTTTATAGGTTGTGGCTTTAGAAAATGAAAAACATAAATAATAAAAAAATGTATACATATTTTCTATTTTCTGTGTTGGGTCGAAATGTTTTATTTTTTTTGCCCCCCTTTTTTGTCCATAGATCCTGGAGCCTCGGTTTAGCTCTGAGACTTTGGCCCTGCTTTTAAATATTCCTCCACAAAAGACTTTGCTTCGACGCCATCTTGCCACTGCTTTTGCAACCTTGGTTGGGCCTCAAGCCATGCAGGAGAAACGGGACTATGGCAATGCCACAGGCCATGTACCACTTACTACCACTGCTAAAGTAAAAGTAAGATGACCATTTAAATAAATCATTTGGTCACTGTTGTTAGAAGAAAAAAATCTTGATATCATAATGGGTGAGTATTGTGTTTAACCATTTGTGTTCTTTCAGCCTAAGAAGCTGGGCTTCACCCAATTCAGTCATCTCAGAAAGAGGAAATCGGATGAATCTGCAGACTACATATGCCCAATAGACACTGAGGCACTCAAAGTGAATGGAGTTTCTCGCTTGCTTTCTCCATCCCACAGAGGCTTCAGCTCAACTTTGGACAGACAAGTTGAAAAGTGGCAATCAGCAGGTCTAAAAGCTCAAACAACAGATCCAGTTGATACCTGAATAAACACACATAATTCTGGATCTTTCAAACATATGCTGACTTAAACTTTCAAAAAAAAAATATTTGGCTTTTCACCAGGACCTATTTATCTTGGGATCTGCTGGATGGGCTGAACATTAGATTTTGAATACAAGTAACAACTGTTTTATTTCTCACAGCTTTATTTTCATTATTTGTTCAGATGTAATTTCAAAGCTATCCATATTTAAGTGGTAATAATACATTATGCCAAAAGTATTTGTTTGCCCACTTTTTACATACACAATCAATTTTATGACTCTATTTTTATTTTATGGGGTCCAATGTGTTGATGGACCTCCATTCTGAGCAACAGAAACGTTTACTATTCTGTAAACATCTTCTGCAAGGGTGGGTGTTTAGAGTGGGGAAAATAGTTAGATAAGAAGACCAGAATTGCAGCATCCTCTTTTCTTGATCCCAGTGTTTTGTAAGGTAGGCCACGACATATTGGAGGCAGTCAAATTTTACCGCACCAACCTTGATACAAAACGCAAAAGATCTAATTTCAATGAGTTGTTGGTTTGATCCAATGCATTTATTTATGTATTCTGGCTTTTTTGTGAATAGTATAGAAAAGGCTGCTCAGTGCATTCCTAAAGAATATTGATTCCGAAGCTTACCCCATTTAGAAATATTTTATTGGCCATTTTGTACCTTCTTTATGTCAGAATATTTTGATGTATATAAGGATTGTCTGTACTGCATAATAAATGGCATTACGTTCCTCAAGACAGTCCTTTATTTATGTCTGTTGGTGTGTGCGTGTTTGTGTGTATGTGGCGGGGGGGGAGCTCTGGACTTTGAATTCTTTTCGAGTTTTGTACCCCTGGTATTACGTTTGGACTTAGAAAAAGAAAAAAAAAGTATTGGACGGCTCCATGGCCCCGAGTGAGTTTATTTTTGAACACCCTTCAGCTATTAGTTTCTTTTATCATCTTATTTTGAAATTCACTGGGATTTTTCTGAAAAAAAAAACATGAAGCAGCGCCTAGAGGCTAACTTTCCAAACAGAAAAGGGATGGTTGGTACATAGAATCATTTTGTGGTTAAAGTGTAAACATATAAGGTGAATTTTAAATATATTCCTGGGAGCTCAGACATGAAAGATAACTTCCTTTTTAACAGCGGAGATGTTTTCTGCAACTATTTAATGTGACAGCTAGGCTTGCTTGTTTGAACGAAGCAGCTTTTTGGCTTTTGTTAGACATGGCCACACAGAGATCATTCTCAAATCTGAGGAGTCGTGATCTGTACTTTAGTTTCATGTATGTCTGTGCAGATATGTGGGTGCAAATGGAAACAACGCATCAGTTGCAGTTTTCTAAAGTGCTAGGTATTCTGTTGCTACTAACAACCAGAACTCTTTCAGCACGCATGCGGACACCTACACTCACAGAAATATTTAACCCTAACTTTTAAGAATTATGTAAAATAATTAATAACAAAGTTCCATTTGATTTTTTAAATATTTTTAACATAAACAGACCTAATAAACTTTACATGATCCATATGCATCAGTGTAATAAAGCCTATTCTTTTTAAATGAATATTCCCTAGGTTTATGTATTCAGCTTTAATATAATTTATTGAATTTAAATGCATATTGTTCTGATTATATATTTAAAATACATTAAGTATATTTGTTCGAATTACATAGTAATTAGGTTACCTATTCAAGATGAATAACGTGTATGTGTTTAAATTACATAACAATTAAGCTTATATTCAATCAAAATGCATTCGATTTATGTATTTATTATTAATATCCAATAATCTTTTTCTATAGGGTTAGGGTTACGATTCATATTCAATGCATTTTTTTATTCACCATGATTGTGTATTTGTTTGAAATTCAACAACATCTCAATGATGCATACAATCAGACCACCTCATTTATTAACATTAAAGCTTCTCTTCACACAGACATTGTACTCAGCAGGTAGTGTAGCTCTTCAACCAAGTCATACTTGGAACATGAAAAATGTTTTCTAATATCATTAGAACAAAGGTAAATTATCTGCTCCAACAATGACAGTAAAGGACCTGCTCTTTTTATCTAAAACAAACTACAGGCTCAAGAACATTCAATACATTATCACACATACGATTCACACATCAAAAACTCATCACTTGAGAGGAACAGGTTTTCCTTTAAGTACATACAATTTCTTGGTCAGTGTGACTGCTCTGTGTTCTGTGGGTATTAATAACTCTATTCAACACTTCAGCAGAATCAAGTAACGATCACAGTAATGGGATATATTGAAAGGACCTGCAATTTTTTGGATCTAGAACAAACTCTACAGGCTCAACAACATTAAACACTTTTTTAAAGCAGAACATAGTTAACTGAGCACCTTCTGTTTCTAGCTTTCTGTGTGTTCGATGTGTGACTCTTCAAGGCTGCGAATGTACAGGAACACTATAAACACTTGGTTATCGGCATGTATGGGCGGTCTCTTCCTGTACTTCCTCCTCCCATCACCGCCCAACCCCCAAAAAATTGTCACCTGAGCAATTTGAGTTTCAGTGCTCGTACTTTGGGGGAAAGTTTAGACGATTCCAGGTCCATCAGGATCTTCTGGTAAGCTTCGAATGTATTCTTCAAGCTTCTTGGATAGCTCAGATTAAGAGCATAGATCAACCCATAAAGCATTACACATGCATGGTTGATACTTTGGAGGTTGTGGAGAACTTCAACCCCTTCCAGGACCACGCTGACATCTGCAAAGAGTCCACCAGGACCATCATGATCATCACCCTCAGCTTGAACGCTGTAGATTGCCATGGTTGTCCCTGCGACATCTGCCTCTGACTCACTGCATTCCATGTCCTGAAAGATGGAGGGAACAGAGAACAATGAGGTGTGTCACCCTCACCTTTGACCACCAAATTCTAAGCACATCATCATTGAGGCCAAGTGCGTGTTAATTTGAAAACATTCTCTCAAGGCACTGTGGATATAGTGTTCATGAGAATGGGATAGAGTTAAGGTTACAATGACCTCAAGATCTTTGACTCCCTAAAAGCCTGGAAAACAAAACAAATAAAAAGTCACATTATGTATAAATGGAGTTGTACATTCGACGACCATCAACTATTTAAATATTTTTTTTTTTTAAAGTAGTGTTTGAGCATTGTTGATCACAATGAGGTTGTGTCCAATAATCTCAAGGCCATTCTTTAACATGTTTGTGGTTACTCTGTGCCATAAAGAATGGCATGCCGTGTCTCATTGCTTAAAATTAATACTCTTACGGTAATCCTTTAATTTAGTGAATATTTAATGGTGCACATTAACATAAACTTACATTTTCATAGGTTAGTCCTCCTCTGAGGCTAACGTTTTGTGCTTCTTTAAGACGCAAGGATTTCCGGGAAGACAGAAGAGACTGCACTTTATCCAACGAAGCCTTTGACCTGCCACAATAAAAATGGAGTCAACAAAACATCCCAACTCAAAAATGTAGAAAAAGAAAAAAATACAGGACCGGGAACCCATTTTATTCAGAGATTTGTGAGTCGATGAAAACATTCTCATAAGTAACAAATATCTAAAAGAGCCAAAGCAGGGTGAAAAGACAGTAGGAAAGAGGCAAACGTACTGCCCCCTCACTCCTACCCTCCACCATCTCTCCTAATCTCCTCTGATAGGGTAAGGTTTACCCCTCCCTCCTATCCAACCCTCTCCAACCTTCTCTTGTACTGCCCTCCCTCTCTCCTAACTAATCTTTTCCTATCCTGACCTTCTCTCCCCTAACCGATCAATCCTTGCAAATGCCCCCTTCTACTAAATAGAATCAGTCCCAAAAGCCAAAACAAAACAAAGTATCCTCACTACTACACTGTTTTATGACTTACCTCTTCACAACCGGCTTTGACTTCATGGTCTGTCTCAGATCCTCAGCTGCCTTTTGACAGAAAAAACATTACGGTAATTATCCAATTATTTCTCTCCACAGATATCAGTCCTAAATACACTACAAGGTATGGCAAAGGATGAAGACAGGAATGGCATTATCTATGTAAACTTCATTGTAGAAAAAAGTAAAAATTAAGCCCTACTTTTACATCTTTTTAAAATCTCATGCTTTATGTATGTGTGAAGTTACACTGTGATAGGAGGTAACACACAAAGCTATATGTGTGATGTGTGTGGGAGACAGAGAGAAAGAGACAGACAGAGGGAGAAGTCCTAGGGGAAGAGAGAGGCAGGACGGAGAAACAGAGAGAAGAGGGAGAGACAGAGGGAGATAGACACAGAAAGGGGGAGGGAGAAAGAAGAGCGAGAGTAGGGGTAGACAGACAAAGTGTGATAGGATAGAGAGAGAGGGAGGGAGAGAGAGACAGTTGATCAATCTTGTGTTGGTGAGAGTTCCAGTCAACATGTCCACTTACTTGCACTTACATCAAGGACGATAAGAAGGCTTCCTTCTCTCTGATGTTTGTAAGGCGTTGGAGCTCATAAGCTGAGAGTCCACAACATTCATCCTATTGACCCCCACCAACCTATCCACACACAGGAGAATCAAGCTGATCAGAATCAAGAATTAAAACTGAACTAACATAATCTGAAAGGCATTTCTTACTAAATAACATTTCCAAAACACGTGTCAATTACATAACTGCTGCTTTATGAGAACTGTCAATTCAATTCAATTCAGTTTATTTATATAGCGCCAAATTCACAACACATGTCATCTCAAGGCACTTTACAGTTCAACCAGATCCTACAGTCAAATTGATACAAAGTTTTCTATCTAAGGAAAACCAGTTGATTGCATTGACTCATTGACTCAAATACAATCCCTTACACTAAGCATGCTTGTAGCGACAGTGGAGAGGAAAAACTCCCTTTTAACAGGAAGAAATCTCCAGCAGAACCAGGCTCAGTGTGAGCGGCCATCTGCTGAGGCCGACTGGGGTTCAAGGAGACGGAAGCAGAGATACAAAAAGCAGCTGTAAAAGGCGGCCCCGTCCAGGAAACACACAGCCAGGCAGACGAGCTCAAGTTTCTGTGTACTCACCTTCTTGTTTGGGGCAGAATTGTTGCTGGCAGATTGGAGACACTTAGGTGCCAGGATTCTTTCCGTCACCTCAGGCCCCTCCGGACCATTTGAATTTACTTCCTACAAGTGACAGCACTACCACCATTGCCTTGAGGAAATTTCTTACTCAAAACAAACAAGCCATTGGACTCAATGACGAACTATTGGTCAAGGTCAATGCGACCTAATGCCCATCACATTTTCATGAACACCACATGCTATCAGGCACATCTAGAGGGAAATTAATAACATCTGGCACAAAGAAAGATGACATACATACCACGTATTCTTTGACCAATGTGTCCAGGTCTTCACAGAGGTAGATGCTGAGACATCTCAAAATGCAATCACGCCTCACGTTGATGTCTTGATTCTGAAACAAACATTACACGATTCCATGCCATTAGAAATGAATGCAACAGATTTTTTTTTATTTAATGATTAATGTTGTTTTATACACAATCATTTACAGGCTATGTTAGTCTTAGGTTCAATATGTGCAAAAATGTAATTTCAATAAGTTCTCAATAAACAACCAGTCTGGCCCTTGACTTGTACAAATAAAAAATTTTGGCCCACGGCGTTGACACCCCTGGGTTAGACTAAAAAATTACTTACATTCTCCATCTTTGCCATCATGGCTCCGATTTTTTTCCCTGCAACTCCCCCTTTAGTGTTGAAAACCCCGATCAAGTCGTTGGTCAGGCGGTCAAGTTCCCCCAAACATTTTGAGGTCAGTGGTACAGTTGTCAGCCGCATAAACTCCAAGTTGATCTGTAAAAGACAACAGAGACAGGACACAGACTTAGACAGGGTGGCTGTTGCTTAGTTGGTAGAGGGGTCAATCATAGAACAAAGGTCAGTGGTTCAAATCCCAGCCTTGACTGTCCACATGTCAAAATGTCCTTGAGCAAAACAGGATGTGATACACAGCCTGAGACCGTGTACCGGCGGAAGAAGCAGGTCGAACGTGCATGAGAAAAAAAGAAGCGCTTTGCACAGAATCATTGACATGCATGACCTTGACAGTAATATGCTAAAAAGACACTGTATCTGAACGGCCCAGAAGAATATATACCGTAAGTTACTAAACTTCAGATTCACACTTGCCTCAGTGACGTCAAAGAGTGCTGGCCATTTATTGAAAAACTCAGGAATCTTTGGCTCCTGGAGAACCTCCTGTCTCCTGAGGGAGAATGTACGCTGCATCTTGGCCTTGATGAGGTTCTCATCCCTTTTCTTCTTTTTACCTGAAATGGAATGAAACGTCAGTAAAGATATTTGTATAACGAGATATGATGAGAAACTCTCACCAATGGTGCAAATTACAATTGGAAACAGAAATATTAACAATATGATTAGGGAGTAAGAATATTTTACAAACCGAGTGTAAAAGAAAAAATAACTGTGCAAAGTAACCACAAAACAGCTTAATTGTCTAGTGCTGTGCAAAATGAACTGTTGAGCTGCTTGAGCTGAGCTAGATAAAAGTATAGTGCAAAAAACATGACGGGTGAAAAGCTCTTATGTACATACTGGCCATGCCATGAACATGGTGTAATCATGGGTAGGTAAGATAAGATATAATGTATTGCACATTATACCTCTGTCAGTAGAGCTACCCTTTCCATCTCCAAACTGTCTTTTGTTTCACCACTAGCTAACTGCTAGCTAACGTAAGCTAGCTAACGAATTGCTAGCTAACGTTAGCTAGTGGGTGCCAGTGCACGAGGTGGTAGGCCTCAAGATAAAACTGCTTACAATCATCAGTGAATCGCTATTAATGTAATACGATAAGAACTGCAGAAATAATACACAGATTGATGTAATAAGACAAAGGATGACTTGGATTACTCACCGTTAAATCTGATCAGAGAAGATGGCGTCCAGCGGAAAATGAGGATGTCATTTCCTGATGTCATTTCCTGTTTTAGCTTACAGGTAGCGTGAATTGTATGCAAACCGATCACATACATTTTAAATAAAAGAATCTAATTCGTTTCACAGCTTTGATTATTTAAACCATGTTAATATGTATTAAGTAATTACATTTAATATAATTTAGAATTGACAGAATTATACAGATTATAATTAATTTCAATACATCAATTTTAAAAATATTTAATTTAAATAAAATCTAATAGATGTATATGCTTAAATATAAAGTCTACCATGATTCATTTCTGTGAGTGTAGGAGTCTGTAATGTATGATCAGGTGAGAGGTCGAGCAGGGCTTCTTGCATCTCTGATGACAGGTGATGCGAGATGCTGGTGAAAGGCTGCCCTATCTAATCGTACTTTTCCAGCGTGTCATAATTTGGGGAATACTTATTGAAACTTTTAAGCAATTTCCTGAGGTGGCAATACTTTTTTCATAGTTTGTATGTTTATGTCATTACTTCCCATAAAGACTTCAAGTTACAATTCACCACTTTCTCCATCAAGTCGGACAGCCCACAACTCCAGCGTGAACTTAGTGGACAGATTCGTTGTTTAGTTACCGACAGCAACTGGCTTTGTGATAAAATGCCTGTTTGAGACCAACCGCTAATGTCTGGTCAGAAGTTACATTAATTTTGCACATATATATTTTTCTAAATGATTAGGCAATCCACAGAAATCATCTTGTGATACCAATTGGGGTCTATACCCTAAGGTTGAGAATGTTTGTTTTAGATAATCAAATAATGCTATATGTAGATAGATCTGTAAATCTGTAGGTGTTGGCATATAGCTGCGGTATGGAACAGAAAAAAGAAAGTTTCTTAGAATTACTCTGCGGGGAAAAAAAGATCACAATACATCACATTGTTTTGAGGTAAAAACAAAATAAAAGCCTAAAATATTAGCTGAAAGTATGCTTCTCAGCAGCTTTATTTTTCATTATTTACAGCATAACTTCCTCCGTAGGGTCCCTGGGCTCTCCCTTAGAGATAGGGTGAAAAGCTCGGTCATCCGGGAGGGAGTCGGAGTAGAGCCGCTGCTCCTCCACGTCGAGAGGAGCCAGTTGAGGTGGCTCGGGCATCTGGTTAGGATGCCTCCTGGACGCCTCCCTGGTGAGGTGTTCCGGGCACGTCCCACCGGGAGGAGGCCAAGGGAGAGACCCAGGACACGCTGGACAGACTATGTTTCTCGGCTGGCCTGGAAACGCCTTGGGGTTCCTCCTGAAGAGCTGGAAGAAGTGGCTGGGGAGAGGGAAGTCTGGGCCTCCCTTCTTAAGCTGCTGCCCCCGCGACCCGACCCCGGATAAGTGGAGGAAGATGGATGGATGGATGGATGGATGGATGGATGGATGGATGGATGGATGGATGGATGGATGGATGGATGGATGGACAGCATAATTTGTTTTTGTTAGTATGTATAATTTCACATCCAATTTGCATACTTTTTTTTTCAATGAATCATCTTTGTAATAAAACTTGTTCCCAGTAATTTAGTTTGTTACAGTACTTGTCAACATTTGATTAACATGCTGGCAGATCTCTACTAGTCTAAACTGACTAAAAGTGGCAGTGCTTGGTCAAAAGCTCACGTAATAATAAGTAGTTTATCATTCTGAGTCCTGTAAGTGAAAAAGTGTACTTGAAATACATTTTTTTTTAATTAGTTGAAGACTGTGTAAAATAGTTGGTTGTGTGAAATAGGTGTTGCAGAGAAATAAAGGCTACAAAAATGGCTTTACTTTTAAAATATAAATGCAGTGTCTGCAAATCTTAAGCATAACAATAACGGCAATTGGTATTATTGCTAATCTGGTTCTAACAAAACAATAAAACTCTTTTAGCTTTAGATACTATTTGTCCCTATATATATATATATATATATATATATATATATATATATATATATATATATATATATACTGAAATTTGAGAGATATAGGAGCGATAGATTTTACTATTTTAATAAAATTTGTTTCTCAAGTACAGAAGTAAAATTTTTATTATTTACAATAAAATAAAAATTGTTAAATGAGAAGGATAATCATAATATAACATTTCTATCAATCCTTTTAAACCAGCAGGTGTCAGTGTTGCCTTGGAAGTCTTACAGAAATTATGAGCTTCTATCTTTAGTTTCAGTTTCAACATTTATGATTTAGCAGAGAAGAAATATGATAAATTTTACTTTGGTGTAATAATTTCATCACCCAATTTGCTCTGTAGTCTTGAAAAGTCAAACAATAAACTAATTTTTCAGTGCGTGAATTGCAGAGTATGAGAATTTCAAGTTTCTTTTTCACTCTAATTGTAAAATAAGTGAATATTTGGTTTGTTAGACTTTTCAAATTTTAAGACAAAAAAATAAATAAACTCAAGTCAAACCTTTATGACTTAACCTTTTTTTTTGTACTTCTTTGCATAGAGAGGTTGACTTTGTTTATAATAGAGTATCTTGGGCTAATTTCAGTAATGTGATTTAGCCTGCACCCGCTGACAGTTTAATAGTTCTTATTTGTGTCACTCTCTCTCATAATGCCCCAGCTATAAATTGTTATGTGCAGTGAAGTAAGATTTGACTGACATCTTACCTTGCAATATGGCATCTATTGTTTTAATTAAGTGAAAGTGTTAGTGAAATTTATTGGTTTTGAAGTTGTTAACAACTCCAAGACAAAAACAGTGAAATGGAATCATTATGGTTTACATTACATACATAATTTGTCAACCATTGCAAATGATTAAACATTATCTCACAGTCATTGTCAATTCATGTGCTACCCCGCTGTATCACATGGTTTTGGATTTTTTTTTTTATCTTATTATTCTTCATTCAGCTTTTTTCCCTTCAGTTTTTGTTTTTAATACCATTTTGTTCATTCTAATAAAAGCCAGTTTGGGGTTATTTCACTAACAAATCTATGTATTTTTTTACTTTTCCCTTTTCTGCCTGATCAATGGACCCTTTCAGATGATTAGTGGACTTAATCATATTTTTATCTGATGTCTCTGGGCATTCCTTTCAGTAAAATACCACCAGCTGGCCAGTTAAGGTAACATATTTTATATTAAGTCAATACTTGTGTCGGATACTCTCTACCAAGCCACTGAAGCTGAATCTGTCTCAGCCACACCAGTTTGTTCTGACAGGCCTGCCACAATGATGACTACATCATCCAGATGCGGCACAGTGCCTCTGAGCCAGTGCTGACATCTTGTCTAAAGGAGCAGCCAGTTGTCTACACCAGTTTCCTTCTGACCCATCAAACCTCAGAGCCTCATCTCATTTCTTACAACCAGGAAACATCACCCATGCTGGTTGCTCATTTTCCCTCTCTCCAAGATGAGTTCACTCAACGTGACAGACTTGAGTCATTTTTTAATTTTTTGCAATATTTTGCAGCTTAAAATTTTTAAATTACCCAAAGACATTTTGAACTCACTGCAATAAACTTTATGAGAGCGTTGGTCTTGAAGAACATGTCAGAAACAGAAGATAATTATATTGAAGAACAAAGTACATAATAACAAATTTGATCTTTTTATGGTCACTTAAAGATGATCCTGTTAAAAAAGGATTAAAACTCAAAAATATTAGTTCAACACCCACAACAGTTATTACCTGATACTACCGTATTTTCACGACTATAAGGCACATAAACATCTTTTTTTTTCCTCAATATGTGCGGTGTAGCGTCCGGTTGAAAAGATGGTCTCTCAAACTGATGGTTCACAATTCCTTTTTATTTATTTGCCTTACTTGTGAACACACCGTAAGAGCTACAAAATACACAAATAAAATCCACATTAGTAACTCAGACAGTATGTTGACTTTTACCCTTTTTACATAATAAATTTACCATGAATCATTTTAACCTTAAATTATTACAATCCTTTTTAATCTGGATAATCCTTAAATTTTAATGCCATCACCATATTTTTCAATGTATATTTATTAAACCCTTTAATCTAGTATTTTACAATGCCTTGTACCATAAATAAAAGAAAATGCATTATAATGTAGCCATCTGTGACTTCACTTGGTATATAAATTTACTATTCACAAACATTTGTATTGCTGAATAAGAATGACAAACTTAACAGAGACCATTAGCACCGTTTGGTGGACAAAAACGTAACTACAATGAATATAACTTAGCAGACCTGTAAGCTCTGTGAAATATGGCTAAATATGCATTGTAAAAAACAAACACTGATACGAACCTTGTTCCCTCATCAACCAGGTACTAAGGACTCTTTGCCAATCAAGAGTATTCCGTGACAACAGGCCTTTTCTTGTTTACTTTAAAACATGGCCTCTCTCTGCCTGCCAGCATTCGCGCCACTGCTATACACCCCGTGACAGTCCATTCACGTCACTTTCCTGCTCTGAGCCTTTCAGAATAAAAGCATCGGCTGCATTACTGCTGAAGCAAAATAAACACTGCAGATTAATTTAAGACACAGAATCGGTTCTAGTTATAAGGACATTTACACTCCCATCAAATCATTAGAGCATAACTGGTAACAAAATGCAATAATGATTTCCTAATGAAGAAATGGCCTGTAACTGTCAAGACTATTAAACACATAGTCCATAAGAAAGAACCTTAAACTTTAGAATGTTTTTAAACAGTCTCTAACAACAGAACAAGTTTTTGCACAGGGCGTTCCACTATAGAAGGCTTGCTGGAACATTGTCCTTTCTCCATCTTCTTTTCTGCAAACTGAATCTTGACTCTTCTTACCAGTCCGTCTTTGTCTGTCACTGTGTCCATCACACGTGCCAGTCTCCATTCATTATGAGGTAAATCGTCCATCTTCTCCATGACAATATCTCCAACTTTCAGGTTTTTTCTCGGAGTATGCCATTTCTGCCTTGTTGCAATGTTGGATAGATACTCCTTTTTCCAACGTGACCAAAACTGTTCTGATAGGTACTGCACCTGCCGCCATCTTTTACGTGCATAAATGTCCTCTTTGATGAATTTACCTGGAGGTGGCAGGGCTGCCTTGGACTTCATAGTAAGCAGGTGATTTGGGGTCAATGGCTGTGGGCTGTTTGGGTCACTTAAGCTGTCCACTGTAAGAGGTCTGCTGTTCACAATGGCCATTGCCTCATAGAAGAATGTCCTTAATGATGCATCATCCATTCTGCCTGACGAAAGTGATGTTGTTGAGCGAAGAATGTTTCGAACTGTCCTGATCTGTCTTTCCCATACACCTCCTGTATGGCTTGAATGAGGAGTGTGCATTTTGAAGTCACACTGTTTCTCAGCAAGAAAGGTGGTAATCCGTTTAGAGTCTACTTGTTTTAAAGCTTCTTGCAGTTCGTTTTTAGCTCCAACAAAGTTACTTCCTTGGTCGCACCTTATCTCACTGACTGCTCCTCTTATAGCTATAAAACAGCGTAATCCATTAATGAAGGAATCTGTAGTCAGGTCATCCAACATTTCAATGTGCACTGCTCTGCAACAAAGGCATGTAAAAAGAAGTCCATAGCGCTTGTGCACTTTGCGAGCTTGTTTAGTTAGAAAGGGTCCAAAACAGTCCATTCCACAAAATGTAAATGGTGGAGATGGATCCAAGCGCTGTGTTGGAAGATCAGACATTTTTTGTTCCTCTGTGCCTCTTCTGAGTTTGCAACACTTGACACATCGATGTATGAAGCTTGCAACAGCTTTGTTCATCCCTTGAATCCAAAATCCATTTGATCTGATCTCATTAATTGTCAGTCCTTTTCCTTGGTGTGCCACCTTGTTGTGGAAATGAGCTATTATTAGCTGAGTAATATGATGACCCTTTGGAACGATGACTGGGTGTTTTATCATGGAGGAAAATGAAGCATCTCTGAGCCTTCCTCCCACCTTAAGGAGTCCATCACTATCAAGAAAAGTGTCCATTTCAAACAGTTTGCTTCTGTGAGGAAGTGTTTTTTCATGCTTGAGCATCTTTATCTCCTCCGTATATTCACTTTCTTGTAAGTCCTTTAGAATAAGACATTGGGCATTTAGTCTTTCTTGCACTGTACTGTGGCCTGTTGTTTTATCTCTCTTGGCACGACGAATGAGACGAGCTATGGCTTGCGTGGCTTTGTACCATGAGGAAAACTTTGTTAACCTGTCTAATAAACTTTTCTTCCCTGTTTGGAGGGTGTTCAGTACCTGTACCCTTTTCAACTCTGGATCTCCAAGTTGTACATTAATGTCAACCTCTGCAGCTGGAGGGATTTCCTTTTTCCACAGAAACTGCGGCCCTTTGAACCAGTCTGATGAAATAAGCTCGCTTACACTTGAACCTCTGGATGCAATATCTGCCGGATTTTGCTCAGATGAAACATATCTCCACTGCTGGGGGGCGCTGTTGAGCCTGATTTTTTGAACTCTGTTAGAGACAAATGTATGAAAACGCCGTGCCTCATTATTGATGTAGCCTAAAACTACATTAGAGTCTGTCCAGAAATATTCGTCAATCTGTGTCGATCCTAGCTCATCCTTTAACATGTGGCTTACAGTAATGGAGACAACAGCAGCTGTAAATTCAAGTCTTGGTATTGTTGTTACTTTCATAGGAGCAACTCTGGTCTTTGCTGTAATTAAAGCACAATGTACCTTGCCATCTTTGTTAACATACCTCAAGTACGAACACTGACCATAACCATATGAGCTTGCGTCAGAAAAATGATGCAACTCTGTTTGTACTATTTGGCCAAAGTCTTTAGGAACATAACACCGGGGTATTGTGATTTTCTCAAAGTTCTTTAAGTCATCTTTCCATTTATCCCACACCGGTCTTAGTTCACTGGGAAGGGGATCATCCCAGCTGCTGCCTTGTTTGCATGCCTCTTGAAGCACTCTTTTGCCTGTGAGTACAAAGGGGGAAATGAATCCCAATGGATCATAAAGAGATGCAACCATGGAAAGGATACCACGTCTTGTAGCAGGTTGTTCATTGGAGTGGAAGCGGAACCTGAGCATGTCTGAGTCAATGTGCCAGTGAATGCCTAGAGCTCTTTCAAGTTTAGAGACGTTTAATGAAAGGTCACATGTTTGCTGTGAAAAGGCACGTTCAGATGCTGGAATGCTTTCTAGCACTGTTTTGTCATTACTTATAAACTTGTGTAGTCTAAGGCCACCTGATGCACAGAGTGTCTGAGCCTCCTGAGCGAGCTGAATAGCTTCCATGATACTTGCAGTACTTGTTACGCCATTGTCTACGTAGAAATCCTTCATTATGAACTGCGATGCAAGGGGAAATGTTTTCTCATTTTCCTTAGCCAGATGCTTTAATCCATAATTGGCACACCCTGGTGAGGATGTGGCACCGAAAATGTGAACCTTCATTCTAAATTCTTGGGGCACAGTGTCCAAATTGCCATTTTTCCACCATAAAAACCTGAAATAGTCTCTATCTGCTTCATGCACATGAAACTGATGGAACATTTTTTCAATGTCACATAGCAGTGCAACCTGATGCTGTCTGAATCTGATCAAAACACCATTTAAATTGTTCAGTAAATCTGGACCTGGAAGCAAATGATCATTGAGACAATTTCCTTTGTATTTTGCTGAGGCATCGAAGACCACTCTGAGTTTGTCTGGTTTTTGGGGATGATATATCCCATGGTGGGGAATATACCATTTTTCTCCTTCCTTTGCTTCACTGTGCACTTCCTCGGCATCTCCCTTTTCAATGACTTCATTCATAGACTTTACATATTGCTCCTTGTACCTTGGGTCCTTTAATAATTTGTTTTTGAGGCTTTGAAGTCGCACAGCGGCCATTTGTTTATTATCTGGTAAGAAAGGTCTTTCCTTAAATGGAAGTGGCATTTCATAATGTCCTTCATTGTTTTTGTGAATTCCTTCCCTCAATGTGTTCAGAAAGAGGATGTCATCTTGAGACACTGATCTATTGTCCTTGTCATCATCCTGAAAGTCTGACTAGAGAACCTTGATTGCATCAGCTGGAGTCATTAAGGGGAGCTCTTTGACTGTTATTCTGTGACACACAGACGTGCTAAGAGAGTCACTGTGAGATGATGTGGGGCCTACAATACTCCAGCCCAATGCTGTGCGAACAGCGTAGGGTTCGTTCTCTCCTCCTAAGATTACCTGCCTTGGAGCTAATACCTTGGAACAATTGTAACCAATCAAAAGCCCAACTTCACATTCTAGCTGTGGAGGAATCTTATCCTTTATTACCTTGAGGTGATTCCATTGCCTTGCCGTTTCACAGGAAGGAATGTGAGAGCGGTTAACTGGTATACAGTCTTTAGTGTAAGCAGGAGGGAGTTCAATAATTTCTGTGGAGTTATAGCCTCTCACTTTCAAACCTGAGACACGTTCACTTGGTACAACAGCATCTTTACCAAGCATTGTTGTGAGCTTTAACCTTATTGGAGTAGACTTAGCTTTGATATTATTAGACACATCTTGATCAATGAATACTGTGTCACTTTGGGTGTCTAAGAGTGCGTAAATAAGCTTTTCATTACCTGGATGTTGCTCTGACGAAACCCATACGGGTACAATCATGGAAGTGTTTACACATGTTCCGTTGGTTTCTGCATTGAGAGATAGAGTAGTTGCAGCCTGTTCACTGTTGTTCTGAATCGATGTTGTGGCTGATTTATCATTTTCATAGTTGAAGTCATGCAGACAGGTAGGGTGTTTCTTCTTACACACTTCACATACAAGTCTATAACGACAGTCCTTTGCACTGTGTCCAGCTTTCAGACAGCCATAACAGAGCCTATTATCCTTTATGTATTTCCTTCGTTCCAACAGTGATTTGCCTTTGAACTGGGGGCAATTTTGAAGCAGAACCAGATACATATTTCTTTAAGTAATACAACTTGTCTGCAGGTGAGATGTTCCTTTTGTCGATTAGTGCAGTGAATGAAGCTTTCCACTCAATAAACTGTATTGGGTCACCTGTGAATATGAAGGGCTCTGGCATCGGTAGTCTACTCACAGCTACATTGTCCTGTAATGCTTGGGCTAAATAAAGAATGTCTGCTTGTGGATGTGAGGAGGAAACACCATTACTGTTGGTGTCTTGAACAGAAGCAGAAACCATGGGAGCCTTCTGATCTGCTCGGCTGCAGTCGACATGAACACCACTCTCACCTTTTAACGCCTGATCATAAGTCACTAGCCTCGCTCGTGCAGCCTTCAACTCCCTTTCAGCCTTCAGTCTCTCTAACTCACGTTTTTGAGATTCAAGCTCCCTTCTCTGTCTTTCTTCTAAAAGTTGAATCCTTTCCTTTTGTTTTTCTTCTTCTATGAATACTTCAAACTCTGCCTCCTTGGCAGCTAATTCTGCTGCAGCCTCCGCTCTCCTTACAGCTACTTCTGATTTTGCAGACATTGACTTACATGCAGATGATTGCTTACTTGAGTTTGTGACAGAATAACTGTAAATGGATTTAGCGTAGTCTAGATCAAAAAGCTCACGTAGACGTCTCTTCACTTTATCGCTGTCATAGTCATCTATCCCTGAGAGTCTTTCATGTGCGACCTTGATAATGTCTTTGGTGACTGCTTCACATGCATCTATGAGTCGCCTTGTGTCACTAGAGGGAGTAATGCTTTCCCTAATTTCTGTATATAACTTTATGACACCATCTCTTTCTTTCTCTAAGATGTCCATGAGTGAAGCGATTTGACTATTTGGAAGATCTCCCTTTAGTTGTTCTCTTGTTGAGCGTATTTGTTTTTTCCATTGATCATAAACTTTGAGGAGACGTTTCTCCTTTTTATGGGCCTCTTCCTCCAAATATGCTTGCATTTTTTTTGTTGGTTTCCTTGGACGAACAGAGCAGGGAGGTTCCTCTTCCCTGTCAACTTGGAGGTTCTCTGTGTACTTTGTTTCCTTTTCAGATGCTTCCATGCTGATGACCTTGAAAAGTCTTTAACTGGGACCTCAGTGCTGAGCGTGGGATGAACTTCGTCTCACCTTATAAAGAAGCTCTTCTCAGCTTGGGGTCAAGCTCTTACTGTAGCGTCCGGTTGAAAAGATGGTCTCTCAAACTGATGGTTCACAATTCCTTTTTATTTATTTGCCTTACTTGTGAACACACCATAAGAGCTACAAAATACACAAATAAAATCCACATTAGTAACTCAGACAGTATGTTGACTTTTACCCTTTTTACATAATAAATTTACCATGAATCATTTTAACCTTAAATTATTACAATCCTTTTTAATCTGGATAATCCTTAAATTTTAATGCCATCACCATATTTTTCAATGTATATTTATTAAACCCTTTAATCTAGTATTTTACAATGCCTTGTACCATAAATAAAAGAAAATGCATTATAATGTAGCCATCTGTGACTTCACTTGGTATATAAATTTACTATTCACAAACATTTGTATTGCTGAATAAGAATGACAAACTTAACAGAGACCATTAGCACCGTTTGGTGGACAAAAACGTAACTACAATGAATATAACTTAGCAGACCTGTAAGCTCTGTGAAATATGGCTAAATATGCATTGTAAAAAACAAACACTGATACGAACCTTGTTCCCTCATCAACCAGGTACTAAGGACTCTTTGCCAATCAAGAGTATTCCGTGACAACAGGCCTTTTCTCGTTTACTTTAAAACATGGCCTCTCTCTGCCTGCCAGCGTTCGCGCCACTGCTATACACCCCATGACAGTCCATTCACGTCACTTTCCTGCTCTGAGCCTTTCAGAATAAAAGCATCGGCTGCATTACTGCTGAAGCAAAATAAACACTGCAGATTAATTTAAGACACAGAATCGGTTCTAGTTATAAGGACATTTACACTCCCATCAAATCATTAGAGCATAACTGGTAACAAAATGCAATAATGATTTCCTAATGAAGAAATGGCCTGTAACTGTCAAGACTATTAAACACATAGTCCATAAGAAAGAACCTTAAACTTTAGAATGTTTTTAAACAGTCTCTAACAACAGAACAAGTTTTTAAAAATAAAAGCATCAGCTGCATTACTGCTGGAGCAAAATAAACACTGCGGATTAATTTAAGACACTGAATCGGTTCTAGTTATAAGGACATTTACACCGCCCTTTGGTGCGTTGCGCCCTATGTGTGTTGTAACTGCGACTTTTGAGACCACCTCATTGAGGAGATGATGAAAGAGTGGCTGAATGTAAGGAGAACAGGTGTTTTTTTTCCACTCATCACCATCGCTGTTAATCTTTGACTCTGTGCCTGCCCATCTCACAGCTGATGAGAAAAACATGGTGAAACATATGAACTCTGTGCTTGCTGTTATTCAACCGCTCGACATCGGTGTGAACCGGACGCAGCAGGCGCAGCAGAAGCAGCGAGTTTACCGACGCGCGTATAGGCGCAGCAAAAGGTCCCGCAGCGCATTTTGAGCAGCAGGCGCAGCGCGTCGGGAGCGTTTCTGACGCGCCGCCCAACGCGCTGCTGCTGCTCGAGATGGAAAAATTGAAGTTTTGCTGCTGGACGCGCCGCATCAACCAATCAGAGAAGCTGATCTGGGAGCTGACAGCGAGACAGACACATCGCCCTGATGAAACATGATATTAAGGCAAATGAAAAGGGCTGGATGGATGAGGAGATGATGAAAGAGTGGCTGAGGCAGGTGTATGTGAGGAGACCAGGTGTTTTTTTCCACGCATCACCATCTCTTAATCTGTGACTCCATGCGTGCCCATCTCACAGCCGATGTGAAAAAAAAGGTGAATCAAATGGACGCTGTGCTCGCCATTATCCCGGGGGTCTGACAAAGGAACTTCAACCGCTCGACATCGGTGTGAACCGGCCATTCAAAGTAAGGCTGCGAGCGGCGTGGGAGCGATGGATGACCGACGGAGACCACAGTTTCACGAAAAGTGGAAGGCAGCGCCGGGCAAGTTACGCCACCGTTTGCGGATGGATTGTTGATGCTGGGACTAACGTGTCTGCTGGCTCTGTTGTTCCAGCTTTTGCAAAAGCCGGCATTATTTCTGAGGAGCCGCCCGGCACGGAAAGTGACTCTGGCAGCGAAGAAGGGGAAATTGGCATGTCTGATTTAGCGCAGCTGTTTAATTCAGAAACAGAGGATGATGACTTTGATGGGTTTGATTAATACTTTGTAATAAATACTTGAATAAAGCACAATCATACCCAGTTTTGCTCCCGCTCTATTTTTCTACCTGAAAACTTAATTCAACTGCAGCCTCTGGGCCGGGTCTCCTCTGGTTTCACCGCGGCGGCTGGCAGGTGTTTTTTCATCTAAATAATCTAAATCTTGCAGCTATATTTGCTGTGATCAGTGGGAATAAAGTAGTTTTAATATGTTTTTAAGTGAGAAAGTCCACCTGAAAAATTAATAATTGCAGTCAGTTCATCCAGATTATCATCCTGCCTATACTATTTCTGTCGGAGGCGCTCAGACCCCCACATACCAGTGGTGCCCCGACAGTAGAAATCCCTTCAACAGCAGCCTCTGGGCCGGGTAGTCTCCGGGTTCACCGCGGCGGCTGGCAGGTGTTTTTCATCTAAATAATTTAAACTGCAGGCACCAGGATACCGGTAATAATAGCGAACATATTCCGTCGACAGGTTTCAGGATTTTAAGTTAATTTAGGAGTAATCACAGCGCTTTGTCATCTGCGATGTGTCTGTCTCACGGCCAGCTCCCAGGTTTGATTAATACTTTGTAATAAATACATGAATAAAGCACAGTCACACTCAGTTTTGCTCCAGCTCTATTTTTAAATACGCAGTAGAGGTATTTAAAGGTAGTAGAGGACATGCACCTGTATATAAAAAACGCGCCCTATAGTCCGGTGCGCCTTATGTGTGTGTTAAATACAGAAATGGCACACATAACTGAGACTGCGCCTTTTAGTACGGTGCGCCTTATGGTCGTGAAAATACGGTAATATTGGATTACTAAAGAGAGACAGCAGGCGCAAATCGTGGCAGAGAGCCTGCCACTGATTTCTATGACCTGCCCCAACACTGGAGCGGGTGCCAGACAGCCCTGCTGTCTATTTTGGCTATTTTGAATGACAGCCAGGGCTGCAGCAGATCGTTGCCAATAAATGACTTTTGAGGGTACAGTTACATTTCCCAGAGTACTTAATATGGACAACAGAGAACAAATTGAAACCCTTCAGGCCATGTAAAATTGGAAGGGAGATTACGATGAGAGCTCTCCAGCCAAACTTTTATCTTTGGTTTTTAAAAATGACTACAACAAGCTCTGCTCTGTCATTATTAATCTGCAAAATCTCAAGGTTTTTGCAAGATTTGGGGAACAATTACTACTCTTTGTGGCAGGATTGTCAATTATCAAGTTATGGCAGCCAATGAATCTGCTCACACTTTGTGTTTCTACCATGGCATCTTCTGGCATCCTTTGGTATCTTCTTGGCCAGAGAATTATACAGATTACCAGCATGTTTTTAAGTGATTTTCTTTTTCTGCAACAACCCAGCTAAGCTCGAAGCTGCAGTGAGTCTTTGCCATGATTTCAGCACGCCATATAACCTACATACCATGTATTAGGACATATATTTAATATCTGAAGTATACAATCACTCATATTGCTTTCAGTAAAAAAAAAAAAAACATTTCCAGGGTATCCTCTCTACACCTATTGATTGCTTGAGTCTTAGCACTGAAACAAAAGAATTCAAAAGACATAGTTTGAGTGTAAGGTTATGGTAGTTTTGGATACACCTACCCCTGATCTGAATCCAAATAGAAATTCATATGTAAACTTTAAAAAAAAAAGAAGTAAATATATTTTATATTAAAAGTAGTGAATCAAGGTCAAACTGGATTTGTTATTGTCCTATTGGAGCAATTCCATCAGCCAGTTTTCTTTTGAAAAGCTGGAATCAGTCACAACCTTAACACATTCAGAAACCTTTGAAGTATTGTCTGAAATGATCATCAAACCCAACCTAACCTTTTACTTTTTTTAGTTACACGTTAATCCCACCTTTTTGGTCTGCAGTCTTGAAAATGGATTTATTGTGCTATCCTGTCTCATGTTCCATCAGATGTGCTCAACCACATTTGAGTCGGGGGTAGTCCTAGCGTGTTTAATGCAGATACGGAAAAGAATATCAGTTATTTTAACTCTTGAGTAACAAAAAGTAGCCTTATGGTTGTAACAGTTTCACCCAGGACATCCACTTATTGTTTTTTATCACCTCATATGGGCTTAATAACACAAATTACAGAGAACCCCAAAACTGAAACTATTGAAAACAACAACAACAACAACAACAACAACAACATATAAACTGAAATTTAAAAAATGTTTAAAGGAAAAAAACCCAAAAAAAAAAAAAAACATTTTTATTGCAATACGCGGAAACATTTACATTCTAATTGGATAGATAGCAACAGATGAATTATATGAGAAAGATAATAAAAGATCTATGTGCCTTTTTATCTGATATAATATAGGGATTCCTTCAGTAGGGTTGACCTCCATGCTGCTTAAATACATCAGCGTTCGAACTACAGGTTGTTTTGGTGCGAGACGACAGAACTGACAAAATCACCTTGATAGGTGTTGAAACGTCTTTAAAACACTGAGCAAAAGTCCCATTGCCTTTCAATTTAAGCCTGTTTTTCGGGAAACAGAAATTGTGTTTGGGTTTTTTTTTCTGAGAAAAGTGCTAAGCCGTCTAACGGCTGCTGTAGTCAGTCATTATTCTGATCAATAATTCCTTAAAATAGACCCAGATCTCATATACTGAAACTACTTGTGTATGATACAGTATTTTGTGTATGTGTATAAAAGATAACATCTTAAATTATTGTAAATCTTAACAAGATTTACAATATTTTGTGATGTTCAAGGATTTCTAAAATAGATTGATTAAATAAAGGATGTTATAACTTTCTCTTTGGTAAAAAACATAAAAGATATGGCAAATTTCAATGTAAAAACACAAATAAAACATCAGTGATAAAGCTCATGGACCTAAAGGGAGATTTTATTTTCATGAAGAGCAATGGCAGGGACAGCATGAAGTGAGCATCTTAGGATTGAAATGCTGGCAACAGAGAAACATTTGAAGTTAGTAAAAGCATCCTCTAATTAATTTTAACCGTCAAGCCTAATTCACTGACATGAATTTTTTCAGCCTTGTGATGGCCTCAAACAAAGTGGAAATGTATTGGTCTAGAAAAAATATAGCTGGTAAAAGCAAACTTAGGAAGAGAAATTTTAGATAATCAATTTAATGAAACCGATTCCTCTGCTAGTGATGTTGCACCTACTTACACTTAGTTATTATAAAAATCTTTGAATGTCATAACAATCAATGATACAGATATTAGATTCCTTTAAATGTTCTGCTGGCAATTTTTTTGGTTTTATTCATATAATAAACATGTGACACAAAGACAGACAGGATTTTACTGACCACAAACCACCTATGGATTTTCAGAGAAAATATTAATATCCATCGAACAACTGATCTGACTACCAGAATTACCATGGAAGTGGGGAAAGAGAAGAATTTAGGTAAGAAGAACAGAAGCTGTTTCTACACTTCTGGCCATCAACATGGTTGATCAAGACTGACTCTCAGGCGGAAACTGGGCAGAGGGTGCCATTGCAATTAACATATTAGTGCTTTGCAGTTTTACAGTGCACTGAAACAAGAGAATACACAGAAAGTACAAAATGATGCAAATTTTATAGATGATTTTGTGCATTTTGTTTCAAGTTGCTATCACAAATGCTTTTCTAGATATACTTTATAATCTACAGTGCCTTAACAAAAAGTTATTTTTAAACAAAACTGGTCTTATTTTTAAAAGTAATCACCACTTTTATGTATGAACTGAGATTGACATTACTTTTTACTTTTATTATCACTTACATCACTTTAATAAAACCAATCAAACACTACTGTAATAGACAAAAACGGACAAAAAAGTTACATATCATGCCACAGTGTAAATAAAAAACAAAGAATTAAAAATAAATGTGCTTCACATTTATGTTTGAAAAGGGTTAAAAAGCAAATGTACAATAGGAGAAAACATGGAACAGTACTCCAAAAAAACCTCATCTAGAATCCGAGATAAGTACTCAGAATAACATATAAAGCCTCACATGAGCCAGTTAATTTCAGCATTTGTAATAATAATCAAATGCAGGAAATTTGGATCAATGGAAGAATTTCATATAGGAAAACCCTGCTTACCAAAAAAATCTTTGAAAAGTGTATCTGACAATCAAAACTTATTAGTGAGTCTGTCTCATCTGTGGCCTGATCTTTAAAACTTGTCTGCACAAAAAAAAAAAGACAATGAACTGCGTAATGCAAGACTTGGGATTTATAAAACTGAACTTTGTAAGAAATTGTGATGCAACCCATGCAAACTTTTGACCTGCCATGACAAGTTGCGGCAGCAATGCAAATGTGACTATTTTCTTTATTTAAACTTATCTAAAGGAGTATTGAACCTGATATTTTTGTATGAGTTTGAGCTTTTAAAATTCAAAGTTACCAATGAATTTGAATCACATTTTATCCTCATACAACAACATAAATGATCAACATAAAAGTTTGGAAGCAGCCTTAATTGGCAGCCTTAATTCACTCTATGTAATGAGGAACGGTTTATGTTTACAAGATTCACAGAACCACAATGATGTTTTAGGAACTGGACTATTTGCTGTAAATGACAGAAGCATGAATTGAATTCCGTTTTCCAGTAGAAAATTGTAAAGGAGAATGTCCAGGCAATGGTTTTTTATCCTTAAACTGATGTTAACTTGGGCATTTTAGGAGGACTACAACAACAAACAAATAAGCAAGTCCATCACAGAGTTGCTAAAGAAAAGATTTTTAAGGCCACTACCGAAAGACCTGACTTCAATCTGACTGAGATCCTATGGCAGAATCTTGAACTGATCATTTATTTTTATTAACCATTTATTATTAATCAATTATTATTGAACATGGTGAATAATTGGAATGGATTGATATAAATCCACAGTGATGTAAATGTTATGAAAAAATGAAATAGTGTTTGATACTACCAGTGAAGAACAAATACTTATTAGATTGGTTAGCCCTTTTGAGTCACTTGGTTTGGATAGTTTTTGACATATAATTTTATAAATCATTTGAAAAAGTTATTTTCTTTTAAATTTATTTATTTATTTACTCAGCTTATTGTTTGCAAACTAATGTTTGTCTGATCTGAGGTGTGAAAAAAAGAAAAATACAAGTTGTATTTAGTTATAATAGACTGTAAAAACTGGTTATACAGATTATTTCGATACATGTTATGTTTCCTGTGCTGTGGATATGAGACACAAGGAAATTCAATCACAAGTTGTTAATGTGAATGCTGTGCAAAGACGAAAAATTGCAAAATACAAAAATGCCCACTGAGCGACTGAATAATAGTGTCAAGGATATGCCATTAGCAACCACGAATAATTTATCTTAAAATATCAGTTAAAGACCTTATCAGATAGTGAAAAACCTGCCTTTGTGTTATTAACCTCCGGTGTGATACCATTAAAATATCAGACACTGTGTAAATACTATGAAAATGTCAGAGACAGAAAACATTGCATCCACCATTTGCCACATTCTCTTTTCAAACTGCAAAGCTGTTAGATAAGATAAGAGTCTCATTTGGGCAATTTTGTATATAGAAATATGCAAGGGAAAAAAACACACAACAGCAATGCTTGATGAAGTTACAGACAAAAAAAATTGTCTCTGATGAATTGGCACTTAATTACCGGTTGATTAGCATAATTATGCATGTTAATAGCATCTCAAATGAATTGCGGTTGTCAGGAGGGAGGAAGCATCTGTAGTGGTGGCAGCCTGATATATATTTTCTCCAATCCAGCAGCGTTTTCTAACTCTTCCCCTTAAGTGTTCTTCATTAATCACAACACAGTTATTTTCCTTTGGAGTGAAATCTGGCATTTTGGGATAATTGGCCTATTATGGTGCACTTGTCACATCTGTAATACTGGGCTAATGAGTCCCCTTATGAGCTAGCATTCCTGGATGAAAGGAGAGCGCTGGTACTGAGTGGCAGGTAAAGATATGAATGTTATACTGAAACTTTTAGGTACCTGAAAAGTATTTACATGGCTGCACAAATTGTATCAAATTCTCAAATTTCTAAAACACATTAGCTACTCCAAACAAAGTATGTGAAAAAAAAGTTTTAAGAAACATTTTTTGAAAACATATTACAAAAAGAAAGCCATATGTACATACATACATACATTCATCCAGTATCTTCTGCTTATTCATCTGGGTCATTAAGGGGTTGGTGCCTAATTCCAACAGTCTAGGTGGGGTCTAGGCAGGGTGAAAGGCAAAGTACACTCTAGACAGGTTGCTGGCCTATCAAAGGGCAGGAACAGAGAATCATGCACACACACACACTTACACCTAAGGACAATTTAGAGGCGCCAATAACCCTAACAGTCTTGTCTTTGGACTGTGGGAGTAAACCAGGAAATCCTTTTTATATAAATATCCAGAGATTATTGACAAGAAACTCAAAACTGAGCTGTGATAAATAGGCAAGTGTTTCCACTGATTATCCTTGAAATATTTCTGCAGCCTAAATAGATTCCAGCTGTCATAAATCTAGTTTCCAAGATTAAGAAAGGTAAACTTATCACTGTCAAAAAGTGGCTTCAGGAGGAGCCAAGACTTGCACCATGCACCAGGACAGTTTTCAACTGAGTGCAAAGCAACTCAGATGAAGATAAACTACTCCAAGTTCAAGTCCAAGGTTTTCAATCGCAAAATGCTGGCTTGCCCTTTTCAGGTCTGAGGGGAGCTCCAGCCTCTAGAGAAGTTCAAACTGTTTCACCCCTTTGATAGGGTGGGAGAGGATTTAACAGAAAAAAATGTTGAGGGGATATTAAAAAAAAACATGTATCTTTTACATTTAAAGGAAAACCAATAAGAATCAAAGATTAAAACAGGTTAATTACTTGAACAAAAATGGCTGAAATCTCTAAGAGCTGCATCTGTAAACAAACTTTTTTTAGTTCTACATAATAACTCACAGAACAAACCAATCAACATGTATCTGCATAATTACATTTTTCAGACTAGATCATATCAGATCTTGTTTTCATGACCAGACACCTACACAATGACCATTACCGTAGTTCTCAAGTTGCAGTGCCTTGCGAAGGGATTTGGCTCCCTGGAACTTTTCAACCTTTTTCCGAATTTCAGGCTTCAAACTTAAAAATATAAATTTGTAGTTTTTTGTGTCAAAAACAAGTGGTACACAATGATGAAGTGGAAAAAAATTTATTGGACATTTTAAACTCTTTTGACAAATAAAAAACTGAAGAGTGGGGAGTGCAAAGTTAATTGGCTTGTTTACATTCAGTGTCACAAACTCTCTCAAGGAGTTCAGAGAGGATCTCTGAATGATCCAAAGTCGACCTAAAAGCAGAGGCTGCTTGCCAATAGAGGGCGCTAGGGCGCCAACCAATGACTTTGATTAAGACATAGAAAAAAGCAAAACAAATTAGATTAAAAGATTTAAATATTTCGAAATATATTGATATATATTGTTTAAGATTTACAAGATAAGTGTTATCTTTAATGATGAGTAAAGCGTCATTTCATTTTTCATTGGTGACGTATTTCCGCCAAAGGGCGCATAAATCTATATAAATCTATATAAATATAAGAAAATACATAAAATTGACTCTCATTAAAAGTTGTACATGCACAGTAGCTCCTCTGCTACACAGATGTGTAGGACGGCTCAGGGCGTCCTAGCAATTTTAAATTGCAACTGCCACTAATAGAAAATAGGGCTTTTAAAGATGTAAACATTTTTTTGGTAAATTGGTATACGTAATTTCGTTATTTTTTTTCTACATTTAAATCACATTTAAGATATGCTTAGTAAGGTCTTTCAAATAAATCAAAGAGATGAGCCAACAAACAGAAGAATAACATCCATAACAACCAAAGGTGATTGGTTTAGTCAAGTCTTTTGCTTGTGTGGCAGGGATCCTGGCATTGGAAATTAACTTACTAATGTTTTGTGGTCCGTCAGTCGCAGAGACAGCTTCTTAATGTAAAAATAGACAATTAACAATTTTGATAACCCAACCCTGAATCACCTCAAACATGGACTATTTAGGCGAAATAATGTTATGCAACCTACATATTGATTCACCAATGATCAATTGGTCCTTGTGTGGTAATAACATGCAACCATTACACTGTGATGTACATGTTTAACTAGAGAGTGAAGCTAGGTACAAGCTGAATTAGATAAGTGCTGTAACTGGGCTGTTTGTGTGTTAGCTTTTCCAAACTATCCATTCAGTAACCCAAACCCTACTTCTTGCCTGAGAGTGCAGCATTAGGACTTTTTAGCCCCAAACAGCAAAGTGCTGAAAACTTATTGTAAAGCTATTCGGAGCTATTGAAGTTCAAAAGCAAATTATTATTCGCCGAAAAGAAGTGCCTATCTTAAGGCTAAAACATACAAAAATTGAACAAACTGTTTAAAAGTTGTCCCACATCTGAAATGTTAATATTCAAGGAAATTAAAAGTGGGTGTGGAAAAAGACTCCGCAGCACACCCTTAAGTGTTATAGGTTGAACCGTAAAGCTCAGGTCACACCAGCTGCATACGTCTTTTCAATCTTCGATCTGATTTTTTCCTCTGACTGCATATAGAGAGGCTCCGACAATGCAGGTTGGGCAGATCTGTGCACATCTGTGCAGATTTTTTTTTCCACTTCTGTCTATGCCACACATAAAAACAATTTCCTACATTTGACATGGACAGATTATGAAGTTAATAAAATTAATAAACAAGAACAACAAAAAAACACTGGTGGTGTCGAAAATCGCGGACCGATGGACCCAGTATTCAGGAGAGACAGTCAGTAGGAAAGTTCAAAAGGTTTATTAAAATAAAAACAAAACAAGAGCGGAGCTGTGGCTCGCGGACACTGCAGGTGGGGGGGGGGCGGGGCACCGCCCAATCTCAGACACTCTAGGGGAGGAAACACAGGTAAGTGACCACGATAAACTGATATATGATTATCTGGCTTGGTCACTTACCTGGTTTAACAGTCTAGACCACGAGTTTCCCGAGTGCTGCAGTCCCAGAGGTCATGCTGGAAGCTGATCCTGGTGAGGGATCCAGAACAGACAGAAACAGAGAGGAGCAGGCAGGATCCAGATCAGACAGGAACAGAGACAGGTGGCAGGATCCAGACTTCCAGGCATGCACAGGCTTCCAGGAGGGTTCAGAGTAGGACTAGGACCAGAAGCATGACCAGGTGGTCACGCACAGGAGCAGACAGGATCAGTTGCAGATGAGCAGGCACAGTGGAAGAGGGTAGCCGAGACAGGACGTAGGAACCGGAACTTGAAGCTGGACTTTAAACTGGTCTCCACCCTGGAGCCAGGCTTACTTTGATAAAAACTGAACCTCCCCCCATAATGAGCCAAAAACCCAGAGGACTCCACGGGGGAGGAACAGTGGACAATCAGGAGACAAGACAAACACTAAAACCCTCTTTCCACTGGCAGCTAGGATCCAGGATATGAACCAAATAAAAACTAAACAGAAAGACTGACAGAGAGACAAGCAATGATCTGGCACTGAATGCTCAGGCTGAACTGAATATAAACCAGAGGAAACAGGTGAGGGGAATAAATTATAATAGACGCAGGGAAGGAAGAGGGCAGGTGAGGGGAATTACTAATTAAGTAAACAGGCCAGAGCAAACAGGCCAGATCATGACAGGTGGAGTACAGAGAAATTATGGAGGGGTCTGAAATTGTCATTGTAACTGCATGTCCACTGTGAAAGACATAATCAAAAAACAAAAATCCAGAAATCACAATTGTACATTGTGATTTCTGGATTTTGGGCAAAGTACAGCTCTTATTACAGCTGCAAATAAGAATTTGAACACCAACTATTTAAAAATACAGTAGCCTTTGTTTGCAATTAGAGTCAAAGGTCCCCTGTATTTTTCACCAGTTTTGCACACACTGCAGGAGGGATTTTGGCCCTCTCCTCCACACAGATCTTCTCTAGATCAGTGAGGTTTCTGGGCTCTCATTAAGAAACACGGAGTTTGAGCTCCCTTCAAAGACTTTTTGCTGGGTTTAGGTCTGGAGACTGGCTAGGCCACACCATGCCAGAACCATGATATGCTTCTTACAGAGCCACTCCTTGGTTATCCTGGCTGTGTGCTTCGGGTCATTGTCATGTTGGAAGACCCAGCCTAGACCTATCTTCAATGCTCTAACTAAGGGAAGGAGGTTGTTCCCCAAAATCTGTGCAAAAAAAAAACACCCCCAAAGCATGTTGCTAGCACCTCCATGCTTCACAGTAGGAATAGTGTTCTTGGGATGTTACTCATCATTCTTCTTCCTCCAAACACAGTTAGTGGAATTATGAACAAAAAATTTAATTTTGTTTTCCTCTGACCGCTTGACTTTCTCCCATGATTCCTTTGGATCATCCAAATGGTCACTGGCAAACTTAAGAAAGGCAGTAACATGTACTGGTTTAAGCAGGGGAACCTTCCATGCCATGCATGATTTCAAACCATGACATCTTATTGTATTACCAACAGTAACCTTGGAAACGGTGGTCCGAGCTCTTTTTAGGTCATTGACCAGCTCCTCCCATGTAGTTCTGGGCTGAATTCTCACCTTTCTTAGGATTATTGAGACTCCACGAGGTGAGATCTTGTATGGAGCCCCATTCTAATATTGCAGGAATACATTTGAAAAAGGATAACTACTTATTTTAAATAAGAAATTTCTCAGTTTTTTTCTGTCTCACCTTTTAGAGCTTTTTCATGTGACATGGAAAAGATATTGATTTGTGTTAGTTCATTTAACCATCTTCTAATTCCTTTTTATGATGACAAAGCATTTTGGCAATGACTACCTTGCAAAATTAAGAAATTCATAAAACAGCCCTATTTTCGACTTCTAAGCCAAAGACTGAGGGCCTGTCAACCAATGCTGTGGTCAGGGGTAGCCCGGAATATCCTAATAAAATGAATTACCACCATAGGCACTTATATCCACAGATTGTGTTCAGATAAATGGCAAAAAATAAAATGTCCCTCTTCACTTTTAGCCTTTGCACACACATCAGCCAGGGGGACAACCATTTATCAGGCTATATCAGCATTACGTATGCTGGCTGCTACCATAATGATAACATATAATAGTGAAAAGGGGCTGGAGTGATTCAGCCTATGTGAAACTCAGGTAACTGTGAGGGTCATTTTTTAAATCTACACATAATGTGCTACTCTATAAATTGTCAACAAACGCATGTTTCTTTGCAACTTAAATGTCAAAAGGCATCACATATTTGCTCTGGAGGAGGGATTGTTGCAGATGTTTATTATTTGTTGACTTTTACCTACTTGCATTAAATGATTAACCTAAGTTGATGGTACTAAATTATAATTAGGATTAATCTGCCTATATGCATTGACCACTGATCAGTACCTTATTTTTAATCAAATAGAATAAAAAAATAAGATGGATGTAAATTATGTTGCAGCAACATAAGCCTAGTCAATTGACCTGAAATCGAGATTCCTGGTGAGACAGCATATGGAAAACCAATCTAGGCTAATTTGGATCTCTATGTCCTGCAATAACATAATGAATACTTCCTCACCTTTGGTGATCATTCCTCATTGGCAGGATAACTACAGTATGTGCAGTGTATGATAGACTTCAATTAGGTGGCTGTCATGGTTTTGGATCTGTGGAACCAAAAGTTCTCTTGGAAGTTTTGACTGTATTTGATGAACTTTTAAACCTCTCGGTATAAAATAAATATTTTTATCGAGATGAGAAATGTGCATCCTGGTATGTTGAAGTACCTATAATTTGCATCTAATACTTTAATTAAACTGTATTAGTTTTTTGGGAATGTATAAGAATTATGCTCTAAACTGAAGTTATCGAGCTGTCGTTTCTATATTTTAATTTGAGGAACTGGATCTTCTCAACGTTCTTTTTCCTGTTTGGTGCGATTGCAATTGTGGATGTTGACCTGGCCAGACCAGAGAGGAGCAAAAAAAAGCTTGGCTCCGTATTTTGACAGTGAAGGATGGGAAAGACGTATGTGGACGGTGGTTTCACACAACGTACATGAGTGGGGCGGATCGGTGATGGAGGATGTTGAATCTGGGGGTTACAATCCTCCTCTTCAGTTATTGTTGGCTGGTTCCTCGTCTTTTAAATGCGAAGAGTCCTAAATAAACAATAATTTTTAACACACAGCAAAACTGGTTTTTAAAAAGGCTACTCATATACAATAACTTATTAATTGCATCGCCATTATTGTCTAATGTAAAAGGATTGTGGATTTGGCAAGACAGTAGTAAAATGGGTGGTTTGTTTGGATTATTCAATTTAATGTGACCTGCTATGATTATTATTGACAGCATGTGAGAGCTTTTTGTTGGGTCAGACAGGAGAGAAGACTCGATGAAAGGAATGACTGACTGACAGTAAAAGAGGCCCCTTCATTTAGCTTGCTTTCGTTTCAGCAACCTAAAACACTGTAAGCATGCTGTATTACAAATATGTAGTCCATAGGCAGAGGCTGAGGTCACAAATCTAGTTAGACATTAAAGTAGAAATTCATCATGTACCAAACTGTATTCACTATCTCTGATGTTGGGGAGCAGGTGAAGAAAGAGGTAACATAGAAAGAAACAATGTTTTCATGTGTAGCCAGTCTATAATGCCAGGCTATGAAATTAAAGTCTGTGGATTTCTGTTTCCAACCAACGAAGCCAATGGAACCAAAACCGTTTTCCAATTTTGTGTCCAACTGAGTTAATGCAGCTGACAATGGGGCTGAGCTGGATTTACTGCTTTGAAAAAAATTAGTGAGTTAATGTGTGGATATGGGAACTTATTTGTTGCACCCAGTTTAACAAATGGAGGCTGGAGGAGAAAAGTGATGTCAAACCACATGGAAAACTAAAGCATGTATGTTAAAAAGGATTAGGCTCCTATCTTTACTGTAGCTCTATCCACAAGCTCTGACATATTGACACAAGAGAACAAAACACTACTGTCTACTCTGGCAGCTGCCCGCACTATTCATATAAACATTTTCTCTTTTTTGTTTTGATTCTTGATTCCACTGAGATTAGTCAGCATGCCTATCACCTTTACGCTCTTTTTCCTCTCCTGTAACTTGACTTACAGATAAAATTATACAACAGTGGTGGTTTGTGTGAGACTCTTGTCCTTTTGCAGTAAAGCACAACATTTGGCTGTTAAACTTATATCAACATGCATATCATTGCTAAAAACTCATTTTTTTTGCTTAACTTTCAAAATAAGTATTGGAAAATAAATTCTGTTTGACTCTGGGAATCCTTTGCAAATTGACTTACTGAAATTTGTGAGAATGATAATGTCTGTTATTGCAACCACTACTACTACTACTACTACTGTCATGATCTTGGCACTGATGACTGGATTAGTGGTTCATTTCCTCCACCTGCCTAGCTCCGCCCAGGTTTCATCTTCACTCATCAGATCCACCTGTTCAAGCTGATGAGCCGCAGATCCCTCGGCAGTTAAGGAAAAGATTTTTTAGAAATCACTTCATTTCTGTCTGCCTGAATTCTGGGTTCTACATTTCGAGTGCTACTACTACTGCTACTACTACTACAAATAATAATAATAATAAAATTACCAAAAAATACAAGTAATAATAATAATATGAATAATAATAAAATGTTTACATCCACTTTATAACCCCTCAGATAAAACTTACATTTTATTTAAATTTCATGGGTAAAGATATAAATACAATACAGAAATGCATCATATAGAATTTCCCAAAGAAAAACTGGTAATTTTTCTCCCTGCCTCCCAGTAAACATTAACTTCATCATTGTTCATTTCAGCAGCTCATGGTTTACATCATCTTTAAACAGCTTTACATAAAACACAGCAGCTTCTCTACAGGATAGTGTTGCTATGCACAAATGAAATTGAACAAAAGTTAAAACATTTTCTGTACATTTAAGAAAATATATATCCTGAGTTGAATTACAGCTTTATATTCTTGTATTTAAGGTTTCAGTTATCACTTCAAATAACTTTGCAATTCAGTGGCAAAGGTGACAGTAATTCAGAGAAAGCACTTTATTTTGATTACTGACAAAGTAATGTTTGATGACCATGTGATAACTTGTTTAGATAACAGCTTGCAGAGCACACTGTGCCCTTGTGTTTATTTCAGTAGCAGTAGGATTGTTCATTGGTCACCCTCGATGCTGTAGGAGCTTATATTTTGATAAGAGTTAGATAAAAAAAAGACGATAAGGACAGTATCTAAAATCTTTGGCTTTATTGATTTACTACCCGGGCTTCTACAAATGGCATACCACCATCTCCTTCCTTCTTTAACAACTTCTTAGATAGTAAGGGAAGGGTGCTTTTTTTATGCACGTCCTTACATTTCAAATAGATATCCATACAAAATTATATTTCTTGAGCCTGCATCCATTATGAGAGTTGTCATATTACCAAATCTACTTGTTCAAAATAAGATTTAGAAGAGATTCAGCATATTTGTCCTGTCTGCACAAAGGTTTGAGGTATATTGACATTCTTTTATTCTAGCCTACATAATACACATCTTTCAAAGTTTTAAGACAAATGCCCGGTACAATATGCCAGCTATGTAGTTGCTATATGTTTCACTTAAAACAATTATTCAAATTAAGATTTAAACTTTCTACTTTCAGAAAGCTATAAAAGTTTGATTTTATTCAACTGAGTAATAAAAGTGGTTTAAACTTTGGACCTATTTCACAGTAATATATCCTGTTCGAGTACAGGATTATTGATAGGATGTTATTATGGTGCCATAATAGTAACCGATTGCTGTAACTTTAAGTTGAGCAACTTTTTTAAACTGGCAACATATGTAATACAATAATAAGGCTAAAAATAACTTTTTTTCATTTAGTATTAGCTTGAGTAAAAAATCTTTTGTGAAGAAAAAGTCTAGTTTAGTTTTAAATAATAAAATGAATCAAATGAATTTAAACAATCACTAGAGTGTTTATTGTGAGCATCAGAACCTTATCACATATCTTTAAATTCCTCCAATTTTAAAATGCTAAAATATAATTCCTACAAAAAAAAAAAAAAAAAAAAAAAAAAAAAACAGGACTGACTTTCCATTCACAAAACATTCTTGTAAAAGTAATGTTTATAGTCACTCAGCAGTGAAAGAATCACATGCTTAAGCACATGGTACTTTGCTGTGGCCTTTGATCGCTGGTTTGGATAAGCAGCATGTCACATTTCAGGGTTTGCTCTTAGTCCTGTTGAAAATAATTAACAAAGTACTGCTAAATAAAATTCCTTTACCATTTTTCAGTTCATTCCAAACAGTTCAAGAATGTTTATATATTAGATATTACATTCTTTTTTTTCATAATTTTTTAAGCTTTAATTTTTTCTTTATCCACATAAAGAAAGAAAATTGATTGATAGATACCACTTTTCATGAACATTTTTAGTGCTAGATTTTATTGTTGTCATTTTCTTTTTGTTTTTTACGCAAGATGATCTAAAATTATGTGCCAGGGTACTTTGGATTACTTAGTCAGCAGCATTACCACACAATTTCGCTTTCAAAATATTGTGCATTGCCTAAGCATCTACGCTCATGTTGGATCAACCAGAGGATCCTATGTTATTCCTCTCTTACCAATTAATTTTGCACTTAGTGCTAAATTTTAGTTTTTGTTATTTGTGTTCTTGTGTGTTTTCACATATGTATTATTTGATTTGATTAATTCCATTCAGGATTGTATCTCAGTAAGCAAAGGATGAGAGGGTAGATGCACTCTAAATGAGTTGATCACTAGATCATAACAGAGGCATTTAAGACAGACAACCTTATAGAGACACACACAAGGCCAAATTGCTGCAATCAGCTAACTCAATATGGATTCATTTGCACTTTATGATGAAAACAAGAGAAAGATTTGAAGGTCTCCCCTTTAATGGTACAGCAACACGTAAACAACCGACAGTCAATGGCTGGTTATACTCCCACAGCCACTGCATGAAAAGGGAGATTTTCGTCCCCGTAAACTCCCGCAGATTTCCCAGATTTTCATCAGTTTCCGACAATTTGCAACCCGCGCTTGTCCGCGTTTGTCGTGCCACAAATTGTCGGAAACGGACTCTGACGTATGTGGAGAGCGATCAGCTGTACTAATGGCCCTAATTAGCATATGAATGCAGCAAACTTGCGTGGCTGGCCAGGTCTGGCTTGAATAACCTACTCAGTATTGGCTGAAACCACTATTCTCAAACAAGTGAAATCGCTCGTGATTGGCAGCAAAACCACATGTGGCCACGCCAGGCTTTAATTTTCTTACTGAGTATTGGACGGAACCACTTCTTTTAAACAAGTAAAGTCACTCGTGATTGGTTGGCATATACATATATTTACATATAAATTTACATATATATATATATATATATATATATATATTTATGAATATATATTTATTCATTCATATATTTATTCATTCATATATTTATTCATTCATATGCTGTGTATTTATGTTATCCTACACTACTACACAATTATTAGGCTACCATCAAGGACATGAATGAATCTATACAGGAAATGAACATTTGCCAGGAAGCTGTTTATGCAAACATAGAGCTTTATTAAAACACACACAACTATATAAAACGCGTATCCAAACACATGCGTTTCTAAAAATTACAAGTCCGTGAACGGTCCGTTTGCTTCTTCTAGCAAAGAAGAAAAGACCTCGGCGCTTCTGTGAACATTGCGACACTGAACTCTCTAATACACAGTATTACGACCACAGAAAGCTCTATTTCAAAAATGGAGTTTGGGAGAAAAAACACAAAAGGACTAGGTCAGATAACGCACAGAGCCTGTTGCTATCCAGTCATGACCCAACCGGCAGGAGTTATGTTCAACCTGGAGTTGGAGAGATTGATGAAGGTGAAATGCAGTCCGAGGACCCAGAAAAAGAAGTGATGGAAGAAATGCACCCAGCGACTGACGGTTCCGACAACGGTGAGCACCACAATTGTTACTGTCTATTAAAATGTGGTTGCTTCTCGCGGTTATGGTTATTGTAATAATTAAATATGAAAATCGCATTATAATGCATATTGCATGGGTTGTTTTCCAGACGAAACACCAGATGACCAAAGCATTCATCTTTTCCTGGACTCCAGTGATTCAGTCAGTGCAAGATGATGAAGACATCTCCTGTTATGTGGTAAGGCATGAAATTACCTTTGCAGCCAGCTTACGACCTGGGTTCTTATGTTTATCATGTTTGGAAGTAGGTTTACTTCTTTAAAGAGTATACAAATGCAAATACAATTTTTTTTTACTCACTCAGTGTTCCTCATAATTAGGTTAACAATGATCTGTCAGATAATTTACTTTAAATATTTCTGTATAAATTTCAAAACCCTCCATGGCTGCATCTCAATAATTCTAATGATTACACTTCCTTTTAACTTTAAGATTTCAGATTTCAATTAATCATAACTGTTATTCAAAACATTAACAGAGTAGTATGAGTATGGTCATTGCATGCAATTTCTAATGTGCCTACTTTTCGTTTGCATAGGATGAGTATGAAGAGGACAAAGTTGTGGAAAGCCTTGATGAGGAGCTGAGTGAAGCCTATCCTCACATACAAGATGGGGAGGGGCATGGAAGTGATCAGTCCACAAGTGAAAAACCAGAAGACTTGTTGATGAAAATTCTGGCCATGATGCTTTTGTCATGGCAAGCTACCTTCAAGATTTCTGACAATGCTATCACATCACTTCTTCTGTGCATCAAACGTTTCATGTGGATACTTGGACATGTTATGTGTGCCAGTCCCCTCACTGCCTTTGCAAGCAATATTCCAAAGACTTTATTCTCCTTGAGGAAATGGACTGGTGTCCTCCGTGACAACTTCTTACAGTATGTGGTTTGTCTAAAATGTATGACAGTATACATGCTTACTGAAACCTACGAGCTCAAACGCGATGGCACAAAGGTTTGTAAGACTTGTGGTCACATACCATTCTACAATCACCCACAGCTGAAGTCTACCTTAAGGAAGAAATGTGGCTCTGCCTTGCTAAGAAAGGCAAAATCTTCTTGCGGTAAAGAGTATTTAAATCCAATCCATTCTTACTGTTACAAGAGTGTTATACAGTCTCTGGAAGAACTTGTTAAAAGACCTGGATTTGAAGAGAAATGTGAAGAATGGAGAAAGCGGAAAATACCTGAGGGTGTGTTAGCAGACGTGTATGATGGACAAGTATGGCAGGATTACCAGTATGTGAATGGAGAGCCTTTTTTAGCAGAGCCAAATAATTTGGCCTTGATGCTGAATGTGGACTGGTTCCAACCTTTCAAAGATGCACCATATTCAGTTGGAGCCATCTACTTGGTCATTTTGAATCTACCTCGTGAAGACCGTTTTAAGGAAGAAAATATGATTCTCGTTGGACTCATACCTGGACCAAAAGAGCCATCACTACATATCAATGCTTTCTTAGACCCCTTAGTTGATGAGCTTCAACAACTTTGGCATGGCATGATTCTGGAAGACAGCTCGTTGTTAGGACATCAGGTTTACAGAGCAGCCCTGCTTTGTCTTTCATCAGATATCCCCGCAACTTGAAAATGTGGAGGCTTTGTTGGACATGGAGCATACAGAGGTTATTTAAATATCAATATTAAATATTACATCAACATTAATCATTGAATCAGTAAAATCAATATGTAAATGTTTACATTGTTTATGTTTGAATGGATAGCAGTTGGTCTGTTTCATTAAATTCTGAAATATTGAGGTGTATGTAACATATTTCATTTTACTTACATTTGCAGGATGCCACAAGTGTTTGAAGACTTTCAACAAGAAAGGATTTGGTGAAAAAATGGACTACTCAGGATTTGAACGGTCTTCATGGGAGCCACGCACGTCAAAGGATCACACAGCAGAAAATAATCGAACGGAAGTATGGAGCTAGATGGTCAGAACTTTTCCGCTTGAGTTACTATGATGCCATCAGATTTGTCATCATTGATCCAATGCACAACCTTCTCCTTGGTACGGCAAGACCTGTATTCAGACTGTGGACAGAACTAGGAATTTTAACAACTAAAGGCCTTGATGAACTTTAAGCTAGAGTGGAAAACATCAAAGTACCTTATGAGGTTGGACGAATTCCCTTACGGATTTCATCTGGCTTCACAGGATTTACAGCAGATCAGTGGAAAAACTCGACAACCATTTACTCACTGTTTTGTCTGAAGGGGCTTATCGACAACAGACACTATGACATGTGGTTTGACTTTGTGCAGGCTTGTATCATATTCTGCTCCAGAGTCATATCAATCAATAGACTGGAAGTAGCAGATGGATACCTGCAGACTTTTCTCTCCAAATTTGTCGAACTGTTTGGCCCATTGCGCTGCACCCCCAACATGCATCTACATCTCCATTTGAAAGAATGGATGTTGGATTATGGACCAGTTTATTCTTTTTGGTGTTTCTCATTTGAGCGTTTTAATGGAATACTGGGAACGTTTAATCACAACAATAGGACAACTGAAGTACAGATTATGAGGCAATTTCAGCAGAGCCAACAGCTTCATATGCCATGGACATGTGAATATGGTGCAGACTTTGCCAGTATTTTAGGAAGACAAATGGTTGGGACTTTGTCATGCAATGACAAAGCTGATATGCTTTATGTGAAGCACAGTGTTTTGGTGTCAGCAGAACGACCTTTCTTTGAAAACTGTGCAGTGGTGCCTCTGTCTCCATTCCACCAGACAATCTTGGATGTGTCTGACAGACGTGCAATGTTGACAATGTATCATCAGATGTACCCTTGTGTCACTGATGTTGACTGTTTTGCCATGACATGCAAACGGGTAACATATATGAACACAGCTTACTCAATCGATGGATCTAGAGCAGAAAGGTCAGCATATGTATGTGCTAAGTGGTGTGGAAACACTAACAGTTTTGAGGATCCCATCCTTGACCCTCTAGCAGAACTACGACCAGCCATTATAAAGCAGTTTATAGTTGTTAATGTTGTGTCAAAGGGTACTGCATTTAAACATGTTATTGCTCAAGTTTCCTGGCTTCATCCCCATCCGGACAGACATTTTTATGAAAAGCCAATAGAAGTTTGGGGCTTGAAGGGAACAGACACGTCATACCCAGCATCATTTCTGCCAGTTGAGCGCATTGCAAGAAGATGTGTGGTTAATACATCCTCTGTGCATTTAAGTAAGACCAAAGAAAAAGTCACGGTAGTCATGCCACTATGCACAGTAGTTGAGATCTAGGAGACTGTGATCCCTGCAGACCCCTCATTCTGATTCTAATGTTGTTTGCATGGAATGCACATTTTACCAACTGATTGTGATTAAAACTAATTTTTGAAATAAATTATTTTGAGTATTTTTTTACATAACATTTGCATACACAGTAATCTAGCGTACTCTAATTAAATAAATCAATTCAAGCTAAAATGTAAGAGTCTATAATTAGGCTATACTGAGCCTGATCTATTTCTACCATCTATTTGGGGAATATTTATTGCCACACTTTGGGCCACTTAATACCAATTTAGCATCAAATAAATGAGGCAGCCTGCCTCAGCATTGTTGCTGACCTTATGTCCTTATGACCACAGTGTACCAATCTTCTGATGGCTACTTCCAGCAGGATAATGCGCCATGTTATAAAGTGAATCATCTCAGAATCATTTCTTGAAACTTTTCCACTTAAGTAATTGTGAATTGAGCATATTGACAGACAACATTTTATTTTTTCTCTTAAATGCTAATTTTTTTAAAAATAATTGCTGCTCTAAATGTACTGCTCTGTCAGCTAAAGATCTGTTTTGGTCTCTATACTTTAATTAAATAAATCAATTCAAGCTAAAATGTAAGAGGCTATACTGAGCCTGATCTCTTTGTATCAGAAATTTTCTTACCTTTTAGAAAAATGTCACTTGGGGTTAACCCCCCCCACCCCCCCCCCCCCACCCTGCAACCCTGATTTGCAATTGTATAGCTAACAGCATGTCCATTTACATGTTAAAGCCTCCCCTAGAATTCCATGGGGGGGAGGCATGGGGGGAACACTGCCTAAGAAAGTCCACGTCAATTTCTGACAATTTACGGGAGTTTTCGGCGAAGCCTGCAAATTGCCGTAAACTGCCGCTAACCTGAAGTTCCACGACAATCTACAGTGCCGCATATTGACGAAAATCCCACTTTTCATGCAGTGAGCAGTGTGTGGGAGTGAGCTTGAACAAACGGAGGCCTCCTGTCTGCGGCACTGTCTGCAGTCACCTACAATTTGGGAGAGGTGCACCAGCGCTTTTCAATTCAAAGACCGCAGCAAGGATTTTGTTCCGCTCCATTCGTTCTGATATTGAAATTCATGTTGACTTAAAACCTAGGCCAATGCCTATGCTGTAGTGTGTGCCTATAATTTGTCAAAGTCTATGTTTCAACTTTACCATGGAATCCTTGAGACGAGGAGTGCATATTGTGTGATTAAAAAGTGGGATAAAATATCATAAAAACATACACCAACTATACTTAAAGGGGAACACCGTTTTTTTTTTTTTTTGCATTGGCCCCTTGATTTTACGTTTTTTCATGATGTTCTACTCACCCATATTTGTTTGCAGATTACATCATACACACTCCACTTTGTTTAAAAAAAAATATATATCTAAAAAATATAACCGCAGATGTCTGGGGGACAGTGATTTGCCTACATGTTATGAATGCTGGCGTACCATAAAGAATAAATTATCAACAGTTTAGTTTGTGTCATGATGGGTTTGGTTTCTAGCCCATATGCAGAAACACTCAGAAACAGGAGAAAAAGTTCAAAGGTTTATTGAATAAACAGGTCTGAGGGTTATCAGATTCAGGACTGGTCACGACTGGTTTCTCTGTTCTGAGATTCAGGCTGAGCGGCAGAGGAGGGGAACCAGGAGGGTCCAGAGGTTGAAGGTAGGCAGAGGCAGGGCAGAGCAGTTATCTTACTGAGCAGGTCCAGAGCTTCTCTCTCAGCTCCTACTGAGAGCAGGCAGGCAGGTTTCAGACTGAGTTGGGTTTACAGGCAGGTTCTTCCTGAGAAGCAGAGAGGACAAATGGTAAATGGTATGTACTTATATAGCGCCTTTATTCAAGTTAGGAAACTTGACCAAAGCGCTTTACACTACATTCATTCACCCATTCACGCACACACTCACACACTGATAGTGGCAAGCTACATTGTAGCCACAGCTGCCCTGGGGCTCACTGACAGAAGCAGGGCTGCCGTACTCTGGCGCCACCGGGCCCTCTGACCACCATCAGTAGACAATGCAGGTGAAGTGTCTTGCCCAAGGACACAACGACACTGAAAGTCGGAGTCGGGGCTTAAACCGTCAACCCTTCGATTTCAGGGCAAACTCCTACATCCAACACCACTGTCGCCCCAAAACAGGTTAGGTTCTGGTTCAGGTTTCAGGGGAGTCAGAGAATCAGACAGGCAGGTTGGCTGAGGTTTGCTAACCCTAACTGGCTTAACACTCTGGCACTGGAGTGTTGTCCTGCCGCTGCTTAAATGCTGGTCTCCTGATGAGCAAATGAGCCGCAGGTGTGGTCGTCAGCTTCAGCTCCAGGAGACCTAGGGCGCCCTCTGCTGGAGAAAGGTGGACAGACCTCCAGATCCCAACAGTTTGTGCCTTCAACTCGTTGCCCATAGGAAGACCTTAATTGAATTACAAAACCGAATATCTTCGGAACAGCTCCAAATGGCACAAAACTAATATGGGTGAGTAGAACATGATGTAATAACGTAAAATTAAGGGCCCAATGTAAGAAAACCAGTGTTCCCCTTTAACAATACAGAGTGGGTTTACATAAAGAGATTGTTGTGGTAAGAGCGTTTTTTTGGAAAATGGATCACATTCATGCATTATGCGCTATTATTTTATTTGCAATAGTATGCAAAGTCACCTTTTTTAGTGTAGTCTAGTGAAATAAATAAATAATTAAATAGGAAACGCGGGGCAACATGAATTGAGCTAAGTGTTACATTCACAGCTGGGAAATTTAACAGCCAGTTAAGTAAGACAATACACATGTATCGGTCACATAATTAAATAAAACCCTGTGTGTCCAAGGGCCCTGGCAAAGTTATATGAAGGAAAAATGTCAGTAAATGCCTTCTACTGAAAATTTGAGCGGGCCTGGATAGATTTCGCCGGAGCAACAGGAAAATTACAGTGAGCTGAGTGTCCTGGTGCAACTTTGAGTGGTGGAGTGAATGCGCAAACATCCTCCTGAGTGGGGAGAGGGAATGGCGCGGCACTCCACTCCTTTCACATGCTATTCTCCAGACCAACCAACAGATCATCGATTTCTGATTATTTTCCCATTTTTTTAACAAGAGGAGGGAAGAAATACGAAATTGACTAAGTGTTTTTAAATTGTCATCGTATATATTTTTCTGAATCAAATACATGCACTAAAGTCAGTACAATCAAAGCCGAAGGATAGCAGATGCTCACAGTGAAACAATTTTTTTAATAACTTATACGTTTTTGTTCAGCAGTCATTTTTTCAGAGGGCTTTTCCTGTCTCTCAACTGCCATATTTTATCTATGTAAAATGAAGCAGGGGTGACAAACCTTTTTATTTGTTCTTCTCATTATTGTTGTGAATGAGCCACATTCAGCGTCTGCTCTTGATAATGCAAGCGTAGAAGAAGAAATTAGCTGTTTACCTGTGCAAAGAAAGAAACAACGAAAGAAAAATGTCTGAGGACTTCAGTGTTGAGGAAGAGCATGAGTTCTTTGCCGAGCTGAATGCGCACTTTCATCTGGTTTGGTCTGCCACGGTTTCCGTAGGCTCATGAACTCGCAGGGGCGCGCTTTTAGGAAATCCTATACACTACTGTTTATGCTCTAAAAACATTCTAAATGACTTCGTTTCGAGTAAATTATGGACCCTACCCACTCAGGACACTTGGAATACATTGGACGAGCAGTATGGAGGAATATTGACACGTTTTTTGTGGACTTTTATGGACCTTTTTGCCTCTGGCACCATAGACCTCCATTATTTGAATGTCAGCAGACAGTAAGAAGCCTCCCAGATCTCCAGATGCATTTGAGATATCAAAAAAGTACTCCAGAGTGTTGTTCAGCATGGGGGTGAGTAGAAAATGAAGGCTAATCATGTTTTGGGTGTACTATTCCTTTAACACAGTCAGATAAACACAAATCAAATGAACATTTTGCCAAATAAAACAAAAAAATTGCCATCATACCCAGCGGTCCTTCACACACAGCTATGCCGAGGAGGGCTGCTGCAGACGGGCTGCGGTTAGCCCTGGCTGCCGTTAGCTTTGGAGCTACACTTGTTGCTACGATCTTCTCAACTTTGGAAATCTTTTTTGAAATTATGCATTAAATGGGTAAATGGACCATATAGTGATGCTTTAAAGCATAACATTCTCGCCTCAAATGATCTTAAAACATATTTTATTGAACAGCAACAGAAAAGAGAACTTTTAACTTTCAATGGAGCGCTCCATTGAAAGCTGCTGCTGCCGCAGTGCATGCTGGGGCAGTTGTCAATCTCAAGAACAGACAAGTCTGCTCTGATGCATACTCAATAAAGAGGGTGGGGTGTGAACAACATCCGGGGATTTGGCGCGTTCTCGGTCTGGCGTTCTCAGGAATTGGAACAGTGCTCTGGCTGCGTCTGATGACGTGTCACGAGCACAAAAGCACACAACAACGCTCAAGAACGCATATTGAGTAAAGACCCTAATAACAGGGAAAAAGACTGATTTAACAATTGGAAATTCATTATCTATCTTTAATGGGTCTGACCCTTTCCTTAATACACAACCATGATAGGTATAGTGACATACACTCACCGGCCACTTTATTAGGTACCCCATGCTAGTAACGGGTTGGACCCCCTTTCGCCTTCAGAACTGCCTCAATTCTTTGTGGCATAGATTCAACAAGGTGCTGGAAGCATTCCTCAGGGAGTTTGGTCCATATTGACATGATGGTATCACACAGTTGCCACAGATTTGTCGGCTGCACATCCATGATGCAAATCTCCCGTTCCACCACATCCCAAAGATGCTCTATTGGATTGAAATCTGGTGACTGTTGAGGCCATTTGAGTACAGTGAACTCATTGTCATGTTCAAGAAACCAGTCTGAGATGATTCCAGCTTTATGACATGGCACATTATGCTGCTGAAAGTAGCCATCAGAAGTTGGGTGCATTGTGGTCATAAAGGGATGGACATGGTCAGCAACAATACTCAGGTAGGCTCGGGCATTGCAGCGATGCTCAATTGGTACCAAGGGGCCCAAAGAGTGCCAAGAAAATATTCCCCACACCATGACACCACCACCACCAGCCTGAACCGTTGATACAAGGCAGGATGGATCCATGCTTTCATGTTGTAGACGCCAAATTCTGACCCTACCATCCGAATGTCGCAGCAGAAATCGAGACTCATCAGACCAGGCAACGTTTTTCCAATCTTCTATTGTCCAATTTCGATGAGCTTGTGCAAATTGTAGCCTCAGTTTCCTGTTCTTAGCTGAAAGGAGTGGCACACGGTGTGGTCTTCTGCTGCTGTAGCCCATCTGCCTCAAAGTTCGACGTACTGTGCGTTCAGAGATGCTCTTCTGCCCACCTTGGTTGTAACGGGTGGTTATTTGAGTCACTGTTGCCCTTCTATCAGCTCGAACCATTCTGGCCATTCTCCTCTGACCTCTGGCATCAACAAGGCATTTCCGCCCACAGAACTGACGCTCACTGGATGTTTTTTTTTCTTTTTCGGACCATTCTCTGTAAACCCTAGAGATGGTTGTGCGTGAAAATCCCAGTAGATCAGCAGTTTGTGAAATACTCAGACCAGCCCTTCTGGCACCAACAATCATGCCACGCTCAAAGTCACTCAAATCACCTTTCTTCCCCATACTGATGCTCGGTTTGAACTGAAGGAGATTGTCTTGACCATGTCTACATGCTTAAATGCACTGAGTTGCCGCCATGTGATTGGCTGCTTAGAAATTAAGTGTTAACGAGCAGTTGGACAGGTGTACCTAATAAAGTGGCCGGTGAGTGTATGCAGCCACAAGGTTTCAGGCTCTTACCCGATATCAGGTGAAGCTACCTAACCCCATGAAGCCTGTGGTGCCAGTAGAAATATTACGCACACACAAATACGCACCAGGTGGCCTGCACCTTTTCTAATTACTTTTATACACTTTTCCATTTATGTTTCTTTTTCTTTATTTCATGTAAGGCACTTTGAATTGTCTTTCTAGTTAAATGTGCTATATAAATAACTTACCTTGCCTTGCCTTGCCTTGGGGTGGTGTCTTGATTGCATTATTAAAGGGACTTACACACTGAAAAAAATATAAATTGAATCAACTTAAAAAATTATTTAATTTGTTACCTGTAATGTATTACTTTTTCTAAAATTCAATTTATTAAATGGTTAAAAGTATATATTTTAATTTGTTAGAAATATGTTTTTTTTACCTTTAGAGAAAGAAAGAAACTGGATTCCTAAAAAGTAAAACTACAACTTATAACAGATTATAAACAAGTTTTATAGAGTTTTACTTAGTTATTTTTTCAATTTGGGAAAAATATAATTTTTACTATTAAATATAAGTAAAGATTTATTTTGGAATAAGTAGTGACACAAATTTAAAATTGTATTTATTTCTGTGATCTAACTATATTTATTGATCCCAGAATCAGGATTTGTAATTCAGGATAACTTAGAGCTGGATGTTTAGTTTTTAAAATTGTAAAAATCAATGGTTGTCTAATGTTATTGTTTTTTAACAAGCTAAAGAATCTAAAATGCTTCCGAGCTCTTAAAATTATAAGAATAAGACACAGTAGTAGATTGAAGATAATCACCTAGGAAGCAAATGTTGTTTGTGCTTGGTTGCTGAGGAAAGGCTTGAGCTAGATGGAGCAATCTAAAAAGAAAAACTATTTAAAGACTTGTCCAAGCAAATGAACCCAGACTATAAGGTGTTTATACTGTAACCAGTATTCAGGTTTTTTTTAAAACAAATATCTGAAGACACCTTCAGATACCTTCAGAAGACACCTTCAATCATATTTCGACTTCATTAAAAAATCCAAAAAAATTTGGAAAAACCATATATATATATATATATATATATATATATATATATATATATATATATATATATATATATATATATATATGATTTTTGGCCTTCTGGTACCAATTTAATTGCTTATCTGATTACAAATCATCTTGAAGAAAACAGATGGTGATGCAAAATCCAGTATGTGAATATCATGCTTAAAAACATATTTAAGCATTCAGGAACAATTCCACTGTTAGCATGCATTTTGCATTTATTTACCAATTGAAAATGCATTTAGTATGGATTTTAAAGCACTATGCAAAGCTGCAGTGCTCTTGTAAACACATTATGGTCCTGGGGGACAGTGTGGTATTGAATGATTAAATAGACCCACTACGATTTATGATAATGCATAAGAAAAAAAAAGGGACCTTCTACCCTTAGTCCCTCACCTATACCAAAAGGGTCATAAAATTTGCATTTCCTACATTTAAATTTTCAGTAAATGGCTTTACTTTAATATGTCATGTTAGTTGAGTCTTTGTCCAAAATTATTTAAGCTGATAGCTAATTTCATGGTCTGCTACTGTCATTCGAAATTACCTAAAGAAGTTTGAAACAACATACATGAAAGGTTCGGGATGGAGTTTTTTGTTTTACGCACAAAAAATAAACACAGACATCAGAAAAAAAATATTTTTGTACTCTGAATATATGAGAATCACCCTGCTTCTCAGTGGACTCTGATCTGCTGGAACAACACATGCCATGGATGGGAGCTATATAGCCCATGTGGAACAGCCAATTGATGTAAGGCACTCCATGAGTGGGAGAAATGTTCATTAAGGCCTCTTTCAATTCTACTGACATGTTGAATGCTCTTAAGAGCAAAGGGAGATTTGGGGCTTCGCTTTATGTGACAGAGGAGATTACAGAGGTAATCCAACTATCTCACAGGGGAATCATGTAGTCTTGAATTTACTCATATCAAGTGCTTCTCATTCACAGTTGGTATAATTAAGAAATCTCTTAATTTGCAACTATTTGGTTCAGTTTCTGTATTCAGTAGAGCAATTGGACTTAATATCTTTTATTCCATGGCTCAGCTGTGTCTCATTCTAAGGCAGAGCTATTATCCTTTTAGCTTTAGGTTTGCTAGACTTTAGAATAAGTAGTCTTTAGTTTTGTATTATAAAAGGCCTAGTGAGCAGTACACCTAATTACAAGGGTTTCTATTAGAGCAAAAGTGTTTTCTTTTTTTTTTTAAGCCCACAGTCACATCAGGCAGCTTAAGTGGTAAAAGTTTTTTCTTCATTGAGACTCTCAATAATTTTTTTTACCTGATATTCTTTTTAAAGCACTCTTAGGCACATATCAATATATTATCTCTAAATCCAGAACCGTGCTGCCATATTATTACTATAATACATGGGTGTTCTACTCCTGCTGGCCACGCTTTAGAAACCTTTGAAATGTAATAAGATTTTATCAGCCAGTAAAACAAACCTTCTTGTACAGATCAACAGTGCATATCATATGATTACAGTACCATGCTCTGATAAGATATATTAGTATGAATGAACATGTGGCCTTTGGTCCTGTGTGTTTTTGTCACTATGACCGTTTGTAATACTGTAGCAGGTATAAGAAGCAACTTCAGACAGCGTTAATATGAATTCAATATATTAAAATAAAGACAGATTAGATGTAATCTAACCTTAGTTTTATTTGTTTGGATATCATTACTGAAAAAGTGAATGATCAGTGTGAAATGCATAAAAGTAATGGCATGTTTGTTGTAGGTGGGTTACTTTAGATGAAAAAAAACTAACAAACAAAAAAACAACTTAACAAGTTTAAAAAATAAGTAAATTTCCATAATGGTCAAAGATGGGGCCCATGGTTCTGGGTTCAAGTCTTGACAGGAGCATTGTGCAACAGACCAGGAAACATCCACCCTGCTGTCACTTTGAGATGCGATTAAAGTTGGTCTAGCATTACTTCAGGCTTTGAGAAAACCCCAGGTGCTTCCTGTTGTGTTCTCTTCGAGGACCTTTGGAAGTTTAGCCACGTGCTGTGTTGCTTAAAGGCACATTACGAAATAGTTTTGTAAATTGAATAAAAGTCCTACTTTGTTCCTGTCTTTGAGGTCCATATATCTAAAAGGAGAGGAGATATCATGAAAGAACAAGTCAAATGACATAGGACATAGGACATAGGACATAGGATTTTGAGCTGCAATATTTTATTTTTTGACAAGCATTTCTTAAAGCCCTTAATAAATAATCCAATATTTTTTTTCTTTTTTTCTTGTTTCTTTAAGAACTAGTTTGTTTGGAAGATGTTAACAAAATAATACGCATTAAACTTCAGCGTCAATTATTTCTTAACATTATTGAATCCTTTATATTTCTTAATTAAAGTACTCTACTCCTCCCCACTTTCCATCACAGTTCTAAAACCCCTGTGTTGCAGGATTATTGGATTACACCAGATGGGTCCATGCCTGTGAAAGTCTTGTGTAGCAACCAGTCCACTACTTAGATTCCTATAGGACAAAGAATTCCAAGGTGGGATTCTTTATTTGACCAAACAGAGCCTTGGCCTTTATAAGCAGCACAGCAGGTCTCTGATTACATCCAGTAGCATGTCTTTGCTTGTCTGCCAAAGGAAAAAAAAAATATCAAGGCAAAAAAGAAAGCTAATTATCATTTTGTTTTATAATAATTTTATGAGGTTCAGAATTACAACTTGCAGCTATGAAGATAATGTATAAGTGAGTATGTGTGAGTCTTCATTATATAGAATAGCTTGGTTGCCTTGGTGCCAAAATGAATAACACCATTACATCAGCACCTACAGCCCTGCACAGTACCTCTAATATATTTTTTGGGATATCTAGTGGTACCAAATAAAACTGTGATAATACTGTTCTTACTGTGTTGTAAGAAGGAAAACTGAGAGGAATCATTTCAACAAGCCTAAAACTATTTCTATAAAGAAAAAGCTATGGCCTGTCTGATGTTAGGGCTGTTTCCATAAGCAGAAAAAAGTGTCAAAGCAACCACATGAGAAAAGTAATTTACCTTTTTGCAAGGTTGTAAATGAGGGGATGATCACCCTCTACCGCATATTATATTGCTCCCATTAAAGGGAAGCCTGCTAAGAAGAAAAAGTCACAGTGGAGAAGTCTTCCACCAGTCAGAAGTGAGAAAAGGGAGAGTCGAAACCTAAATGCAAGTGTCAGGAGACTGGACACCGGGTTCACTATAAGATTTATAGTCTCTACAGTTATAATTTTCAACTGAAAAATAAATAAATTCATAAGCAAATTCTCAATTCATTAGGTGAACATTATTGAGGATGACTCCTACTTGATAAGCTTTAAATGAATACATTGTTACAACTGGCTCCACATTGCAACAAAGCAAGGGAGATTAGACACGGAATGCAAACTGGCAATAATACAAAGACAGAAAAAAACATAACCTAATAACAAAATGAATGAAGATAACTTAGAGGCGCATGATGATCTGAAGTCAAGGTGGGGGCGGCAGCAGACGGCACACCTGACGGAAGCTCGGAGGAGAATGACAAAGGCACAAAAAGCCTCCTGCCACTTTATCCTTCAAAAACACAGGCAGTAATCCCCATGCTCGCCCAGCAGGAGAAGTCAGTATAGGAACATGTAGTACCACCATGACCATAAAAATATTCTTTAATGTCTTGCTCCTAAACGATAACATCCAAAACCAAGATTCTTCTTCCTTATTATTACTTACCAAACTATAAATAAATGACCTTAAATAATACGTGTATGAGTATGTAAATGTACATATCATACAGTTTCACATCGTTGATTAGACATTTATTAGGGGTTAAAGAATGTCTGAATAGATTACCCAGTCCTGCAGTATATTCATTTAACAGGCAGTTGGGAGTAATTTGTAAGTTGTTGGTGAAGGAGAATCATCTCCCGTCTTTTGTTTTGTTTTATTTTTTCCTTTTCTGACTTTTTTGCATTTTCCATATTCTCCTCCATAAGGTGTCAGTGGCTGGGTGGAGAAGCAGATATTTCAAATCTATCTAGTCAGGAATGGTGTTTTAAGAGAAGCCTGATACCAGGCTGTCTTCTAAGCCCTAGCCTTTCAGAGTGATTTGTTTCTAGTTTTCTTGTTGCTTTGTTAACATTGATACTCTTTTTCCTAGGTTCGGTCTCGCAGAGCCCTGGATTCTGTTCCAACTTTCCTTCTGGTTCAGGTTCTCACCTACAAATGTCCAAGAAGCTGCTTGGATTCCAAGTTACTGATGTGCCACTAGTGTGATTGTGTCGTGTGCACCTCCCCTGTGCTCCTTATATATAATTATTCACTGCAAGATGTCTAGAACTCTTTATCGTTCTGGATCAAGTTATTGTTCCCCTCGGCGGATTCTACCTCCTGGATCAGATCTAAACCACTCTGGCTACACAGTCCTCCTGGACCTCATTCATCTCCTCCTGGCAGATCACATTGATCCCCCTCTAAGTACTCCTTCAATAATCATAATTCAGAAAGCTTTCCCGATTTTCTAACCTGCCATCTCACTTCGAACTACTGCTGCCAACCCAACCTGAGTTCCTGTTTCTGGAGTCCTGGATTCTTTTCATACTTTTCACAGTAAGGATTAAAGCAGATTAAGTTTGTCCTTAAAACCATAAAAAAAAAAAAAAACCTTCTAAAGTGAAAATTAAGTGAAGTGTCCACAATTTCTTTTTATACCTGTGGAAATCAGATCAAATTCACCCGATCTGATTGCCACTGTCTCAGTGGAGCCAGGACAGGAACAGGACTCCTGGATCTGAGCCTTCCTGTTCTGAACCCTTTTCCTGACCTGGCTTGGATTCCTGCTTGTGCACCGGGGCTACAGCATCTGGTTGTTTTGCTGCAATAAGACGGTGGGGGTTTAAAGCGGGATGTATGTCAAGACAGTCCAAGACAGATGTAACAAAGAGAATCTGGTCATTTTTTTCAACATAAAACATCCTTGAAACTGGAAAATAAATCAGTCTGGAATAATTGAACTAAATTATTCTTTTTCTGTTGCCCGGTACCAAATGACACATTTTGAATGTCTCTAGCTTCACATGATATAGAAAATGACATGTTTGAGTAAAAAATTTGGGTTCTTCCACTTTTTTTCCACTATGTCAGCCATGTATGAAGAACCTTTAAATTTTCTTAGCAGTGCTGCTCTGTGAAACAAGGGACAGGCAATGGTGTTAATTAAATCCCAACCTGACATATCACATTAACAAATGTTGGAAAAACATAAACACATCACTACAACAGGTGAAAATAGCTGTTGTGGAGCAATCTGGAATAATAAACTCTAGAAAAGTTCAGCACTAGACAACTGTTCTGACCTAATGATCGCTTTTTCCTCTCTTGTCTAAGTATCATGAGGAAAACACTCCCTCTGTTTGACCAATGTCATTCAAAAATCAACATTTTCAGTCAATCAGCATTATATACCATAAGAGGCTTATTCTCACTGGAAGTGAAGGATATTTGCTTGTTTTCTAATCAGGTCCCTTCTTGCCCCTTCTGGTTGCTTCAATACACACAGGTTTAAGCCTAAACAAGGATTACACATAAAGAGTGGCATTCAATGTCTTGCTGTTGCACAGCAGAGGGGATGTCGCATCCATGAGCGGACCCAACAGTTGATTGATGTGCAACATACTCATGAAATTAAGCGCAATTTAGTGCAGATTTAATGCAGTTTAATGACTAAATTTGTGAAGTTTACCAATGCATATTTGGCCAATTATTTTTCAACACTTACAGGGGAGGTTTAAACTCCCTAGTATTTAATGGGAAATCCACACTGGCTCTTATATATTATGGTTTTAAACTGTAAGTACTTGTACTAAACTATTCCACATTATTTTAAAACATTAAAGGTCCAGGTGGGTTTAAGGAAAATTTACAGTGTATCATATACAACATTTGATACATATATTTGTAACAAATATATATGTAAAACACTTCTCTCAAAACTTTGGTCCCAAGTTGCTTCTGTAGACTTGAAGGAAGAATGTTGCAAACTGCAACATACAAAAAAAAAATAGTTTTTGGATTTTGGAACCCTGTTAACATGCAGAAACACAGTTGTGCAGATGCTTTTCGCTGGAGAGGTGGATATTGAAAAATTTGCCAAAGAACTCCTTATTTTGATTAATCAAAATAACTACTTCTCTCCCTCATCTATCCTTCCAGATCTTTCTTAGAAAACTATAATTAGGAACCACTCACTCAATTAAGATATCTAGATTTTTTATCTAACAATGTTTCTGTAAAAAAAAAATCATATAAACATCATAATCAGTAATGCAGATGTACAGATTCTAAGGCTTGTAGGTTCTTTGGAAGTTGAGCTAGACAAGAAATAACTTTTTATTTTAACTTTTGAATATGTTTCTTATCTTTTCTACCTTTTCTTTTACATTGTAGCATATACATTTTATAGTATTCTCTCAGGGAGCTCCAAGCTTTTCCTGGATACAAACACTCTGCATATAACAGGAACATTTCTACAATGTCCTGATAACTAGCAGACTCCTTGATAAATGGAATGGAATAACTATGGTAAGGCCATCTTGTTGGGATCTGGAGCTGTACCACCTGTCTCCAGCAGAGTTCGCTGTGGATCCTTCTGAGCTGAGCCTTCGACACACCTGAAACCCATCTCATCATCAGGAGGATCCTCCACCATATAAGCAGCCCTCAGACCTCGCATCAACGCCGCAGTGTTTATCCAGTTTGGTTAGCACCTGAGCCTCACTTCCTCTGTGAAATCTTTGTTGCCTCTAGTCTCCTAGCTGGTAACTAATTACCTTTGTCTCTGCCTACAGTAAACCTGTTTTTGTCCTGTAAGCTCTGGATGAGCTTAACCTGTCGAGCCTGCCCTCAGAGCCAAACCTGAAGAACTTTCTCTGGATTTCCCATGCTGCTCTGGACTAAGAGCTGGAAAACCAAGGTCTGTCCTATCGTTAGATGCAAGACGCTGAAGCTGAAACTGAACTCTGCTGAATCAAACAGTCTCTGGAACCAACAGTGCCTCTCTCAAAGCCAAACCCGGATTCTTCAAGGTAGATCTCTGAAGATAACATTTCCACATTCACCAGCTACGTGGCTAACTGAACTGTCTCCCTTCCAGTTGCCTGTGAACCAGATTCCCAGAAGTGAACCAGTTCCTGACTCTTTCATTGTACCATTGTTCAATAAACATTGTTTAACTTTTACTCCAGTTTCCGTCTCCGTGGTGTTCTGCATATTGGGTCTTCCTGAACCAATCATGACAGAACACTGCGGCCAAACACTAGGCCCAGCAGACCAATACCATCGTCGGTTGGAGGAACAAGATGCCCAGATTATGGGACAAACCCAAACACTACGTGAGTTACACAGAATGGTTCTGTATCAGGATCAAATCATTCAAGGCTTCGCTAACAAATTAAACAGCGCTAACGCCACGCCGCTAGCACAACCATTTCCGGGTCCAGTCCCTCCTCCGAGGTCACCAGCGGTGACGTCATTGTCAGAGTTCCGACCAAGCCTCCCTGAAAAGTTTTCAGGTAACATTAGTGACTGTAAAGGATTTTTATTTCAATGTCGATTAATCTTCAAAAATTCCCCCTTGCAGTTTTCCCACCGATTATAAGAAGATATCATTTATTTTGTCTCAATTGACCGGAAGAGCCCTGGAATGGGCACAGGCTAGGTTTTCTTCCGACGAAAGCCTTAGCTGCCAGTACTCCGATTTTATCTCTGAGTTTTCACAAGTCTTCAACCAGGAAACAGATCAAACTGTTGATTCTCGAGCTCTTTTGAAACTAAGACAAGGAAATTCTTCTGTAGCTGAATTCTCCATTAACTTCCGGGTTAAAGTCGCAGCTTCCGGTTGGAACCAATGTGCTCTTAAGACAGCATTTTTTGAGGCTCTCAATGAAAACATAAAGGATGAGCTTGCTACCCTTGTCGAACCCGCCACTCTTGAGGAATTAATTTGCCTGATAATCAGGCTGGATAACAGGATTCGAGCCAGAAATAGCTCTAAACCAAGGAATCATGGTCCTTTAAGTTCTGTTTCAGCCTCTATCATTGCACCTGCCTTCTCCTCTTCCACAGAACCTTTTTCTAAGCCAAGAACTAAGATCCAATCTCTCCCGTTGCCAGTTCAGGCCTCTCATGCGGTTGAAGTGGAGGTCGAACCCATGCAGGTTGGACATACGAGGCTAACTCCAGAGGAAAGGTTAAGGCGTGTCAGGAGCAAGCTGTGCATCTACTGTGGTGAGAGTGGCCATTTCATTGCCTCATGCCCAGCTAAATCAAAAGCCGGGACCCGTCAGAGGATCTGAGGAGTCTGACGGGCCAGGTTATTTCTAAAAAATCTCCTCGCCTATTACTTCCAGCCACGCTGATTTTTGCTGACCAAAACCTCACTTTATCTGCATTCATTGATTCAGGCTGTGAAAGGAACCTGATTGACTCCAATTTAGTTGAACAACTACAGATTGAAACTGTTCCTCTAACCCAGCCTCTCTAAGTCTCTGCGATTGATGGAAAGAAGCTTCACCAAGTGACTCACCAGACACAACCCCTCGAACTGTTGGTTTCAGGTAACCATCGAGAAACCATATCTTTCTTTGTTTTTCCCTCTGCATGTTCTCCGTTGGTTTTGGGATTTGAGTGGCTGGAACGACATAACCCCCACATAAACTGGACCGATCGTCATATTGAGTCTTGGTCGACCTCATGCCATGAGACGTGCCTTCGTTCAGCGGCCCCCGCTGTAAGATCTCCTAGAGGGGGGGGGGGAGATGGACTCTCCTGACCTTACTTCTGTTCCTCCTGAGTACCATGATCTAGCCCCTGTCTTCAGTAAGGTCAGTGCTACGTCCCTTCCACCTCACAGACCATACGACTGTGCTATCGAGCTTTTACCAGGAGCTCCTCTACCCGGCAGTAGACTTTATAATATCTCCAAACCCGAACGGGAGACAATGGAGAAATACATAAATGAGTCACTAGCTGCTGGAATAATCCGCCCCTCTTCATCTCCTTTAGGAGCAGGTTTCTTTTTTGTGGGTACGAAGGATGGATCTCTCAGACCATGTATTGACTACAGAGGTTTGAACCAAATTACTGTTAAGAATAAGTACCCACTTCCTCTACTCGCTTCTGCCTTCGAACCAGTTCAAGGGGCCACTGTCTTTACTAAGCTCGACTTAAGGAACGCCTATCACCTTCTCAGAATCAGAGATGGCGATGAATGGAAGACTGCCTTTAAGACCCCTCTGGGTCAATTCGAGTATTTAGTCATGCCTTTTGGTCTAACAAACGCTCCTGCGTGTTTTCAAGCCCTAGTCAACGACGTTCTCAGAGATTTTTTGAACGTGTTTGTTTTTGTCTACATTGATGACATACTCATTTACTCCAAAGACCTCACAGAACACAAGAAACATGTCCGCCTGGTCTTACAAAGACTCCTTGAGAATAAACTTTTAGTCAAAGCCAAAAAATGCGAGTTTCACCAACCTTCAGTCACCTTTTTGGGGTTTGTGCTCGAGGGCGGACAGGTTAAGCCATCTGAGGATAAGATAAAGGCAGTTTTGGAGTGGCCGGTTCCCGAAAACCGCAAACAGCTGCAGAGATTCCTGGGTTTTGCTAATTTTTATCGACGATTCATCAGGAATTATAGTCAGACAGCTCTACCTCTAAGCTCTCTTACATCAGTCAAGAAAACCTTCCAATGGTCTCCCGAGGCTCAAACTGCTTTTGACAAATTAAAGATGTTGTTTTCCAGAGCTCCAGTGTTAATCCAGCCTGATTCATCGAAACAATTTATCCTCGAAGTCGACGCATCCGACTCAGGAGTTGGTGCTGTCTTATCTCAGAGACTCGATTCAGACCAAAGAGTTCACCCATGTGCTTTTTTCTCCCGTAGACTTTCCTCTGCTGAGCAAAATTACGACGTTGGTGACCGCGAATTACTGGCCATCAAATTGGCATTAGAGGAATGGAGACACTGGCTTGAGGGAGCAGAACACCCGGTTCTTGTTTGGACAGATCATAAGAACCTTGCCTATATCCAGTCCGCCAAACAGGCCAATCCTCGACAGTCAAGGTGGTCACTATTTTTCTCACGATTCAATCTCATCATCTCTTACCGACCTGGATCCAAGAACATCAAACCCGATTCTCTCTCTCGTCTTTATTCCACTGATCAATCTGAGACTCCTGAGCCTGTTCTACCCGCTTCCTGCACTGTTGGGGTGGTTACCTGGGAGATCACAGATCTAATAAACTCTGCCCTCGTTTCAGAACCAGATCCAGGAAACGGTCCCTCAAACAAGACTTATGTACCTTCTTCTGTCAGGTCTCGCCTAATTCAGTGGATGCACAATAGCAAATTTGCCGCTCACCCGGGGGTGAGTAGAACCATCAACCTCATTTCAAGACGTTTCTGGTGGCCCACTCTACACAGAGATGTTAAGGAGTATGTGCTGGCCTGTTCTACCTGCGCCAGAAACAAGTCCACACATCAACCTCCCACTGGCCTGTTGCATCCACTTCCCATTCCTTCTCGTCCCTGGTCTCACATCGCAATCGACTTTGTTACTGGTCTTCCTATTTCTCGAGGTATGTCCACAATTCTCACCATTGTTGACCGATTTTCCAAGTCCTGCCATCTTGTACCCCTCAGGAAGCTTCCTACGGCTTTTCAGACCGCCCAGCTCCTTATTAAACACGTTTTCCGTCTACATGGCATCCCTCAGGAGATTCTTTCCGATCGTGGTCCACAATTCATCTCTCAGGTTTGGAAGGCATTTTGTTCAGCCCTCAACTGCAAATCTTCTCTCACCTCAGGTTATCACCCACAGTCCAACGACCAAACCGAGAGAATGAATCAACAGCTCGAATCCTCCCTTCGTTGTCTGACCTCTAGTAATCCCTCCGATTGGAGCCAACACCTTCCATGGATCGAATATGCTCACAACTCTCTAAAGTCAGCTTCCACCGGCCAACCTCCTTTCCAGGTCAGTCTCGGTTATCAACCTCCACTTTTCCCCGCAGACGAGAGAGAGATTTCGGTCAAATCAGTCAACCACCACATCCGCCGCAGTCATCGAATCTGGAGAGACACCATAGCCACCCTCAACCGTTCCATGGAGACCACTAAACGTTTCGCTGACTCAAGAAGACGCCCTGCACCAGTTTAGTCCGTCGGTCAGGAGGTATGGCTCTCCACTCGGGACATTCCCCTCAAGGGGATGTCCCGTAAACTCTCTCCCAGATTCATTGGCCCATACAGGATTTCCCAGGTCATAAACTAGTCTGCCGTACGACTACAACTGCCTCCCGCTCTTCGAATTCATCCCACATTCCACGTCTCTCAGATCAAGCCCGTGATCTCCAGCCCTTTGTGCCCTCCGTCCGACTCCCCTCCACCCGCCCTGGAAGTCGATGGACATCCGGCTTTCACCGTCCGCCGGATCGTGGACTCCCGTCGGCGAGGTCGTGGCTGGCAGTACCTCGTCGACTGGGAGGGCTACGGTCCGGAGGATCGTCAGTGGGTTCCTGGTTCCTACATCCTCGACCCGTCCCTCATCGAGGAGTACGAGCGATCTCTCCCATCGACGTCTTCTGGACCGCCAAGAGGCGGTCGTTGAGGGGGGGTACTGTTGGGATCTGGAGCTGTACCACCTGTCTCCAGCAGAGTTCGCTGTGGATCCTCCTGAGCTGAGCCTTCGACACACCTGAAACCCATCTCATCATCAGGAGGATCCTCCACCATATAAGCAGCCCTCAGACCTCGCATCAACGCCGCAGTGTTTATCCAGTTTGGTTAGCACCTGAGCCTCACTTCCTCTGTGAAATCTTTGTTGCCTCTAGTCTCCTAGCTGGTAACTAATTACCTTTGTCTCTGCCTACAGGAAACCTGTTTTTGTCCTGTAAGCTCTGGATGAGCTTAACCTGTCGAGCCTGCCCTCAGAGCCAAACCTGAAGAACTTTCTCTGGATTTCCCATGCTGCTCTGGACTAAGAGCTGGAAAACCAAGGTCTGTCCTATCGTTAGATGCAAGACGCTGAAGCTGAAACTGAACTCTGCTGAATCAAACAGTCTCTGGAACCAACAGTGCCTCTCTCAAAGCCAAACCCGGATTCTTCAAGGTAGATCTCTGAAGATAACTTTTCCACATTCACCAGCTACGTGGCTAACTGAACTGTCTCCCTTCCAGTTGCCTGTGAACCAGATTCCCAGAAGTGAACCAGTTCCTGACTCTTTCATTGTACCATTGTTCAATAAACATTGTTAAACTTTTACTCCAGTTTCCGTCTCCGTGGTGTTCTGCATATTGGGTCTTCCTGAACCAATCATGACACATCTTGCTACCATGGTTTCCTTGTGCATTGCACATAATCCAGTGTTGGAAACCAAGCATGCATGATGAAGTATGCTTGGTTACCAGCACTGGTAGAAATGTGTTCTCCAAAACAACCTTTATTTTAGCCTCCCATTCCATGTCTGAACCTTTCAGTTAATCGTTGGGCTTAAAATCCAGGTTTGGAACATGAAATAAAGGTATAATCTGAAAGATACTTTTGATGACTGAAATCAGTAACGCACTTAATCTCGAAAGTTTGTGTATTTATTGTTTGCCATTAGTATGTCTTGAGCTTCTCATCTTACCACTTACAGCAAAGTACAGGTGCTGGTCATAAAATTAGAATATCATGAAAAAGTAGATTGATTTCAGTAATTCCATTTAAAAAGTGAAACTTGTATATTATATTCATACATTACATACAAACTCATATATTTCAGATGTTTATTTTGTTTAATTTTGATGATTACAAATGACAACAAATGAAAATCTCAAATTCATCATATCAGAAAATTAGAATATTGTGAAAAGGTTCAAAATTGATGGCCCCTGGTGCCACACTCTAATCAGCTAATTAACTCAAACCACCTGCAAAAGCCTTTAAATGGTCTTTCAGTCTAGTTCTATAGGCTACACAATCATGGGGAAGACTGCTGACTTGACAGTTGTCCAAAAGACGACCATCGACACCTTGCACAAGGAGGGCAAGACACAAAAGGTCATCGCTAAAGAGGCTGGCTGTTCACAGAGCTCAGTGTCCAAGCACATTAATAGAGAGGCGAAGGGAAGGAAAAGATGTGGTCGAAAAAAGTGTACAAGCAAGAGAGATAACCGCACCCTGGAGAGGATTGTGAAACAAAACCCATTCAAAAATGTGGGGGAGATTCACAAAGAGTGGACTGCAGCTGGAGTGAGTGCTTCAAGAACCACCACACACAGACGTATGAAAGACATGGGTTTCTGCTGTCGCATTCCTTGTGTCAAGCCACTCTTGAACCACAGACAGCGTCAGAAGCGTCTTGCCTGGGCTGCTGGTGAGTGGTCCAAAGTCATGTTCTCTGATGAAAGTAAATTTTGCATTTCCTTTGGAAATCAAGGTCCCAGAGTCTGGAGGAAAAGAAGAGAGGCACTTCATCCACGTTGCTTGAAGTCCAGTGTAAAGTTTCCACAGTCAGTGATGGTTTGGGGTGCCATGTCATCTGCTGGTGTTGGTCCATTGTGTTTTCTGAGGTCCAGGGTCAACGCAGCCACATACCAGGAAGTTTTAGAGCACTTCATGCTTCCTGCAGCTGACCAACTTTTTGGAGATGCAGATTTCATTTTCCAACAGGACTTGGCACCTGCACACAGTGCCAAAGCTACCAGTACCTGGTTGAAGGACCATGGTATCCCTGTTCTTAATTGGCCAGCAAACTCTCCTGACCTTAACCCCATAGAAAATCTATGGGGTATTGTGAAGAAGAAGATGCAATACACCAGACCCAACAATTCAGAAGAGCTAAAAGCCACTATTAGAGCAACCTGGGCTATTATAACACCTGAGCAGTGCCACAGACTGATCGACTCCATGCCACGCCGCATTGCTGCAGTAATACAGGCCAAAGGAGGCCCAACTAAATACTGAGTGCTGTACATGCTCATACTTTTCATGTTCATACTTTTCAGTTGGCCAACATTTCTATAAATCCTTTGTTTTTATTGGTCTTCAGTAATATTCTAATTTTCTGATATGATGAATTTGAGATTTTCATTTGTTGTCATTTGTAATCATCAAAATTAAACAAAATAAACATCTGAAATATATGAGTTTGTATGTAATGTATGAATATAATATACAAGTTTCACTTTTTAAATGGAATTACTGAAATCAATCTACTTTTTCATGATATTCTAATTTTATGACCAGCACCTGTAATGTTAGACAAAAAAAACCCTGATATATTGGAGTGTTACGATCTTCCTGCTGCAGTAAATTTGATGATTGCAATTTAATGTTAAAAAGTGTAAGAATATTGATACTTGACACTCTTAGAAATGGGAAGACCTATTTATGTGCATAGGTGGGTTTAAACAGGTTTAACATCTAAAGCATTCTGGACACTGGTCCTTTAAAACCATGTTTAGATATAACTGGTCTAAAATAAAAGGTTGTGTCTACCAGTAGATGTGCTTCACTCCAAAGGTTTTACTGTGATATCCCTGGGAGTCTAGGTGATTTACTGTCTCATGCACCTTATAATCTTATCAACTGTGATGTCAGACAGACCTTCCATGCTTTATGGAGCTTGGCAATTGGCCCCTGGTAAGATAGAATTCCCCACTTCTGGGGATTCCTTCATATTGTGAACTCTTTGGTTCTCAGTTAAACACTGCTGGCGGGATTCATTTACAAGGAGCTGGTTAATGGTGCTACAAAGGTGCTGCTAGAGTGCTGCTAGAGACAATTATCTTTGTAAAGAGCTATTAAAAACAATATACGTTTATTTTTTCTAGTATCAGCTGTTTGCTGTAAATCATTTTATATTCTTGAAAACATGTATATTTTGTTTGGGTTTACATACTTTAGTGTAATGTCTATTGAAGTTCATGTATTTTAATGCAGCACATACATCAGTACCACTAAATGCAAGACCACTATGATTACCATAGCAAAATCAATAAAAATCTTTGCTACTGTACATTTATGAACATATAAGCAATGCATAACAATAAATAAGAGAAAAATAAGGGAAAAATTGACAATTAACATTTACAAAAAATTTTGTTTTGAAAAGAAGCTATTAAAGTGGGGGTAGTGAGTGTCAAGTTATTCTTTAATTAACACGTAAGTATCACACAGGGGGCTACAGCTTGTGACAACCATGCACTTGACCTAATATTGAACTGAGTGTGAGGGACCGAAAAAAAAAAAACCTCTATATTCTATTGTTTTCAAAATAAAAGGCATCACATATCATTACACCACAGTGAGATACCAAATAAGGAGCACAATATAGATTTGGAAATCCATGTTATGTGGTTCCTGAGGCATTTGGACAAATAAAATTCATTATAGAATAAATAAACGTGTTTGTCCCATGGAATAAAAAAAATCTACCATGAAATAAGTAAATGTAACATTTATTGTTTATCTTAAACAGAGTTTAAACATTATGTAAGATTTTAGTGAAAAATATCTATAAAATAGATTTTTTTGACAAATAGGGCTTATAAAAATAAGAACAGAAAATTAAAAGTTTAGCTGTAAGCAGCAGAAAAAATTAAACCTCTCAGTGTGGAAAACATATTTAGTAGTAATAAATCATATCTCATTTTTTATTTGCATATTTTTCCCGAAATTCTAAAGATAAAAAGATGAAAAAAACAGCAGGAAGTTTACAAAGTGTGACAAACTGGGCAACAGCAATGTTTATATAAATACTTTTAGACCATGTAAAACAAAAACAAAATATACAAATCATCTTTAGCATGGGATATGTACTGCTGCATACTATAAATAAAGTTTGGATTAACTAAAGCACTTATGCTGTGATGTAGATATGTCCCTGTAAATACCATATATGGTATATAACCACGTATCAAACAGATTATTTTGCTCAATTTGTAGTCTTTTGCACATCTGGCTCTCAAATTACCACTAGTGAAAACAAGGAGAAATTTACAATGTTCTTGACAGGGTTTCAGACTGGGCAAAGAGCCCAGTCCCCCTACCTTGCACAGCCTTAGGGCCTTAAACACACATGGGGGCTATTAATCTTAAAGTAGCTGCAGTTGCGCAAGTGGAAATTCTGCACAGTGTGTATGTGGATGTGCTTAAAGACAGTCTTCAAAAGTTTAGTCTCTATTATCATGTTCGAACATCTTCAGCAAATGGCAAGGGAAAAAGTGTCATGCTGTTTAAAAATAGACTCCCAAAAGTCTCCTTCCAATCTATCCTTAAAATAAATTCTCCATTTGTCTTACTTCCTATTTGGCATTAAAACTGTGACAGATGTGTTTATTAAAGAGAGACTTGATAATTATGCACCAATGTTAATTAAATAAAACACAAAAATTCATATGAAAGTAATTTTTACATTGGAGACGAGAAAAGGGCTGCAAGCACCAAGTAAGAGCTAAAATCAAGGGACATAAGTATTAAACTTTTATTCATTCATCCATTCATTCACCAATGAATGAATGAATGAATTAATTAATTCATTCATTCATTTGTACTTTATAACGTGTAGGTCCACGATAATATACTGTATCAAGGCCGAACCTTACAATAGTACCAGTTGTTGGTCATAGCTCCAGGCTCTAGACGGACCGTCTCCTCTTGTTACTTCATAAGTAAGGCTGTGGTCTGTCTGGGAGGCTCTGTCAACCTCAGCAATGTGCTAAACCCAGACATGACTAGCCGCAAGAGAGTCGGTCTTCAGTCACTGGACTTCAACAACAAAACAGAAACACAAACAGTTACATTTCAAGTATCAAGAATGAATAAAGAAAGCATATGTTAAATAACAGCAGAAACAAAACAGAAACAGTTACTGTACTATGTCCATAGTGTCTCAACGGCTGAAGTTTTTACCTATTTGTTGGTGTTTTTGTTCTCTGACACGCAAAAAATATTTGCAGTGATATTGCCACTAAATGGACAATATATAATGCTGATTTATCAAAAAGAATTTAATTTTATAGTCATTAGTCATAAACCAAAGTGGTATTAACACATAAACACAGATTTTTAACAAACTAGAGATTTTATCCAGTCAAATTATATTCTGAAGCAGTGGGCTGATGTTGGAAAGGATTTTTTTAGGATTGTTATAAAAACTAAGAACTCTTGATAATCCCTAGACCTGAAAAAATCAGTTACAGGCCTCAAGGTCTAGTGTACTTTACATTTAAAACAGCTGAACTATCTCTTAGGCATGCAGTCAACTCCTCCAGTCCTTTTAAAGACCTGATTATTTCACTCAGGTGTGTAAAAGCAGATACACATCTAAAAGATACAGGACACCGGCCCTCGAGGACTGTAAGTGAGGAAGCTTGAATAGCATTCAAGATGTTGGCACTTTAGAATTTGTTTTAGACTCCACTAAGGTGTAGGCTGGCTTCAAACTACCTAGATTGGATGTCTGCTTCATCGTCCCTCACACAATGAGCCATTCACAAATGTATGGATGAACTTTACTCTTCTTCTGGCTCATCTGTTTTATTTTTTGTTTTTTTTGTAAATGAGCAGGAGGATGCAATAATAGCTATTGCTATGTGATCTCCACTGAGAAACAGCAAAAGCAGTACAAGCGGAAGTTGATATTTCCCATTGCGCTCTCTGCTTAAAACATTTACATTTTCTACCGTTTATTGGCTTAAAAAAAAAACTTTGGTTGGTGGCTACTGGGTGTTGCTTGCCCAAAAAGAGAAGTTCCTCCTTTCCTCAAATGGATTCAATAGGAGCAGTTCCAGGTTTAAAAAATGTGTAGAACTAAACCTAGAGTGCAATTCCATGTCAATCTGGCGTGTTATGTTAACATTTTTGCAATAACTAGAATGACTTCTATTTTTGACTAAACAAATGGGACACAAGTCTGTGTGAATTATCGGTACGATTTTTGGGTAAACATTAATCTGTTATCAAAACTTCTGATAAATTCTGTAAAGGTTTTAGACAGGCCACAACTCAGATTTTTGGTATGTTTTCGTAAATGAAAAGATTATTTATGTTGTCTTTTTTATTCTTTTGATCATGTGTTTTTGATGAAACCTATTAATCAGTTACTTTTCCAGGATCTTAAACTGTCCAAATAATTTAACAATAGAAACCCCTTAGAGCCATAATTAGAATGCAAGAATCCCATAAACTATAGTTTTTTTTTTTTGTGGTTAAAATATTAATGCCAATATAGCTACAGAAAAACAAAGGATACTTTTTTTTATTTAAAAAGTTTATTATGTACTCAATTAATCAATCAAATAGTATTTAGATATAGTGGAAATAAACTACAATGAGAATGTGATGAATCAATAATGACAAACAAAACTGAAAAAAAGATGTTAAGGTTAAAATACTGTTTTGCATTTTAAAAGTGTTAAAAGATGGAATGGTTTGTCTACTTTAAAGACTTGAGTACTGCTTAGCCATGGACAAAATACCAAATAAAATCCCAGCTAAAAAATACTAAGGCGAGACCTCTTTATTATTTCTTATTTAATGAAAGAAAACTGAAATTCATGTATAGATGGCTTACAAGTTGTACTTATAATCCTAGATGGAAAAAAATAGATACTAGCCAAATTTTATATACTGTAAAGTACATTGAAAAGGCAAGCTGCAGCTAAACATTTCGGAAAGAAAACTCATTCCTTTTATCTGAAAATAATATATTCCAGAGGCGAAGAAAGTGACTATTCATGACCTTGATCGTGGGCACATTAAAGGGGAGAGTGTTTGCTAAACGTGAAATTATATGCTGCAAGGAAGACATGGCTACATCACTGTAGTCACCCCAGAGTAAACAAATGAGTTCAGCAAGCATAAGGGGGATTAACATATCTCCACTTAACTTATTTCATCCTGTGAGAATCATCAATATTAAAGGGTAAGGAGAAGAAGAGAAACTGCTGAGGTGGGCTTTTAACAGCAGGGGGAACTACTGTATTTAAGCAGGGAGATACATTAGAGATCCCCCCTGAATCTACAATGAGAGTAAACTGCTCATTAATTAATTTATTTATTTTTACAATGGAAAAACTTCTTTTTTTAATATGGTTATAAAACAAACTTGATTCTTGTACTCTTGAGTTTATGTAGCTCCTTATGTCCTTGTTGGTTTGTATTTATGTCCATGATTTGATTCAGACATGGGCTCTGATGTTTCTAGTTATAAATAATGTATTTATAACTCTTTTTCCCAGAGTAATGTTAATGCTATTCTAGATCTCACAGCAGTTTCAACAGTTTCTCTGAGCAATTCAAACTAAAGTTTGACCTGTTTTTGAGTGCCTTTGGGATAAAATCACAGAATATGTTCTGCATATGTCCTGCCACACTTTCGTAAAGACCATCATATGGAGAAGGATATTGTCTACAGCTGTGAGACCTCGCATGATGTCTCGGTCAGTTAAATACAGTTTTAGCAAAGATAATAGATTGTAGATCAATGAACATAACTCTGAACAAACAAAGCTTAAGCATTACGACCATGTGTACATCTGCATTTACCTAATCTATTGAAAATATGCCAACTAGGGTGCACACAAGCTGAATATGGGTGTTTTATTACATACCAAATTGTAATCCTGGCCTCTCCATTATAGAAGTTATCAATAATTTATAGGCTGCTTAAACATTTTTAAGAGGCAACAATTAGACAGAGAAACAAAGGAGCACTTTCATGAAATGTGGTCAAATAAGGTCCTTAAGACTCCTTTGAACCATTTTATTTGCTCATATAAAAAACCCTTGTTACACAAAGCTGTGTGGTCAGACATGTTTCATGAAAAGATATGTCTTTGTTCTCTTTCAAGTTCCCATGCCCAAGGAATAGGTAGAGTTTGAGTTATGATGGGGAAGATATTATACAGCAATGCATTTAGTGTTGAATAGAAGATTTTTTAAAGGAGAAGTCCAGTCAGCCTGAACTGATTAATGGATAATTATCTATACCTAAAACTAATACGTTCGCTGTGAGTTAAAAAAAAAAATGCAGTAAAAAAAAAAAAGAAATAATTTTTGTTGCGATCGCTGAGTCAGGGACAGACCATTTTTGCCTAAATATAGTAAGACCTTACTCCTGACATCTTCCGGCAGTGACGTCACGGTGCGGTAAGCCTAGTGCCATTCTCCCCACTTTACCAGCAAAATCGATGGGAACTACTACACACATCTGCAATCAACAACAATTACTTAAGATTTCGAGAGGACTTCACTCTTGAAATTCACTAGAGCAATAGTTGTAGTGGTAATGCCTACATCCATGGCAGTTGGATGTTGTAATACATTGGTTAAAAGTGAAAAAAAAAAGTTATTTACCTTTCTGATCCATGATCTACCACGGAAGGGTTCATCATTGGATTGCCAACTTGAAGAGGGAGGATTTGCCATCGTATTTCTGGCCAGAGAAAAAACACGTAATATTTAATCAACATTTAAAAGAAGGATGTTTTGAAGATCACTTGGTGTCTTGTGGCAAACACCAGACTTGATTAACAGCCAATGCTGCACTATGACATCACAAACCGGTAGGTGGCACTAGTGTTCTTTGACAAACATTGATGTCTCCAGTAAAGCACAGTCAAATGAAATTACTCTTCATTAAAAACACTTATCATTTATTGGACAGTATGTAATAATTTCATATTTAAAGCACTTTAAGAAATTTCAATTCTGAATATGACGAGACTTTTCCTTTAAAACTTGTGACTATGTGAATATTTTTAATACCATATTAAACTTTAATGTTACTAATGTGATTCATTTATTAATGAATCACATAAGTGATCGGTCATGGTCAGCCTACCTGACAGCTTTGGCTGGGTCTGGGAAAAGAAAACCTTATAGGCTCCAACCCATGACATTTTGTAAAATATAAAAGCCATGCAATGATATATTTCCATATTTTTTTATTTATTCAAAGATTTATTAATTACCATCCATCCATTTTCTGTCACGCTTATCCCAAGAGGGGTCGCGAGGGGTACTAGTGCTCATCTCCAGCTGTCTACAGGCAAGAGGCGGGGAACACCATAGTCAGTCCATCGCAGGGCAACACAGAGACAAACAGGACAAACAACCATACACACACACACACACACACTCACACCTAAGGACAATTTAGAGAAACCAATTAACCAAACAGTCATGATTTTGGACTGTGAGAGGAAGCCGGAGTACCCGGAGAGAAGCTCAGGGAGAACATGCAAAAAGAGCAGAAAGAGCTAGGCCGAGAACCCAGATCTTCTTGCTGCAAGGTGGCAGTGCTACCCACTTTGCCACTGAGCATTACCTGATTTATTTATTTAATAATAGAGTATTATTTTGTGATATTTTTATTTTGTAAAGCTACTTTGATTTTTACTTTTTAACTCAGTTTTTCATTTTAAGCTTTACTAACTTTTTAAGCATTACCTGATTTATTTATTTAATAATAGAGTATTATTTTCTGATATTTTAATTTTGTAAAGCTACTTTGATTTTTACTTTTTAACTCAGTTTTTCATTTTAAGCTCATTTTATTGCAAGTTCTTATATTCAAATGAGGGGGTGGAGTTTTATCTGTCCGGCGGCACATTTGTGTTATTTTTGATCAGGACCTTTCATTTAAGTTACATACGGAAGAGGTTTCCAGAATATCATCTTTCAACACCGAAATATTGCAAAAATTAGAAATATCTTGTCCTGGGGTGATGCTGAGAAAAATTTTGTTTTTTTTATGTTTTTGTTAATATATTTAGGAATGAGTGATTGGATATCCTAAAAACAGAAAACAGTAATGTTAAGGTTAGTTAAGTGGCATAAGCCAGTTTGATATGTGTTGTTATTTTTGAATTCTACACAGTTTCTATGTGGTAAGGCTATTGCTGAAAGCTTTTGCACTTAGGAAAGGACATTTATGGAGCTAAATATACTATGCTGTAATTTTTAAGTTGATTGGGTAAATCGCCAAGTGGCACATGCCTCCCATGTTAAGATTTTAGACAATAACAAGTAATGGAGGTAACTGATAGATAAAACTCTTACCTTAGAGATTATTAGTTCAATCTCTAACGTTATGCTCTCTCTGCTTTTCCTCAGAGTAGCTTTGCCTCGTCTGTTGCTGTTTGGCTGTGACGCCATCCTGGAGAGAAACATCAGCTGTGCTGCTTCCATCAACACCCTTGTTTATAGATGCTGGAGATCGGCCTGTTTTCCAGTGTGGTCCTGTTTCTCTGACCGTGACTAGCTGGATGTGCTCTCTTCGTCCTCTGGCATGGGAGCTGGCTCGGAGCTCGTCTGCCTGGCTGTGTGTTTCCTGGACGGGGCCGCCTTTTACAGCTGCTTTTTGTGTCTCTGCTTCTGTCTCCTTGAACCCCAGTCGGCCTCGGCAGATGGCCGCTCACACTGAGCCTGGTTCTGCCGGAGGTTTCTTCCTGTTAAAAGGGAGTTTTTTCTCTCCACTGTCGCTACAAGCATGCTTAGTGTGATGGATTGTATTTAAGTGAATGAGTTAATACAATCAACTGGTTTTCCTTAGACAGAAAACATATATATATATATATATATATATATATATATATATATATATATATATATATATATATATATATAAATTGAATTACCAAATCCAGGAAGGAGGAACAACCAAAATATGTTCTTTCCACAAGGCACAAATTGTGTACTTCTTCAAAAAGAAATAGAGGGTATTCCATCTAAAACTGGCGCAGCAATGTTTTTTTTTTACTCCAGCCTTCTGCCTCTGGTTGATGTGTTGACGCCATACACATCACTGCACTTTATGTGTTCAAAACATTTCTGTATCGAGGCTAAATCATCTGTTTGCTTCATGCAGGATGTATTTCTGAAGTTTGTGAATTCACAAATGTCATCTTAAGGCAATTACAGTTCGCCACATCATACCGTCAAATTAATTCAAAGTTTTCTAAGGAAAACCAGTTGATTGCAACGACTCATTGACTCAAAGGCAATCCCGCACACTAAGCTTGCTTTTTGCGACATTGGAGAGGAAAAACTCACTTTTAACAGAAAAAAAACATCAGCAGAACTAGGCTAAGTGTTTCTCTCATGAAAAAGTAGCTTTCTTGCAAGGTAAAAGATGAGTAAGGGTAATGTAAAGTTTAGCACTGGTAACTTCATTTTTATTTTAATGAATATTTTTGATATGTCTGATCAGATACGTTGTCCAGTCAACAACTGATATTAGAGATCGACCCAGTGTGAATGCAGTGACTGTGAAGAGGAAAACTCCCTTTTAAGATAACAGAACCTGCAGGAGAACCAAGCTTAAGGTGAGCATTTTTTCTTTCAAGGGCAACTGGAGTTCAAGAAGACAAAGGCAAACACAGAAAAAACACGGAAGAACATATCCATGTTATATTTTAGAGAAGATAATGGTGAACTAGCTCTATAGTTGCATTTTTCTAGGAAATAAACAGTTGAGCAGATCATCCCCAAGCCAGCTATCCGGTCAAAAAGACCAAAGAGAGCATATACAGTAAAAAAAAATGCACAAAATGCAATTGTATCATTAATAGTTGAAGCTGTTGATGGCAGGAGCACAGCTGATGCCTCCCTCTAAGATATGGGTCACAGCAAAACAAAGCAGCAGGCCAGATTTGGCCAATGACTAGAGCAGAGAGATAAATTTAAAAGTTGAACAAAAAAATAATGCAAAATTGGAGAACAGTAGCATGTTGATACAGAGTGTGGAAAATCATCTTTGAGTCCTCCAGCAGCCTACCCATGGATGTAGACAGACACTGGGTGGTGCTAGAGAACCTACCCTTTTTTCTTTGGATAAAACAGAGCTCCTGAAATCATTTCTTCATTCATTTATATATTCATTCAGCCATTATTTATTCATTATTTATTTATATAATTTTGCAGTGAATAGTGTGTGGCCTAAAGTAGCGATTTTATATTTAGATTGTGTAATTTTGCCAGACAAGACCCCTCTCCTCTACTCCCCACGTGAGATTCCCCAAGGCATACCTTTTTTATGTGAATGCAACACATGCAAAGCAGATAATTGGACACGCACTGGTGAAGCCGTTAACACCTATTCTCTGAATGATCCCTGCCCTGGTGACTAGCCTGCTAAACAATCCGGGATAGCATGTAAAACAAGTGCATTTGCCTCCTGAAGCTCATATTAAAAAAGTAAACAGGTCACCAGCAGGCCAATCCCTCTTTCTACACATGTCTTCTCTGGCCACTACCAGGCGTAAGAAGAAAGTTCAAAATGTAGCCTTAAGATTAAAATTGAAATATACTAAGAATAATTTAGCTCTATCCCATAGATTGTATTACATTTGATATGGTGGGTCCTGATGACTTTTACCTGACCCATGCTTACATTTATAGCAATTACAGTAGACGAGCTACATCTGCCTGTAAACATTTCCTTTAAATGCATAAGGCCTAAGCTGGGTACTGTTTGAATTCATATTCTACTAAAACCACAAATATATAATAAAATTATGTTCAGTAGGTACAAGTGGGGAATGTAGACTACAGTGTATTTTCTGTTCATTTTTTGTACATTTTCAGAGAATTTATATTTATAATTACTTTTGTCAGCTTCAGGTTTATTTCAACCTGGAGACACTCACACAGAGGAAAGTGAAGTTAGAAAAATATTCAATGTATTTATACAGGTAACACATTCATATCTTCAAAATATTTTTATCTAAGAAAAACCAGCTGATTGCCGGGATTCACTGACTCTCTGCAATTCCTCTCATTGAGCATGCATTGTAACCAGTGGAGAGGGAAAATCTTTTAAACAGAAAGAATCCTCTAGCAGATCCAGGCTCAGTGTGAGTGGCCATCTGCCAAGGTCGACTGGGGTTTGAGGAGACTGAAGGAGATAAAAATATAAATGAAATAAGTTCTTTGGCGCCTGGGCCACGTCAAAAGACTGCGATGCTGTGAATCAACATTCACTTGGATGAGGAACCTAGAAAAGGATTAGAGTGTTCTTCCCCCGGGGCACAGAATATGTATATATAGATTTGAATATTTTTTTTATTTTTTTTTTTTATTATTTTTTTGGCACTAGTGGCCTTTATTTGATAGTATGCTGAGAGGAAGATACCATCTAGCTAACCAGCAGTCTACAGACTGACCAACTTCATCTACAATCCACCACCAGTTTCAGGCCTGGGGGGAAACAGCCCTTTTCTTTGCTCCTGTTCATGCATATCTATCAAAAAGAAGCGCTATTTTTCCTGCCGAGGTCTGAGCGCCGAAGAAAAAGTAATTGTATCAATACATTTCTCCTAATTGTCCTATCTCTTCGTGTGAGTTTTTCAGATTGAACCTGCTGACTGAGGACATAAAACAGCCATCTGATTCATATACGCCAGACTAAGAAAGAACACATCTTAAAGTTGCAAGACACCGGCCCTCAAGGACTGCAGTTGTCATTTCCTGATCTAGACAATAGTGACTGTTTGAGGCTAAATTGAAAAAAAAAAACAAAAAACAAAAAAAAAACATGTATATATTGAAAGGTGTACGTTTTTATTCAAAGTCCAAAAATGAAATAAGAACAAAGCTTTCTGCAGCTTGAAAAGACAGAGACTTGACTTTTACTCATTTCCATGTAGCTTTCCATAACATTCTAAACAAACATTATCTGCAAGACATATTAAACTTACCTTTCATTAATATGGAAGGAAATGCTTTTGAATTTGTAATGCAGTACTTTAGATGGTATTATAGAAAAGGCACAAAGGTTTTGTATATATTTTTACGTAAATGTTGATTTATGTTTTTAAAATGCTTATATGTGGTCCTGGTCTTTCCAGTTCTACTTATACTATGTAATTGTAATGAAATACATCAAGAGCAACAGTAGATAGCTTGTGACAACAGTTTCATTAGCCACATCCAGTTCACAATCTCATTAAGTCTGTCAATTACTGAACTGAAAACCCTTAATCTCTTACTCGAAAAGCCTCTCTGTGGCTTTCCTGTGTGAGGATTAAAAATGAGTTTGCTGTTTCTTGATAAACCCGGACTTTTTCTTGAGGTCTTACAATGAACACTTGTTGTAACTGCTGTACCGGATGTAAGTCTTTGATGTCTTCCTTTTCAACACACTTGTAACCTCAATGAAAGTACCATGTGGGGTTGTGCAATACACTACGTAAAAAAAAAATAAAATACAAGACACATTTTATTTTTGTCTTGTCAGTTTGATGCAAGAAAGTTGTTGCATCTTGCTGAGAATTGCTTTTTTCAGGAAAATGAAACGAATTGGAATGTTTTACCAGTTCAAGAATTTTTGAAACAAAAAAATCAACATAAGTAATTTAAATTTTTTAAAATATCCTGTTTATCACAGTATGGGCTAATCAAATTTAGTAATGTTATTACGGTTAATTGTAACAATCTGCTCTACTAACAGAAAAATTATTTTTTTTACCCAGAATTTACCCAGAATTTTGCATTACAAAGGCTTGGGGGACATGGTAATTTAGTTAAAAAGATATCTAATAAAAGGCCTAATGTTGTCCATGTATGCATTTCTTAACCCTAAGTATTTATGAGATGGAGCACATATTATTACATTGCCAACAATGAAAATGACAATGTATCTGTATAAAGGTAACATTAATTCCCCCGTTTTTTTATAACCATTACATTGTTTGCCTGTTCATAACTTGGAAAACACTTGCGTACTTGATTATTGTAATAAACTTCAATAAACCCCAAAATACACTGCATCCAAGGCAGTGTGGAGTCATGGTCTACAAATATTCATACAAAGCCTAATAATATTTTGGATAAAATGCATGTTTTCGCCTTCTTTTGTTGTACCATATTCTCTCACCTACTTTTTTTACTGCAAAAGACACAACTTCACTTAGAGTCAGTGTGATTGTGTCCTTTACTGTTCTTCGTCTGTCTGTGAAAGTGTGGGCTATACTACTGCTTTTATCTATTGCTACATTGAAATAACTTGCCTTAATAGAGAAACCAATTTGGTTGTTTTTTTAAGCATGAAGATTGGCTGATAGCAATTGTCTTCAATATTTTGTCGTTAAAACTATCCTGTGTTTAAGAGCTTTGCTTTCTCGTTATGGTTGCTGTTCTTTAATGAGAGAAATGTAAATGTAAACTGTAAAGAGAAACTGTAAATGTAGCTTTTTATGATCTCTCTGCCTGTGTTGGATACTACTAAGGCCATCTATCCATCCATTTTCTGTCACGCTTGTCCTTGCTGGGGTCGTGAGAGGTGCTGGTGCCTAATCTCCAGCTTTCAATGGGCAAGAGGCGGGTTACACCCTGGACAGGTTACCAGTCTATCACAGGGCAACACAGAGACAAACAGGACAAAAACACATTCACACACACACTCACACCTAAGGAGAATTTAATAAAGCGAAATTAACCTCAGTCATGTTTTTGGACTGTGAGAGGAAGCCAGAGTACCCGGAGAGAAACCACGTATGCACAGGAAGAACATGCAAACTCCAGGCAGAAAGACCCCAGGCCGGGAACCAAACCCGGAACCTTCATTCTACCCACTGCCACACTGTGCAGCACACATCTAAGGCATATAGCCGGATATTCTAATAAGGTATATGTACGAGTTTAAGTTTCCTATTCTTTACACATAGCTTACAGTGATCCAGATACTGTAAATAGCATCAAGCTATATGGTTTACCTTTGTGTCACTTCTCAAGAAGAACTGATCAATGTCGGACAGTAAGAGAGAGAGAGCGTTACTTTTGTATATGCCACACTTGATGGAACCTTGCAGCCAGATATAAACTAGATTACAGAAAATCAGCATTTAGCTCTTGGTGACTCCTTAGGGTTGATATGTTATAGTTCTAAGTATTCAGAACCAATTTAGAAAGTTTCTAGTTATCGAGCTTTTGGTAGTCAATACAAAAGGTGCACAAAATGTGACAAATATTTTTGTCAATATGTGAACTCTGAAAGTGTTTTACAATACAAAAAGTGAAGAGAGAGGAGGCTCATCAAAGGGAGTGGGGGGGGGGGGCACAGTGCAGCTGGCCTCTCTATTGTAGATGGCTTTAATGGTGAGTAGAAGAATTTTGACGATGATGCAAGATTGGACAGGGAGCCAGAGAAGCTGCTGCAGGACAAGAATGATGTGGTTAATGAAGGGGTTTGGGTGATGACACATGCAGCCGCATTTTGAACACTCTGAAGCTGGATAAAATTAATTTTTGGGGAGACCACAAGGCAGGGAATGGCAGTCATCAGTCCAGGATGTCACAAGAGCAGTGTAGAGATGTAACAGCATTAGTATCGGCTTAGTTTTTCATTTAAAAAGTAATTAACTAATTACTTTTATAAGTACTTTTCAGTACCGCTATTAAGTTACTTGCAATCTAAAGCAGCAAGTTACTTCAACTAAATCAATCAAAGCAATTTATAACCTCTCTCTGCTGCAGGGAGAGATTTTTACTGCAGTGATGAGCTGAGATCAGCACACGGATTGGCTATGGAGCTGTAATGCATGTAGGTGTTCAGTATGCCTTAAACAGGCAAGAACAAAGACTTGATATATGCAGGTCTCTAGTTTAAAGAAGCTTGTCAAATCATCTCAAGACTTACTGACAGCTGGCTGCCCACATGTTCTTTACTTCACTTTTTTCACTTTTTTTCTGAAACTTTACCTACTGTTTATTGCAATGTTTTTGTTAAATTGTTTGAAAAGCATTTATTTTCCAGCTTCACACCTATTTTGTAAGGTGCTGTAAGACTAAACCCTTAGAAAGATAAATTATTCAGTTATTTGAATTCATGTTGTTGGATAACACAATTTAATCCAGCATTTTGAAAGTGTAAAGCAAACTAACATTAAAGGAACTATCCATGATCTTGCACAGGATGAAGTGTAAGCCCTCACTCCAACTGTCTTCCCCCATGAGAAACTTCAATTCTCTCACTAGACTAAACACCCCCATAAGGTTGTGCAAAAGCCTCTGGAGCACCATTTTACATATTTAACAATAACTGATAAGATATTACTGAAGTAAAAAGTAACATTAGAATAGAATAGAATAGAACAGAACAGAATAGAGTAGAGTAGAATCCACACAAATGCGGACCTTAGAAAAAATGTATAAGAATAACATAATAGAGAAGAGTTAAAAGATAAACGAAAAAATTTTTACTGTTAAGTGTTTGAACAGTTTAAGAACTGTGCACCTTGAAAATAATTAACCAATATACAGCAATATACATTTTTAAAGTAATGGATATTTGAAAATACCAGCAACATCAGAGATAATGCAAAATGACTGCAGCATGTTATTTGACTGACAAAAAGTAAAAACTGTGCAAACTCAGCATGAATGTAACAGCTTATTGAGGTTGTTGGGAACAGTGGTGGTTATAGAGTCCTAAAGCTGCTGGGAGGAAGGATCTGTGATAATGCTCCCTGGTGCATTTAGGGTGCAGCACTCTGTCACTGAGCGAGCTCTCCACTTCTGCAACAGCTTCATGCATGGGATGGGAGACATTATCCAACAGAGATGTTAATTCAGTTACTATGGTTTTGTTTCCCACCTCCTGCACTGAGTCCCGAGGGCATCCAATCACAGAGCTGGCTTTCCTGACCAGTTTATCTAACCACTTTCTCTCAGCTACAGGTATGCCACAACAGAGTCATAGAAGGTCTTTAGGAGAACCTCCTGCACTCCAAGAGACCTCAGTCTCCTCAGCAGGAAGATTATCCTCTGATCTTTCCAATACAGAGCCTTAATGTTGTGAGTCCAGTCCAATTTGTTATTCAGATGAACACCTAGGTACTTGTGAGAGTCCACTTATTTCGATGTCTGTTCTCTGGATGTTTACTGGTGTCAGTGGGGTGGATCGGCTTTTGCGAAAGTACACCACTAGCTCCTTGGTTTTCCTTGCATCAATCAGATGGTGATTCTGCTGGCATCAGACCACAAAGTTCTGGGTCCACTGTCTGTATTCTGAGTCATCCCCACCTGTGATGAGGCCAATTATGGCAGAATCATCAGAGAACTTCTGGAGGTGGCACTATGAACTGCTAATATAGAAATAAAAAAAAATACATGTCTAGCAGAACTACAACCAGTTTTGAGTCCAAATCTAGTCCCAGTAGGGTTTTTTTTTTTTTTTTTTTTTAAATCTCTCCACTTAGAATATAATGTGCCATTATTTATGTGGTCATTGTCATTCTTACAATCTTCACATGGCAGAGAAACAGGGTCTGGGGTTGTCCACAGTTACTGGTTATTCTCAATATAAAAAGCCTAGACTCTTCTTAACTCATAATACATTGCCTAAAAGTATTCTTTTTAACCACAACAAAAATAATCTAATTTTAAACTAAATGTAACATCTCAAAATATAGCATAGTTAATAATTTTTAAATCATCTACTATTTTTGTAAAGCATGACATTCAATATTGCCCCAAATGATAGAATACTTTTTAGTAATTGGTAAAAAAAAGAATTCATAACAAAGTATTTTGTTTTAGGTACTGCAAAATATTCTTTCCAATTTCTATAATATTGTTTTGTGTTGCTGTGGTTTTTAAAGAGATCCCCAGTTTGGAAAGTAAGTTGAGAGACAGCAAACCTTCAGACTAAAATCATATAATAAAGAGAAATGCATATTTGTTTATTTCTGAATGCCTGTGCATATGAGAGTATGAGCTGTCAGTCATGTCTCATCTGCTGGTTTGCACTCCATCAGTCAACGCTTTAGTAGTTTTCTAACAGTACATTGACCTTGAGTGCCTGGTATTGATTTCCTGTGATGTCGAGCTAAGAGAGGTCGTTACCACTAGGCCACAACCATGGAATGTGATCAGGAACAGATCCAGGAAATCCCACTGCTCTGGTAATAGATCCTCAACTTCTTCGTTAAAAAAAAAACAAACAAAAAAAACATTCCGGTTTCACACCTATATTAAATTTATCGATAATCAACTGAAAAAACAAGCAAAGTCATGAAATAAACTTTGATTTAGCCCCCAACATATATATGGGTGACTTTTAAAAAGGAAGTTTTAATTTAACCTTTAAAAGAATTTTAAAATCATTGATCATTCATCCTCTTCTTGTAGCTCCGTTAATGGCCCTTGCCTTCTGCCACATCTGCTGAGGTACAGTCCTCTTGCTACCCAGAGTCACGCTGTAAACCTTTGCTGTCCACAGATGATCTTCAAAGCTGGTGTAGTCGGATCCGAAATGCAACTCATGTAGTTGCCCCAGAGACAGACTTGTTCCCCACTGAGGGACAGCAGGTTCTCAAACTGGATCTTGGATAGTCAGTAGGATAGCTGAAAGCAACAGTCATCCAAACACAGCTCCTTGAGCAGCTGGTGGAACTCTCCAAACTGGTTCCATCTCTGGAGAATCTGGTGAACCCAAGGAGGTTGATGCTGGCATATTTATTCAGCTTTATATAATAAATAAAAGATGTTGCTGAATATTTCCTTGGCCTCCTGACTACCACTAGCTAACATTTGTCCTCTGTGGAGGACATTTATAAACCTGAATATCTCCTATCCACTGAATATCACTGTTTACTCCTTTTGGTATCTACAGAGGACATTTAGGGCTTTTCAATGATACCAAATGTGAAGGGGTTGGGTCATGGGTTGTTACATTTCTCTTCCTCACTCAGAAAGATGGTGTCCATAAGTTCATGCAAATTTTATGGGAAGAAGAGTAGTAAGTGCAAAATAAATATATATATATTTTATATAAGTCTCTTAACAACACATTGAAACGTATTTTAAATTATTTTAACTGTCTTTTAACATAGTATTTCAGTGTTTAAAAATTGTCCTCCGTAGTGGACGTTTGAAGTTTTTCAGACATTTTGTGTGTTTCTTTTTAAAAGAAAGGGAGTCATTCTCAGAAGCAGAGCACATTTTACTGCAGATTGTAGATGAAAACTCAGACACTGAGTCGTCTCATGAGAAGATCAAGATCCAATGTTTGAGGGAGAATCAGAGGAAGATGATTCAGAGAGTTCTGAGAAAAAATTCAGACAGGGAAAGCAGATGCCCTGTCTGAATCTCCAGAACTTGCTGTAATAAAGTGGTTGGACAACAAGCCAGTTATTATTGCATTCTCTACCTATGGCATTAACACTAAAAATCCCAGAGATATGAGATTTTTCGTCAGCCTCCAGTCCCCCCAACAGTATTTCACAACTCATGAATCCCTTTTCAGATGTAAATGCCCTATTAGCACTGTAGCTGGAAAAAAATTATCGTATCTTTGGACTTCTAGTGTCAAACCTCAAGAGACACACAGAAGATGGTCCAAGAAGGAAAAAAGGTTTTTGTCCAGTTGTCAGTGCCACTGGTATTTGCCTAGTACAACAAAATATGGGTGGTGGGGACTTGATGGACCGAATTTGGAGTTGCCACAGTGTGGCATCTCACACTCGGAAATGAACAGTACGTGCAATTTTCCACTATTTTTACCTGACGATCACCCATTCATGGCTTTAGTGTAAGAGTGACAGCCACTTTCTGGGGAAGAAACGAAATAAGTTCCTTGACTTCTAACTACTCCTTGGTGAAGAGATGATTACTTGGGCCCAAACTGGAATCACAAGGGACAGCGAAGATGACTACGCTCCCTCTTATCAAAAGTGTTAACCACAACCAAATGTGGCTCTGAGACACTAGGGTGCCATCCATCTTCCAGAAATGGTGAATGAAACAGATGCAACAAGGTTTCACACATCTGGCTGCAAAAGCAAAACATATGTGATGTGCAAGAAATACAGGTATTCCTGTGCGTTTCAAAGAACGGACATTTCTTTTTAAAGTATAATACTAATTAAGCTCAGCAAAACTAAACTAAAATGATGATGGAGACTTATGTTGATGTGAAACTCACTGCTATGTTGAATTTTCAAAGTTTTTCTTTCTTAGTAACTTGTTACCATCAGGGCTCAGTTCGAATTCATTGAGTTCTGATGTCCACTGTTGTAGACATAATATCTAAAAAATACTTTTTTTTTTCAAAAAGAAAACTTTCTAAGTGTCTTACATAGATAGCAGAATTGTAATATATATATATATATATATATATATATATATATATATATATATATATATATATATATATATATATATATATATATATATATAACTGTACTGTAACAGGTTATGTTTGATAGGGCGTTTATTGAAATTTTAATCACAAGCACGTCACTCACAACATAAACAACTTAACTGATTTTGAAAGAGACGTTCCCTCTTTTTTTATTCATGTCTCCATTACTGTCTTTTGTGAGTGCTGTTTTGTATCAGATATTTTCTGTGTCCCTCACTTTCTCTCTGGGCAACGAGCACAGCTATTACTAGCCTTGTCTGAGAGAGAGCAATCGCTGGTGCCATCCAGACCACAGCTCAGAGCCTAGACTGTAGGCCCCATGTGGAGGAGAGCAGCTTACAAGCTTTACCCACCAGGAGAAAACTCTCTCTGCACAATGATTCTTTTCACAGAGTTCCTCTGGAGGCATTACACTAAACCCCCACCACCCCTCCCCCCACAAGATTTTGTTTTAAGGGGTGCAGACACACATACACACACATGCATGAATCCATGTGTAGGATCTTACTTACACTATCTCCTTATTTCATTAATTCTGACAGCTAAAGGGATTATAGCAAACACATTAATATTAGTAATAAGGAGTACCTAGAGTCCAAAACGTCTTGATATGCAAATGCATTACTCTTAACATTCTCACAATAAGACGTGGATTAGGTTGCATCAAAGGAAAGGATGATTCTTTTTTTGTCTTAGATGATCCAGAGTTATAATATCTTAATGCATTACAATTTTGTTTTCATTTTCAGCATCTAAAACTTTTTAAAAATGAGCTACAATGACAGTATTAAATCCTGAGCAAAGTACAAAGACTGACATCTTTATGCTTTATTATCCTTTATCTCTTATGTAATTATGTGTGATAATTATTTGTGATAATTGGATAAGGGATTTATTTTCAAATCTTTGAGTCATATCTTTTAATCTACTGTTTTCCTTTAATTGACTTATTTTTTTGCAATGAAATGTACCCTTAAACAGAATGTTTGTGAATGTGAATATTTAATATTCTAACTTAATGATTGACCAATGTTTAAAATCTGCCTTTATTATTATTTTCAACCAAGAATTTCCATCTTTTAAATTTAAAATGATCTTATATACCAAACTCTTAAAGAATTATAGTGATTAAGATATAACAGCCAAGATTGATTCTAACAAGAAAACTGATGGTAAACCATTAAAAAATAGTCTGTAGTGGCATCACTTTTCATAGTTTATAGAGATTGGGGTATTTCACCCTGTTTCCACTTGTGGTTTTCTTTTCTGTGGCTTTGCCTCTGGCTATCATTGGAAGAGACTCTCCTAAAATCTCTCTGCACCACAAACTTCAGCTTGGGTGGTAAAGATCCCCCTACAGAAAACTATGGGCAACACATAATTAATTTCTTTACGCTATACCTCAAGTTTACCTTAATTTCAGAAAATGTACTTGCTGAAGTAAACTCTAAGACAATCCATACAAATTAGATTATTTTTGGACCTTTAAATGTTTCCTACTCCAGAGCAGTATTTCTTTGCTTTGCTCTTTCAAACTTAAAGCATTGAGAGCATTGTCATTTGAACTGTCTTTCCCCAGAGTCTAATCATGTACTGTGCTTGCAGAATATGCAGATATTGATTAGTAACCAGCCCCTAATTGGGGCACAATCATTCTAACCTAGGTGATTCAAATCTATGATAGAAATGGCAGATAGTTGATAGCCTAATAATACTTGTAAATTGTTCCGATCACTTGCCCTGAAAACAATAACAACTCTCCTCATAGTCAGATTTTCAAAATGATAAAAAAATTAAGAAAATATTACATGATACAAATTTGAAGGCCATTACCTTTGTTCAAAGTATTTTACCCTGTTTAACTCCATCACAAACTCCAACTTTGTAATACTATGTAGATGTAAATACATCTAAATCAGAAGGAAATGGCATTTGGCTTTTACATTTTTTAAGACAAAAGACTAAAATGGTACCGTGTTTTTTAACATCAGAATTATTAATTTCTAGAGCTCAATTTTTACTGCAAACAAGGCTGCAAGTCCTTTGAGGTTTTCTTTTTCCAGCTTTGCACTTTCAGTGAAAATTTTTGACCATTCTTCTATGAAAATTAAATGCCCAGAGCTTTTCTGGACTGTAATTTTCAAATAATTCCACAGATTCCTTCTCTGAATTAGATCTGGAGTTTGACTAGACCATTCTAACCAGGAATTTATTTACACAGCATCCGCTCTGTTCTGCCCAGCTGCAAACTGTTTAGCAATATGCAACTATAAAAATCAATAAGAGCCCTTGCAGTGTCTCTACATGTTGGCCAAAACAGCAGAAAATGGATGGCACACTGGCAAGATTCGACCAAATTCTATTTTTGCTTCATGCAGCAGCAAGACTGCAGTAAATATTTACAAATCACGCTGTTGGGCCATAAACCATGATAATAATTTTGGACATTGTGGATCAATTTCCATGCTTCATCTTAACATATTCACTGTAATAGAGGTTGTCCCACAGTGTTCTCAAGGTTTCTGCAACCCTCCCCAACTTAGGCCTACTCTAAAAGACACTCCTTAAAGGAATAGTACACCCAAAACATGATTAGCCTTCATTTTCTACTCACCCCCATGCTGAACAACACTCTGGAGTACTTTTTTGATATCTCAAATGCATATGGAGATCTGGGAGGCTTCTTGCTGTCTGCTGACATTCAAATAATGGAGGTCCATGGCGCCCGAGGCAGAAAGGTCCATAAAAGTCCACAAAAAACGTGTCAATATTCCTCCATACTGCTCGTCCAATGTATTCCAAGTGTCCTGAGTGGGTAGGGTCCATAATTTACTCGAAACGAAGTCATTTAGAATGTTTTTAGAGCATAAACAGTAGTGTATAGGATTTCCTAAAATCGCGCCGCTGCGAGTTCACGAGCCTACGGAAACCGCGGCAGACCAAACCAGATGAAGGTGCGCATTCAGCTCGGCAAAGAACTCATGCTCTTCCTCAACACTGAAGTCCTCAGACATTTTTCTTTCGTTGTTTCTTTCTTTGCACATGTAAACAGCAAATTTCTTCTTCTACGCTTGCATTATCAAGAGCAGACGCTGAATGCGCACTTTCATCTGGCTTGGTCTGCCGCAGTTTCCGTAGGCTCGTGAACTCGCAGGCGCGCGCTTTTAGGAAATCCTATACACTACTGTTTATGCTCTAAAAACATTCTAAATGACTTTGTTTCGAGTAAATTATGGACGCTACCAACTCAGGACACTTGTAATACATTGGACGAGCAGTATGGAGGAATATTGACACGTTTTTTTGTGGACTTTTAAGGACCTTTCTGCCTCGGGCACCATAGACCTCCATTATTTGAATGTCAGCAGACAGCAAGAAGCCTCCCAGATCTCCAGATGCATTTGAGATATCAAAAAAGTACTCCAGATTGTTGTTCAGCATGGGGGTGAGTAGAAAATGAAGGCTAATCATGTTTTGGGTGTACTATTCCTTTAAGGCTAATTTATGGTTCTGACACATAGCCTCTGCAACTGTCAAATCTGTCTCTGTGCACGACCATACCCCCCGCGCATAGGTTCTACAACCGTCATTGCGCACCTCAAAAAAATCCTGACTACGCGTCGGACTGGTGCAACTACCCGCGCAGACCTCAAGCGGGAGTGCGCAGACAAAAAGCAGGTGTGATCGGTCCTTGGTGTGCCTTTCCAGCTGTCTGCATGGTCGTCTTTCGCCGTTTTTATTTTGGAAGAAAAACACTTTCACCGGCACCACCGAAGTTCTTGCGAGTTCTTGAATAGGCACCCCTTGCAAAAAAACTGCTGTGCGTTCAAGACTGACGGTGCAAAACCATACCAGCAAAACTAGTTTGCGACCAGACCCAAGTGACATTTGATGTGTGCGGTTGCAGAAGTTTAATCTGCCCTTTAGAGGTGGGCTCCATCGTAGTGGAAGACAGAAAAAGCACAGCACACAAGATTTCTTTCTATTTCTCTGAAGCTACTCCAGGGGTTTACATTGGAAGAGGAAGCCATCATGGAAAGCCCAGGCCTAAGGTCCAGATATCTAGACTGACCAAGGCTAAGTCATGATACTTGACATTTCACACTGAACTGCTGCAAGATTTGTCTCTGAGTTTCAGCACCTTTAGATGCTGACTGGAGGTGGGAGGCTCCAAAGGCAGACCTTCCCCTGGTGTGTGGCTGGAACAAAGGAAAACCCATGCCGTGAGACTGCCATGCAAAGCTGCTAGATGGTGGAGAAAACTTTAGCTTTCCTAAAGGGATATGTTCAGTATTTGACTGGCACAGTTAGGGGTATATTATCCAGTTAAACAATATGTATTTTGATGATTTTGATCATTTTATGTGTTTACTGGTGAGTAAAGCCCAACCGATAAACCGCCCAATTTATCTGTGTACTTTGTGTGTGTCTAACACACACCTAAAATGTGCAAACTTGTGGCAGCAATGTGATGGGAAAATGTCTAAGGGGTTTAAATTCTTTTCAAGGTTCCCTAGGTGAAGAGAATAACATCCTTAGTGTAAGATGATGGTTAAGGTATACCACCATCTATTTTGTACATCAATTTAAATGCTGGAGTCTCTGTGCATTGTGAAAAAGTACTGACCTACATGCTTTATAACAAAAGAGGAAAATGCACAGTCCTCCACACTTTACAGCCTAACTATGCTCTTGGCTTGCCTTGCCTTAGCCTCACTGGAATACTTTGGGTTGGTCTAGCCACAGCTCCTGCTGTGCCAGAGCACGATGCAGAGTGAGGCTGGAATGGGAGTAGACAGTTAATGGGCACTTAGAGGATGGTGAAAACATTTTCCTCTGGAGAAGCAGTGGTTTGGAGGTTTCTCAGTGGGACAAACTGCACTCATACCCTATCACTCTCTGCCTCTGTATCCATTTCTAGTTTTCAGCACACCCACTTAGAGCTATTTATTTTTGATTACCAGCGGTATATTGTGGTTAAGGTAGGATAGGGTATTTATGGCAGGTAGAGCTGTATGATGAACTTTTTTTTCCTTTTTTTATGGCGATGACAGAGTGAATACAACATCTCACAATCAGTAAATAATAAGTTTAAATTTAATAAATCCTTTTTTGCTTATTTTTGCATAACACTTAATTTGCTAATTTGCTAAGATTTGAAACTTTATATCAATTCATGAAATGCCTTAAAAAAGATTAGTTTGGCAGACATCAAAATTGTCTGCTTTAAGTTTTAAGCAAGGCTTTGAGGACAGAGCAGATCCTTGAGCTCAGTACCCGGCAGCAGTGCCCAGTGATTGGCATTGGCCAGTCCCCAAGCCTCATGTCCTGTCCAGACATATGAGAATGTCATTTAGTGTAGTGTCATTTTAGGAAAATCTAGAGACAGCTGTACATTTTCCACTGCAAGCTTTTGCCTGAATTGATGCACATTTCTGGGTTGTTCCAATCCAAGCAACACCTCATTAGTTTTGGACAGGAGCTTCAATTTTTATCTCTTGATTTTACAGAACATATGTTATTTAAATTTAATATTTTTTATATTTTATTTTCTGAAGCTATATAGTTAGGAAACTGATGGAATATTTAGGTTATATTAAAATTGACTAATTTCATTTTCATTTTCTTTTACTTTGCATTCTGTTACTTTGCTGTATGTAATAAGCACCGGTTTACAATGGTTTAAACTATTAACCTACTTTAGCAGAGGATGTATTCTTTTTATTTTGCTCATTCATTACAACGTATACATTGCATAATGCCTTGTATCTAAAACCCTGTAAAATACTTCTGACTTGTCAGGTTAGAAGGGTGTTTTTGTGCCTTGAATGCATACTCTGCCAAACAGGATCAGATGAGTGTAGGTGCTTATTCTCTTAGAGAAAAAGGGATGTACTGTATGCACTTATGGAAGGAAGGAAATCTGCAATGTAAGGCAGATGTAGCCAAAGGCTACCTTCTCAGTAAAACCATCTGACTCCTGAGCCAATATAATAGAGAGGCTCAGGGTTTCTTGCCTCGTCTTATCTTGTCCCAGGCCCAGTTGAAGCCTTTAGATTGGATATAAACACTGGTTCAATACCACTGAGACTAGTTAAGGGATAACAATTATGTAAATGTCTGCATCAGCAGAGTTACAGTAAGGCTTGAGATGGTACCTGATCAAATAGAATAAATTAAAACCTCTAACCACAAATGTGAACCTAAAACATTTTTTCTGCACAACGAAGTTTCAAATTGCCAAACTTGGTAAGAAACTGTAAAATCTGTTATTTTTAGTAATATGCTTATGATTAGGGATAACATTCTATTCAGTGAGGACACCACATCAGTGGTAAAATATAATCTTACGTTTTATGATAAAACAGGCTTTATTTCATAAATACCTTTTTATCACATTGCAGATACAATGTCACAGGTAATTTTACAGATCTACAGGCACTTTAATAAAAAGAAAGTATAGATAAAAAGGAAAATTACGATCCTGACACAAAACAAGAAAATTATTCTCTTGCCAACTTATTACTAAAGAGCACAGCTTAAAAATGTTTTTATCTATGTTTTTAGGTTTTTGTCCTTTCCTGTGTAGCTATGATTATTTTTTTAACTTTGAACTTCATGTTGTGTCCTAGATGATTAACGTTAAGCTCTCCTTCCTTGTAACATGGAAAAAAAAAAACGTTTTTTGGAAGTAAAATAGAGAAAACTGATCAACTTTTAGGTCTAACTGAAGGTTTTTTTTTAGAAACAAGTTGTGGCATTGAGGTTTTGCTTACATTGTAAATACTCTGCCTCTGTATGGGCCTGTTTTTGTATATAATAATATAGTATATGACCCTTCACATTGGTTGAAACTTTAGGTTAATTCGTCTGAGTGTTTCTGCTATACATGCAAACTCTCACTGTTTGGCTGCATCAAACTTCCCTGCTGTCATGATCTGGCCTGTTTGCTCTCCCCTAATTAGTAATTCCTCTCACCTGCCCTCTTCCTTCCCAGCCTCAATTATAATTTATTCCTCTCACCTGTTTCCTCTGGTTTATATTCAGTTCAGCCTGAGCATTCAGTGCCAGATCATTTCTTGTCTTTTTGTTAGTCTGTCCAGTTTTATTTGGTTCATGTCCTGGATCCTAGCTGCCAGTGGATAGAGGGTTTTTGTGTTTGTCTCGTCTCCTGATCGTCCACTGTTCCTCCCCCACGGAGTCCTCTGGGTTTTTGGCTCATTATGGGGGGAGGTTCAGTTTTTATCAAAGTAAGCCTGGCTCCAGGGTGGAGACCAGTTTAAAGTCCAGCTTCAAGTTCCGGTTTCTACGTCCAGTCTCGGCTACCCTCTTCCACTGTGCCTGCCTGTCTGCACCTGATCCTGTCTGCTCCTGTGCATGACCACCTGGTCATGCTCCTGGTCCCAGTCTGACTCTGAACCCTCCTGGAAGCCTGTGCATGTCTGGAAGTCTCTGTTCCTGCCTGATCTGGATCCTGTCTGTTCTGGATCCCTCACCAGGATCAGCTTCCAGCATCACCTCTGGGACTGCAGCACTGGGGACACTCGTGGTCTGGACTGTTAAACCAGAGTGTCTGAGATTGGGCGGTGCCCCGCCCCCCCGCCTGCAGTGTCCGCGATCCACAGCTCCGCTTTTGTTTTGTTTTTATTTTAATAAATCTTTTGAACTTTCCTACTGACTGTCTCTCCTGAATACTGGGTCCATCTGTCCTCGGTTCATGACACCTGCAAAGAAAGTAATGGAACGTTTAGTTTATATTGTTAAATAAAAGAGAAGTGTTTAAAACAGATCTTTCTAATTTTTTTCCTTTCAATGAATAACTTTATATTAGTTCAAAGACAGAATAACTGAAGGAAGTGTTTGAGACCTAGAATAATCTCTTTTCCTTTATGCTTGATATCCTCAAAGGAATTATCACCAAACATATATAGGCTTTGGATGACTATTTACCAGTATCTAGGACCCATTTTTTGTCCTTTGTTTACCAAGTTTGTGCTATTCCTAAACTAGTGTAAGTTGTGGGCAATAGAATCTAAATTTATGTGGGAGAAGCCATTGTATGAAGCCAACAACTGCTTGTTTTGTAAATTCCTATTAATTTCAATTCAGTTTATTTATATAGCGCCAAATTCACAACACATGTCATCTCAAGGCACTTTACAGTTCAACCAGATCATACAGTCAAATTGATACAAAGTTTTCTATCTAAGGAAAACCAGTTGATTGCATTGACTCATTGACTCAAATACAATCCCTCACGCTAAGCATGCTTGCAGCGACAGTGGAGAGGAAAAACTCCCTTTTAACAGGAAGCAACCTCCAGCAGAACCAGGCTCAGTGTGAGCGGCCATCTGCCGAGGCCGACTGGGGTTCAAGGAGACAGAAGCAGAGATACAAAAAGCAGCTGTAAAAGGCGGCCCCGTCCAGGAAACACACAGCCAGGCAGACGAGCTCCAAGGCAGCTCCCATGCCAGAGGATGAAGAGAGCACATCCACCCAGCCACGGCCAGAGAAACAGGACCACACTGGAAAACAGGCCAATCTCCAACATCTACAAACAAGGGTGTTGATGGAAGCAGCACAGCTGATGTTTCTTTCCTGGATGACGTCACAGCCAAACAGGAACAGACGAGGCAAAGCTACTCTGAGGAAAAGCAGAGAGAGCAGAACGTTAGAGATTGAACTAACAGATTCTGCAGAATAGGAGAACAGAGAGAGAATGAAGCAGAAAGATGAAATGGGGGTCCCTATGTCCTCCAAAAGTCTAAGCCTATAGCAGCATAACTTTAAAGACAGCTCAGGATAACCTGAGCCACCCTAACTATAAGCTTTATCAAAAAGGAAAGTTTTAAGCCTAGTCTTAAAAGTAGACAGAGTGTCTGCCTCACGGACTAAAACTGGTAGTTGGTTCCACAGGAGAGGAGCCTGATAACTAAAAGATCTGCCTCCCATTCTACTTTTAGAAATTCTAGGAACCACTAGTAAACCTGCAGATTGAGAGCGAAGTGCTCTGTTAGGAACATAAGGAACAATCAGATCTCTGATATAAGATGGAGCTTGGCCATTTAAGGCTTTATATGTGAGAAGGAGGATTTTAAATTCAATTCTTGATTTAACAGGAAGCCAATGAAGAGAAGCCAGGATAGGAGAGATATGATCTCTCTTTTTAATTTTCATCAGAACTCTGGCTGCAGCATTTTGGATCAGCTGAAGGCTTTTAACTACAGTTTGTGGACTTCCTGATAGTAAAGAATTACAATAGTCCAGCCTTGAAGTAACAAATGCATGGACTAGTTTCTCAGCATCACCCCTGGACAGGAGATTTCTAATTTTTGCAATATTCCTCAGATGAAAGAAGGAAATTCTAGAAACCTCTTTGATCTGGGATTTAAATGACAGGTCCTGATCAAAAATAACACCAAGATTTTTTACTTTATTATCTGAAATCAGTTTAATCCCATCCAAATGAAGTGACTGGCTAATCAGCTTCTTTTTCAGAGACTCTGGTCCAAAGACTATAACTTCTGTTTTGTCTGCATTCAGAAGCAGAAAGTTAAGAGTCATCCAGGTTTTTATGTCTTCAAGACATGCCTGTAATCTATGTAATGGGTTAGCTTCATCTGGATTTATAGACAGATATAGCTGGGTATCATCAGCATAACAGTGGAAATTAATCCCATGCTGTCTAATAACTCTACCAATTGGGAGCATGTATAAAGTAAAGAGAATTGGTCCTAGCACTGATCCCTGTGGTACTCCACAGGTAACCTTTGAGCGTGTTGAAGATCTATCATTAACATAAACAAACTGAATTCGATCAGATAGATAAGATTTAAACCAGTCTAGTGCTGTTCCTTTAATTCCAACAAAATATTCAAGTCTTTCTAAAAGAATATTATGGTCAACTGTATCAAATGCAGCACTAAGATCCAACAGGACGAGCACAGATACGAGTCCATTATCTGAGGCCATGAGAATATCATTAGTGACTTTCACCAGAGCTGTTTCAGTGCTATGATGAGCTCTAAAGCCAGACTGAAACTCTTCAAAAAGTTCATTATGGTGTAAGTGGTCGCAAACTTGTTTGGCAACTACTTTCTCAAGAATTTTGGATAAGAAAGGGAGATTGGATATAGGTCTATAATTAACCAAGTCATCTGGGTCAAGAGACGGTTTCTTAAGCAGAGGTTTAATTACAGCAACCTTAAAAGCTTTAGGTACATATCCCTGTAACAGAGATAGATTAATCACATCTAAAATGGAGGAGGAGATCAAAGGGAATACCTCCTTAAATAACCTGGTTGGAACTGGATCTAACATACAAGTTGAAGGCTTAGATGAAGACAATAATTTTGCTAATTCAGAAAGTTCAACTGGATCAAAGCAGTCTAAACCCGGTTCAGATTCCATGACTACCTCAGGTACAATCGCGGATAGAGGAGTGCTTATGATCTTATTTTTAATAAGATCAATCTTATTTATAAAGAATCCCATAAAATCATTGCTGCTAAGAGCAGGTGGAATGGACGGTTCAACAGAGCTATGGCTCTGGGTGAGTTTGGCAACTGTATTAAAAAGAAATCTAGGATTATTCTTATTCTCCTCTATTAATGAGGAGAAGTATGCTGCTCTTGCTTTACAAAGGGTCCTCTTATACAGCAGTAAACCATTTTTCCAGACTAGGAAGGACTCCCGCAGGCCTGCGGAGCGATATTTTCTCTCCAGTTTCCTAGCAGATCTACTAAAATTGAACCTTCTTTTGGGGGAGGAGAACTCTGTTAAAGTAATCCTGAAGGTTATTAGAAAGTGGTCAGAGAGGACAGGGTTGTGAGGAAATACTGTTATTTCTTCACATTCTATGCCGTATGTCAGCACAAGATCCAAAGTATGAAGATGAGAATGTGTGGGACTATTCACATTTTGAACAAAGCCAATAGTGTCTAAGATAGCATTAAAGGCTGCTCTTAAGCTATCGCCTTCAATGTCAGCATGGATGTTAAAATCTCCCACTATGATGACCCTGTCAGTATTTAATACCAAATCAGAAAGGAACTCTGAAAACTCATCTAAAAATTCAGAGTAAGGACCTGGCGGACGATACAAAGTTACAAAAAGAAGAGGTTTTCTTGCCTTGAAATTTGGATGAGGGAAATTAAGGGTTAAATGTTCAAAAGAGTTGTAGGTATTAACTGTTTTGGGAGTAATCAGTAAGTCAGACTGGAAGATTGTTGCTACTCCTCCTCCTCGCCCAGAACTTCTGGGTATGTGAAAATTTAAATAGCTTGAAGGAGTTGCCTCGTTTATGCTCACATAATCCTCTTGCTGCAACCAGGTTTCTGTAAGGCAAAACAAGTCAATGTGATTATCACAAATCAAGTCATTAACTAGCAGACTTTTAGAGGAAAGAGATCTTATGTTAAACAGACCGCATTTAATTGTTTTAACTTTTTCCCCAATTGGAGTTATTTTGATTTTAATTAGATTATCATGATTTACTCCTTTGGGAATCTTTGCTAATTTATTAGATTTTGGTCGTGGGCAAGACACTGTCTGGATGGAGTAAAGAGTGGGTAACAGTAGCAGTAACACTCTATTACAAGAGCATTATTTACCAATGATTGGTTCCCCAGGGACAGACATAAAACACCACCTTACTGCTATGTCTATGCATTAGTTAAGTCTATTAATTCCTTGTTATTAACTTTTGGAAAGTGGACATTGTCTTTATACTATGCCCGTCTTTTGACTAAATAAAAAAAAAAAAAAGTATAAAATGCTTTGATTCTGACATTTCAGTTGTCCGACAGGGTTAAGAGGGTCTGTCTGAATGATCTTCTTCTCCTCCACACTCTGTGGGGCCAGTCAGGGGGAGGGAAAGAGGAGATGTATGTCCTTCTATAAAACAAGCTGCTCTATGTTTCATGTTAGTGGAAAATTTGATGTATAAGGATGTAGGGGAAAAAAAGGACCTTTTAAAAAGCTATGCTTGTAAGCGGGATGGACAGTGGGTAGCACTGCTGCCTTGCAGCAAGAGGGTTCTGGGTTCAATTTTCCGACCTGGGGTCTTTCTGCATGGAGTTTGCATGTTCTCCCATGTTCTCCCATGTTCTCAAGTTAACCCAACATGACTGTTGGGTTAACTTGCTTCTCTAAAAATTCTCCAAAGGTGTGTGTGTTTGCATGAATGGTTGTTTCTATCTGTGATGCCCTGTGATGGACTGGCGACCTGTCCAGGGTGTACCCCGCCTCTCGCCCATTGACAGCTAGAGATAGGCACCAGCATCCCTAGCAATCCCAGCAGGGACAAACGTGACAGAAAATGGATTGATGGATGCTTGTAAGCCAATGACAGTATTATAACTAAAGTGTTTGTTGGGATCCTGAGGCATGCCCACCAGAGGGCGCCGAGGATCCTCTTCTGTTATATGTTTTCTGTCAGGAACTGGGGTTACTGTTGGGATCTGGAGAGCTACCATCTGTCTCCAGCAGAGAGCGCTGTGGGTCTCCTGGGCTGGAGCCCTCCAGCACACCTAATGCTCATCAGCCCATCAGGAGACCTTCCTACATAAGCAGCAGCCACCCCTTCCTTCAACGCCGCAGTGTTGATCAAGTTTGGTTAGCGAAACCTGAGCCTCTGTTAATAGAATCCTAGTAGACTCTAGAGAGAAACTAGATTCTAACCTGCCTCTGTCTTCTCTGCCTCATAGGAAACCTGATCGAAGTCTGAAGCTCTGGATGAGCTTAGTCTGGAAACCTGCCTGCCTGCCCAAGGAAGCCAAATCAGAAGACATCAGTCTGGATTCCTCCAACAGCTCTCAAGGAAGAGCTAGGAAACCAAGTCAAAATCTGAAACTCATGAGTCAGAAGCTAGATGCTGCTGCCGCTGAGCTCCCTGCTGAATCTACAGTCTCTGGACCCCCAACAGCTCTCAAGGAAGAGCTAAGAAAACTAAACCCAAGTCTGAGACTCTCTAGCCAGAAGCTAGACGCTGCTGCTGCTGAGTTCTCTGCTACTTCCACATTCTCTGGACCCAACCGGTTCCCCATCTCAAGGATCTGTCAGAACCACTTCAAGGTACATTCAGAAATTACTCACTCGTCAAACCATCTAACTGCCCGGCTAATCAAACTCTCCATTTCTCCAGATATCAGTGATCCCAGTCCCGGACCTGTACCAGAACCAGTCCATTTTTCTCTGCATGTGGGTTTAGTCCCTTAAGCCAATCATGACAGTGTTGTATAAATGTTGTTAATGATGTGACTATAACATATTATCAACAAAAATATTAATGCCACATATACTACATATTCAAAGGGGTTTTTGGCTTTTGAAAATAACTGAAATGTCTGACACTGCTGACAGCTGTTTACGTTTTCGAAATTTGACAGAGATATCCAGATTGCAATATTGAAAAGTTTAATGTGAGGAACTCCCCCCGGGCTTTCTCCCGGTGGGATGTGCTTGGAACACCTCACCAGGGAGATGTCCAGGAGGCATCCTAATCAGATGCCCGAGCCACCCCAACTGGTTCCTCTCGATGTGGAGAAGCAGTGGCTCTACTCTGAGTCCTCCCCAGATGACTGAGCTCCTCACCCTATCTCTAAGGGAGAGTACTGTAGTTCGCTCCATGATTAAGCCAATAGAACCATAGACGGAATCCTAAGGCCACCCAGACAGATCCCCTCAACACCTTGGCTGTGTCTAAAAATTCTGTTCATAAAACTTATGAACAGAATCGGTGACAAAGGGCAACCTTGGCGGACTCCAACTCCCACCGGAAATGAGTCCAACTTACTGCCGTCAATGCAGACCATGCTCTGACACCGGTCATACAGAGACATAACACCCCTTATTAAAGGTCCCAGTACTCCATATTCCCCGAGTACCCCCCACAGGACCCCCTGAGGGAACACTAGGTCCATTTATCTTACTCATCATAAGAGGTCTTTAGGCTGCTCTTTGTCTGGTCCTTCACCTAGGACCTGTCTGCCTTGGGTGATCCTACTAGGGGTTATAAAGCCCCCAGACAGCATAGCTCCAAAAGTTATTGGGACACCCAAACCCCTCCACAACAATAGGGTGGCAGCCCAGGGATGGCAATTCATATATTGTTTGGACAATATATGAATTCAAAAAAGACGACCAGCTTATCTTCCCACTGTCTTCTTAAACACTGAAATCACTGTCAGGAAAATAGGCCCAGAATGCTTTTACCAGTCTGTGGGAAAATGAATTGGGTCATAATTTTGACATCTTTTCCAAACTAGGAGACACAAGGCCACAGTTTTCAGCCATCACAGTTAGCCTTTGTCCATTCAGTCAAGCATTCCCATTATGCCCACATGTTTTAGATGCCTTCTTCTTCCATGTTTCTTCAATTCTGTACTTGTTTACTTTCTAAGTCACTCTCTCTGCCCTCTGTTTGCAGCTTTGCTTCCCACTGCTCGTAGGAGAGAAACAAAGACAGGCACCGTTTATGAGGCCTAAATTACTGTTTAGTGATGGGTTCTTCAACATTTTACTTTTATTTGTTCATAACATGTAGACAATTGTCTCTTGTTCAAACATGTTCAGTTTAATTAAATTGATTTCACATAACAAACTTGTCAACAAAGTAGAAAGAGTAAGTTGAATAAAATTTTTTGACTCTAAACGCATACATCACATTCTTTGGGGGCATACCTCTGACGAAGATGCAATCCTGCTGTCATAACATCTCTGGTACCGTATGTCAGACACAAAAATTGTGTGTTTAACAACAATAACTTCAAGACGAATATTTGTTTTATATTGATTGATTTTGTAAACAAATTCACATTATTGTGAGGGTCACTTCAATTTACAATTTACAAAGAAAATTCCAACTGTGTGTAGATTTGACTATACAGGTCAGAAAATCTTGATCTATGGAACAGCCAAACCCATACTTCAAAAACCCCAGAGTAATAGAAATACAGGAACACAGGAAAGCTTTACAAATCTACATGGAATCGAAAACTCTGTGCCGAGTAAATGTGCAGTTTTTCCTCTTTCTAATAGAAGAACAGTTGAAACACAAAGCATATCAAATGAGGGGTAGTCATTAATTATTGTCAAGTTTTTTTTTGTTTTTGTTTTTTTTGCTCAATTGACCTTCGGGTTTCACCCAATGGACAGCCTTTAGATCCCTTAATTTATTTTTTTTTAAGGGCATTTTGCTTTAAGGATTTAAACTTAGGGCAGTTTGATTTGAATCAATTATATTTTAGCATCTGTGGATGCTTGTAATTTTAGTCCTTGATTAATGAATTAATTACACAAGGATGCTGATTTATAATGTATTATTTTGATTTTTAATTCACATCTGTACACAGATAAGAATCCTTAAAAACACTTTGACTTTAGCTTTTATCAACTTTGGACTTAAATGCTGTTAAGTGCTGATTTATTTTAATCATCTAGCTATTCTTTGTTGTGCATTTAATTTTTGCTTCACCAGGTTTAATTGTTTTAGAACTAACATGCTACACTGACTCTTCCAGTATATACAAAATAATTTGAACCTAAATTTTTTCACGACTACTGAATATTCTTTTACATTTTAAATGCAGTTATATAAAGCTTCATTGAAAGAACAAATGATAACCTAGAAAGCATGGAACTGATACTTTCTTCGAATTTTGCCTCTAGAGGAAATACTTAATGCTGTGTGTACTGGGTGGCAGACAAAAGTACAACTTACCTAAGCATTGTGTTTGTTTCAAAACCACAAAAAATGTGTTATCGCATCTGTGTTGGCCTCATTGCCATCAGACTTGTAGTCGACTACTACAAGATGGTTATCTCAGTCGGACATCCCTGTTCAACATTTCAGCGCTAGTTTAACCTCATCATTGGACCAATCAGTAATACAATAATAGGGTTGAAAAAACGAACAAAAAACAGCAGCTTTTCTACCTTCTGAGGACAAATCCTTTACCCTTTGCTTCCTGTCTCAAAGATTACGAAGGATGCTATCTTGAGAAGAAAGAGAATTCTCTAAGCTTATTGTTATCTTCTTTTTGTTTCAAGAGAAAGAATGAGACTATAGAGTTAAAAAGAACAGTTGAACTATAAAGACTAAAATAAATGACAGCAGGACTAACATGAGTATTGGTTTTGATAGATCAGTTTTGTGAATTGTTCTAATGTGTGCTCAACTATCTGGCAGCTTTTGGTTATTTACATGAATTAAAACAGACTTGTAAAAAAATGTATTAGATGATACAATGTATGATTTTAAAGATGATATCCTAGAGTTCATGTTGTGAGTATACCACACAAGGCTGCCCTATTAAATCTCATCAAACAACCAATATCATATCTCTCTGTTTGGCACTTCATAGAGATGCATGCTGCCTTATTTATCTAGCCTGGATGAGATGTAAAATCTTCATACTAAGTTTAAATCAGTGTAAAAAGATATGGTCCTGGAGAGACATGCCTGCCACAACACATTGATCACATGTGGAGAGAAAGAAAAAAAGGAGGTTAGGAACGAAATAACAGAGAAAATATAACCAAGCAGAGGGAGGTATTTGGAGATTCTATGGCCTGGAAGAATATACCTCCTAATGTTTAACTCCACTTAACTTGACAGTTGCCCAAATTATGAGGACAAATGTTATGTCTTCTTTGATCATGCACAGTTTTATCTATGCACTCAAAGCAGGGCCAAACTATTTAAAACAATGTTTGCTTAGAAAAGCAGACACATGGCCAATGCCAGCTTTGAGGTATATGTCCCAGAATAAGGCTGCATTTATTTAGATTCATACACCTAGTCCTTAAGATTGCAGCAAATTTATAAACATCGCTTTGTTCAGGTAGATAAAATTAGACTGAAATGTATTACCCTGTTTTGCATTTAGGGTAATTATTGACATTATAAAATACGACGCATAAAAAGTAGTGCTATTTTATTTTATTTTTTCAAGAATCTTTCTTTAGACAGTGAAGACAAATAAAATATTTTTAATATTTTCTGACCCACAGTGTGGTACTCTTGAGCAGGGGTCACCAACCTTTTCAAGGCTGAGGGCTACTTAGGGCTACTTGATGAATACAGAGTCATTTGAAGGCCTACCATTACTGAATTATGTATGGAAGAGTCTGTGTTCACCTAAACTGCACGCATAAAAAAACATATTCTTAATGCTCTCCAATTTTCTTTTAGATATTGTCAAGCTGCCATTTTTCTGTTCACATAAGCATTTTCCCTATCTAAACATCTAAACGTCATATTACCAGCTAAGGAAGATATCAACGTGTTTACACGGCCTCAAATATTTTAACTTCCACAAAATCTCTATTAATCCAAGTGTGATTAAAAAGAAGAACACCAGAATAAAATAAGACTTCAACCTTAGCCCACTGGTGAGTTGTGCTGTTGATCAGAAGATGTTGAGGGCCCCCCACATGACCCTTGAGGGCCCCTTGGTGCCAGCGGGCACCCAGTTGGTGATCCTTGGTTTAGGTGACCCCTGCTTTTGAGACAGAATTTACTGTTGCAAACATAATTGTAAAAGTCTGTTCTGACTCTTGAAGGAGGCAATCACATTTTCCTGCTGCTCCTGCAACTCTCTGCTCTGTCCTTGCTTTACTGTATCTTGTCTTTTCTGAGGCTTGTCTTCATGAAATTCAAACAATGCATCTGGTCATCCAGTCTCTCAATGCAATTGATCAAATATGCTCAACTGGAAGACAGGGAACCAGCCTGTCCTGCCGGGACATACTCCATGGGATACACCATGGACTCATGGCAGGCTTGGAGGATGGTGTGTTTTACGATGCTGTCAGTGGAGTATGTTAAAGATGTATGGATGTTTGGATTTATGATACTCAGATTTCTTCTGTTTAGATTTGGAGGATACCTGATGTATCTACAATTACAAAGGATGTCAGTGGCAATTTAAGCATTGATTACGCTGCTGGGTGCGGTTGACACGCCCACAAAGGCTGTGAACGAGCAGGACCGTGAGCTGAGCCCTATGCTGGGTGCGATTGAACGCAAGCTCGCTGCGGTGGTTGAAGCACAACCGAAAATTGTTGCCACAAGCTCATCCAGGAGGAGCATGTCTTGCAAGTCTGGATGCAATCAACTGGTTTTCCAAACCAATCTGACGGTATTGTCTCTGTAAAGTGCCTTGAGATGACATATGTTGTGAATTGGTGCAATATATATAAATTGAATTGAAACCCGAATTTTGGCCAAGTTCTGTATGGTACTATAAATAATGCCCTTGCTATTGCCTCCTGAATAAAATGAACTAACCTTCCCTGTCTTGGCAGAAGTCCCTCATTAGAACATGCCTGAGCATGTAGAGGACTGGAAAAAAAACATCTGCACAGAGGCAATATTACACAAGCGTAACATACTACTCAACAAGTAAACAATAATGAATGGGCAATGTTTCTTTGCCTTCACCATCAAAATTCAACAGCTGTGCTATTCTTGTAACATATTAGTTACTATAACCCGTAGTGCAATTAAACTATAGATCCCTTAAAGAGGTACTGTAAGCCCTTAAAAAGGATTTTAAGTTTGTATCACTATATCTTTTCTGCTCAAAATTCTTACTAAAATAATATATCTACATGTAAAACTAAAAGCCAATTTGTCTATTTTATTTGCCTCCTTTTTTATAAAATTTATTTTAAAATAAAAGTCAATGGTTATATTAGTTTATAAAAAGAATGTGCTATAAGCAGGCATGTGCACAGATATCCCTGGTGGTGCCCTGGATTAGAAAAGTGTCCTCTCTCCTAGAGCCAATTACATTCTTTTTTTTTTTTCAATAACCAAAGATAAACGTGACCCTCGTTGTATCTAGTTACAAAAAAGATTGAAATCATCTTGTATTAGAGATGAGAGGCTTGCTTGCATCTAGGTGAGAACAATGCTAGCAGAGATGGGACAAAGTCATTATTTAATAAGTTTTAAGTCTTTAAAGATAATTCTCAAGTTAAGTTATCAGTCAAGACTGGTAACTTAATTAAGGTCTTTACTTAAGGTGTTAACAAGTTCTTTAGCTGTGTCACCAAGTCAAGAAAAATAAGTCCCAAATCAAGTCCAATTCTTATGGTTAAAATCTTAAGTGATTTACACTACAAGCTGACATGAGGTAACAAACAATTCTATTTCATTTTAGGATTATCAATTTATAGGGTATTTCTTTTATATTATTGTGAGAATCAATTTTTTTTCAAGTAAAAGAGATTAAAGTCCAAGTCACTTGTAGAAAAAAGTAAAAAAATAATTTGTAATACAGTATAATATAACCATATAATATAGTCTAATGACATCAAATCTATGACTCAAGTCAGATAAGAATAAAATCATCTAGGAAACAAGGAAAAAAATATTTTTGTTTAATCCATTACTTCTTTGAATTATTTGGTTTCAAACATGATTAACTTTAGACTTTGCTTGTTCGTTTTTATTTAGACAGTTCCAGCATTTACAAATGTGCTACATATTTAAATTTTAAACACTTCTTGAAACCACTGGGGTTAACACATGGTAAAGTGACTGTTACATTCTCTGTTACTTAAGACTCAACGTGTCGTCTCACTGACCAAGACCAAGGGCCACAGAATGCCACAAAGAGATTCAGTTAGAGGTGCAGAGTCCAGTGGCTGGCTGAGACGAAACTGAGAAATATGGGAGGTGTTTTAATACAACTATATCTTTCTCATCCTACTCTTTACTGAAAAAAGTTGCTGGGTTAGTTTATGCCTGCAGGGTTAAGGAACATGGATGGAATTACTACCCTGACAGTGCCACTTGACACACTCATCTTCTGCTACAGGTGTTTTGTCTGATCTGGATGTCTGAGGAAGACAGTTTTTCACTTTGTTCTCTCCCCCCATTATTTGGACTCCTTCCAGGAAAGCTGTACGCTTGCAATGCCAGTAAAACATCTTGTAAAGAAGTCCCACCCCCCTCCTTTGACCCGGTACATGAGCTGATGTTATGGTTCAGTGGCTTACAAAACTTTCCCAAAAACACTATCAGGTGTAAGCAAGCAAAAAACAAAACAAAACAAAACATATAATGGTAAATGACACAACCTGATTTCACTGAAGAGAAACACTATATGTTGTAATAATAACTAATTTGGTGTTTTTACTTTTTGAAATGCTGAGCAAGCTCCTCAACAAAACCCTTATACCAATGCAGTCTTTTTCTTATTTTGGAAATAAAAGGGCATTACAAGCACTATCAGACTTATGCAAAGCACAAGTTAAAAGCTTGAGTGCTGTTTAAAGGATCGGAAACCTTTCCCAAAGACTGCTACTTCATGATTATTCTAAAGCTGAAGAGAAGAGGAAAGTTTGAGATATACTGATAGAGTTTCTCTAAGTGAAAGCCTAGAATGGGGATCCCCAACATCACAGGATGTTATGTATGAATATGCGGCAGAACATCCTGTCTTCCTCTCACTGCTTCAGCATGTCAGATTAAAGAAAAGGCACACCTAGAGATGCTGAGGTAGTGTTCCCAAACCATGTATGCTTTCAGTAGTTTCCTGTGGTGTTTCGGTTTTATTTTCTTTGCTTCTGGGGTTTCACAGGTCCTTTCTAGGCTTTTGTACTGTAATCCTCCACTCATGTACTTCAGCTTACTCTTTTTTGTTTTCTCAGGATGGTGTTTTCATATTTGCAGTGCTTGTGTGAGACTCAGTAATATAGAATTTCATAAGAAGGACATATCACTGGACAGAGAGAAAAGGGCTAACACCTCTCTCAAACTCATCCACACACTAATTGATGTCTGTAATTTGATGGTTACTGTAACAGAGTTAGAAAGCAATTAGTGTCAGAGTCCATCGGCACAAACAGCACATTGAGGCTACCTGTGGGTTACTTTTTAATTTGGTGAAGTGCTTAGTGCTTAGCAAAGGAGTCTGCTTTTGATATACTCAGTAGATGGTAAATCCTTTTAGTGCTAGCTCCACAAACTATCCCGCAACCAATATCCATCTAATCCACTGGTTAGATAACACACCACTAGCACAATAAATTATTAGGGTGTCACCTGGCTCCGGATCAAAATCCACACTTATTTGCAATAAGAGCAAGAACAATTAGAAATGAAAAAGAGGGGAGGAAATAGATGGAAACAGAAGCAAGGCAATCATGGGGATGGGTTTAATTAGGGCAGCTGATTTGTGTTGTTCCTTGATAGACTAATTGTCTTTTCCCCTGAGGAAGCTGTTCCCTAAATTACACTTCATAAAATAAATCCTTGTTGGTGGGGTATAACATTTTACCAGCTACAAAAAAAAGAGCAGAAGGAATGTTTATTTAAAACAGCAAATTCTCAAAAGAAAAGAAAAGGATTATCTGCTATGTCTTGTGTCTTATAATTAGTACTGAGACTGCTGATCTGGTCAGACAATGTGCCTTCCTTTTTCCCTGAGGAGTCTGTTTAACATGTAGATTGCAAAGAAAATGGTTGACCCATAACGACCTTTAAACACAAATTAAATCATGTTTGATTTCTATTCATAGATTCCTTGGTCAGTTTATCCAAGTTTCGGAGTTCACCCCCTTTAAAAGTAACATGTCTTTTGAGGAAAGCCACTCCTAATATAGAATCACCAAAAGATTTAGGGTAGTATTCATTGCGTTAAGGTATTAGGTTAAAACCTTTTTAACATAGCTTATAATTTGGGGCATTTAAAATATTCTCTGAATTATTGTACGTACATATCCAAATGATTTTTTGTATCGGGTGGTATCTAGGTAGAGTATTACAGTGGGGCAAAAAAGTATTTAGTCAGCCACCGATAGTGCAAGTTCTCCCACTCAAAAAGACGAGAGAGGCCGGTAATTTTCATCATAGATATACCTCAACTATGAGAGACAAAATGAGAAAAAAAAATCCAGAAAATCACATTGTCTGATTTTTAAAGAATTTATTTGCAAAATATGGTGGAAAAAACAAGCAAGATTTCTGGCTCTCACAGACCTGTAACTTCTTCTGTAAGAGGCTCCTCTGTCCTCCACTCGTTACCTTCATTAATGGCACCTGTTTGAACCCGTTATCAGTATAAAAGACACCTGTCCACAACCTCAAACAGTCACACTCTAAACTTCACCATGGCCAAAACTAGAGAGCTGTCAAAGGACACCCGAAACAAAATTATAGACCTGCACCAGGCTGGGAAGTCTGAATCTGCAATAGGTAAACAGCTTGGTGTGAAGAAATCAACTGTGGGATCAATTATTAGAAAATGGAAAACAAACAAGACCACTGATAATCTTCCTCGATCTGGGGCTCCACGCAAGATCTCACCCCGTGGGGTCAAAATGATCACAAGAACGGTGAGTAAAAATCCCAGAACCACACGGGGGACCTAGTGAATGACCTGCAGAGAGCTGGGACCAAAGTAACAAAGGCTACCATCAGTAACACACTACGCCGCCAGGGACTCAAATCCTGCAGTGCCAGACGTGTCCCCCTGCTTAAGCCAGTACATGTCAAGGCCCGTTTCAAGTTTGCTAGAGAGCATTTGGATGATCCAGACGATGACTGGGAGAATATCATATGGTCAGATGAAACCAAAATAGAACTTTTTGGTAAAAACTGCACTCGTCGTGTTTGGAGGAGAGAGAATGCTGAGTTGCATCCAAAGAACACCATACCTACAGTGAAGCATGGGGGTGGAAACATCATGCTTTGGGGCTGTTTTTCTGCTAAGGCACCAGGACGACTGATCCGTGTGAAGGAAAGAATGAATGGGGCCATGTATCGTCAAATTTTGACTGAAAACCTCCTTCCATCAGCAAGGGCATTGAAGATGAAACGTGGCTGGGTCTTTCAGCATGACAATGATCCCAAACACACCACCCGGGTAACGAAGGAGTGGCTTCGTAAGAAGCATTTCAAGGTCCTGGAGTGGCCTAGCCAGTCTCCAGATCTCAACCCCATAGAAAATCTTTGGAGGGAGTTGAAAGTCCGTGTTGCCCAGCGACAGCCCCAGAGCATCACTGCTCTAGAGGAGATCTGCATGGAGGAATGGGCCAAAATACCAGCAACAGTGTGTGAAAACCTTGTGAAGACTTACAGAAAACGTTTGATCTCTGTCATTGCCAACAAAGGGTATATAACAAAGTATTGAGATGAACTTTTGTTATTGACCAAATACTTATTTTCCACCATATTTTGCAAATAAAATCTTTAAAAATCAGACAATGTGATTTTCTGGATTTTTTTTTCTCATTTTGTCTCTCATAGTTGAAGTATATCTATGATGAAAATTACCGGCCTCTCTTATCTTTTTAAGTGGGAGAACTTGCACTATTGGTGGCTGACTAAATACTTTTTTGCCCCACTGTATGTAGAGTATTATTATCTAAATGAATGGTTTAATTTGAAATGTTTTCAGTCAACATGTAAGCATAGAATTTGTAATTATAAGAACAGATGGACCCAGAATTCAAACCAGACAACCAGTGTGAAAGCTTAACAAAGTATATGGAAATGAAACTGCTGCAGGTAGTGTCCGCAACTAGGGAAGGAACCTGTAGAAACTTTGCGATGTACATCAATCACAAGGGTAATGGTTACTAACCTTCTCTTAGTCATAAGTATGGGTAGAACCCCAAGGTTAGGTTCAAGCTGGGTGACAGCTGACGGTGATTTTGCTATCACTGGTCAGGAAGTCCCAGAGAATAACTCCAGAATCCATTGATGGGGTTGAAGTCCATGGTCAATGCCAGGTGATCAGAAGTCCAATGAAGCACCAGAGGGAAATCCAGGTCCGAGATCGAGAAACAGTTCCAAGTTAGGCAACAGGCAGGCAGAAAAACAGATCAGGGTCAGGTAGAACGGACAGGCAGTCAAGTCAGACAGGGATCAGGCAAGTTCAGAAACAGGTTGGAAGTCAGGAATCAAAATACTGGAATAGATCTCACCAATGGTTCACAATCATGTAGTACTGATGTTTATTCTGAAGTCTGCTTAAATATTTATAGGTGCAGGTGGATCAGATCAGTAGTAATGTGAATGGGCAGAGCTAAGCAGGTGAGTCTTGTGAGGAATCAGACCAGCATCCATCCTGAGATCATGACAGAATTAAAGTAGGATAAAAAGGTTTCCTAGAAATAACCCAAACCAAAGCTAGAACGTTTAAATCACATCTAGCCATTTGCGATCAGATGGATTCTTTTTGTGACACTGGATATCTAAAGTCATGATTCAAACAGAAAGCATCCAGATGAGTACTCACTTTTTTCAGATTTCTTTTAATTTTATGCAACCACATTTCCATGTGTGAATCAGTTCATACCATACTATCAGGTACAAGTGAATAGCAGGGTCCAAGGTACGTCCAGTGTCAGTTTTTCAAACTACACTTCCAACACAGAGAGACTTAATAAGTATGAACATATTCACTCAGAAATCAATAACCCAGAGGGCGAAGCCAAAGCCGATGACATGCTTTGTAATAAGAATCAGGAGGTCAGATATCTGGTGAGGTGTTGAGGGGGAATCCAGGATGGAGTCGGGTCACAGTTCCAGGTACAGTACACAAGCAGGCAGATATCTGGCAGGAATCAGAAGACATATCAGGCAAACAGATCAGACGGAAACATACAGATTCAGAGGTAAAATAGCTGAACAGGTCAGGATCAGGTACAGTATCAGAACAAAGGGAATGCTGGCGTAAGTTCACCAAAGGCTCAAAATAATCTGGCACTGATAACTGGTCTGAAGGCTTGTTAAACAGAGACTAATTTGGGTGGATCAGATAAGCAGATAATGATAACTGGACAGAGCTAAGCAGGTGTGTGAAATGAGTAATCAGACCAGACACCAGTGCCAAGATCATGACACCTAACACAGCACTCTTTTGTCTGCCTGCATTTAAAAATAGCATGATAAAGCTTATAGTTAGAATGACTTGGGTTAACTTGAGCTTCCTCTATGCTACAAATATTTTTAAATAAAAAAAAAAAAAACTACATTGATTATGTATAACCATCATATACAAATACACCACCTCTTTAGAATGATAGAGTCCTACTTTCTAACATTTGCAATAAATAGTAATTCTTGCAGATTGTTTTTGCATTAGAATTCACTTAATAAATGGTATGGTGAACAGTGTTATTCTGTTGTCATGTATCAATTTATTGGAATGAGTTTCAAGTAAGAAAATGTACATTTGTTAAGAAATTTGAGACTTAGAGATGTGTGTACTGCTTCAGATGAAGCAGCTATCCATTGTTTTTTTTCTAGTGCATACCTAAAGTCACATAGTCAACTAATCAATTTCTTTGAGGATGACTGAACTTTGGTTGTTTGCTATTGAATTTCAATTATCAGCATATATGATTATTAATGGATATGAACAATGCAGGAGACATAACTTCAATTTGTGCATACATGTCTAACCCACATCTATGTTCCTGTCAGCAAATAAAGGTGGATTTGTGTATGAAGATGAGCACAGAATAAGTCATGCAGGCTTGGGATTGTTGCTGTAACACAGTAAGTTAGGTTAAAAAAAAGCAAAACAACACCTACACATACAAAGACCAACTTCTGGCCACCACTTCACCTAACAAAAGAGGGCAAAAGCATGACCAATGACACATTATAGCTTGGACATGTATGAATGTTATTATGTAACCAACTGACATGAGATATGCCAGTATGAATCTGGTCTACAAATAGTAACAAAATTATGCTGTTTTTGAATAACTTTTAGAAAAAAAGATTGGAAGCTAATTACTTTTCCTTTTTACCTGGGCGATAACATGAGATACATGTTATTAAAAATATTAACTGTCTTTTGGTTTCTATGCAAAAAAAATAAATAAAAACACTAAAAGCAGGATTTGATCCACTCTACACTTCATTATAGTTACAGGGATATCAAATATTAGGTACTTGTCTTTATAGAATGTATTCTACTGCTGCTCTGATGCTAAGGGTTTTTCTGTAAGTGTGCAGACATGTGAGTCTATTTGGCAAAGCAACAATATTTCCAGTCCAGACTAATGCCTTTACCAGTTAAATGCAGAACTGAATGGAGTGCAGCAGGAAACACATAGCTGTCATCAAGACAAACTCCTGTGGCCAGAGGTCTAGATGACTAAAAAATATGCTTAAATCATGCATCGACTGAGCTTTCATGAGTCCCGAAAAGCCTGCCAAGTCACAGTCATAAAATTAGTTATATTGTAGTATTCTAATCTTTTGGTAAGGTGAGAACATAAAAAAAAAAAAAAAAAAAAAAAAACTCTGCGGCAACATATTTTGAGCACCAGTCAGTCTTAACTTCAGTGAGCTGCATTCACAGATTGAGAACAAATGTTCTTTTGAGGGTGCATTGCACAAGAATGGGCTTGTGCACAACCCAGCAGTCAGCTCACTTTGCTGGAAATACTTTTAAAAAGCAGCCACCAGCAAACACACACACAAGACAAACATTATTTGTTCATCTGATTTGTGACACAACTCACCACACAGATTGGGATCTGTGTTTGCTTTATTGTATCTTTCACTTTGTTTGCAACTGAGCACTTGCCAAATCATTTTACACATTGATCAGAATTGATCAAAGAAGCTGAAGCATGACCTACTTAAATGGGAGCTAATCAGCTCTAATATTTCAACACTGTCACTTTTAACTCATTTTAAGAAGCTAGGGTTGTTATAAAAGCAATTTTATGTGCAATGCCTATTTTTACAATAAATCAACCCATGTCAAACTGCTGTTTTTTAAAAACCACTGTTAAAGCAGCCAAATTGTGGAACGTAAACATATACTGTTAGTAAAGAAAAAACAAAGTCTGTTTAGAATAATATTTACAATCACATATCGGGATGATTCAATTCAAAATTGAGAATTTTCATGTAAACATCTGTACAGATTATCAACACATAAGTTTGTGCTGCATAATAATGATTGTGTTTGCAACGAGCAGGCAGTTCAGCAACTTTTTTAATTTTCTGAGTGCTTTAAAAAAATTTAAAATAAATAGGGAATACAAGGTAAGAATAAATAGATGAGTATGTGAAAAGAAGTATCATTATATTTACTTGGGAAAAGCGAGAAGACATTGCTTCATGGATTTATATTTTCTTCCACATATCGTTAAATACAAATGTTTGTATAAACTATATAAAAAGACAAAGTCATTTTGTCCAAGTCAGTTTTATTTGCTGAATGAGCAGAAAGTTTCAAGCTGCTTCCTTGCAGTATTGTCTTGATATTGAGTAGAACTTCATTTTAAACTGTACAACTTGGGAAAATCTTTAGGGTCTCTCTAAATAAATTTTGGTGGATTTTCCACCCTTTTGTACTGATAGAACTGATCTGACCAAGTCATGTTTGCATACACTTTTAGAAGTGTTTTCTCATGGAACTGAGATAGGGGTTTTATGAACACCATAATAAATAATTTAATTTACTCTTCCTTAAGCCACTTTATTTTTAACTTAGTATGATTTAAATAATTCCATTACCTGTTTTTAAATTTCCTGGCCAGCCACACTGATTTGCAATGGGTGTAAGTCAATCTGGAAAGGAAACCACAGGGTTTAAAAGTTCACAGCTCACAATGTATAATCTACACATGGAAGGTAAGTCGGCCCATAGACGCCCGTAGCTCTGCTTTAACAACAGGATTCGCCCATGATCTTCTGACACCGATTGAATATGAAACATGTCTGATTTTCATCCCACTTTACAATTCCTGATCGGCACTTGGTCATGAGAGGCTAATTCCCCCTGGCTATCCCCTGTATACTACACAACGCAGGATGCAAGATGGTACTGAAACTAGGGCAATCCAAAAAATTCTTGCACAACTGGAGAATCGGCCTGACAAAGGCAAAAACTTATACAGTGTATGCCCGCCTTTAGGCTTAGACTCACCGTTCTAAAACAGATTAGAAAAAACACATTGCCCATAAGGCAGCAATGCTAGTCTGTAGCCGTAACATTCAAGATTGCAAATGCACTGATGTGGTCTGATTGGTTCTAACTCACACTGTTAGTCCTGCCTTTGAAATCAGGCTCTTCCAGCTCCTTTCCAGACTAATGTGCCATGTAGGTCAGTCTGGCTGGCCAGGCTAGTTTTCCCAAGCTTTATTTTGCTGACTAGTGACGAGGTGTAGTTTCATTATTTCTAGAAAAAAGTTCCCTCCATTTGTAGCAATATATTTTCCGAGGTACCCATACCTTTTACATCAAAATACGTGAGAGTATTTATTACAAAAGAAATTCTTCAGGACGTGCAACTTTGTTGATTGTTGCAATAATGTGGGAATATTCAATGACTGTGGACGTTCTAATGAACGATTTACAAATAATAACATGATTGCAGTGGGAGCAGAGGAGAATGGAGACAGAGGAATGAGAGTTACCCTTGTGTGTGAACACTGTTGCCATTGTTTTTGAGAGTAGGTGTTTAAGTCTGGATTGGACAGCCCAGTGCTGTAATTGTTGATTGGAATGTCAGGCAAGTTAGAGGATGTATTTCAGACTACTGGGAGTCATTGTCCATGAGCGCTTCAGCATCAGGACGCTAAGTTCATAAATTCCAATTTAGTTTATCAACTTTTCTTGGCCAATTTAGTTCCTATGCAAGCATGGGAAGCGCATTCAGAAACAGATAGACGCTTAACCAGTAATCTGACGGCTGTGGATGTACAAAAGCCACGTGAAAGCTGTCTGAACAATAAGCTAAGTCTGAGCTTCATGCATACCATATGTATATTTTAAAGTGAAAGTTGGATGATTGAGATTTTATTTGTGATTATTGTTTTACTAAACATTCCATCCATGAAATAGGATGGAAACAATCCATCCTCGTTTCATCTTCATATTATTATCTAAAACATCTTTTTAATTTCTCTTTTTTTATGTGTCTTTAATTATAAGGAGTCTGGCTTAAGCTAAAAAAACTGCCCCAAACCATGACACTTTCACCTTCAAAAGCTGGATGGAAACTCTTTGTTTTGGGTTTGCACAAGCTTCAACAGTGGGGCCAGTATTAGTCTTTATTTGTAAACACATATCGAGAGGAAAAACCTTTTAGTCTCAGCAAATATGGCTTCATCTTTACTCGTATTAATGGCTCCTTACTAACCCCTCCTTTAGAAATATTATTTTTAGAAAGCAAAATCTGACCCTGAGGATAACTCAAGGGGCATTTTGTGTTTGCACAATTGTCTGTGTCACCAACAAAATTTTATTTGTCATTTCACATCCAACTTATATTTTAATTTGTTATCAAACCAACTTTTTTTTTCTGTGTTTTCTGTGTCCTTACAATAGGTCTAACAACCAGACGCTACACAGGCTCCTCGGTTCTTACCGAGTCTTTCCCATTTTATTAGGAATTACTCTGCACTTCAGGGAAATGTTGAATTACATTCCACTGGTAATTAAATGCTCCCTATATCATTTCATTGAAATCATCTTAATTTGGACCTCATTTTTGGTCCTTTTGGTGAATTCAACCAGAACTCAAAATAACATTCAGTGCTAGAACCATTAGGTATGTTTCAAGGCCTATGCAAACGATTACACTTGAATAGAAATACAATTTTAACAGTCTTAGCATGATGTCATCTACAAAGCTACTAATATTAAAAGGTTATTCAGACTGCATATTGTTAACATGCTGAAATTCATAATTTGTTAACAGCTCACTGAAGTTGGTCATGCAATTTTGCATGTGTGAGGTGGTCAGATGATTCACATTATTCCATAACAATGCCTTGACTAATGGAGCTGGGCCTTTTGGCAATGATATGACATATATTGCATTAGTAAGCATGCAAGGCAATAAAAAAACTGACTCTAAAACCTCTTAAATTTCCTTAAAAAAAATGTTTTCGCATCATGAGACTAACATTAAACAATAATGTGATTGTGTTTGTAAGATATATTATAAACAAATATTTATTCTTAGATTACAATAAAGATTAAATGTTTTGCATAAATGTAAGTTATTTATGCGGAGTACCTGTCCAGAAGATGCTTTTTTTTTAGGAAATAATTTTCTGTCCTATGAAAGGTCAGTAACCAAGATGTATCACACTAGATTTTGCTTAAACATGCCAAGAAGTCTTTCCTTCTGGCCTTTCTCTTTCATCTGTAGACTTGCTCTAATTAGCTTGCTGACTCTGTAATTGTGAACACTGCAGTTTATTGTTACTGTAAGATCCAGGTGACAATAGCTGAAGGGCATCACCAGAGTCTTACCAGAAATTTGAGCAGTGTAAACCTGAAAAAAATTGCTGTGTTTCTTTAAATGTTAAAATGTAAAGTGCACATGGTGTCCGGATTAGTGCAGCAACACAAATTCTATAAAATATGTTGTATCCTTTCATGAAATCTTTGTCTGTCAAAGAAATGTGAATTGAAACTGCACAGTAATATTTCTGCAACATTAAACAAAGGCACTGCACTATATATAAATCCATTATTTTTGTAAGTGCTACAGTTTGTACATCTAAACTTTCTAAAACCAGAAATGTCTATGCAAACACATCCAAAAATCCACGTACAGATATAAAGGAACCAACTAAGTCACTGCATGCATACAGGTAAAAATAAAAGTCTAAAATGTGTGAGATCATCTTGGAGATAACCTGGGAAGCTTTCCAATAGTTAATATGTAATTTAGCTGTGATACACATTAACCTTACACATGACAGTAAACCAATATTTTATGGTCATGCGAATGTAATTATGGCTAATATGCAAACCCTTCTGCCAGCTCTTGTGCGATATTAACCAGTCCTTGATTACTCTACATGAGAAGAACAGTATATGCCACATATACAGACCTAATTTTAATTTAATTTAATTGTTTACGAGGGGCAATTCTAGGATCAAAGGTTAAGGGGTGATGAGCACCCAGGGAGCTGTCTGGCAAGGCAAAGGAAATTGCAGCTTTTTCTACATAAATCATATAAATTATTTAAACTTGCTCAGTGCCTTTTACAAGTCAATCACTAATGCATCCTCTCTGAGTTTTTTTTCCAGAAAGGTACTTTTTTGGGGAAGAATATTAAAACTATTTAGAGATTTTGAACAATTGAGTTTTGAGATCAAAGGGCAGATTTTTAGATACTTCGGATATATGGCTGCCATGCTGCTCTCTGTGTGTCTCCTCTTCTTCTTCACTTGCTCTGCTGTCTCATCAACCTGTTTTTACTCTCCTTGTATAGTAAAATGAAGCAAGTAGTAAAGGAAAGAGATAACTATGAAAATATGATAGATATGTATTGTTTCGAAAAAGGTACACTGATATTTTAAACGTATTGGTGCTTCTGGAAAGCTTTTAATATCGGGCGATCACATAACTTTCATGAAATTATGTACTCAATTGAAGGGTTCTCTTTGTCAGCTTACTGTAACAACTGCTGTTTGGCATGCTGCTATTCTGTTTGTTTTCTTACCTGTTTTTTTCTGAGCTTGCACTTTGCTCACACCTTGCTCCTCTCCTTCCCCTTTCACAATTCTCCCTCTTTGGACTGGCAATCATAAAATGGATTGCATTTAACCAGATTAACATATACAGTTCTGCTTAAAAGTTTAGACACACTCCCATTAAAGAAAATGGTTAATTCAGAACACTATTTCAAATAACATTAAACTGAAATAAAGACAAATAAATGAAATAATTCCTTTAAAAAGTAAACAAGCATGATGAGGATCCTAAACTAAAATGTTGAAGGAATCACTACATTCAGAAAACCTCTGAATGTAGTGATTCCTTCAACATTTTAGTTTAGGATCCTTATCATGCTTGTTTACTTGTTTTTTAGTGTTTGTTTATGATGAACCTTCCAGTTAAACCACAATTTAAAATTTGGTTATTATTACTTATGTCAACTTATTTCACTGGCAGCTGTCCAATCTTTAGTGGGAGAGTATGTCAACATTCAAGAACAACTTTACTCACACACTTAAATGCAAGATGAAGAATACCAATAAATGAAGTCGTCTCTCTGCTGCTCGAGGCACATAACCAAACGATGTGTTTCAGATTTATTAGGAGACTCTTACGTTGATTTAGCCTACTCTTACCTTACACACACTGCAGGATTTTATGGTTAATGGGCATCCAGTTACCTGGTCATCATTAGCACCTTGGCTTTTATGAGTACATTCATATGACAGCAGCTAGCGTTTTCTCATATTAGTTTAACGGGGACAATGGTACAGACAGGCTGGAAAACATGGCTACTTCATGGCTACTTCTAATCTTTGCAGCACAGTAACACATCCACTGGTTCACTGTTGCCCCTCCGCCTGGGAGCCGATTCTGGCTTGGTTTTAAACGTCAACATTCTCCCTTCAGGCCCACATTGGCTGCAGGCAACTACATTTTTTCCATCAGTCTCAGGGAGGCCATCCAAAATCGACCTCAGACTACAGATGTGCTCTCTTCCTGACCTTGTTTTGTCTGTTCTGTCCTCTGTTGCACCCTACTCAGCCTCACCCTGCTTCCAACTAATGGATTAAAGTAATTATGGCATGGCTGTGCCCACATTCTGTTAGTAGGGTGAAAATTGATATTCCTCTTTTGCTATTCTCACTAGACTGTTGATGAAAGTGAACTGAGCTCTAGAAATACCGGATTTTCTTGTCTTTAGTCACATAAAGCAGAGATTTTGCTTATGCGTTTTTTATTTATTTATTTTATTTAAGAATAATACTAAGAATGAGACCATACCTCCTTCTTTTAACTATGTGTTGACAGGAGCTATCACTGTTATGGAATGTGAGAAACCTGATAAAATTGACTCATCAGGTCCCAGCTGGAACTGAGTAACCCCCACAAACTGCATCCACACAAAACAATCTAAAAAGCAGAAAACAACTCAGTGAACTCTGATCACGTTTCTTAGTTCATCTTTTTTCTTAACAACACAGAGCGAGATTCCTGTTGTAGCAACACCAGTAAGTTAACTACTGTACTTTTGTGTCATTAATGCAAGTATAGAATCAATTTCACAATTTACAAAAAATAATCATTTGAACCAATTAAATGTAAAACACATTTGTTTTTTCCAAGAATACTTTATTTTAAACAAGGATTTTTAAAATAGTTTTTAGCACCTTTCTAATTAAAGAAAGTGTCCTGGGCAGTTTGGAAGACAACTTCTTGTTGTTGTAGAATAAATAATAAAGTCAGAGCAATTTAAAACAACACATATTTGTAATAAAAGCCAATCAGAAAATATAGATTTGTCCATCTCTCTCAAAGCTCCTATTTCAATTTTATCGTTATGTTCTGATATGTTTGAAAGAAAACTAAATAAGTAACTTACATTACTTACAGATGAAAAAACACCTTTTGTATTTGCTAAAGCGTATTATGGACCACATGTAAAGATATAGTTGCTATTTTTCACCTAAAACATACTTGTGTAAATTGATGTGAGCAAACATATTGTCATCACTTTCTACAGAGGCGGCAAGAAAACGACTTGGAAGGAAACTAAGACATTTCTCTTCCTGGAGCCAGAACCAGCTCATTCTGAAGGATCAGATGCCACGTTATGATTTAAAATAGATATTCAATGCTTAAGCTTTTGGGCCTGACCCAGGGTCTCAATAGCTGTGAAATTTGTTCAGTACATCTTTATACTGGAGGCCTAGGTTCAGGAAATATAGTGATCTTATGGCCAAACAACCAACTGTCTCCTTTTAAAGAGGAAGAACTTCAAATGGAGTCTTTCACATTTTTATATGGCTACTTGAAATTTAATATCTTCTTCTTTTGTGGTTTACTTAAAAAACATAAAAACTATCTTGACCCATGCATTAGAATTGTGTTATATTTTTTGAGATAGCTAACATTGGGAAATCATTATGTCCTCTCACGAGGTTTCACAAGTTCTCCCTTCTGCAGTTAAATTTTTTCTTCAAGTAGATAGAGACTTATACTTATATAAACTTTATTGTCATTTTGTTTACACAAAATGAGTGTATACAAAACAAAATTCCCTTTACAGTATACAGATTTCAGACAGTGAATGAGCAGCAGCTTAGCAGTGAAAAAGAACATTTCCATCAATTTCCAGATCTCACACTTGTTTACATTAATAAATTCAAAGGCACAAAAGTAGCAAAGTAAGTTTCACCACATTCTTCTGCAATGACTAATGAGCTCTCCCTTTATAAGTACATTAGTCTTGCTCTGGTGTAGCGATAGCGAGGAGGACAGACTGCTGCTCTATGTTGAAATGAAATGGTAAGGCCCAACAGATAACATGGCAAATAAACTGAAATAAGAACAACTGTTGTCTCTTTTACTTTTTTTTTTACCAGATCCTCATATGTTAGTGTAACCCACCAGTTAGGGTTAAAGTACTATTTTTGATGTTTTCTACATACTTTTATTGATACCTGGTTTTATTTTGAAAACCGGAAGTTTATGTTGATATACCGGAAGTGCGATGCTTAGAAAAGCGCATCTAGCTTAAAGGAATAGTACACCCAAAACATGATTAGCCTTCATTTTCTACTCACCCCATGCTGGACAACACTCTGGAATACTTTTTTGATATCTCAAATGCATCTGAAGATCTGGGAGGCTTCTTGCTGTCTGCTGACATTCAAATAATGGAGGTCTATGGTGCCCGAGGCAGAAAGGTCCATAAAAGGCCACAAAAAACGTGTCAATATTCCTCCATACTGCTCGTCCAATGTATTCCAAGTGTCCTGAGTGGGTAGAGTCCATAATTTACTCGAAACGATGTCATTTAGAATGCGCACTTTCATCTGGTTTGGTCTGCCGCGGTTTCCGTAGACTCGTGAACGCGCTTTTAGGAAATTCATACACTACTGTTTATGCTCTAAAAACATTCTAAATGACTTCGTTTCGAGTAAATTATGGACGCTACCCACTCAGGACACTTGGAATACATTGGACGAGCAGTATGGAGGAATATTGACACGTTTTTTGTGGACTTTTATGGACCTTTCTGCCTCGGGCGCCATAACCTCCATTATTTGAATGTCAGCACACAGCAAGAAGCCTCCCAGATCTCCAGATGCATTTGAGATATCAAAAAAGTACTCCAGAGTGTTGTTCAGCATGGGGTGAGTAGAAAATGAAGGCTAATCATGTTTTGGGTGTACTATTCCTTTAACCTCGTTAATTGACTCACGGAGCCCTGCTCTTTCACTCATGTATGATTAAAAAAAAAAAGAGGAAAAGGTATGAAAACCATATTTTTCAGAGCTCAAACTTTTGGTTGTGTCAGTTAATGGTGTTAACTTTGAAAAAATCCTGTCTAGAGTGTGGATGAGCACAGAGGGAGCGAAGTTAGTGGGTAAACACAACACAAACCCTTGGTAAGCTAGCTCTCACGTGTTAATTACTGTATGATCACATGTCATGTTGTGTCGATGATATTTGATTAAAAAACGTTATTTTGCACACTTTAAGTTATGTTACAGTGGACATTTTATTTAATTATTGAACCAAATATCTGCAGTAATGCACGCAGGGTTACTACAGTAATTTCATATTGATTTACATGAAAGGTATTTGATTGCAAATTGTTAATTTCATAGGTTAAAGACAGTAAAAATGTAATTTATGTTAATTCATGGAGCTGAAAGCAATGTATTTTGGTTTAAAATATAAAAATATGTTAAAAAGAGAGTTAAAAAGAGATGTTGCATAAATGTTGAACAAAGTTTATGCAATTTACTTTGAAGCATAATTTTCAATTCATTAGTAAGATAATTTATCTGTTAAAGTGTGACCAAATAATCACATTTCAATTTATGTTTTGTCTGTAATGGGTTAGAATGGAATTATTCTGAAACAGTAATAATTGAAAGTCACCAAAGTAATTGTTATCTGCTTGTTATAACTTTATACAGTTTAATATTTGGAAAATGCATTTATAGTTGTACAACACTTTGATTATAATGAATGAGATGAATACCGGTATATAAGAGTTTAGACTATAAACCTGTTTCTAAATGCAGGTCACGTCTTTTTGATGAGTCCAAGAAAATCAGAAGATTCTAGCCCTCATGTCCAGGAAGGCTGATTCTATGACCCATTGATGGCGGGCCTCCCAGCTTGAATCCAGAGTCTCCACACCACCATACGGCGGACCACCAATCTGTCCATGGTATGATCGTGCCAGTCACCCTGACTGACACCACCTTGAGTCTACCTCGATGACTACCCCTTGACTTTTGACTATTTCCCCCTGACTTTTACAACTGACATTGACTGAACTAAGAGCAACCGCTCTCAAGAAGGAACAAAGGAAAATCAGACTCTCTAAGAGACACTTTACTTTCTTAGTTAAAGGGCCCATAGGTTACGTTGTTATTATTGTGTGTTCTATTATATGTTGCAGTGTTCTTTTTGGCAACTAAAATCTACAATATCTACAATCACCTGTGTATTTGGTTATTGCACTCTCTCAGCTCCTACGAACCTAGTCTGTGATGTGTACATACCTTGAAGTGGGTTACATTAGCATAAACATTCTAAAAATATAAATGGATCAACGGTATTACTAAAGTCATTTACCATAGTATAAGGTGTGGCAGTTTCATGTCTGAATTAGTTGTCTTTCCCTTTGTTTGTCTATTATTTTTAAGATCAGTTAAGTTTTAGGGTATCTTTTTATTTCAAATCATTTTATTATAAATCACAAATGCGTTGAGTGGAAAATGTAAATTTTTTTCTTGGTCGATGTGTATTGTTTTCTCTGATTTAGGGTGCTTTCTCACATGGAAAGTGCAAAGGACTTTAATTGAATTTGCCAAAAGTTTCACACCTTCAGTTTGTATCATTTTCATACCCCACCTTAGAAAGCAAACCAAACCACCTAGACAAATGATATGCTGTTAAAAGACCCGCTTATTTATTGTGAAATAATTTGCCCAGTATGAGCAGCAGCTGAGGAAAAAAGCTATGCTTTGCTTTGTACAGTGGAGACAGTGGAGATTGATAAACTGTGACTCTTTGATGTGGTTATATAGACAGAGCAATTATAAATATATATAAATAAAATTCAACTTTTTTTGATCACATATTTATCTGTAAGTGGTACCCGACTTCCTCTTCTTGGTCATCTGGACACATTGCTATCCTAGCTACAATCATACTGTACTACTGCCCATGTTTTCAGGTGGACTACCATAAGATTATTTGACTGCAACAACTGTTTAAGTTGATCAAACAGCTTTTGGTTGTCCTTGCTAGGTCCAAAGTTGAGCCATACTCTTGATTTTACCAGTTAAAGCCTGTAACATCCCAATTATATGTCCAATGCATTTTATATTGTTTTATTACAGGACCTTTCAAACGACTTATCAATAATTCTATCCGTGACTTTTCTACATTAGTCTGCCATGATGCTGTTTATTCATTAATGTTTAAAAAAACTAAGAAACAGTTGGAATTAATCTGCATTTAGATTACAAACCAATGGGTTCTTTTCACAAATGACAGGCTTCTGAATGCAACTGGTCAAGTTAGATTTTTATTCATGTACATTAGAGTAATAGGGACTGAATTCAGGTGCATATTTTTCAGATACTTGGTAAAGAATTTCGGAAGGAGGAGAATGGAAGGATTTTGCAAGGCCCTGTACACTGTACCTTTTATACTCACCTTAAAGCAATGAAAGCATTGATAGTTAAATTAAGTTTCTAGAAATCTTAAGGTCAGAAGAAAAGAGCTTAAAACCTTAGCCACAAATGACAAATAAAGTCCTTGTGATTGTGAACAGATTCAGAAATATCTTTTTAAGGCTTAGGCAGTGTTCATGTTTGACTATATGATCAATCTAAAAAGCTCAGTGATTAATGATTATGCTTTCCATCCTTGATTTCCTAACAAACTGCAAAACAACAGGTAACATAAAACATTTTCCAGCATTTAATGAGAACCAAAACATCTCAATTTTATGTTATCCCTTCACATAGAATTAAGTTCAGCCATAAAAAGATAACAAAATAAATACTTTATAGCCTTGTCTCCGGATCTTTACCAATACATGCCACTATAAAGAGATAGGACACTCAGAGATAGGGTTTGCAGAAAAGATCCCATACTGTCTTATTATCCTGTTGTACACAAGCAATTTTAAGTTTGCAACCTCTGAACAGAGATAAAGTTCAATATACTGGAAAGGTTTATATGACACCTAAAGCAACGCCTGGGCCAAAGCTCAGATAAAGTGAGATTTTATTACTGTTGCACATAATGACTGTTTGAACCGAACACCGGGGTCACTGGAAATCATTTCTTCGGACATGACGTCTTGCACACAATAAAACTTTGTCTTAAAATTCATAAACCCATGCTCCTGAATCGCCTGTTTGTAAAGGAAGAAAGGCAAATTTAAATAAAAAAGGTATTTAATACTATTATTACAATTATTTAATAACACACATGGTCTTCCTTTCGAATTACTTTCATCCCGCTGAAGACGTTAACCGACTGCAGGAGGGGTTAAAATGACCAAAAGGTGGCAGTGTTGAGTTTTCTAAAACTGACCGGACAAACCTCAGACTTCAGTCTTTACATTATTTACATGACAGATTTAGAAATAATGCTCAGAAAAGAATCCCCATGTCAAATCTAATTAATGTCTACTCAGTTTATGGCACGATACAGACATTTAACTGAGAGAAACATATTATTAAAACAAACAGTATTTAACAGCTGTAGGTACAGAATAGAATAAAATGCTGCAAAAGCCTCCTAAAATACAAAATATATCTATCTATCTATTTTTTTTTCTTTTAACCATCAAATTGTTAGTTTATTCATACAGAGGGTGCTCTTTGGATGCTTAATGTCAAAATTAACTTTCTTTAAGACCAATGAAAAAAAAGTTTCTGCTTAATTAAAAATAAATGTCATTCACTAAAGCATACACGGGCGTACAGTCAGCTGGTGGCCTCTGTCATTTGAAAAAAAAAAAAAGTTTGTTTCTGAGTGCTCCTGATATGTTAATTAGCTTTGCGAGTGTGCGACCCTATTGGCTCTTCGTCCGAGTCAATTTCCCGTTCCCAGCTTTACGTCAGGGCGGCTACAAAGCTCTTAAATTCATCTGCTGTGTGATCCCAGTAAAAAACCGTCCCACTAGGTACTCCGCGGCATCAAACGTCCGAGGCAGACTCTCGGCTTCCTTCCCCCTCCACCTCTCTTCGCTCGCGTAATGTATTCCTAAAGAAGGCGCAAAGTGTTAAATGTTTGAAACACCAAACTGCCGTGTTTCTCATGCTGAAAGAGGTCTCCGCTGCTCGTGCGCGCGGCACCGCTGCGTCTGAGCAATAGGCTGCAAAGAAAAACTCTTCTTGCACGTGGCTGCGCAAAAAGGGAGGCTGCAATTCTTCCTTTTTTTGTTTTTGTTTCTTATTTTTTGTTTCCAAACAAACGCTTAACAAAAATCAAACTGGCTCACGTCCTTCACAACCAGCCCAGTTTGACAGCTGCTCTTCACCCCGTTTGGAGGACTGTCAGCAGCAGCAAGAGGATGGCATCAGAGCTGGCAATGAGCAACTCCGACCTGCCCACCAGTCCCTTGGCCATGGAATATGTTAATGACTTCGATCTGATGAAGTTTGAAGTGAAAAAGGAGCCGGTGGAGCCCGATCGCAACATCAGCCAGTGCAGTCGCCTTATCGCCGGGGGATCCTTGTCGTCCACCCCGATGAGCACGCCTTGCAGCTCGGTGCCTCCTTCCCCAAGCTTCTCGGCGCCAAGCCCGAGCTCGGGGAGCGAGCAAAAGACACACATAGAGGATTTCTACTGGATGTCCGGTTATCAACAGCAACTGAATCCAGAGGCGCTGGGTTTCAGCCCCGAAGACGCAGTCGAGGCGCTCATCAACAGCAGTCACCAACTTCAGTCCTTCGATGGCTACGCAAGGGGCCAGCAGTTTGCCGGGGCGACCGGAGCAGGAGGCACCATGGCCGGAGAGGAGATGGGCTCCGCCGCTGCCGTAGTGTCAGCTGTGATCGCTGCAGCAGCTGCCCAGAACGGGGCGCAACACCACCACCACCACCATCACCACATCAACAGCAGCCACCACCAGGCGCCGAGCGTCCAGTCCAACGGCACCTCTGGGACGAATCACTCCCACATGCGCCTGGAGGATCGGTTCTCAGATGAGCAGCTGGTGACCATGTCGGTGCGGGAGCTCAATCGGCAGCTGCGGGGGGTCAGCAAAGAAGAGGTGATCCGACTGAAGCAGAAGAGGAGGACCCTAAAGAACAGAGGCTACGCGCAGTCCTGCCGGTTCAAGCGGGTCCAGCAGCGGCACGTCCTGGAGGGGGAGAAAACGCAACTCATGCAGCAGGTCGAGCATCTAAAGCAAGAGATATCCAGGCTGGTCCGGGAGAGGGACGCGTACAAGGAAAAGTATGAGAAGCTCATCAGCAACGGCTTCAGAGAAAATGGATCCAGCAGTGACAACAACCCTTCATCTCCGGAGTTTTTCATGTGAGTTTCGAGCTTAACGCGAAAAAAAAGAAAGAAAAGTCACCCCTATTAAAAGTTTTCATTAAGAGACTTTTTTTATTGTCTTGTTGCGCAAAGCCAAATAGACTAAGAACTCATTTGTCACGTTTTTGTTATGATTTTATACTTTTTGTTTGTTTTTGTTTTTTTTTAAATAAACATTATCATGAAGTCTGTGACTCTTTCAGATGTAAAAATGGTTTGCATCCGTTTTTTATTATTATTATTTCAAAGAGTCAAATTGAGAAAACTTTCATCTATTTGTTTGTACTTTTATTAGCAGTATGTAGTGCATAAGCTGTTTGTCAAGTTTTTTTTTTCCATTGCTGTTCATCAGATTAACATTTTTTGTTTGTTTTGTTTTGTTTTTGAGGTTGACCCGACATCCCACAGCACGTGAAGTAGCCTATGCATACATGCACTAAGTATAAAAGTTCATTATTGTGCCCTTCTACATCATTGTAATTTTATTTCAGTGTAAAAATTGCTGTCAAAGTTGCATACATGGGCTATTTTTTTTTTCATCTGCAAACTTGGAGGATCGCAAGTCTGCCGTTTTACGCCACTCCATCTCATGCAGTTGTTTCTCTTTGTGCTGAGAAACGAAAATGACTGTATCATTACAAACTGAACGCTGTTTTAGGAAAATGTATTGAATTGCCCTGCATGCTGGACATGTATGGATTTTTTTTTATTTTTTATTTCTGTGTTTGAAGATTTCTATTTTCCTTTTATTATTTTTGGTCGGATGTATGGCATTCATATCTTAATTTAGGCCTCGTCACTTTTTTGGGGGGCGACTCAAGAAAAAAAGTGACATTGCCACTCCACCCCTTCAAATCTATACAAGTGCATTTCAGCTGTGTTGAAATGTTTCTCCATGGGCTGCCATTCTAGGCTGCGCAGAGCATTACTTCATGGAACTTTTATTTGCGGGGTCCTGCTGCGAGAGCAAGACAAAAAAACAAAACAGAAACAACTTTACATTTATAAGAAAACCACCAGTCAGTCCAGTCTAGTCTGTTGCTATAAACCTGCATTATTATTTTAATATATATCCCACCGTGCGTATGTCAACGTTTGCATTCTTTTACAAACTTAATAATGATATTTTAAAGTTTTATGATCTGAGTTGCAAACTATATCAGGTTGTAACATAGATTGCGGAACAAAGGAGATCTTTTTTCTTTTTTTTTAACAATCATTTAGAGAAATTGGCTCGTTTCCAGTTTATAAAGTGATTAGGATTGTCCGGGTTTGAAACCACGCTTTTGCAGCATGCATTGATGAAGTGAATTGTGCGCTCTGGCCTCAGCCGCACAATTAATTATTGTATTTTAAGAGTAATTATTAAATTAATAAAATTAGACATACAATTTAAACTGTATTGTAATTTATAAAGAAATCTGTTTCTTAAACAAACCGAGGTACTGAAATGCACTATAGAGGATTTCGCCTTTTGTCATGGAAGTCTGAAATAAAAAGTTCATCCACATCCCTCATAAAGATAAGATTGACTCCCTATTATGACCTAATTGTAATGTTTTAATATGTAAGGATCAGTCAGGGAGGGAATGTTGTTTGTCTTAAGATAAAGTCAATATTTGCAAAGCAATAACTAATTATTATAATTATTATTCGAATCGATGATGTCTGGACATTGTTGGATCTTCAGGGATTGTTACCCTGCGTGTAAAAAAAACACCATTCGCTAATAAATCTTAAAAAAAATGTTAATTATTCTTTCCTCTTATATAAAGAATATATATATATATAAATATATTTTGCTGTGCAAAATAATACCACTCACTAACCATATGTGATGTTCATATGTGCTGTTTTGTTTTCATTTCATACAATTAAAAGATATGCAATAAATGTATGTAACTGTCTTCATTCAGTTTCTCTTATTTTTGTCTTTTCACTTGTTTAGAGAAGTTTTATTTTTTGTGACTGAGGCATGAATTGCAGAAATAAAATGGACATAACAACTGTCAATTTACTAAACGGCCCTTTTCAAATCAATACATTGATCATAATTTAACCTCAGAAAATAGTATTCTGAAAGGCAGATTAGGGTGACAGAAGCCTTGCTTTCTAGTACTAGTAAAAACAATAATGTTAGGACACCACATCATACCTCTTATCCTTGTTTCCTTTGGGAATTTGAATACATATTTCAAATGAAATAAATAGTGGTGCCCACACCCTTAGCTTCTAATCAATTAAAGAATAAACCCTGCAATATACTGTGTTCCCATTTGACAGTCATCATCTTATTTTCTACATATTATATATGAACACATCTATTAACTCCATTCTAAACTAAGGCATATTTCATGTTTTCTTCATTTTATGCATTCTTAGCTGACAGTTTCTATAATTTTTATAGAAAACTGTGACCTTTGATATAAAATGTGTGTGTGTTTTTGTGGAGTCTCTCTTATTGTCTTTGTGCTGTGCATTTGTGTGCTTCGAAGTGTTCATGTGTGTAAATCTCAAGCCAGCATGTTTAAATTATGGATCCAAATGTGGGTGCATTTCCCTGAATGAGAGTATATTTTCATTACATCTTTCATGCAAGTGTCTTGTGGTTTTGCATGTTTCAGATTTGCTCCTCCCTTTTGTTCTTTCTCATTGTCCTGTTTGCTCCTGTGTGGTGCCCTCGCTTCAGAGTATTTGTCATGAACATGTCATCTTTTGGCCTACCCAGTTTCACTCAGCCTTGTTCTGTTTGTCAGTGGCTCTGAATGTTGGCCTCATGCGGACGTGCTCAGGTCGAACGGTTGCAATGAGGGCATAGCTGTTACAAGCATGTGAGGGGGCGCACTAGAAGGTATCACTATAAGTCACCACTGTGGTGTAGCAGGAAAAGCTTCTGCGCTGCTCGACCAAATCTTTTCCATTTTTGCTATGTTTGTACATCTTTTGTTGACCTCCTTCAGCACAGCCGTTTTACTGCACCGGTTCCTTGGCTGTAAAGACGTGTTTTCAAATATACAAGAGGAAAAGTTATTTTGGAAGTTCTGGAATAAGGACTAGACATGTGTGTGCATCTTGTTTTACTGTTCGTGAACAATCTTTTTTTTCGAAACTGGATAAACTTTGTGCCAAGATAAACTTTGATGAAACACAAAAGGTGTCAGAGAACAGGTTCAGACTGGGGTTGTGAGCTTTTTTGCACTTTTAGAAACAGTCTGACACCTACTCTGAGAAAAGGACAATCACAAAACAAAACTTTCATGAGTGAACTGCTCTTTCAGGGTTAACAAAGCGCATAATGAGCTACTTTTGTTCAAATAACGTAGAGTTTCCAAGTACAAAGTTAAATAAAGACAAAGACATAGACAATGAAAAAAAAAAAATTCTCTCCACCACCTGCAGATTGTGTCACACCAACATACTGTTCCTCGCCAAAAAGCAAGAGGAGGAGAAAAAGAGGCATTTTTAACCCACCACTTGTATCTCATTTGAGACGCGTGTGCTGCTGCTGTGGTAGCTGATTTGCCCCAAGTGAGCAGAGAGACTGAGACAATAGTCGGTCTTGGGCAGAATTAAATGATTTTGCTGATGATTAATAGTGGTGTGGGCCACTGGCTCCTGCGATGTAGAGATGATAAATCGTGAGTGCAGCTCTGTGCAGCTGTGCCCGTTTTGGGTCTTAGCGTGCACACACCATGCAATTTACAACCAAGCTGCTCTCCTTCTTCCTCAATTTATCTAATTACATCTATTTGATATAAGCTTTAGGACTGCTGTATTTTGATGTTTCACATTAACCACGAGACTGAATTAAATCAGTTCAAGGATTCTAACTCTAGTCTTTGTTGTTTTCCAACTTAAGAAGACTTCTCTGTTTCTTATTGCAATTTAAAAAGTCAGTTTTGCCTAGAGGTTTGGCTTTGCTCCTCTGAATGTCATGCATATTTTTTCTTGGAACTTTTAAATTGCATTAAGTAGTATAAATAAAATAGTAAAAAACTATTTCTTTATTATAGATTCTTTTATTTTTTTAATTTATCTTTATTGGAATAGAGAACAGGGCAGCCGAAAGAACTTGAACAGTACCTTTTCCTCATTACATTTGGACATATGTGAACGTTACATTATATCTCAGTTAAAACAAAACTACATGGCAGAAACACCTTGTCTTTAATCAACCTTTAGATTCTTCAGAAATTTGCCCATATGTAACTTTGGGGATTTGCCACCTGACTTTACAAAATGTAACACAGTTGAAGTAAACATAGGTCAGTTTAAATGTGTATTCTTATTGTTTAAATTTTGATTGTACTAAAAGTACCAAAATAAATCTTATTATTGCTGCTTTTCTTAAAATGCTTTATAAATTTGTTCTTAAGTTCTTTTTAAATTGACCCTGTCCTGTCTGAAAGTTTACTTGCTTTTATACAGACAAAACATGTGAATGTGTGTGTAAACTTCTATGACTGGGTGTGCTTGTATGTGTCTACATAAAAAAAAAAAAAAAAAAAAAAAAAGGAGCAAAGGTTTTAGGTTTCAGCACACAAGGCTGGTCTTAAAGACATCAGAGCATCCCCTTTCCTGGGGATCTCATGCTTATTTTCTCTGCACATACCCTACTGACTAAGATGTGTAGACATTTTTGGCATGGCACAGGGTGAATTCATCCACTCATACAATTTCTTTTACTCATGTTCTGTTTTAGACCGATTTTGTAACTAATTCATCCCCTTTAAGCATCATTGAAGTTCATAACATTTCTGAACAGCTTTTCTCTAAATGTAACACCGATATTACAGGGATAATTTCGTCCACCTGGATGACAGGTATTGAAATTAGATTAAGGCTGATCAACTGCAGTATTCTGTCCAACTTTTCTTAATTTACCTAACTAAATACTGTGTAGTTTAGTTTTATCCTGGCTGATGTGCTTTTCTCTCTGCAAAATTCAGCAGAAAAGAAACAGCGTCTCTGTCGAGCAGGAAGAGCACTGGGGATAACTCATAATGAATGTTTTGTCCTCACAGCCACATCCTTTTTGAGAAGAAAACAAAAGAAAGAAAACTAAATTTCCCTTTAAACTGGCACTAACCATCACAGAGTGACTTGAACTATTTCTGGTGTCCTGTTTTCACGCTTCAATTAAACTTAATCAAGATAAACATAGTGTGATAAAGCTGTCAAACACTTCAGAACATTTTCAGTTTAGTTAACAGTGTTCTCTGTTATAGAAATAACATTGTTTTATTTATTATACGCTTAATATTTGCTTTTATATGATGTTTTCATTCCATCAAGCTCTTTGAAAATCAGATAAATCAACATCTGATTTAAATAAGCAAATGTTTGGCTTGCTTTTTGTTATGTGGAATGGTAAATTCCCAAGGAAGATTCCAGAAGACGTTCAAAGGCCTACCAGTAATATGGTACCATACATAAAGACAGCATTTACATCAGTAACTCCAGTGCTTATAGAGACAGCACAAATGTATAACTTATACCAGATATATTATTTGAAAACCTTTTCGAATAATAAAAATTAAATGATTTCCAAGCAGCAGTTAAAATCTGTTTGTCCGATCATCAGAGTTTATTTTGTGCCTTGTACACCTTTTTCCTTTGTGGCAGAAAGCTTGCCTCAATTAGATATTAGGAGGTAATGCGTGGTGTCATTAGAGAATTGTCCTTGAAAGACTAGCTGGCGGTTATGTTGTTAATGAGGTGGTACAGCTACTTGCAGGAGTAATTTTATATATGTCTGTAAATAGAGTCAAGCTAAGAGCCTGTGACTTAAAATTATTTCAAGATCAGCTGTCAAATGTTGAAATACTGTAGGTGAAAAAATAAAGACGAAAATTATATTATCATTATATCTTATTAAATAGTTTTGAATACTATTCAAATCATGAAAGAAAATAGCTCAATTCAGTAACTCCAAAATAGTCTCAAGCCTTTTTTATATAAAATGATTGTTCAGTTACATGGTATGCTAACACAAATTTTAACATTAGAATGTAACATAATAACAATAGAATAGAATATAATTGAATAGAAAATCCCTTTATTGTCCCACAATGGGAAAATTGTGGTGTTACAGCAGAAGTAGTCACACACTAAAAAAACATCATATAAGGTTTAATAAACAAGTAAGACACAAGACTGGATTAAATCTTTTAAAATATTATTAACAATACTTTACACTATCTGTGTCTTTTTAATCCGATGAGCTGAAGCCCTGCTGCTTCTGTTTATATGTGTAGGCATGAATTGTGTGGCATTTATTTGAAACTCCAGTGATTTAAACTTTCCTTCACTGCAGTGCTTTGGCAAAGCATCTCCACAACAGTCACTTTCCTAAACTGTTTTTCAGGATCCTGCTTTGGCATTAGTGCACATAAGCTACGCCTATGCTGTTACTTCATAGCAACATTTATAGGGGTTATAAATAACTGTGTTAAAGCCCACCTTACACCACATGCTTACCTCTGTGTGTTTTACTGGTGAGGCGAATTAAAGTTCCAGTTTCAAGTTATTAGTAGAATTGAATCAAACCACAATTTGCTGGTTTTCTTTTTGAGAAAATGTTAGATTTTTAAAGCAATTACTTACATCAATTCTGAAAGTGAGCAGATATAAAAACATTTTCTTTTTTTACCCTTTGTTCTGATAGAGCATTGCACAATTATTTTTTTCTTATGTGCTTCCAGTGTTTCTGATGCATGGCTCGTGCCTGTAGAATCTATTTGAATGCAAATTTTTACATTCTCCTACATTTCCTATGATACATGCACTGTTTTTTAGCTGACAGACATGGTGAGAGGGAATTTCACTCATAGTGTTCCAATGTGATTGTTTATGTGGGTCTGTATGTGCACCAAACAGGATGGCAGAAGGAGCGGACTAAAGTCAGAACTGAAAGTAACACAGTGTGCGTTTGTAGAGATATTAATGTATCCATGCTGATGAGTTTTGATCTATTTTATCTGCTTCTTTAGGTCATCAAGAAAATTCCTGCATCTGTGATTTCATGCCTCTCCCGTCATCTTTGACCTGGGTTCTTTAAGGTAAAACAACCATTCCAATACTCTCTTTGTATTTGTTTCAACTTAAATGCAATTATTTACAAAAAAATAATATAGAATAATATTGAGTAGTCCTTGTGTATTGCTTTTCATATTTTGGAAAGTCATTTTGGTATTTTTCTTTCATTAAAAAAACATCGATTTCTTAGTGTAATGGTGTTAAAGTGTATATCATTCTTGCTATGCATAAAAAAAACAACATATAACATATATTACCATGCCTAATATTAATTAGCAAAGGACATTTTGAATTTCTGTGAAATTTTTCTTAGTCATGTTTCACAGTTGTGAAAATAATACATGACAATGTATCCAGCCGTCTTTGCAAGTTCGCATAACGTGAAGCCCCACACATTCACAGACTACATGGCTATCAAATTTTGCCACCCTACTTCAAGAGTACAGCTAATGGATTATAGCCACCATTCAAATGTAAATTGAATATTAAGATTTCTCTTTTATCTTGGACTACAAAGGAGAGGAAGAGTGAAGAATAGGCTGCTTGGATTGAAATCAATGCACTGTGAAAAAGAAGCTGTGTGTAGCTAAACGAGGAGAGATAAAGTATATGTTTAAGTAGAGAATATGTGACCTTAAGCAATATTTTTCACTGAAAGTGCAGTGATCTTCTAAACTCATGGTTTATATCCAATCTCAGTTTGTGAGGTATAGTTAGATTGAGAACCCATTTTGTATTTTTTTTATTGTTTCAATTTTTTTTTTAAAGAGTTTAAGCTTTGCTCTTTTTCTTCTTTTAGATACAAAAAGTAAATAAATTTAGCCTCTACATTAATTAACTTTTTAGGTCAATATTTACATATTCTTTAGTGTTTTTTTTTTTTTTATTCAACATAAGATATTGAACAAAATTCAGAATCAAATAAATAAAAAATGGGTGGGAACTGTCCTCAATTTTTGGTTTCCCTTATATACTTTTTATGTGAAATACAGAGAAAGTAAATCAATTAAAAGTACCTATGCCATTTTTTAACAACATATGGAAATCTTAAAATTTAACTTGATGACTTTTCATTCTCTTTAGATAATAAATTACAAGTATGTCTACTTTTCAGTCTCCTGAGTACTGTTAACTACAGATTACCAGTTAGCTTGGAAAGTTTATGAGAAATCTTCCAATGACAAGTATTAGTAGATATAGTGAGATAAAGTCAATATCTCTTAATCCCAGTTAACTTGAAAGTCAAAGTTAGGATTGGGTGCCACTAATCTCTTAATCATGCTGTAGTTGCTGGTCAGATAACCACTAGATTATTTCCTTGACTTTGCTATAGTTGGCAAAGCAGGTCAAGATCGATTAGTTGATCGTCATGTTTCAGACCTAAACAATGTAAGCAACTTACTATGATGTTTTATAGCGTTATGCGTTGGATTAATCTAATTTCTGGTGATATCACAGATGTGATATCACCAGAGAAATAAAATTTTTTAACATAGCATTTCTATACATCTGGTTTTGCTTTTGTTTTAACTGCAATTTCTAAATGTAACACACTATCTTCATGCATGCTTTGCTTTCCTTTCAATCAAACTGCCTAAATACTTTAGTAATGTTGTGTTCATACTAATTGCTATATGGACACACAGAGGCCTTTTTAAACAGTAAGAAAGTGTGGAAGGATCAGGTAGATGCACCTCTAGCATAGTCCAAACTAATTGAAAGTAAAATCGACATATCTAAGTAGGATATTTTGAAGAAAATGCGTGTTAGGCTGGGTAAGATAATTGAATATAAAATATTTTGAGATCACTTGCTACATTTCTTTCTCATTGTTACCTTAAATGAAGAGGAATTTATATTTTGGTGTTTTTCTTTTGTGAGAAATGAAGATACTATATTAAACAAGATGATTTAGAGCTAAGCAGTAGCTTTAGTCTTTTGGATTATGTTATGGACTGAGTTCACAAGTCGTTTTGGTGCGATAGTTACACTATAACATCACCATGACTCTTTAAATTAGTAAAGAGATGGGCTCCAAATAATATAAAGATGTCAAAGAGATTTGTAGACTTTCATACACTGAGTATTTCTTTTAACCCTTCAACTTCATGTGATGTAATTATTTGTCACTCACTGTCATCCACAAATAACTGGAGATAGAATAGAATTTACATATCTAGGATTAGAAACTGTAATATAGTTAAAATGCTTTCTTAGCCTAAAATAGAAAATGTTTCACTTACCATCCTTATCAGCCTTATTTAAAAATATCAGATATATTTGTATAAAGTAAACTTCACAAAATTCTAGATTGTTTTGAGGGTAAGTTAAAGGTGTCTGGTGTTGGAGTTCAGTTTCCTGAAGTCCTTGGGAAAATGTCCAGACTAAAGAGCAAGACAGACCAACAATATTTCATTACTGTTTTTGAAAAGAAGGGATTAGTGCAAAGCATTCATGTTTGTCTCAATTCATCAGTTTGAAACACAGTTTAAAGGTCTTCATAAACCCAAGGATTTTAAGATGATTTGTCTTAGACAATGATACATATTAGTAACAATAACCAAACTTTAATTTTTGTAAAAACAATAATTGTGCATGTCACACCACTGGACCCCCTCATATTAAGAAAATGTCACACTTCCTAACCTTAACTGTCGCCATGTTAGCTAAATGAAAAAAACAAAACAAACATCAATATAAAAAACAACAGAGAAACATAAAACCTATTAACTAAAGGGATGCTTAGTGTTACATAAAAATTTTGTTTAAGTTCTTCCTTCCTGATTGTGATCTTTATCATGGCATTAGTGTTATGAATGGCTTGACAGGATCTATGGAAATAAAATTCTTTCCATTTTTATTTAAGGAGTATAACTCTTCACACACAATGTGAAACAGCATATTTTACCCAGAATTTCTGTGCGATCAGTGTGAATATCAGAGAGTATTTTCCCCTGGTGTATTTCTAAAATATCAGATTTGAGATATTTTAGTTTTTTGTAAATGATAAACTAGTATTATATGAGTCATGAAAAGAGGGAAGACAGTGTGGAGACATGTCCATGTATTTGCGTTGATCATCATTTCCATGTGGGAGCTGTGGCTGGCCTTATCTCAGAGCCACTTTACATCAGAAAGGAGAGTAGGACAAAAGCCATCCAGAAATACAAAGACAAATCATCTTTAGATTAAGTGTTTGAAGTGCCCTCTGTTCACTGTTAAGGAGTGTCAAATATAAACAATGCCAGGAGAAGGGATGTTAAGCAAAAGGAAGTGGAAAACCATGAGTGTGTCTATCTTAGTCAGCCTCATAAATCTCAGTCCCCAGCCATTCCGCAGCACTGTTCTGATGAAGCACATTGACAGCCTTGGCTCACTTTCATCTGAGCCAAGGCAGGACAAGTGCAATGTGGTTTGGTCTGTCCTCTTGGTGAAGATTTTATCCATAACGGAAGCAGCTGGGAATAGCCCTCTCTTTTTTTATTCACATCCTAGAATATGAGAAGCGAGGTAAGGAGGTAGTGAGTGATGAGCAATCAGACCACGTAGCTCTAGAAGGACAGAGTGATCAATGTAGAGATCCAGCTGTCCTTGCCTGGAGAAACAATGCTGACCCCAGCCTGGACAACTGAGAACCCACCAGGACACTGTATCACCATACCTCAACTACACCCCACAAAAAAATGAAAGAACTGGATAAAGACACAGCTAACAGTGGTGTGAAGCTGTCATCATATTTCACCTGCCAGTGGTTTAGAAGGTGTTGTAAAGGCAGACTCACCTAGGGGGGTTGCCACTCTAAGCAACGGGACTCTAGGCTTCAGAGCCCTGAAGGGAGTTGAAAGACCCAGAATATGCTGACAAAGACAAAACTCCAAGAGTACTGCAGGAAGCTGAGCATATATATAGATATACATATTTTCTGGTTAGGAAATGCATAAGTGAGCTCCAATGCACTGCACATGATAAAAATCTGACAAAAATCATAGTGAAATTTATGGAACCAGACACCAATCTGATCAGGAATGAATTTGAAGTCTTCAGAAATGTATTTTTATCCCTGCGGTTAATTTAAACATGGTGTAAATTAAGTCCTGTGCATTTTTTTCAAATGGGCTAACAGTAATATGTGCTCTAGAACACTTTTAGAACAGCAGGCTCTATTTCTGGGTACCAGGATGTTGGTCTCAGTCATATAGGGCAGATGAAAATTGATCCAGATTGAACTGTCATTCGAATGAGAAAGAGAAGAAGGTAGAGGAGGGGTTTAAAGACCATATAGAGTAAGGGGCAGTGCAGAAGTCTAAACAGCCCTATGAGTCCATATGTGTCAAATGTAGAGAAATGATTTATTCAAGACTTTGTGTTACACCTCCTCTTCCTTTCCTCCTCATTGCTCCACCTGCCTCTGGGAAAGGAGCGAGAAATTGGAGACTGCTCAGGAAGAGATTACTATATTTAGCCTTAGTGACCAAAGACACTGTGGTCTAAGTTTAAAATAAAAAATACAGATATCCTTGTTCTGTCAGATGATGCTGTTTTTATATTGCAGAGACAACAGAGCGGTTCCCTGCTCTGAACAACTAAATCTCCAAAAAAGGTGCAAAACTTTATCTAGGCTCCGTTCTAAGTGTAATTCTAATTATACCATCTATAACTTTTATGAACATTCAAATGACTAAGGTTTAGCATGCAACCATAAGTGCAGAATTTTAAAGTATAGAAATACAACTCTTAGATTTAGTTATTATGGTAATTGTAGCAAAAAGGTTAAAAAATGGTAATAAATAAATAAATAATTGTAATTATTTTGTCTGAGATTAGACTGAGCAGCTCTGTTAATTATATTTTTGGGGCAGAGATCTCAGCTTGGTGCTACTTTCTCAATTGGTGAGCAAAGGCTCAGTGGGAAGTGCTTAGTCAGCTGTGCCCTGGGGTGTGAGATACTACATGGCCTTTGGTGGACTGTAGGGGATGCAGAGCAGCATGGGACAAAAGCTTAAGGTTAAGTCCCTCAGATGAGGGTGGACCCACCCATCGGCCATTAGTGAAAGGAAGCAGTGTAAAGAATCAAATTTTAGCACCATGGACAATTTCTTGTTTTGTTTTTGTGTAATCAGAAGTAACGAAAGGTTAATACTACGGTACTCTTTCATGCATTTTTATAGGTTATTGTTTGTTAGGGGATAACTGGAAGCCCTCAGCAGAAGCTGCTCTGATCAACTCATAGCTGGTGATTATTCTGTGATATCCAACACAACTTTTTGAGTCACGATGATACTGAAGAAAAGTATCTTTCTTAAATTGCTATTTATGTATGCTCCAATTTAAAACAAATTGTCTTACTGTTACTTGAGATATTTTGCTATCATCCAAATGCTTCTTGTCCTTCTAATTTCTTTTTTAATCACCAGGCTTATTTTTTCAAACCCTACCTTCACGTCATGCTGCACCTGCTTCCCTCCTTTTCTTTACTCCCTCTCCAAACGTCACTTTTCCCTTGCTTTCCTCCCTTGCTTTATTCTTCCCCTCGTTAGCTTGATGAATGGCTTCACTGAGGGGAAAGTGCTGATTTTCATTTCTCTGTCTGATTTCTGCTGGCTGTTATTAATTTCAAACACTCTGAGAAAAGCAAGTGAGTCAATAAATAAGGAAATGAACACACTTCATTCTGCCATACTGCAGCTCTCACAGTCATTTACTTCGGTAGTCGGTGCTCAGGTTTGTGCAGGCAAGGTTTGCAGATACACACAGAGTTGAATCCAAACACAGTATGCTTTATGATTTTCTACATTGCACGTACAGTTTTCTAAGTATCTGGAAAATATCAGATGCAAATTTTTTGTGTCCTGCTTTTAAAAATATGCTTTAATGGAGAAAAAATGGTACATAGCAAACTGCTGATAGGAGCATCCTTTTTCATTTAACCTAGTGGGCCATCTAACAGATTTAAACAAAACGTGACAATGGGAAGAATAAGAGAAGTAGGATCTTAACAGTGTTATAGCTGCACAATAAACAATGCTGTGCATGTAGTGAGGATGGGAGATCAAGGACTAAGTGCACATTACTTACACCCCTGGCTTAATGCATTGTTTTGGCTTTTTAACAATGGACACAAAAAGCCTTTGAAAACAATAGAATTATCTGAGTTTCTTGCTGCCAGAGGTAAATTCTTGGAATAACTTATTTTTCATTAATTTATTTAATGTATTAAGGAGGGACATTTGACAGTATTGATCATACTAGGCTTGTCTAAAAACACAATTTTAATAAGAATACGAAAAAGAAAAGGCTGTATTTCTACACTACATACATAGTATAAGGATATATCATTATCATAGGGTAGGACATGGTACAGTAAGTGTTTCATTTTATAGACAGAAAAAAAAGGGTAAAATGCAATATCATACTCTTCTGTATATGATATATGTAGGGCGGTGTAAAGCTCAATTTTCGGCCTTGCATTTCATTGGTGTACTAAAAAGTAAACTAGAATCTACCATAGTATTTCTATACATCTGATTTTGCAGCATATGCAACATCATCAGTTCTGCCAGTCTGCCACTTTTCAAGGCCTGTTCAAAAATTCAGTAAAATTAAAGCAACACCGTAGACACCATTTATTCTAGATATGCATACCTCTGCTATTAAACCTGTGCTGATCCCATGCAAAATTCATAGCAGTGATCTGATTATGACAAGTTAAATACTTAGAGAGGCTGAATAGTAAGGATGTTGCAGTTTTTCTGGAGTAACTGAGCTGATAATTATATAAAAACATGAGGCAATGATAGACTGTGTATATAACATAGAAAGTGCAGCTCAAATGGTAAGTTCAAAACCTAAAACAAGACACTAATGTTGCAGCAAAACATTTTTTAATCTTAACTTACACAGTAACCCTACATTCCCAAACATTCATCCCTATGTACACTCAATCATCCAAACTGCACAGGTTAATTCACTCTGCAGATTGGACTCACCTGGTTCAGTGGCTCGGCAGAAAAAACAAATGACTTGTTGACTCCAGATCCCCCATCTCTGGTTTTGAGATGGACAATCTTGGATAATATGTCAATATTAGTTTAAATGACAGTGTAGCAAATAAAAAAGGGCAAACCTGTGACAAAGTCCATGGCTAGGTGGGACTAAAGGCACGATGGGCTAGGAGGAAGGCACAATAATTCAGAGGTCGGCGTGAGGACTTAGCTTGGTTGTTTAGTTCAAGGATAACAAGAGCCAACTTTATTGCCAACAGGTGCTGACCTCTGATATCTGTTTATTCACTGGATGAGTGAAGCTACTGGCCTCCATATTGGTACTCCTCTCTCATGGAGATGCACAGTAAAAATGCCTATGTGTGCAGCATTTGACTGCAAAAACAAGCAGTGTGCCGGCTTTGGGAAGACATTTCGCAGGCCATTTCACATGTACTAACCAAGAAAATCCATATATACGCTGATGTATCCCATACTATAGTATGTAGCGTAACATTAGTCTGGCTATTTCGGACTGCCTGGAAGACATTTAATGAGTTAGCCATCAACATTGTGTCTAATGTTAGAAAATAGAAAGTACAGTAAATAGAAAGTAATTCGCTGAAAATGTGAAATTGTGCTCCATTAACACATTAATTTTGTTGTGATGAATTTGTATAATATGTTATATTACATGATTTATAGACTTCATTGACTTCATACTGACTATGCAATGTGATGTGCCTTTTTTTTATTATAAGTTAAAGTAATCTACTTATGCTATGAAACACCAAGTGTGTCAAAGTGATGAATTTATCTTTATTTTTTACGTCTTAAGCCCCCCTGAAATTTAGAAAATCGTTGTTCGATGCTGTAGTGCACGTATTGTTTACATTGTGACCGGTCTAACTACGGAGTACCAATATGGCGGCAGATGCCTTCACTTCAACCCTGTACAACCAGAGGGCTATCAGCAATCCACTAAATAAATAGAGATAAGTGCTGCTTACCCCTATGTTCTATTTTTTATTGAGCACTTAAAAATATCCTGGAGAATAAATCACAGGGCTCAATATGACCATAAATTGCTCTTTGGCTAAGCAGCTCATACCCCTGCACTACAGTAGAAGCATCAACCTCAACTATGAACTATTTCCTTAGGGAACAGAGAACAGGAATAGATGTGAACAAATGTTTTAGCTTAGAAAAAATGTTTTTTTAAGCCTGATCATTCTTGGAAAATTGAACCTTAAATGAGACCGGGAATAAATAAGTGGAATGGCAACCTGGCTGTAGTTATGGATGATAGAAGCAAGCGAATTCAAGGAACTCGGTAGCTGTTTACAGTCAGAAACTGCAGTGGTCTTTAGGGGATCAATTTTAATCTTGTTGGGTGAGATAATAAAATCAAGTAAAGAGGTTTAGTGGTCACCTCTGTGGTAAGTGAGTTTACAGGTTTACAAACCTGGGGTTTGGTTTGTTTCAGTAGTCTGGGTTAGAAAAACGGTTTCAGTAACTTGGAGAACCTGAGTTAACTAAATTGTGGGTGAGGCTTTGAATGATAGCCGGGGAACAGAAACAAGGTCAGAACCATGCAACAGATCCAGGCAGGCTACTCTGAGGTAGAGGCAAGGATCCAGATCTGTTAGACAGAATCTTGGCAGAAAGCTGTGAGAAAGTTTGACAGGGCAAGACAAAAACGAGAGATCCTTGAAACAGAGCAAGGGCATGAACCGTCAGGTAGGTAGGTAAGGAAGGATTGTTAGATATTTACTCGCAAAAAAGCTTTCAGGAATCTGCCGCCGTCTGCCTGGCAAGGAACTGTATTTATCTGCAAAGGAGCAGGTGCATGTCATAAGCCTGATTGCAGAGCAGCAAAACATTGCGCTATTGGGACAGATGAGCTTGATTTGGAGCAGAGCAGAGCAGAGCGGACGACCAGAATCAAAACACAATATAATATTTTGTAAAAGAGTGATTCCCCTTCATCCCACAAATAATTTTGATGACGCTCTGTTTGAGAGATTACATATCCTAGTGTTAATCTCAACATAAATATAAACTATAAACAACAATAGTAACTTTCAATATAAGATGAAAGACTGGCAGAAATATAAAGTGTTATTTTCAACATGTGATTTACGGATTTTTCCCTAGTTGAGATATTGGGTCTTGCACAATTTATATTGAATTAATTTATATTTTTCAGAGAGGAGCTGTAAGAATCATTAGTAGAAAACACATAAATACTAAAAAGGTACTTAAGTTAGTAAATATGTGAAGCTTTTGGGGAAATACGTCTAAAGACTTGCAGTAATATCTTCAAAGAAAGAGTCGGTGTAAGGTTCTATCTTACATTGACTCAGTATTGAATATATGCCCTACTTTTCACATATCACTTTTCAGATATCAATTTCTCTCATTTATAATATATGCTTTGCTTTTGTGGATCTGTAAAAGGAAACCAATTACAATACATAGGAATTTGTAGTTACAGTCAAAAAGTTTAAAATACCTTTACAAGGTGCCATAAAACACCCAGGAAATTTTTGAAAATACTTTCATCCAAAAGAAATTACACTCAAAAAAACCCATTGTTGAATATAGATACAGATAGATATTTTTAAGTAGTTCAGAGGTAGTATTACAGAGGGCATCTGTTGTGGCTTTGTAATTTATTCCTTATCCAAATCTGAAACAGGCTGATGATTGTAATCATTCCCATATTTTATCTCATGCTTTCTCACCTTTTATGTTCTGCTTTACAAAAATAAATACAGAAAATCAAACAGAAGTAAGCTTAAAGTAACAATGTGAGGTAGGGAAAAAACTGAGAACAGAGGGTAGCCAATATTACAGCAGTTTTCGCTGTAAGGGTGGTGGAGCCTGTATGTCTGCTTCATGGATGTGTGATCACAGACATAACTATTGTGTTTACAAGGCTAACTTGCTCTTACTGGTAAATATTGAAGTGGGGGCAGTTAAAGTAGGAGGAACAAAATGAGGAGGGTTAGGGGGAGTAAATATTTGTTCTTATCCCTCATATTTATGGTTAACCAGACTTAGAAATGCTCTTTGATTTTTGTAATTACAGAGTTAGTGGTAGTGTCACCCTTGGAGAGAACATGGCCTCAGAGACCTCAGAGAGGAGGGCTTTCTGTAGACAATACAGAAAGGGCCTTGAAGTGTTACAAACTCATAAGTGGCACATGCAAGCCAGTGTCATGTTTGGTTAATGGAAGAACACAAACACAATAAGCCAGACCAAGGCAGGGATTTTGTTGTGCTTCTTGTTTTTGCATGTTTTGCCTTGAAATGAATCTTTAAAACCATCTTTTGGTTTTAAGTATGTGAATGCTATCCCTTAAAGAATTTTTTTTTTATGTAAGGGGTAATCATGGGGAACCACATACAACTTTTATTTCAGTTTCTCTAACCCAGTGCCTAAAGAGCATGCTTCTTTAAAGGTGCATTGCACAAGTTTAAAAAATGAAAAAATTATATTTCCTTTTCTTTTTCCATGCCTCTTTCAATAATGCGATGTGTAAAATGAGCTCAACTCTGTTTACTGAAGTTTATAGGCTCCATTAGTCAGTTCATGAGAGAGTGAGCTGTGTTGTATGTTCTGCATAAGGGTGTGATGTGCTGTTCACTCTCGTTCACCTGGATATATTGTTACCTGAGTTTCTTCCATCAAAGCAACTTTATATTCCTAACTTTACTTTTCCTTAGATCACATTGAGCCACTTAACAAAAAACTATGCAGTTGCACATGCAGACTGTGGTGCTTTTTCTTTTCTCCTATGCAGGCGCACAACACTGGTGTCATTTCAACTTATCGCCAGAGGGGGCAAACATCAGCAAAAACTCTGGAAATTGAGCTCACTTAACAACTCTCACTGACTGGCATGGCTATGTGTATTTAACCTTCTTTCAGTTACATATGTCCTACTTGGAATATGAAAAGATTCCGATTTTCAAATATCCACTGAGCACTCTGTGCAATATTATGAATTGTCCTAGAAGAAAAAAACTTAAATTTTATGGTGTTTAAATTTTTCCTCAACCTCCACTCTGATGGAGGTTGAGGTTTAGCCATCCTCTTGGCGGTTAAAAAATTCCATGGTGTTCATACTTGCATATTAGGCATGGGCCTGTTGCTGCTTTCAAGGTATACCCCATACGAAAAAGTTCTGGTTTTGAAACTGCTGAAATTTCCCATCAAATGGTTCCTGCAATATAAGCATTTTTTATATATAAATTCAGTCAGAGATGAAGTGATCAGATTTTTCAGGTTGAGCTTCTTAATTACCCACCTACTCGGCCGTAGCTTCTAACAGTAAAGTTAGAATGATGGCTTAAGAAGGGAAGACCCTTAAGACACATAAGTACACATTAGTAACCATACTGTAGTCTGCTATATGGAAAAACTTTTACTACTGCAAAAAGAGGGACCATAGCCACGTGATGGAAGAATGTTGCCCTACTGTACGTCTGTTTGGACATCTTCAGCCAGAGAAGGCAACTAATAAGTGCCTTTTGCGGGAGCTTCCCCCAGGCAGCGTCATTTGCTAAGTGTATTAAAGGTTATGTTTATTCCATCTAAGAATAAGCAAGCTACCCATAGCATCAGTTGTTAGTGAAACAAATACTGCTAAGGCAGACTGGTTCAGATTGAGCTGCTTAAGTTTCATATAAAATATGAGTTGTTGAATTGAATTAGTTTTAAGTGATGTTCCCTCCATAGCTGTAAATATGCATTTTATGTCCATCCATTCACACTTGAAATTTCTATTTCCTTTTTTTTTTCATATAACATTAGAGCAAATATAAACTGATATAAACTTTATGATGAACTCTACTTTTGGAAACGCAATAACAATTTGGAGAGTGATACATTGGGTAAAAAAAAAAAAAAGCGTTCCTGCACAGTTTACACTGATTTGTCTTAGTACCGGAAATACAATTCAAATTCAATTCAATTAAAAAATTATGCATTAATCCTAAAGAGAAATTAAATTTCATAGTCATCAAATCATATAAACTCTGTTCATCACTATGGTTTGAATTAATTTGGCACAAAAATATTGTAAGTATAAATGCGCTTCTAAAGGGGAGTGAGATCTGTAAAGGAGCTGCATTTTGACGTGACATTAAAAACAGTTTCTACTAACATTTAAATCTAAAAAAAACTCACACGAAGAGAAAAGACAATTAGGAGAAATTTATTGATACAATTACTTTGTCGCTCAGACCTCGGAAACACAGCCCTTAATTTCGATAGATATGCATGAAAGGGAGCAAAGAATAGGGCTGTTTACCCCCAGGTCTGAAACTGGTGGTGGAGTGGAGATAGATGAAGTTGGTCAGTCTGTAGACTGCTGGTTAGAGAGATGGTATGCTGAGCTTTATGGGGAGATTCAGTGGATTGCATGAGCTGATACTAGAGCTTCATTCAGGGACCTGGAAGATGGAAGTCCAGTTGGATAACACAGTTTGAGAGAACCTGTCTATGATGAGCAAGCATGAAGCAACAGTGGAGAGGAAAGACTCCCTGTTGGGAAGAAACCGCTGCCAGAAACAGGCCAAACATGGTGGTCTTCTGCTAAACTGTTTGTATGTTCAAACAATCATAATATGATTTACTGAGCATACAATGTCCAATGTTTTACCTTCGGGCAAACAAAAATTCTACCTAATTGGGATTGTGCACATTCCTGCAGGTCAATAGCTCTCTTCCTTACTTTTGAAAACATCCATGGGAGTAAATCAAATGACCTCAGATGTTGTAAATTGAAGAACCAGAAGTTCATAAAGCCATTTAAACACATGTTATAAGGCTTCAAGTTTCCTGATTTATTCCCGTAGCAAGACCCTTTGTATACAGTGGCCACTGCTCTAATGGGATGAGTTAAATTCAATAGCCATATTTCAAGTAAGTGCAAAAAATACAATGAAAAATATACGAACACTAAACATGTTCTGTTTCAATAATCTATTGTCATTATTATTGGGACTCTATATACTACACTGACAGAAGTTAAAAAACCCTATTTTAGCTTTCATCCAAGCTTTTGCAATAAACAAAGAAAAAAGTTTTCCACATTTCACCTTTTGTATTTAAACCACAAGAAAAATACAAACATAAGATATACTAAAAGCTTTTCTTGCTTCAATTACATAAGATTAACTTTCTCTAAAGCTTCAAAAACCATGGTGCTGTTAGCTAAAACTTTAACCTAAAATACATGAGCACTTTTTACTTTTGCTCTGCATCTCACAACTCAACTAGATTAAAAATACATTACATTCTAAAAGCATTAAATATTGGCAATATTTCAATGCACTTCATGTAAATGCAGGATGTTGTTTTTTTCTACCAACATTGTGCCAGCTTTTGAAAATCCATATAATGAGCACAAATGCCCTGACATTGTTCTATATCTCCTTATATTCACGTGCATTTCAAACATTGCAGTGTATGAGACCTCTCCTAGACACTATCCCAGAGCCTTAGTATGCTGGCTCTTTTTTCAGAAAATTGTATTTCTTCTTCCTCTCATACAAGTGAAGTTCATTTATTGAGCACATATAACAGCTTCAGTGCTGTCAAAGCTCCCCAGTTATTTTTTCTTACTTCTTCCTCTCTTTGACCTGGTCTTTAAAGGAGAATGATGAGTTCAGAGCTGATAGTGTCTGGTTGCAAGGAGCGGAGAACAGTATAGGATGACATTATCGGAAGTGGCTGCATATAGATGCAACGAGAAAAAAAAGAGACACAAATAGAGGGAGAATACTATGGTGAGCATCTCTTGGTATAAACTTCTGTCTACTTGGATTACACTAATGACCCCTGACAAACCATAATAACACAGATGCATAGCATTGGAACAGAGCCACAGCCAAAGGAATGACAGTGTTTGAGCTCAATTTTGACATTCTGCCAACATAGTTTTGTCATAAACTTAGAAATCATTAGGTTTGCACTATAAGCATTATAATTAAAGGAAATGTAACACACTGTAGAACCTAGCATGAGTAAAGTGCCATTAGTGAAAGGGACATGATAGAAGAATGATGGAAGGGGACAAATCTCTTCCTCCGTCCGTGCAGCCAAAGTAGAATAGTTGCGGTGACGAGCTTTGACAGCCGAGGGAGTGAGGGAGCAGGAGGGGAGTGTTCCGCCAAAATCCCCAGAAAAAGGAGAGGAGGGAAGAGTAATTTGGGAGGAGCTGCCAGGAGTATGCACTCCAAGAAATTCTAGCTCTCCTGTCTTTCTCACATTTACATGAAGCCCATCCAAATGTCTTTTTTTCATGACATGAATAATTTGGTTAATGGATATTTGCTGTATGAATTCTTTTAGTAATTTTCCATTCACGACATTATCATAATGATATAGTCAATAAATGTAGCTACAGGCTCTTCGGCTGGATCTCCGAGGTCAAAGTTAGACATACGTCAAATACATACACTATATTGCCTTGACTCACATATGAGCTTAAGTGACATCCCGTTCCTAATCCATAGGGTTCAATATGACGTCGGTCCACCCTTTGCAGCTAGAACAGCTTCAACTCTTCTGGGAAGGCTGTCCACAAGGTTTAGGAGTGTGTTTATGGGAATTTTTGACCATTCTTCCAGAAGCGCATTTGTGAGGTCGCACACTGATGTTGGACGAGAAGGCCTGGCTCTCAGTCTCCGCTCTAATTCATCCCAAAGGTGTTCTATCGGGTTGAGGTCAGGACTCTGTGCAGGCCAGTCAAGTTCATCCACACCAGACTCTGTCATCCATGTCTTTATGGACCTTGCTTTGTGCACTGGTGCACAGTCATGTTGGAAGAGGAAGGGGCCAGCTCCAAACTGTTCCCACAAAGTTGGGAGCATGGAATTGTCCAAAATGTCTTGGTATGCTGAAGCATTCAGAGTTCCTTTCACTGGAACTAAGGGGCCAAGCCCAGCTCCTGAAAAACAACCCCACACCATAATCCCCCCTCCACCAAACTTTACACTTGGCACAATGCAGTCAGACAAGTACCGTTCTCCTGGCAACCGCCAAACCCAGACCCGTCCATCAGATTGCCAGATGGAGAAGCGCGATTCGTCACTCCAGAGAACGCGTCTCCACTGCTCTAGAGTCCAGTGGCGGCGTGCTTTACACCACCGCATCCGACGCTTTGCATTGCACTTGGTTATGTATGGCTTGGATGCAGCTGCTCGACCATGGAAACCCATTCCATGAAGCTCTCTGCGCACTGTTCTTGAGCTAATCTGAAGGCCACATGAAGTTTGGAGGTCTGTAGTGATTGACTCTGCAGAAAGTTGGCGACCTCTTCGCACTATGCGCTTCAGCATCCGCTGACCCCGCTCCGTCAGTTTACGTGGCCTACCACTTCGTGGCTGAGTTGCTGTCGTTCCCAAACACTTCCATTTTCTTATAATACAGCTGACAGTTGACTGTGGAATATTTAGGAGCGAGGAAATTTCACGACTGGATTTGTTGCACAGGTGGCATCCTATCACAGTTCCACGCTGGAATTCACTGAGCTCCTGAGAGCGACCCATTCTTTCACAAATGTTTGTAAAAACAGTCTGCATGCCTAGGTGCTTGAATTTATACACCTGTGGCCATGGAAGTGATTGGAACACCTGATTCCAATAATTTGGATGGGTGAGCAAATACTTTTGGCAATATAGTGTATATCAGACAAAAATTAGATGCACACAGGAGCAGCACACCAACTCTCATTTTCTTTCCTCGTCTCTTGATAGTATCCCTAATCGACCTTCCTCCCAGTGGCACTCTGCTGTTGCAACACTCACCTACTATTGCTTTAATGAGATATGTCTGCTGTTTTCTGTGCTTGTGAGGGTGCAAATGTATATGTTGATACCATCTATGTGTGCCCCAGGGCAATAGATTTCAATGATCCTTGTGGCCCTGCTTATCTCCACCCTTCTAAAGGGAGGTCAGAAGTAGGGCTTCATGTATCCATCTCCATTCCCACAGCTAAACTGAATAAAAAAGAAATATATATATATATATATATAATTTGCAGTAAAAAAACTGGCAGCTCTGGTTGCCAGAATCTTACTGTAGTATATCAGACACTAATGTCATTTTAAAGTAAAAATAGTTAATGGTATGATACCTTGAGCTACTGTTGCCAGAATATTAAAGTAATATAGCTGAAGTGTACAAGACATTACGGTATAATACTTTGCCAAATGTCCCTTTCACAGCTAAGAATGGTAAATTATTTATGAAAAATGACTATAAACATGACAAATATAATGTAAACATTATTAGGCTACATCAGTAAGCACAAGCACTAAGGAATAGTAAAATATTTTGTAGAATTATATTAGTATTAGAAGTATATTAAACTTTTGCCACTAAATAGGAGAGAAAAAGGGCAACATTTGAAGAAGTTGTGATAAACAACAGTAATGTGACATAAACTTGCCTTAACCACACAGAGTTCATGATTGCAACAAAGGTCAGAGGCCAGCATCAGAGGTAAAAAAAAATAACCAGCGTTTTAAAAAAAACACAATCCAACAGAACAATAATGATTGATCTGTGTGTAAGCTTGCACCGATTCCGAATCCTATGCACTTGAGCTACGTGAACTGGAGAGCTTGGGTTGGACGTTTCTGGATTTTGGCTTTAAAAAGGAGCCAAACTGCCCTCATCTTCTGTCTGATCATCCTGCTCTAGTGTTAGAGGGAGAGAGAAGAAAAAAATCCATATTCTTTATATCCCTTTGTGACCGCTGTACTTGGAAGGCTGCATTTGAATTTTGAATAGGTATTGGCTCACAAGATATTGTGAAGGCACCCAGTAAAGCTGACGCCAGTAGCTCTGTCACTGTGGGAGATAAAGCAGCTCCATCTTGTACATGTCTCCAAAGGGAGTTGGAATAGTGAACTTTGCAATCTTTCCAGATTAGTGGAAAGATTAAAAGATTTTTTTGAGGTTAGCGGTTGTCAAGCTTAGCATTCAGTTACTTTATTTAGGTCTACTATTCAGGGGGCCCCTGATTTTTGGAGCAGTCAGAAGGACACAAACAAAGACAAAAACCGCATCCAGTCTTTGGGCACCATCCCCAAATAGGAAATGTGGTCCAGAGTAAGGCTCTGATGCCTGGGTTAGAACTTCTTAAATTACTTTTATGTCAAGAAACTAACCTGTGTTTCTCAAACTCAAATCTGTCTCATAGCTTAGTGATACCAAAGCATTTATTAAAGTTTATAGTGGACGGTAGGTTTGTGACTTAAAAGTTTAGTTATGCAAACAATGTATTTGAGCTTCAGTATACTACGCAAACATCTGTCAGTAAGCGTATCCTGTGTAAAGTGTATTCAAAATCAAAAAAGTTTAATTAGGAACTTTAAGCAGCATAAAAGATGGTAAAATTCCACAGATTGAACTTTAGAATACTCCATTCAGGGGTTTTGAAGTATCAACAATACCTATGGTCATTATCTCCATATGGTGGGGGAGATTAAAAGTTAATAAGATGTTACATTTTTATTGTTACACATACAAGCATTCTTCACAAAAAAAAAGGAAAAGTAAGAACTGATGTCACTTTTACATAGAAAAGCATAATTACGTATGATGAACTTAGTGTGATTCATCCTTTTCGGTTGCCCAAAGATGCAACGGAGAGAACTTCCAGTGACAATTTCTAGTGTTTTCTGTAGTTACATGATCAATAGATAGAGAATAATACCAGAAGAAACTATGTTTGTGTACAAACAAGAAGTTTGCATAAACTGTTTCTCTGTGTCCATCGCGTTTTTTGACTAAACCACCCATGTTCCACCCAAGTGGAGTTACTCACACTATGATTCAGTAACTATAACTAGCTACTATAAACCACTGCAGACTTCGAGTCTACTCCTGCAGCTTTCCAGAGAATCCAACAATATTCACATCGGAATCCTTTCTGAAAATGAGGAGAAGAGGCCCTTTGGGTTTGATACTTGATGAGATATTCATTACTCACATGATCGCTTGCAACCCCAAATATATTTGTTCTTCTTTTAAACTATCTATTTGACTAGAAGCCAGATTTAGCAAAGATGATAGCCCGCCTAGCATTCATGCAAAGACAGAAAGTTAGAAAAGGTAACTGTAGGTTTAAAGCCACCCTTAAGACATTATATCTATCAGAAATGTGCATAATATTGAACAGGTCATCATTTTACTAATGTTATCAGCCACCATATTAGGAAACACAAAATACTTTCTTCACTTCATAGCATGTGAATAACATTCTTGTGTGAAAAATGTAATAGACAAGGGCGAAGGAGGATTTTGAGCTGTGCTGCATTTGTCACATAAGCAGAAACATGATAAATGCCAAGCTCTTCTAGTTTTCATTAGCAATCAAAGATTACTTTTTGTGTAATTTGAAAAACGCCTAACCAACCTTACCCAGTTGAAAAAAAAGCTTGTTGTTTGTTCTTTTCTAATTCTTGGTGAATGCATTGGATGCCCTGATGGCAAAATGAATGGCAATGAGAACTGCTCTGAGTACTCTAAGAGCTGCAGCTTACGGATATTTGCGCATTAAAAAATCTGACCAACAAGACAGTAACTATCTATATCCTAAGCTGAGCATGCGACAGAGGCAACATATAAGCATTGATTAGGTTTTATTGTGTCTGCATTTTATTTTCAGCTTTTAAAATTAGAATGTTGTAGAAAATATTTTGATTTTAAGTTATCCTTTTTTTTTTCTCATCCTTTGTTTGTTGAAGGTTATAGAAGGAAATGTTGAAAAAAGCTGCACTAAAAGAAAGACAGGAGTGCACGAACAGAGAAAGTGTGGGCGTCCTGCAAAGTGAAACTAGAAGCCCTGAACTTTAACGTTGTCTGTATTTATAGAGTTTTTAAACCCCAAAATAGCAGTAGATAAAACTCACGATTCATGTGTGGGCCAAGGTTTGATAAAAAGAGATGCAAATGTTTTAAATGCCAGAGCAAAGAAGGAGCATGCTGAAGTCACGCAGGCTTGCTTGAAAACCAGAACTTTCGAAAACTAAAACAGCGGTGGGCCACCTTAACTGTGTGCCATACTAGTTTTATGGCTTTAACATTTTAAAATAAAATAAAATAAATGAGATCAAGAAAAAAAGCCTAAAAGTAGACTGTTAACAATCTCCACAGTTAAAATATTTGACGGTTAGATTTGAACAAACAGATTTTAATGTTATTACCAAGTTACAGAATGAACATCTTTTGTTTTGGGGTGTATTAATTTACCTGTATGTAGAGAAAGAAAACTGTGGACCCAAGAGCAACCTGGAAGAGTATCTAAATGTTGTGGGAGGTTTGTTATAGTTTTTTTTTCATGGACACACAGAAGGCAACCTTATAGCGCACTAGGTGAGTACAGTGACATAAGCAGGACACAGTGCCCCTTTTATTCGTGATTCTATTACATGATACATGTGGAGTGGTCAAGGTCGGATGTCGTTCCTACACACATTTGATTTTGAGCTGTGAAACATTGATGGATTTACACCATCTTTCATTTTGAGATGCCTTCACTTGTAACATTCCCTTGCATTGTCATTGTGTATGCTATTTACAGTGAATGCAGTTTTTTTTCCAACTGTTAGCATCTATACAGTACTTCTGGTTCCACACACTTGGCAGCATCCTGCTCACACACTGTGTGATTGCTGTAAATAGCCAGAGTGTGTCGTGCATCTCTGCTGTGTTTGGACCTATTTTAGAGCTGACACAGGAAACAGGGCCATTCTGACAGCCACCCTGCCAGCCGGTACAGCACACAGCAGCCCAAGAACCTTCTGTCTCTCTCCCATAAACACCCAACACACATACAGACACACAAACAAGTGTGTGTATTCAAAGACTCTATTCCTCCATTTTAACAATTTACGCATACTTTATCTGCTTCAGGGGTTTGAATTATAATTTCAATTTTGATTTAGGACTACTTTGTATTCACCTGTTTTTCTATAAACTTCAACCTTCTATAAACTTCAACCTATACTTACCTTACACACCTTCTATATTGATTCCAGTCTTCTTCTCAGACCCTGATGAAACTTCCCATTTTTCTTGTTGTGTTGTTCAGTTCTAAGGTTGCTGCACAGAGTGTGTTACACTTAACTGCAAAATCATCGCTCCGTCAGGGTGGAGCCCAATTACCCAAGACACAGGTTTCTTCTCTCATCTGCATTAGGCAGCAGGAGACCAAGTTAATTCAGCGTTAATTTATGGAGATAGCTATTTGTATTTGAACCCTGTTTTTATGTTGTCAAACAAGATGATGTTAAAAAAAACAAAAACAAAAAACTAAGCATCTCCATAGTTCATATGTGAAAAGTTTAGGAGACTAAGTAATATGGAAGCAAAAAGCCAGTGTGCTTAAATCTAAATAGAGCTGTATTTTAGTGATTTGACAGTGGTGCCTCATTTAGGGACTGTTAGCATACAGATATAAACGCCTCTTCAAAGGAGGTAGCATGATTAGGGCGGAAGATAAATTCTGCAGACTGCTTTGCCTTCGCTATGCAATTATGAACGCAGCATTGAGCCTTTACAGCCTGCCTTATATTCAGAAATGATCTCCCAGAAATGAAGTCCAATTAATTGTAGCACTTTAAAGGCTTACCTTTTTGCAGAAACGATGTAATGTTACTAAGAAATTAGCTCTTGCTGAAAAAACTGTATGGATAGGATGGTGAAGCAACCGTGTGATGTATGATACTGACAAATCTGCTTAATGTCATTTTACTGATTCGTTCCTACAAAAGCTTAAACTCAAACAGATTGACAGAAGGGCATTTCTGCTGCTACAGACTCCAAAGTGGATTTAGGAATGTATGCTTAGGGTCACCTTTTGAATTTTTTTCTTTCAGGTTGGTTGTGTACTTACTACCAAGGCCCAAGATAGAACTCACAAAGAATAGAATAGAATAGAAATACTTAATGTCATTGTACACAACAAACCTAGCACTGGAAGTACAAGGAAAATATATTGTTTCTTTCCTCTCCTCCCTTACCTTGTTCTTCTCTTTGTCCCTCATCCTATCTGCATCATACTTTTACCTTTCTTTATCCATCTTGGAACAGGTTTTGGCAAAATAATACTCCAACTAAGTTATTACTTCTGCCAAGGAAGTTGTGTGTTTAGGAGAGTGTGTGTTTGTCAGTCTGTCCGCCTGTGTACAGAATAACTTGAAAAGTTATGGACAGATTTAAAGGTGTTTTTATCACAGGTGTCCTTCATGCCAAGGAACAATCTATTACATTTTGTTGATGATCCAGATCATAATTTGGATAAAGAATTACTTTTGAAAGATTCTTTAACATTGTGCGATGATTGGTGGAACAAGCAGTTCCCAACTAAACCAGAGGGTGGCAGCAGTGATTATTGGCGGCTTCAGCATTGGACTCAAAAAGTCCAAAGGTATTGCACTGAAAACAAAAACACAACAAAAGGGTTTATTAGCAGAATCAATTGATAACTTATGAACAGATTTTATGGAACATTTCTACCAGAAGTGTGCCTCATGCCAAAGAACAATTCATTTAAATTTGGTAATGATCCAGATCATATGCGGGTTGTAAGTCACAATTTGGGCTTGGCGGAGGTCTGCGGTCTCTGAGTGCCTTTCTAGTTGAATATGTTTTTATGTGATAACTAAAAATATATTTCATTATGAGTCATTACATTACATCTATAACATACTATGTTACATCTATAACAACAGTAGATAATAACAGTATATTTGTTTACCGGGATAGCGACAACAGCTATGAAACAATAACATTTGTAACCTATTAATACATAACGTATTTTAACGTATTAATCAATGTTATTATTGTTAGAAGTGTTTTACTCAAGTTGATAAAATCTTTATAGAAAACCTTCTTATATATTTATATATCTTGTGCTAAAATAAATGATTAACAAATGCACATTAGCTGAGCTGCTAACCTATCACTTTTCCTTAGTATTTCCAAGACCCCCCACATACTTGCGCATACATGTGCACTGTTTGCAAATTGGCGACTTTATCACTATATTTGGCAACTTTTTAGATCCTCTTGCAACTTTTTTAAGGCAACTAGTGACAAATCTAGCAGTTGTTTTCCAGGAATTGTGTTATTGGAGACTTTGGAAACAATGTAAATAGCACGGATCACTCTTAGTTTACTGTTTTCAGCTAGCAGTGAGGGGTGCTGCAAGCCCATTCAAAGCGTTGATAAAGCAAAGACGAGAGTGACTCCCCTCTGTTTTCATACCGAAAATGAGTCACACATGCGCAAAGCCTGCACTGAGCAGTTCTAATTAAAACTTTCACACAAAAATAGTGTCTCACAAAAACTGCTGTGTCATTTTGGAGCAAGGACACATAGACCAGAGAGGTCTGGCTGTAGTCCGTACTGTAAGTGGGCCATATCTGTACTGTAGCTTGAGGCCTCAATGTATTGTGTCTTTAGTATTCAAATTGATTAAGCAGATGCCTGATCGAAAGCGAAGGGACATATTAAATCAGTACACCTTCCTCTCTGTGCCTGCATTTCAACAGGTATGATATACAGTACTTTAGTAACTGTAGTCAAAATGAGAAGTCATGTCAGTGGCCATCCAATTTTAGTGTTTTGTGGGTGGAGGATGGGGGTCTTCTTTTTTCCATGCGGCAATAACAGTTGAGAAAAAAACGGTAATGTACTGTATGTATCCTAGATATTACGCCTACATTTTTTCTTCACAAACGTGCCTATTTATGAAATGAATAAATAAGTTGATGGTTACCACAACTCTATGGTTGCAGTTTTGATCCGGATCTATCCAGGTACCAAAGACAACTCAGTTGCCCTCTCACCTTCACATTGCCGTGGCTGTGGAATCTGGCCAATCAGAAGGAAAATTATTAACAAAAATTCTATATGCTTAAACTCTTGTATTTGCTTAGATTAAAAGAAATAGCTTATGTCTTATCCACAAAATCCATTATCGTACAAAGGTATTCCTGAGTGTCATGGTGCTAAATTCATTTTAGTGGTTATGGCTGTGCACTTTCAAATCTTTTAAATGCATGTCATTGCCCAGATGAATCACTTTTTGTCAGAAATGCAGGGATTCAAACATAAAGCCCACTAGTCTTATATATTATTACTAGTATTTCTGATGATTAAGCTACCTTTTCACGTCCAGAAGTTAGTATGAGGTCAAATTCTAATGCTGCCATTTGAAAATGAACAATTATAAGGTAATGAAAAAGAATGATACAAACTATTCATGTTAAAAAATAGATAATCACAGTATATTTGTTTACCGGGATAGCGACAACAGCTATGAAACAATAACATTTGTTTGATCTTGTAGCAAGTGGGCTAATTATATAGCCATTAAGCTCTGCAATATGGCACATAAATGGAAGCCGACTGGTGTGCTGGAACATGAGCTTGGCAGGGTGTAGCAACGCTATTAGCAAGCGCTAACATTTTTATTATCAGAAAATAAATTAACCACTGCAAAACTCTGAATGTTATTAACACCTCGCCATCTGGATCTGACACCTGTGAGCAGCCTTCACCATGGCTGAACTGCTAAAAGGCAGTTTCTGAAATCTCCTGGCCTTATCTACAGTACTTTCATTCTGTGTCTATCTGTCAGTGTGTGTTCTTCTCTTACTCTTGTTATCTCTCTTTCTTCCTCTTGCTGTTTTTCTTGCAGAAGTACTGATAAAAAGCAAGTAAAGCTTTTTATTATACAATTTCTCATGCACATAAAGTATATCTGTAGAATCTGTTACAGCTTTTCAATTTGTCTATTTTTTTATTGTACCATGGATTTAGTCAATGAAATGTTTAGCTTTTGCATGGCTATATTTCAACAGTGCAAGTTAACTGAGACTTCCTAAATCCATTGTAATAAGCAAGCCTCTACTCTTTTTTTGTCTTTCAATGAACCAATTGCAGGTTTTTTTGACACAGTTCTTCCATCAAAGGTACAAATAAAATAAAAAAATGCTACTTAAAAAAATAATGTAATATTTGTTCAGTTGTGAACATATGTTTATCAGTTAATCTCTATTAGTTTTTATGCACATGCTGCAGTGATAGATTTTTTTTATTCTTCATTTGGATTTACTCTCCCCAACAGATAACCTGTTATCAGAAGCATCACCAACACCTGCTCACTCAATTTCTTGTCATCTAGTTTCTAACAACCTCTGTTTCAAGCAAATTTCATAAGAGTTAACACACTTTGGTGCAGAAGGAAATAACAAAATAATTCCTCCTTTATTTTACTTTGTGTAGTCCTGTGGAAAATGCTTTTATTGCACAAAAAAGCAAACTGTTTCATTGGATGCATCTCTTATGCTCGACCTAATCTACATGAATACTTACATTCTTTTAGGTTTAGGAGCATTGCAACCAGGAAGCATGAAGGACTCTGGATAGCATTAGAATCTATTTCACATCTAGCTGCACAGGGTTAGTGCGCAAGGAGAGAAATAGCATGCTTTTAGTTTCACTCCCTGTCTTACACCATGGTTATACATTGTCTACATCTACTTACCTTGGTGTTTCTTAACTGTATGTTAGGGCATATTTGATGTAAATATGTTTTATTCCACATCTGAAAGGAGATTTAAGAGAATAAACAATTTCTCTTTAAATCCATATTGACTTCTAGACAATTAGAGTGCATACACAGTGTTTGAGAAACATATGTGGTCACATTTTCGCATTCTCTTTTTCAGTCTATAAATATATAAATCTATTGTAAGAAACATGAATAAAGATCTCATAGATATATACATTATCGCATTATGAGGGGTTGTCATTGGTTTTCTAAATTTATATGTTGGCGCCAGATACACCCATCAGCTCACCTTCCATTGTGTTGATCGAAAGGGTGTCAAGTCTCTCTTAGGGTGAAAATAGTAACAGCATTACTAGTGTGAAATATTGTCAGGTTTGAAAACTTTTACCTGGAAAACAAAAACAGGTTACTTGCCTAAATAAATTAACAATTTTGAAGAGTGGATCTGCACCCACACAAGAATCGCTTTCAGTTACTACATCACCGAGCTGAACTTCTTTAATTTTCCAAAGGCTTAGATTTACTAAATCTTGTATATGCTGCTTTTGATGTGCTGTATGATCATCAGATGCTTAAAATCTTATAACACATAATGGCAGAAGCATGAAATGCCCTGCAGGACTTATCCACCAAAGATTTTGCATGGAAACCAGACACCCCAAATAGTCAAATCATATTCAAGCTGGAAGGATTGTTAGGGCTCAGACCAAATCTGATGTCAGGAGCTTCGTGCTGTAAGGCTAGAGAACAAACCATCCCTCACCATGTTTCCTTATAGTAACTTTTCTTTTCCTATGTACATGGAACGAGAAACTTAGAGCAGTTGGGGCATAACTAACTGAACTCTGTCCCGACTTAATTCACTTAATACTTTTTTATGTTTGTCTGAGGAACCCCCCCTCTGCATTGTATTCTTTAGTAATGAAGTTGAATTAATTCACCTTTAAGCATTCAATGTTCATCAGAGAAATGTAGAACAGTTCCAAATTTAGTTTGAAAGGCAGTTTACGGGTATGTGGATCCTGTGTTTTTTTTAGGCTCTCGTGGCCTTTATTTTTTTGTTAGTTTTTGAAAGTAGGCGGACAGGAAATGGGATGAGAGAATGGGAAGACATGTGGCAAAGGACACCATGCCAGGATTTGAACCTGAGGTGGCCGCTTTGAGCACCAAAGCTCTGAACATGGGTCTCACACTTAAACCCTGCACCACCATCACACCCAGTGGATCTGATGTTTAAATAGATTAAAGCAATTCATTGCCATTTTCTCTTGAGTGTGTGTGTGGGTGTGTGTGTGTGTGTGTGTGGGTGTATATGTGGCCATGTCTTTAATACTTGGTGGGGACAATTTCCTAGGAATATGCTACATTTTGGGGACTCATAGGTACTTGTGGGGACCAACAACTGGTCCCCATAAGGAAAGTTTGTCTTCTTGGGGCGGGGATTAGGTTTAGGACTAAGGTGTGAATTGAGTTTAGGTTAGGTTTAGGGATAGGTATGTGTCGGTAAGTGTTAGGGTTAGGGCAAGGGTCATGGTTAGGCCATATAAATTAGTGGGAAATGAATGGAAGTCAATGGAAGGTCCCCACAAGGATATTGTGACACAACATGTGTGTGTGTGTGTGTGTTTTTGTCTTTTGTGCAAATCTGCAGTTTTCTTTTGTGAGTTAGCATGTTGTCATTGTACGATGATAATCTCTGAGAAGAATAATTTTATAGTTCAATTCCAATACAAGACATGTTTTTCTAAGACAGAACACTATGCTACTTAGTCGTTTTAGCTGCAGGAAAAAAAAGTTCCTCATAGAAATAGTTAATGCACTAGTAAAAGGACAGCACACTGCTAATTTCTTCAACAGGCCATATCTAAACAATCAGCTTGTGTAATGCCCTTGAACACCTGACAATTTAGCATGCTAATTTCATTCTGTGTTAGGTTTGCAGATAACTATTTTGTTCTGATGGTGTGGATGTTAGTGTATGTTTATGCAGCTAAATGCATCTGTGTTCTACATGGTTAATGCACTTCACTTGAGCCTGACCACAAATCAAAGTGATGGTTAGTGAGTACCACATGAGAGAAGAGAAATGAAGCAGATGAGCTTTGAGATCAAACAGACCTTCCCCCTGTTGAAAGCTCCTCTAGATGGGTTTGGGGGTTGCATAGAGCTACTTAGTGTGTGTCTCGTTTAGTGGAGCCAGTACCGCAACCTCTAAACAGAAGTTATTAGGAGGATGAACTGAGATTTGTTAAGTCGCCTTGTTCTCTTATGTTCTATCTGTCCTTTATACTTTCTGTCCTGCAGTACAGAATCTTCTTTTAGAAGAAATCCCCAATATGTCAACTGTTAAAATGCAATACTTTATTGTATGTATTACATGGTGGTTTGTACTTAGATCAGAGCTTGAAGTACTCCAAATCTAGCCGACAATGGGCCTCTGAGGACAGATGAATAGTGGCATCGATAAGAGGGTTCTGTCACAGGGCTGGCTTGCAGCCAGTTTCAAAACTGGATAGTGCAGTGTTGGGCTTTGACAAGACAATTTTTTGTTTAAGTGACAGCAAAATTGTATGTAAGCTCAAACTACAAATAAGAAACATCTCAATTTTATATGCCTAATATAATTATATCATGTCATATATATACACAGATAGAATCGTTATAACTATTTCTGTTAGCTGTTGAGTGTATATCTACTTTTATTTCTTTGGAGGATTAAAGTGTCATGTAGGAATTCGCATTGCCTTACAAAACTATTAAAATCTTTGAACTTTTTCACATATTGTCTTGTAAAAAACAGAGACCTTGATTAATACAACTAAGTTTTTATTGTAGACTAAATCAAAGTTGTGTAAATATTGTGAAGTAAAAAGGAATTTATAACATTTGTTTGTTGCAGTAGTATGCTTCATAGTGTCTATATTTTTGCAGAATCACCTTTTATTTGGGTTAAGGTTACAAGTGGTTTGCTGGAGGCCCCAAAATGTCTAGAGACTAAAAATTACTAGCCAATCATTATGTAGAAATACCTCGAGCTCAGTCAGATTGGATTTGGAGCGATCTAAACCATTCTATAGTAGATCTGGCTATATGTCTGGAGTAGTGGTAAGACTTGGAAGTGAGGTTTTGCCCAACTTCAAGGCTTCTGCATCTTCTAAATACCTTTTTTTTGTTATCTGTTTGATTTTTTTTCTAAAAATGTTTTAGCTTTTTTAATTTTCCATAAATTTTGGATTGCTTCACTTAGCTTGGCTAGCCAGAGTAGTTCATGATGTTTGCATGACACGTACAGAAAGGAGTGGATAGAGCCTGATTGTGGATGCGGGAATAACAGTCAGCAAAAACATTTTAGAACCAATAAGATAACAATGGATGTGACACAAAAACATTTTTTTTTTTCAAAAAACATCTGATTGTTAAAATTTTAACGATATAAAAACACTTTTGCAACATAATAAATGCATGCCCCATTGCTGCTGCAATCTTGACTGTCATGGTTACACTATTTCATTATGAGCCCACCCTCCATGCTGGGATTGGTCTAAACTGTTTAAGACCAAAACAACAGTCTGACTCTATGGAGTCTATTCTGGGTCAGGAAACATTAATAATCCCTTATATTGCGTTCCTTCCTTATTCTCCCATTATTCAAAGTCTCCTGAATAGTTAAATCATCCACACTGTTATCTGTGGGTGATTTGGCAGTATTTAAATGTTTATAGCATGTCAAATTCCTCAGATTGTGTTAAAGTAATATAATTATCTGTGGTACCCTAGTATAACCCCATTCATCACCAGAGAGGAGTGTAATGGTAAGGAAATATTTATTATATGCAGACTTTGATTTTGAATTTAAGAAGGCTTTTTAGAAATTATTTGTGACAGTACCTGTTAAAACCACCAAATATCACACTGTCGTGATATTTCATAATATGCTTACACTTGAGTATGAGTTAGAGTTTGCGTGCCAGACTGCACATTTAAGTTTATTCAAGTTTATTTTTTATAAATCAGAACCTGTGCACACAATTTCCAGGCCCCATTTTATGCGTGAGACCTCATATTTGTGGAAAGCACGACCCGTATTACATATGAATGCACATTGACTGTGATTATGCTTTCTTTGAAATAATATCTGCAAAAACACTTTTAAACACATTTTTAAACATGTTCATCTAGGGGGGAAAAAACCATTGCCTATAAGCATTATTTAGTTTACCATGATAGCGTGTGAACTCTTCTGTTATTGACTAATTAATCTATTTCATTAGGAGTTGAGTTTTTGTTTAGTTTGGTGGAAAACTCCAACAGAATTATGCAACTTGTTATTTTACATTAACTGTAATATACCTTGGGATGAAAGTTTCTTATCTTGCATATTGTCACTGTGCAGTAAACTCAAAGAAATGAATACAAGGAAAGACACCAAACATAGTTTACTGAGATCTATCTCTGTATGTGGTTCACAGTTTAATAATCTAAAAACACCCTTAAAGGTATTAAACAGTGTATCTTTGATTCGCTGTGTATCTTGTGAAGGAATTTTGAAGTGTGTGTTGGTTATGAAGGGCGTCACATGTCAGGGGCACTGCATCAAGGAAATTTTATTATATAAATGGACTATGCACAACAAAGACTGCGATATTATCATAATTAAAAGTGAACCCCACCATATGGTGAGAGCAAAGAGCTGCGCATAAACAATTAAAATGAAAGCCTCTCAATGAGCAGAAATACATGAAATGCTAATTTTTAAGCTACAAGAACTATCTGAATTTACACTTTTCCATAACCCTCTGCTTTCCTTTTCTTATGCATGTGTGAGTACTTGGACAGTGCCCTGAGCCCGTTAGGGGTCTACTGTACAATCCAGGAATAGTCTGCTCACGTGGCTGCTCTGTGGGATATGTTCCTCAGGCAGGAAGCTGTTATATGGTTACAGTTATTTTTGTTGTCTGGGGATAGTTTTTACTGCACTCCAGAGGATCAATAGTCATCATAAAAGGACTGCGTCACCCAGTGCCCTCTTTGAGCAGAACACTCCGAATAGGTTATAAAGGTTTGGCTGTGTGGGTATGCAAGTGTGCAAATGTGCTTTCAGGTGTGCCATATTAATGACACAAAATCGTGACCGTCCTTCGTCTGTGACATTAGTTTTTTTTTTTTTTTTCTAAGAAAGACAGCCACAATTTGTACAATTTTGCTACTATTATGTGTGTAGAATTGAAGGTTTTGAGGTGTTTTTAGAGCGGATACAATTCTAATCAGAATTTGGCCACACACAGGTTTCAAGCATGTGAAAATTCCAGTTCTTGTCCTGTTGTGATACCCTGCTCTATCTTTCCTCTTTTGTCTGAAGGGCCACACAACATACATGCCTAAGGCATGTCTGCTGACCATCACTGCCAAATGTATAACTTGTCTACACTACACAGACAATGTGCTACAATAACCCTGAAGCTGGAGTCTGCCTCAAGGGTTTAGTAGAGGGAAGGTTCTGTAATAGCTAATTGGATCATGTGTTTGTGGCACACACGGACAGTGCTAGACTCTGCGCTTTGTGTCCCTCTTTCTCTTCTTCATCTCTTATTTCCATCCTCTTTTTCTGCCAGCTTCAGATCCTGCAGGTCGCTACCCCTTTTGGACCATTGCATACTGTAATAATCATAATAGTAATAATTGAACTTTATTAATCTCACACTGGAGAAATTCACCTCAGCCTTTGACCCGTCCCCTTGGGGAGCGGTGGGCTGCCATTGTGCAGCACCCAGGGAGCAATGTGGGGTTTAAGTGTCTTGCTCAGGAACCAAGAGCGCAGGCTGTGGAGATCAAACTGGATACTTGCAACCTTCTCAGAGCACAAGCACACTTCTGTCAACCAATAGGCCAACACTCCCCAACCAATTTTGCAAGAGCTCATATTTGTAGTGATGAATGTCTACATATGATCAAACAAATAAATTTGTGTCCCTGCAGTAAGAAGACTGAGTCTTGAGTCAGTTCACATGGTGGCTAAAACCTTTTTTTTTTTTTTTACTTTTATTGAAGTATTATGCACCACTTTGTGCTGGTCTGTTACATAAAATTCCAAAAATCTATATAAAATATTGCAATGTGACAAAATTAAGTAGTGTAAATACTTTTTTAAGGCTGTTATTATCTGTTCTTTGCTTGCTCACTCCACACCCGTGATCTTTTATATAATTTCTTTCTGTTGTTTGTACTGTACAAAGACCCCGCAGACCATTTGGCAGATAATCGAAGGTCACTGTGCTGCTCTGTGTGAGTTGCATTCTCTATTTTTCACAAATTGTCTCAATGACAGAGTAGGTAGAGTCTGGTCCAGGTAATTATAGCTTGTATGTGCATGGAAACTAAAATATACACAGGAGCTTCCTCTGTGAGTGTGTGCAGCCAGTCACACTGAGGGGAATCCAACTGAGTTAAAGTGGATGTGATCACGTAGGCCTCATCCTACGCGGATCACAGATTAGGTCCCTGGATGGCTACAACCTGATGTTATGTTTATGTGTTTATCACCTAAGGTTGTTCTCTCATAAACAGGCTCAAACTTTGCCAGTACACTCTTCTATATAGTACAGTATCATCCACTTATTTGTCTGGACTCCAGACACTGTGCATTACTAAGTGCAGTACAGTTAATAGGAATTCATTCTATACTGTTTGTGTTTACAAATGGGGGTTATGGTAGCAAGTTTTTGCATGACCGTTTAAAGGTTCATAAAACACTAAAATGCTGTCCCATAAACTTTTGAAAATTTGAGCATTTTTTTTGTTCTACAAAAGCAAGTTGTACTCACAATGTGAGTAAAGCACTGAGTGAAGATCTTTATCACTGTGTATATACTGTACCATTTTTTACATTTGGTATTTTCCCCCAAAATCTATAACTGAATGAGGAATAATGTGGCCATACTTGAATGAAGCAGAATTAATTCCTTTGATGCTGTCAAACACAACTGCACATTTTGGCTTTTGATAAAAAAAGAAAATACCTACATGAAATGCATTTTAATTGGATGAAACAATTTAGTAAAGTGCCTATTTCTTTGTCACAAAAATTATCCCCCCAAATAGGTGGCTAATAAGCTGGATTGTAATGGTAGTGTGTCTCACATAGGGCATTTTGTGTGACAGACTCTTGTCTACTGTCAAAGCCTTTAAAACTGCTGCATTCAGCCTCCAGCCAGTCATCTCCAGAAATGACCTTCTCTGTAAGGGTGGCTGGCCCAGCTTGGCCCTTTCTTTGCTCCAATGCATTAAACATTGATGGATCTGTGAGAGAAGGCTGGAGCCTGTCTTCTGCTGTGGTCTGGCCCATGCCTATAGGAAGTCTTTCCTCTGGCTGCAACATGTCTCCTTTCAACTTCTCTCCCTCCTTCTCCAATTGATAACGTTTGCTGCTGCTGTGGTTATTTCGGTGTGGTCAAATTAGGCTGTCTGCACCATGCGCTGCTAAGGCTATGGAGATAAACCAAATCTCAAGAAACGAGAGTGATAAGTGACTGCTACTGCGGCAGCCTGTGGTCACTTGCACAACAGTGAGAGATGACTTCCTGGAAATGACTCTGAGTATGTATTTGATTCCTGTATTCGCATCATTGTGCACTTATGTTATGCATTATGACTTACCACAGAGCACATCTATATGAAAGGAAGTGGTAGGAGACAAACGACGGTGATACTTCCTTTATCTGTGGGTGACTGCATGTTTCAGTGCTGGATGTTCTTAGCAGTATTGTCATATTTCTTTTCTTAAAATTCTACAGATGTGTTGTATTAATTAACAAGACAAATGTAAAACAATTCTGAATACTTGTTGATAAAGTATTCAGAAATTTTCCACGACAAAGTGCTAGTTGTTAAATTATTCAAACCTCCTTGAACCTTTTTCATATTTTCTCACAGTACAACCCCACATTCAATGCACTGTATCGGGTGTGATGAGACAGCCCAACAAAATGTGGCACATCACTGTGATGGAAAAAAAAAAGAAAAAATGCTTTTCAAATTCTCAAAAAAATGTTGAATTAAATGCAGCCTGCTAATGCATTATGTCTCCCATAATTAGTTAGTTAGTTAGTTAGTTAAATTACAGCTCCATATCCTTTGGGGAAAGTCTCCAACTTTGGTGTCCTTTTGTGCTATTCTTCTTTGCAAAATAGCTTTGGCCCAGGCATATTGAGTATACCGAGTTTGTGAACATTATTGTAAAAGTCAGGCTATCAAATCTCACTGGCACCTAAAGTTTTATTATACCTCAGGGATTTACTTTGATCCAGTGTAAAAGGTCAACCCCTTGTGGAAGTCTTAAATACTGTGCAGCATCTAACAGGACTCTCTTGAAAAACTACCCCATATTTAGCTTCATCCACCTCCATATCAGCTCTGAACAACTGTTTTGTTCAATAGGATTATCACCCAGGCATGATGCTGCCACCAACAAATTCAATAGTGGGTATGCTATATCTTGGCTACCTCTCATTAATACTCTAATATCCTGCTTTGGATATAGGTCGTCAGACACATCTTGATATGTTTCCACCTGTTCTATATCGTCTTCCTTCTAAGGTATTCAACCAAAACAGTGCTCAGTGGTGTGTTTTAAGCCTATATTGAGTATATTAAAGCAAAACTGTGTAACTATGAGCCAGTATGGGGGGGGGTAGACCTGTAACTTCCAAGTTTAGACCAGAGAACCACTGACACACTGTGCTCTGTTTTGGAATACGATAGCAGACTATTCTGGGCCAGCAGTTTGAGAAGTTATGGCGCTTCATGTACTTGTAAAGATGAGGCCACCAGAGAACCAAAAATTGTCTGATCATGTAAGTGACATGTTTTTTGGTGGTTAACAGCAAATATTGCCTTTGTTAACTCTTACCTGAAGGAGAACTCAAGTAGAGGAGTTCAAGTATATTGGGGTCCTGTTCAAAAGTTATAGGAGAATGGAGCAGGAGATTGATGAAAAGAGTGGTGAGGCTGCTGCTATAATACAGATGCTGCAACGGTCAAGAGAGCTGAGTGAAAAGGCAAAACTTGTGATTTACCAGTCGGTCCATGTTACTACCCTCATCTATGCTCATGAAATCTGTATCGTCAACTAAATAACGAGATTCTGCATACAAGCAGCTGGAATGAGCTATCTCCACATGGTGGCTGGGCACTTTTTTAACAGACATCAATAGAGTGTTTGTTGCACTGATGTTTGCTAAAAGTACAATGCATATTTTTACAGGAAGTAGCTCACCATATTCTAACCTCTTGATTCCCTTTCCTTTCCCTTTTTTAACAATAATATTAATTATATATTTTTTTTTATCTCATTGTTTGAAACATCTGAATCTGTAAATGACTTTACATTTTGTGTATCTTTACAGCGTATCTTTTTTAACATTACACCAGAAGTAATGATTATGAGTTAGACAGAAGTGCACAGTACACAGTAGCCTTTTTAGGAAATACTCAACTACTTTTTGTTTTTACCTAAATACAAATACCATGAAGTTGTGGTACTCTAAGTACAGTTTTTGGGTTCTCTACCCATCCACATATACATGTGTTTTGACTTGATCTCTTGATCAGGATCATGTGTGAATACTTGGCCACAGAATGAGTGGAGCATCTAGATAAAATACTGGTGTTATATCATGTTCATGAATGGCAAACAGAGCTTCTATTGTCATTTTCTATATATGGAGTGCATACAAAACAAAATGTCATTACAGACATTAAATTAACATTTTCAGTCCATGTAGTTCAGCAGTGCTCAAATGTAAACAGTGTGGGAAAAAAAAAATTAAACATGGAGCAAAAAGCGCATTGATATGGAAGTTCAGAGCATTAATATACATGGTGCAAATATGCAGTATTTTTGGTTTGGTGTTATCAGTGTGATCCAGAGTCTGTGACATGAAACACCCACTACTGCTGAAAAGAAACTTCAGCTGAAAAGAAACTTCAGAAGTTTTAGCCACAGATATAATGTGGGCCCGTTCACACCAATCTACTACATTACATACCTATGCAAAGCACAGCAATAACGGAAAACTGTACTGCTAATCAATGATTGGGATAATACAGAAGCAAAAGCAGATGGTGTTAAAAACTAAAATCAAACAAAATATTTCCTTACTGTATGCTGATGTTAGACTCCTCAGAATGATCAGAACTGTTTTTGTTTCTGAACATTTATGTACTTAAAATGAGAACCACACGATAATAATGCTAGCTAATTTAATCACAGCTCTAGGCCTCAGCAAATGGGGATGAATAAATAAGACTGACTAAATAAATGATCAGTGATTGTTTGGCTCTAAGTAGTGCTGTAGCTTAGTATCCTGATTTAGACAAAGCCCTCAGCCATCCTTCAGTGGAGCCGTGGTCTTAGCGGAAGAGAACTGGCTAAAAAGCCCCATTCTTCTTCATACCTTCAATATTCAATGAGTGTGCTAATTGCACCGTGCTGAAAGAAAGAAAGAAAAAAGGGGAAGGGGGAGTAGTGAGGAGGAGGGATGGAGGCATCTACTTGTTAATGGTCCATGTGGGGCGGGGTGGTTTGAGGGATAAAAAAGGGAGAAAAAGAAGGGGATTTAAAAAGTTAGACGTATCCTCAGGAGGTTCCTTTCTATGTGTTTTTTTTTTTTACCTGTGTGTCTCTTAGCTATAATGTTAATGCTCATTAGTCAGTCTATGTGATATCCGCTGAACTGTGGTAACAGTTAGCGACCATCACCAGGAGCATTCTGGCAAAGTGTGTGCATTGAACAGGTACGCAGAGGGCTGTCTTGTTATCAGCCCGGAATGCCTCTCTTTTTTCCTTTTTTGTTTCAACTAAAAATTTGAAAAGATATCCTGGAATGTATTTGCTCAAGGTGCACCCATTTCTGAAAAATTGGAGGATGCATATGCATTAAAAAGTCTCTGCGTTCATAAAGTGCTAGTACAGCACTTTAGCCTTCCCTCATTCTTTCAACTCTGTTTCTTGCTATTATCTTTTTCATGATTTATAATGCAATGAGTTCATGTAATCATTGGATCTCCTTCTCCTGCCTTACCTGGAATTAATGTATGGGTTGGGGAGGTAACAAAAACTGGAGGAAATTTTTAAAAAACAAAAAAAGAGAGCAATTACAAATAAAGATAAAGCATGGAAAATAAATTCAGTTATCGTTAATCTTTAATGCTTTATACTGTTGAATGTGATACTTCAGAGGATATCATAGCCATATTTTTTATGTTTCAATTTCTGGCTTTGCCAGCTACTTTTCCTCCCCCTTGCAGTCAGCCCTTTTGCTGTCCCATGGCATACGGCACCAGAAATACTGCTGAACCAAAGTTTTTCTCATAAATCATGCCACCCACCAAACAAAGAAATAAAGATGTTTGTTTGCATTATTGAAGGAAATGTATTGCCTTAGGTCAGCTCTTACAGAAGTGGGTGTTTGTATGCAAGTGTGGTTGCTTAAACATCCAATCTTAAAAATACATAGTCACATGTTTTTTTGCTTTTTGGATGTGCTAATGTATTTTGTTGTAAAAGGCTTATTTTATTGGCTTTTGGGAAGTCACAGAAAAAAATCTAAATAATGTAGACATGGTGCTGTGAGGGTGTAAGCATACAGATTCTCAAAATATATGTTTTTCATGGGGGTATGCCAGTATTTGATAGAGTTATATCCCTAAGAATTCATTTTTGTCTGTAGTGCAGTTTTAAAACAATCTGTTCCTGCTTTTTATGTTGATCACAAAGACTATTGAGCTTCAGTTTGGAATAAAGGCTTTTCTTTTTCCCTGGCTTTAAGCTTTTTGTTCCCTTTATCTTTCTCTCTTTCCCTTCCTTACTTCCTTAGTTTTGTTCCCAGCTTCTTTCTATCATCGAAACATGATCAGTACATATTGCATTTGGAATTTATGAGAAGGAAATGCAAAACCCTTTCTAAAGCCTATTCCTTAACCTATATAAGCCACGTAGATCCAAGACAACAATGATTTCAGTATTAAAGCTACATTTAAAGAGATCAGTCATGACATATGATTCTAGTCATAGCTTTAAATTAAACCTATTCTTTATCTAAGTTTAACATAAAGAGCTTTATTTTTGGTATTTCATTATTGATTAAGCATGAGTTGTAGTAAAAAAATATTAATAATGTGCAGAAAGCTCAATTCCCACAGGGCCAACAATATAAAGATTAGTATATATTTACATATTTATTCTTTACTGTTGCTAAACATATAGGGTGTGCTGTAACTACAGTACACTTTCTTCACATCTTTAGTGTTTTTTGTTTTTTTTATTATATATATAATAAAAAAAATATATTTTTAGTATATATATATATATATATATATATATATATATATATATATATATATATATATATATATATATATATATATATATATATATACTACCGTTCAAAAGTTTGGGGTCAATGTCAATGACTATTTTCTATTCATTTCACAACACAAATTGTTTTGGTGACCCCAAACCTTGGAACGGTAGTGTGTATATATATATATATATATATATATATATATATATATATATTATAATCAGATATATTTTGTATTCGAGTTCATAACTATGGCTACTCTACTCTACTGTACTCTGGGATAATCTGTTAATGTTCTTTAAGCTGGTCTTTCTTGGAAAGAATAGGCCAACATTTGGACCAGTTTAGTCTATTCATGAAAAGATTATATGAAATTATAGATTAAACTCTGGGTCCACTATAAGATTTAATTAAATACCCTGAAGGCTGTGAAGAAATTTAAAAAGTACTAAACAATCACAAAAGTGTTGTCATAAGGGGAAGGGTGCTCTCTTGGGTGCTTTAAAGACATTTAAGGGATAAATGATTTGTTTGCCATCCACCTACCTTCAAACTTTTTATGATCCTGTTTATTTCTACTCCTGCTGCCTTTTTGTCATTCAATGAGTGATAGTGAATGGCTTCCAAGAGGATGCAGCAGACTGAGGGGGTGAGAAACTACCTTCTTTTGTTATCTTAACACCCCACGGCACACAAGAGACAACCATTAAACATCCTGCGGCACACTTGACATAAGCAGACTCCACTGATATGTAGGGACCTGAGAGTGACATGGTTGGTTGAGTGTGCTGCATCCTGGGCCTGGCAGCTTTATGAGTCCAGAGGGACAATAAAGTAAAAGGGGGGCGTCAGACCCACTGATGCTCGATGAGCCAGGGTTGGAACAGTATAAGGGACCAGTGACAGGGTGTCTGTTTGGTTTAAGTTCTATTTGAAGAATTGCTGAAAATTAATGAATGTCACTTTCTTCTGAACAAGTCTTTAATTTATGTAAGCAATGATGAAGTTCCAAACACTGAATAAAATGTACTTTACTTCATGAAAGCAATAACTGAATGCATACAAGCATGAGCACAATGAAAGGAACAACTATTTCCTGGTTTTCACATACCTGTGGCATGTCTGGTCCAGATGCTCCTTCTAAGCAGCCAGTTCTTTAGATGACAGTGGACAATTCTGTAGGACTTCTATCAGTGTTTATACAGATAACACTTATCTCTCAGGCTTCTAAAATACTTCACATAAAAAAATATAATACCTGCAAAGGATGTTATGTGTGAATTCCAGTTGGTGAAAGATTTAATTTCCAAGTGTTCCACTGCAACTGATTATGCCAGCTAACACCAACATATCTCTAAGGAATCTATTGGAGATATGTCAGACCAAACTAGAAATATAGGGTTTGGATTTGCTAACCCAGAATTTGTGGTAAATTAATTTCTCAGTGTGAAGCAGCCAATTAGACATCACCTTTTTTTTATAGAAGCCGCCTAAATCCTGCTTACTGTGTTTGATAAATGAAGTTCATAGTTTATGATGAGTGCACTCGGTGAACTCTATAAAATAAATTTATACTCATTGAAATAATTGGACATATACATAACTGATTTATATATATATATATATATATATATATATATATATATATATATATATATATATATATATATATATATATATATAAAGAAATATTATTTCATAATTATAGAGGAATATTTAAAAACTTATTGGAACATTTAACTGTCATTTCATGATTTATTAGAATTGCTTTATTGTCATAGTACATTGTATTACGTAAACAAATGCTACATCATTATATTTAAACTGACATTTATAGGTGAATAGTTATTTATATATTTATAATTGCTAATTTTGGCTAGTAGTATTAGTAACGTCTTATGTGTCCAGCATTGTGTTTACAAAATTGTCAGTTGATGATGGAAATGGTTGTTGAATATGAACGAAAGAATTCTACTCCTTAAGAAAAACAGCTGTTTAGCCTTTGCTAAATTTAATAGCCACAATTAGGAAGAAAAAAATAGAGGGGGGATTTCCTGAAAAATACTGTAATTCAGGGCCAGCTTACCTTCTCAGGTTGGTTTCTCCCTTAAAGTGGCAAAAGTTGACAAGAACACACAGAAATAGATCCATATGAGAGTAAGAGGTGTTCTACAGGTGCATAAAAAGCAATGCTCGTGCTTGTGACATACTGGGGGTTCCTATTTATGTGGAGAGTAGTTTAGGTGATTGTTTTTTTACAGTAAATATAATTTACAACAAAAGAACATTTACTGAGCAGTTATTGTTAATAATCAGATCAATCAATTGTACAACTTAGGAGGCTGGTTTAAAAATTTTACAAAATGTGCATTTTTTTTCAAACATCAAAAAACAAGAACATACTAGTCAAAAGAATGAGAAAACTGTTCTAAAACAGCAAGGATGTTTGCTTAAGTCATTGATGGTTATAAAAAAATACTCTATAACGCCTGCTAGGAGAAGGGCTCAGCATAAAGCTTTTTTGCTCATTTAGCATCCACCAAATTTTATTTGAAGTAGCTCTCCTGCCCTACCAAAGCTTTATCATCTGGCCAAAAGGGGCATCGTTGACACCTCTGTCCCCTCCTGTTGAGTTTATCTAATCCTTTCCTTTCAGCTGTACATAAACGGCAACAAACTGCACCATTAAAGAGGACTAGTGCCACAAAATAGTTAAATGAGGTATTCTGAGTTTGCCATTTTTAATATGCACAGACAATTGTTAATTCAATTTAATTCTTTCCAGGACATTGTTTGATAGTTTTTATATCAAAAACTAAAGGTACTAGGCTGTATGTTGGTTGGTGAGGCAACCAGCCAAAATCAATGTCAAAAACATGGGAGTCTATGACAACGTTGACGTCTCTGTCGAAAAAGGTTTCCCTTTGTATGATTGAGTGTTTCCTTGACATAGTCTGGCAGTAAAGTGTGAATCATCAGTTGTTTCATCATCCTCAACACACTCCTCCTTCAGGGATATAGGACGGGGGTTGCGACCGCTGCATTCTTGTTTTCTAGTAATGCGTGAGCCGAGTAAGACAAATGTGCAACAGTCACATCTCTCTGTCTTCTAAACGCCACGCCTCTGGTTCTCTGTCACTCTCTTGATCTCTGCTTAAGGTTGCATAAGCTTACATTTTATTTCTTAAGAACCTGGTAATATGAGAAATTGCTTTGTGTGATTGGTATATTGCTATATTATAGTTTTATTTGGATTAAAATTATAAACAAAACATTTTTATGAAAAGGCATGAAACAGAAATTAAAAGTTTAAAACGATACATTTAGCAACTGAAAATCTAGTGTTCCTGTCAAAATCTCCTGAAGCTCATATGCAGAAGGGGCAGGGTGGTGGTGGTTGGGGGGCTTGTTGGGGCAGGGTCTATAAAAAAACCTGTGGTAAAAGTGGTCACACTGAGGTTCACAAAGTGTGAGAGTAAGAGCGCTGTAGTGTTTATCTGAGCTTGGGTATAACAACAGGCACACACCAACATCCGAGAGGAGCCGAGAAAACAGAGATAGAGAGAGAGAAAGAGAGCAAGACAGAGTGGGAGGCAGGCAGTAAAGTTTCTGTTGCATAGATAGCGTTTCATTTGTCACCACCTCAAAAGTCACCGGAATGTGAGACTACTGCAGCTTCTGCCACTGCTTTGCAGTAGAAAAACACAGACTCTGTACATCTAAAATGCCTGCTGACATGTTCCACTGAGCAGGCTTTCATAATGAATGTTGGTTTTCAGCAAACTGTCTTGACGATGCATCAACAGGATTTATTGCATTGGTATGTGGTGACCCGTGCTCTCTGCTGTTAGGAACAAAACACTAATGCATCCGGTTCCACCAATGTATGATGCAGGAGGGTGTTTTACTCATACTTTTGATGTTTGACATTAAAATTATAAAGTGAACGGTAAAAATGGGGAGTTATATGAAACACTGTGTCTCCTTCATGTAAGCGAATGGTTGTACAGGTATTCAAAATAGCATTAGAAAGGGGAATTGTATTTGTTCCAAACTGCCAGCACAGTGAAGCTGACAGCATATTTTATGCGTCCTATTGCTATTTAGCTAAATATGAACTTTTAATTTATGCAAGCAAAAAGAGAATTTGCAAGAATTGGGTAAAATTTGATATGTACCTTCATTACACTCCCCTCTGTATCTACCTCTGTTTAAAAGCCAGTGGAACCAATCCTACCTTAGGTATATGATGATACAGCATTAACTTTTTATGTACTTAACATTGTAGCACATAATTTGCACGACAACCCTTAAACAACTGCTATTTAATTATTACAACGATGTCCGAATAAAAACACTGTTTAATGTGACACTCTGTCTGCAATGATGATGATTTTTTTCCACTTTTACATGACCAATATTTCAACTAAAGGCAGAAAGAACTTGTCATGCAGATGAAAGCTATGTTTTTTACATGCATGATCCAAATGCACATGCACCAATTAAATTTAGTGCATAAAAAGGATTGGACATGTTTTATAATATGTGACACAACCTGGTGTTCCAGAGTCTGCTTTATGTCCTCACTTTTGACTGGAATATGATTTTCAGTAGACTAACAGAAAGCAAGATCCCAAAGAGAGTGACAGCAAAAGAAACATGTGAATTAAAAAGATCAAATTATTAAACAGAGGTAACACTGGTTCACTCACTGCTAAAATTAATTGAGAATACAGAGAAAAATTTGTATTGCTTTCAAAACAAAGGATTTGAACAGGTGTTTTAATTCTGTGATAACAGGGGATTGTCTATAATTACTAGTCTTTATTGGTGCACTTGATCTGTCAGAGATTGCAGATGAAAGGATGTTTATGGCTACTGTCCCAAAAACTGATTATTTACATTCAATTTCTGTATAAAAGAGTCTTCAGATGTCTACTTTCTTGTCATGTAATTTTGTTTGTTCATGTATGGTATTTTATTGTCCGATATGAGGCACACCTTCAAACGATTACGGAAAGTATAGTGTCTCTTTCTTTTCCTTCCTGCCACAGCCTACAGCAGCCATCCATATCTTACCATAACCCTAACACAGCTCTCTGGGTGAATATATTTGTCAGGCCACGCAGAATTAAACACTGTTTCCTGTTTAGTTGTCCAAGTTGTTCCAGCTTTCTATTACAAACAGATCTTATGTGCTTGTTTAACTTTGACTCTACTTAATCTAAAACCATTGTTTCTTGTTTGCTTTACTTCAGTCACAGGACGTCATGCTGTAAACTAACATTGCAGAGATGACTGCAAAATAATTATTTCAGAGCATTTGCATAATTTAAAATATAAGTGTTATAGTCATTTATCTTGTGCAACTGAGACCTTGCAGCATCTCTGAACTGACAGTTTAAATGGCCTGTAGAATTATTTATATATACCGTATTTTCTGGACTATCGAGCACACCTCACTATAAGCCGTGCCCAATAAATAATTTGAAAAAACTGGAAACTTACATATATAAGCCACACCAGGCTATAAGCTACTGGCATCTACTGAACTGTCTCCCATCAAACCAGTAGGGGGAGCTCTACATATAGCTACTGGATTAGGGATGAAGAAAAATGCGACCTCCTGTTAGCTGTTTGCTCGTGTTAGTAAGGGCTTCTACTGAAAAACTGGGCTTTGCTGGCACTTTATTTTAGCTCTGTAGGAGATGAGTCCAGTCTCTTCATTGGTTCTGCAGCGTTAATGCAGCATATAATTGTCAAAATGTGTGAATTCAGGACACTTGTTCTACGTCTTGCCTGCTGCATGCCTGTTCTTGTGCTAAATGAACTTTTGCCCTTTATTAAACGGCAACAAACTACTCAAACAAAACAGACCCCTTACATAGGGTTCAAAAGTGCATGTACTTCTTGCGGAAGACAAGGAGAGCCCACCTGCCCCCACCCATCCTCACCACCTTCTACAGAAGCACCATAGAGAGCATTTTGACCACCTGTCTCACTGTGTGGTGTGGAGGCTGCAGCGCCTTAGACTGGAAGGTGAGAAGAATGGTGAGAACAGCAGAGAAGATCACTGGGGCTCCTCTTCCCTCCAATAAAGACATGTCATCCCAGCGCTGTGTGTCCTAAGCCCATAACATTATAAATGACCCGTCACATCCCCACCATGGACTGTTCTCCCTGCTGCCCTCTGAAAAGAGACTTTGAAGCACCTGATGCAGGTCCAGCAGGTTCCAAAACAATTTATTCTTCACTGCCATTAGGCTGCTAAATGTTATGTAAAATGGGTATAAAAAGTCCAAGTCTAAGTCTCATTCTTTCATTTGCAATTTCAACTTCCCCCCTCTGGTGCTTAGGAAAACTCCACAGAAAAGCCACATCTTCTTACAAGCCAGCTTGTAGAGACTGAGTCTCATGCTGGCCCTGAGAGCTAAGGGAGCTAAAGAAGCCCTGAAAGTTTTTGTTGGGACTAAAGACCATGTAGAACTGTGCCAGCCATGTTGAGATCACATCAATGCAATGACTTAAGGGCTGGTTATATTGCTGCAGCAGGGTGTTGCAGTGGGCTTGTCGCAGGTATGACTAAGATATTTTGATTTATGCCCAATTTTGATGTGTGGACTGCGCTATGTTATTCCATGCTACAATCCAAGAGGGACAATCACAAACTAGCTGTGGGTCTAGATACGGCCGAGGGGGTGAGGAAGTGGAAAAATGCAAGAGGCAAGTTTGTGCGAAAAAAAGAGCAGGGTGGAAAAGGGGCCCCAGCAGTCTCGCGAACCTCGCTCTTCTAGCTGGTCCATCTTCACGAGTCATTTTCACAATAGCGATCATACAAACAAAACAAGTTGGTAAGGTACCAAACAGGAGATATGCATAGTGTAGAGTGGATGTAAATTTGACCAATCAGAGGCCTCCTGTCTGTGGCACTCTCTGCGGTCACCTACAATTTTGGAGAGGTGCAACAGAGTGTCTGCAGAAGGGGCGGGGGCATATCTGCTTTAAGTGCAACACACACGCAGACGATCTGGTTTCTCAGCATAAACCAGCCTTCAGTGTTTGACAGGCTACAAAAACTTCTGTGTAGATAACACTATCCCCACCAGAAGAGTGAAATGCTTCCCCACTAATAAACTCTGGATTACCAGTAATTTGAAGAAACTGTTAACCAAGAAAAAAAGAGGTTCCAGAAAAAGGGACAACGAATAATTAAGTTTTCAGAAGCAAATAATGTCAAAATAAGGATAATACGGAGGTAAACAGGAAGAAGCAGGAGAGCAGTCTCCATCAGAACAATATCAGAGATTTTTGGTCAGGGATGAAAAAGATCACGGGCTTCAAGCAGGCAGATGGAAGTCTGGACAGGGCCAATGAACTTACCACATTTTTCAATAGGTTCAGCTCAGCATCAAGTTCTGCATCCTTCTCTCCTGACGACACCAAAGCTTCTCTGATACTGCTGCAATATTTAATTTTCCATCTCTATGAACCCTCCTGCTTCTATTCAAATCAGAGGATGGCATCTCTATAAACAAGTTAATAAAGAAACTCCTCTAGAACTTTGGAGATGATTTAACAAAAAACTATTCATAAAATGGAGAGCATTATGGACAACAATGAGCATCCTGTTCTTCAGACTGTTGAACACCAACAGAGTATGTAAGTATGTACACCAGTCTTTACATAAGACTGTTGTAAGACAGACTGCTACAGAAGATCTTTCTGGCCTAAAGTTATCAACATCTGCAACTCATTGATAAAAAGCTAATGAGTTACTACAATATTTAATCTCATTTTAGGATCAATAAAGTATTTTTGAATTTGAATTCAATATAGTTCTGCTAAAAGCACTACAAGCAGCAGGAGCAGGTATACAAGGAACCTTAAAAGTATTGTGGATGATTTAAAAAAGAATGCACATTCATGAGCCCATTTCTCCTTGTGCACGTTCTGTTTAAAAGTTGCTCTTCACATAGCCCATACAAGCCCCTAGATCCATCAATCACTATATAGAGCAGGGAATTTTTAGTGGACTATATAGCAGACACACTTAACTTACCGTTCGGACAGACGATCATTGCTTTTTTCTCCCCGTAGGTTATGTAACTCCTCCTTCATTGTGCGGTGCCTGCGCCATCTGTGTATTAGTCGCTGCTGTCGGGTAGCAACAGCCTATGGAGACATCAGGCCGCTGTGACAGCAAATCCCATAATGCTGTGCGAAGAGAGCTCTCCGTGCAAAGCATTCCGGGATATATCTGCCTATTGTGAGGCCTTTCATTTCTTCTCATACACTTCGTAAACACTTTTTCTCTTAAGACCCTCTTCCATTTTCAAAGAACCGCAGTGAGAAAGGTGGGCTTCAATGACTGTCTGAAACCATAGCTCACCACAGATATACACCTGAAAGTGTTAGGTATGACAAGTAGGACGTTTCCGGAAAAAAGAGGACGTGCGGTCACCCTATCATATCAAAAATTTGATGTTTCAGCGAGTGAGTGCTTGTAGCTATTACGATCTTTGTTTGGCAGCTTCGCTCATTGTAAACCAACCAATCACCGCACAGCTCATCTAAATATTCATGAGGATTCCATAAAAGGAAGAAACCTATTGTTTCATGCTGGGACTTTTAACCAGGCTTGCATTAGGGCTCATAGAACAGCAAATATGCCATTTTCGGCCCAACCAATCTTACAAACCCTATTCAGAGATCTTAAGGACCAGTATAATATAAATAATAATAATAATATAAATACCCTATATAATCATTCTATGACCCCTTTAAATGAGAGAGACATTCTAAAAAGATTAAACAGCTGGAGTTATAAAGCTTGGATACACGTTACTGCAGAGCAACGATTTTCTAAAAAAAAGGAGTGCAGCACTGTCACTATCAAGCTTAATAGAAAACTATCTAGCCCATTATGGTCTTTTAGGACAAATCCTCTAAGAGAACAACTTTTAAAGCATTACACTGTCAAACATATCAAACCCACCTCTGTTAGCATCCCCCTTCCCATTGAGCTCTATGCTCCCTGTACTCCCTCCCTCAGTGAGCAAAGCCGTTTACTGCCTCAGGCAAGGGCTGGGAACAGAGGAGCAAAGTCAGAGCAGAGTAACAAATTTAAATCACCACCACTATCTCCACTCAGAACACCAGTTTCCCTGTTTGAGGGCAGGCAAATGTGAGCTTAACACTCTAGCCTAACTCACTAAGTCAACCCCCCAACTTTGGCCTCAAAATTATAATTTTAAAGAAAAATGTTGAAGCTTTTTGGAGCAACATAGGAAAAATAAGATATTAGTCTTTGATGTGACCACAGCTGGAAAGAGTATGGATGAGAACTACTTTCCTCCTGTCTCTTCTCTGTCTGTCACAAAGGGTGGTTTTCACCACAATGCATATATATTGTCCTTCTGGGAATCATAAGGCCAACTTCTGAAACAAGTTGGCAAATCAACTAATTGGCCACCACAAAGAATCTGACTGCCAGAAAAAAAAAGTTTCAGAAAAAAACAAGGCCGGTTTTTCCTTTTATATTACAAAAAAAAGACTTCTCACTACAGAATTTTTATTCAAGCAATTACGTTTGAGGGGTTTAAAGTTGTATCTACCATTTTATCTTCATATTTAGATGTACATTGTAAGAGCTTAGCGGTGCATCCGACACATGAGAACTGTTTCACACAGCTCTGCACTTCCGTTCTCACTTAAGGACAAGCCCCATTGATCGGTTGGGATATGGGGCAATAAGCCTTGTGTGTTTTTCCATGACTCCCTCCACCGCTGAAACAGACTGATGTTCAGGGTTGCTATGACTGAGATTGCTCAAGCCACTGATTGACATGGCTGGATAAGGGATCATGTGTCTACCCTCAGTGCCAGCGCAGCTAGAAGTGATAAACACTAGAAACCTGATCCAGAGACAAGAGACGCCTTTACCTCCGACAGAGCTCAAACTTAATGCACTTCTCTTCTTCTTGGCCAAGTCCAGATTTGCCAGGCTCGCTCATTCTGAGTCCTACACATCCTGGCTATACTGAGGTCAGTGGAAGTGGGATTGATTTTTTTTTCAATCCTCTCCTGATTTGCTCTCCCTTTTAATACTTGATTTATATAAAACACTAAGAACTGCAATATTTTTGTCTCTACCTTATTTTAAAATGTAGTATAACTCAATACTTATTTTGCACCTACAGGACCTGGGTATTCTTTTGGATCAAAATATTTATGAAAAGTTTTTCATTACTACTTTATTTTTTGCTACTCTTTGCAAATAGTTCCACACAGATTCCCTGGTCCCTGTCTTTGCAATAATGGCTATGTAAACATGGAAAAGTAATTTGAATTCTAACAAAGTGGAGATTAGCTGGTGACAGTTTGTGGCATGGGCGATTATTCCTAAAATAATCCTGTTTTGATATGCATCTGCGTCCCGACAGGGATTTTCAATTTGTTTTTCCATTGCTGCATGTAAACAAGCTCTAGTGTCTCCTTATCGTTGCGTCGCATGGACAAGGAAAGAGCATATGCCTCCCTCCCCCTTCCTTCCCCATCTTCTATCTCACTACACAACCTGCCTCCTATGGCTTACATCTGGTTGGAGTCACTTAGCAGCCCCACCTATCTGGGTTTCAACAAGTCTTTATGCATGTAACTGCAAGTCATTTGCAAACATAAAGTCCCAAAAGAAGCTCCTCTAATTCTTTCCTGCTTGAGAGATTCTATAGCCTATTTGCCAATTGGCAAATTTGCAACATCGCAAAATGGCCCCCTGTCTGCTAAAAAAACATCCTTCCCTTAGTCCAGGGCCAATTGACCCAAATTCAATATATTTCTAAAGCACATTTAAACACAGGGAGTTTGACAATGAGCTTTATATAATAATGCCACTAAATGTGACCAAAGCTTACCTAAGATAAATCTCCGACAGTGTTTGATGCTTAGAATGATGATTTCCCAATGTGACTGTTGCTGGGACGTATTTCTACTGATCAGCCAATAGATATTTAGCTGCTGCTTGAGATGCACCAAATGAAGATTAAATAGCAAGGATGAAAGCAAGGTGTTCTGTTTTCAGGATTTTATGAGGGGGGATAGGTGGCCTAGTGGTTTGAGCAGTATGCTTGTGCTCTGAGAAGGTTGCTAGTACCTGATTTAATCCTCACAGCCTCCACTCTGGGTCTCTGAGTAAGACCCTTAACCCCACACTTCTCCCCAGGCTCTGCACAATGGTAGCCCACTGCTCCCTAAAGGGATAGGTTGAATGCAGAGAGTTAATTTCTCCATTGTCAGATCATTAACGTTCAGTTTCTATTATTTTTTATGATCCAAAGCTACTAGTTTATGAAATCATCACAGTAACCATCTCAAAAATGTAATGTTTTTATATTGGCTGCTAAACTATTTGCAAACATGAAAATAATATCAGTAATATTTTGTGCAATGTAGGCTAAACAAAAAGATTTATAAATGAGTTTGTAATCTATAATGACTTAATTTATCTACTATTATAATAATCTGCAACCACAGCAATTTACGGTATATAAGGGAGAGAAATTTGGTTAATGAGGAGCAGGACGTTTCTCATGGACGAAATCTCCCCCTAATCTGTGGGTTCCAAATGGCACTGCCCTATCAAATAAGAAAAAAGTTAACAATTTTGGATGCTCTATCTGTTAAAAAAAAGTAGTTGGTCAGCTGATCCAAAGTACCTTGAGGAAAAGGAAACAGCCATAGATGGCATTTTGCAAATATAACCATTGAATCACATGATCTCATAAATAGGACTCCCTTAGATTTAAATGTTTTTAATTGCAACAGTACTTTCCTGGTAAAATAAAGTATTTAAGTATGACCTAAATAAAAAGCAACTGCATACACACCAAAAGTAATAAAGTTTAACTGATCTAGTATCAATTACGAACTGAGACTCTAATATACGTAATGCCTCATTAAAAACCTGGAGGGATAACAGCAGTTAGAAAACCTGAATTGATAAATATTTGCATTGTTATTGTCAAATAAAAGTTAGACAAAACTGGCTTTTTTTGTAGATTCATTTTGCGTTAAAATCCATTTTCATTTAAATTACTAATCCTCCTTAAAAATATTTTCTAAAATTTGCAGCTTTATAAAGATTAATTTTACGTATTGTGTATTTTAGAAAACAAGGCAGCATTTCAAATGCTGAGATCGTGAAACCATGTTGACAGATTTCACCTTTTAATGCAAGTCAAGCTTAAAAAAATAGTTTAAGTGTAATTTTAATCAAACTGAAAAATGTAATAAAATTCAAAATCAGTATGAACTCAAAATATGGCACAATATCTAGATTCAAGCCCACAAAAGCCTGGCCGGATGTTGGCAGTGACTCATTTGCACAACGGTGGGCTGTGACTGGGGAGGTTAGGCTGTGGTCACTAACGTGGCTGAAGCAGTTTTTTTTACAGAAAGAGATAACAGGCAGAGGTGAATGTCTAGTTCATGCTGACAGTCTAGATCAATCAGGGACAGATCATTACAACCCCACCCCTGTGCGCAGGTGGAGCCATGCGGTGACTTACAGAACCACAGAGATGTGTTGGTCTTGAATGGACCATGGCCTAGCAGTTTCTCGCTTTTTCTTTGTCAAATGCTTTATAGAATGTCGTTGTTAAGCTTGGCATTGACTTCGAGTTTCATGCAAGAGTTTGTTTCTCCAACTGAAAAATTGCATGATTGATGAAGCTTCTCTTTACATACCATTAAAGTAGAATAATAAAAAAAAAGGATACAGAGTGGCCCAGCTTTCAGTGCGAGACACATCTATATCCTCCCCTCATTAATCTGCTCCAATATATTCACTGCAAAGAGCTGTTTTCCTGGGGAAGAGCAAGCGGCCCTTAAATTACAATACAGAAGAGTGGAATCATTACTACCTTTAATGATCCCAATCTAATTGAAGCATTAATTTAAGCAAAGTCTCCTGTGAGGATTATTCATAACTGCTTTTTAATTTAGAAGGGTGATCAGCAGAAAAATTCCCACATCAGAGGCAAGGTTTTCTTGTCTGTTTTTTTTCCGTCTGTTTGTTTCAAAGCAGTAGGGATATACAAAACAAACATAATGAAGCTCAGTCAGTGTATTGGTTCTGTCTAAAATGGCAACCAATATGTTTTTTTCTTGTTTTGTGTGAGTGTGACTGAGCATTGTACCTGTGAAATCTGTTTATTTAAATTTAAATGGGTGCCACTGCTCAAGAAACTCCTTTTTTGTACATGTTAAGTCTGAGTAGCTGCAAAAATAGTTTACAGCTGTATTGTTTTATTACAGAGAGAACCGCAGTATAATAGGACAAATAAATAAATAAATAAATAAATAAGAAAAATCAAGGGACAAGTAAACATATCTATGTGCACAACCTAAAACACCCACACATGCACGCATGCGCATGCCCCGAGGCATTGAGTCACACCAGTAATGATACAGTCCCCCTAGTGGCACTAGAACCGGGCATGACATGCCATCTGGAGAAAGGAGGAGCGTTTATAAGAGGGTTGTTGAATGCGAATTGTACATGCTTTGACCGTACGGCTGACCATCTGGCTTGGCATGCTTTGTAACAGTAACTTTGAGCAATTCTAGAATAGAGGGAAGCAGAGGAGATGGATTGAAGGAAACTGAGGGGTGTATGGCTGTAGCGTTTAAAACAGCCAGAACACGGTGGCACCAATGGCGAGTGTATCTTGTATCTTGTTGTATTTGTCATTCTTTTCTCACTTTTTACTTTCCTGCACCCATACTGTAAGTATGGTAAAACTTTTCAGTGCTTATATTATGCTATCTGTGCCTCCAAAGTGGATATTCCATTAGCATAAGAAATATTGTAGTGATTTGAACATACATGTTAAATGTTCTTGTTTTTTATTTGTTGTTTTCCTTCAGTTTTGAGTCCTATATAAGAATAAACAATGTTGTTTGTGCGTTTGACTCAGGTCCCTGCCTTGCTGTATCCTGCAGAGAATAAGCAGGAGCGATTAGAATAGAGCAAACATACCCCCTTGTCCCCTCCTTTCTGGTTCTGAGGCACAGCACAGGCTCCAGTAAGTGGCTGCCCCGTTGAATGAGAGAGACAATACATAGGAACATTTTAAAGGATGATGCAAATAATAAAATCTAGCTAAAGATCAGGGTCTGGAGAAAAACAATACTTAATGCTAAAAAGTCCAGAAATTCTGACTTTGTGCACTCTTCATCAACTCCCTAAAATATTTTAAGTTTATCAAAATCCTGGTATCATATTGTTTTTTTTAACTCTCAACATGCACTTTAGGAAACACATTAGGAGATCCTATCACAGTGGCAGAGTATTATATTATATTATAGAATCTGGTATAATCAAGGCAATGTTGTATGACCGTTGGCAGTGTACATAAGTGTAAATTAGTGAATTTGAACTGATGGGGAGCAGCTCTACCCAGCAAATATTGAACCTGCAGACAATGTTTGTCAAACATTACCTTTAAAGTCTAGTGAATGTTGCCGAGAAAAGGTCAGTGAAAGGCTTCATCCATCACCAGGGAACATTCGGCAGATGCAATGGAAACATCAGCTGGCGTTTAAAATTTACATTGCTGTATTATTCCTGTAGCAGTGGTCTCAAACTCCTCCCGGTGTCCTGAAACCTTTAGTTGTGACCCTTGCCCTTCAGACTTGAATCAGTTGGTTAACCTACTCAGAGGTGTCAAGTAATGAAGTACAAATACTTCGCTACTGTACTTACCGGTAAGTGCACTTTTTAGGTATATATACTTTACTACATTACTTATTTTTCTTCCTGACTTCTACTCATTATATTTTCACACAAGTATCTGTACTTTCTATTCCTTACATTTTTAAAACAAACATTATTTGTTACTCTTGGCTTTGGTTTAATGCAGAGGTCACAGATTAGCGGACCGCGGTCTGGATCTGGGCCCAAACTGATTTAAGACATTTATAAATTATCACATGTTGTCTGAGGACAGTTTCTAAACGTCACTTGCACCACTTCTCCTGTTACCCCGAAATCCCACATCCTCCGTCACTGCTCCACCCCGCAGCGCTCCAGACCTCCTGAGCAAAGCAAAGCCTACGGCCTCGGCTGTTCCTCCCAGATTGCTAGGCTCTGACTTATCCTCTGAGCATTAGGAGAACATGCGCTATATTATCGTTAAATTCAGGAGCAAAACATGCAGAAATGAGCGCTTCATTTAATATGACATACTTAAAAAATCCCCATCAGCATCTGGTATATGTTTGGTTTCTGAAGTAAATGAGAAATCTACTTCCTGGTATGTTGAACTAATTATTTGCATCCAATCAATAAATAAACGGCGTTAGTTTTTTTGAAATATATAAGAACTATGCTCTAATTTGTAGTTAACGATTTGTTGTTACTATATTTTAATTTCACAAACCGGATTTTCTCGCCATTCTTTTTTTCTGTTTAGTGCGATTGCAATAGCAGATCTTGACCTTGCCGGACCGGAGCGCAGCCTGAACATTTAGAGTATGTTTGGCTCAACCTGCTGCTGTGAAGCAGGATTCTCCACCATGAACATAATCAAAAATAAATATGGATCCAGGCTCAAAATGAGCACCTTGATATGTGCTTGAGAATGGCTTTGTCGCCGTTCAAACCCAGGTTTAAAGCCTTGCAGGGCAGCCTAAAGCCCACTGCTCCCATTAAGCCATAAAAAAGAAATAAAAATAAAAAAACAGCCAGTGCAGGTGTTTTAAAAAAATATGTGAATCAGGAAATTGTCTATATACCAAACTGAAAGATTGTTGTTCTCCATTTCAAAAAAACACTTTAGATTTTAAAATGGAAAATTTGTATATATTTTTTTTATTTAAAAATCAATATATAACATGAATGCATAAACACCTCATTTTATTTCATTGTTAAAATCTGTTTAAAGTAACAGTTCATTAAAAATGTCTCCGGACCTTTACTGGTTGATAATTTTCTATATTCAGACCCCTTTGATTTTTAATTGGTTACCCCTGGTTTAATTTTTATAAATATTTATTTCACGTCATGTGCACCATACAATGCAGATCATTGGCGCCATCCACATCTAGTGAAAATGAGTGTAATTGGATAAATCATATAATGCCAACACTCATCGGTTAGCTAAAGGAATTATCAGAAGCAAGCAAGCAGGTGTTCTTCAAACTGCAAATGTGGATAGTCTATGCCATGCTACAATCTTGGATTCAGAAAAAGATGTTGAAATGTCTAAAAGGTTGAACACAGACGAGAGCGTATCGGGAGACGGAGACCAACAAGACCTCCCTCATCCTTGGCCCTATCTCAAAGTGTTTTTTGAAATAGTAAAAAAATTGAGCTTTTATTTCATATAGTGGCATCTGGCTATTTCTTTAAAGGTTACTTTATACTTTGAGTAGTTTTTGGAGCACATACTTTTTCACTTTTACTTGAGTAAAGAGGTCAGGTTGATACTTCAACTTTTACCAGAGTGTTTTAAACTGCAGTATCTATACTTCTACTTAAGTAACAAATCTGTGTACTTTTGACACCACTGAATCTACTGGAGTTCGATGTGTTGAAACAGAAACACCCCTAAAAATTGCATGACTCAAGAGCTGGAGTTTACTTCAGCTGCAAGAGTAATTTTACAGAAGTAAACTTCTGAACTCATTTAAGGCAAATTAGATATAAATTTAAATCACAATTTATACTAGAAGACATGATGTAGTCACACTTATAAATAAACCTAATGCAAGGTTTGTGACATGATTATGGTCTTTGTGGACTTCTGTTTAAGTTTCTCTCTTACACTTTGATTTTTGTCATTCTGTGTCATTGGTTTCTTTTCTAATTTGGGTTACATTTAGGCAGTGTTGTCTGTTTAAATATACACCCCCCCCTTGTGCCAGTGTCCTTTCCATTAGCTTCTTGTAGTTGTCTCTGTCTACACCTGCACCATATCAGCTAATTAGTCCTCCCTTTGTTTCTGTCTCCCATATATACACTTCCTGTTCAGTTCCTCATTGCTGGATCTCATTCTTTTAGTTTATTCTTCCCTTGTATCTCCTACTTTTTGTTCCTTGAGTTTCCTTGTCACTCAAATCTGGACTTTGGATTTTTTATTTTTACATTTTCATCAAATTTTGCAAGCAATCTTCCATGCCTTCTTCTACTCTGCATTTGGGTCCACAACTACCTCCCCCAACCCTGATAGTTTGATATTCACATCAAAAACAGGATGTTTTTTACAACAGCAACTGTATTGCTTACAAAAAGAAACCACATAGCGGGGAATAAAAAAATATATACAGTAATATAGTGGAAGCAACAGGATAAGGGAAGGAGACAGCTAAGTTGGCTTGCATGAGGTAAAAGATTTCAAGAACACTAAGAGAAAAAGCCACTTGCCTTCTCAAGACTTGTGGAGATGTGAATTCATTGTGTTGGTTCCTAAGTGAAAGCTGATGGTAGGGTGATGACGTCACCTCAGGCAGCGCGACAAACCCGCTCTTTTCACAGTAAAAGCTCCTGACAGAATGGTCCAAGGATGAGGCTTGAATTGATGGTCTACCGCTGTAGATTCCAAAAGGTCCAAAGGGCTGAGACTTGAAGCAAGACAGTGACCTGTCAGGCCAGAATCATTAAAAATGAAAAAACGTTTGCATCAAGGCTGTTAATTGAAATCCTTTTGTGAAAAAAATAAATAAAAAGATGATATAGGGAGCCTCTATTGGGCTTTATTGTGCCCATGTAAAGCCAGATTAGGTTGCTTTACATGGAAACAGTGTTTTGTAATATTTCAGTTTCCTTCAAATATGCTCTTTGATAAATACTGGAAGTGTTCATAGAAATAAAAATATTTAACCTGTTTCATGACCCCATTTAATGGCCTTATCAGCTCGCCACCTTTCAATCAGAAATCCTATATTTCTCACTAAGTATGAACCTTGTATGTTCAAACTACTTTAGCTTAACAAACCTTAGTGAAGGGTGTAAATAACTCAGCACACTAGACAGTTTTAAAGAATAATGAATAAAAAGTGTAACATGGTTAGTTTACTGACAAGCAGATTTTTCAGATAAAAAGGGTAGAATTAACACAAAAAACGTCAAACATTTAAAGAAAACACTGAAAGTATTCTGTGTATTTAAACTGGTGCCCAATTAGGCACTAGTCAAAAGGACCCAGGGTTTCTGAGAAACGGATGAGATCTGATATTGCTTTAATTTCAAAGCCAAGTGAGGGTATAGAGTTCCTAAACACATCATGAATTTTGCAAGATGTAAAGTCACTCTTTCTGAACTGAAAGAGAAACTTTTGAGGAACCCTACCCTGCCTCTCTAAAGCCTCCAGCTTACAGTAGCAAAGTAGTTGGGTAGTCCATTAACTATTTAAATGCACACTGAGATATGAGAAGAAGTGGTCAGCATTCTAATGAAAAACAGGCAACAAATTGGCTCTTGACTGAACCACTTTGTTTTTGATCGACATTACTGTGGCCCGAGTTAAATTTATGGGTCTGGTTGTGATTAAATTTAAATGATCATTTTCTTTTACGTGTTTCTGTGTCTGCAAATGCAATCTCTTACCTTCTAAGCCATAAGTGTTTCCTTTCCATTAGGGGCTATCGTAGCAGCCCCATTTTTATATCTACAAGTAAAGACAATGACAAAGTACTGCTAAATCAAAATAGGGCCTGTGTAAACGGCAAAGTGTCATTTGTCTTTCCTGCTTTCCCAGAGGGGTTTCTCACCTACACTACACTCATAGTTCTATCTTTTGCTCAATGGTGATAAGGAACACCCTATATTAAATATGGGTAAGGCCCTGTTAGGGATTTCTAGTTCAAGGCTATGCATGCAATCAAGGAGACCCTGCCAGACTGCAACGAGATATGGCGAAAGAATATATCACACCAACTGCAGCTACTTATTATTAGGCTGGGGACTTTTTGATAAAGGGTCTAGACTTCCTGTTGTAAATTAATTTCAGATTATTATCAGTCCAATCTACAAGCAAATACAACAATGCACCACTTATTTCTATTGCAATAAACATTTTAGAAACAATAAATTCTAATTGGATCAGATTTACATTCATTATTTTTCCAATGGTGGGCAGTATTGGTTACTTTAGGCATGCGGGCCTGAGTTACTCTTAGATTTCTTGTGAAAGCACATGGCATGTGAGAGATAACAGGCTTCAAACTAGTTCTTAAAAGATTGTTCAAGGCATGTAAGATTACTTAGCTGTTTAACAATTACAATCTTATGGGTCTAAAAAAAACATAAATTGCATCTTGTTAATACTGTTGAATTGCTGCTTACAATAACTCTCATAGCCTTGTATTTGAATAGGATATTTGGTTTCTAAATTCAGTCCCATTTGTTTGTAGTCAACAATTTGAGACTCAGTCCATTATGGTTGATATAGTTGTTTGTAACAGCTGTACATTTCTTTATTTTTAAGAAACAACAACAACAAAAAACAGAAAATGTCCCCTTTTCTCATTGTAAATAAGAACAGCATTTGCAATTTTTTTTCTAAGCATAAGTTCTTCATCCACTTATCCGGTGTCGGGTCGCGGGGGTAGCAGCTTCAGTAGGGAGGCCCAGATGTCCCTCTCCCCAGCCACTTGGGCCAGCTCTTCTGGGGGAATCCTAAGGCGCACCCTGGCCAGCTGAGAAACATAGTCCCTCCAGCGTGTCCTGTTCTCCCCCTGGGTCTCCTCCCGGTGGGACATGCCTGAAACACCTCACAAGGCAACCTATTCTCATTATGAGTGCGTATGAAATCGTACGAAAAGTTATGCACCGTAATTTCGTACGTTTTGGATGTTTTTTTCGTCGTATGCGCATGCGCATCTGACGCACCATTCACAAATATAGAATATAAATTACAATTAGCCCTAACCCTGACCCTAACTCTAAGATATAAAACAGCAAGCAACGTAGTTAGAGACATGAATAAGTGATGATTGCACTGTTTTTCCCAGTTTTACGTCCGTCCACGGATCTGCTTTTTTTTTTCTGTCTGCCAGCGCATGCGCACTGATGTCGTTTTTTGAGGAAAAACGTCCAAAACGTACGAAATAGTGTGCATAACTTTTCGTACGATTTCATACGCACTGATAATGAGAATATGTTGCACAAGGGAGATGTCCAGGAGGCATCCTAACTAGATGCCCGAGCCACCTTAACTGGCTCCTCTCGATGTGGAGAAGCAGCGGCTCTAATCTGAGTCCACCCCAGATGGCTGAGCTCCTCACCCTATCTCTAAGGGAGAGCCCAGACACGCTAAGGAGAAAACTCATTTCAGCCGCTTGTATCCGGGATCTCGTTCTTTCTGTCAGGACCCAAAGCTCATGACCTTAGATGAGGGTAGGAACGTAACTCGACTGGTAAATTGAGAGCTTTGCTTTTTGGCTCAGCTCTCTCTTCACCACAACAGACCGGCTCAGTGCACGGTTCACAACAAAAGCTGCACCAATCTGCCTATGGTTCTCCCATGAACAAGACCCTAAGATGCTTAAACTCCTCCACTAAGGGCAGTACATCCTCCCCAACCCGGAGAAGGCACTCTACCCTTTTCTGGCTCAATACCATGGTCTCGGATTTGGAGGCATTGACCCTCATCCCGGCCGCTTCACACTCTGCTGCGAATCCACTCCAGTGAGAGCTGTAGCTCACACCCTGATGAAGCCAATAGAATCACATCATCTGTGAATAACAGAGAATTCAAACGTCTACCAAAACAGATCCCCTCAACACCTTGGCTGCGCTTAGAAATTCTGTCCATAAAAGTTATGAACTGAATCTGTGACAAAGGGCAACCTTGGTGGAGTCCAACCCTCACCGACAACGAGTCTGACTTACTACCGGCAATGTGGACCATGCTCTGACATCAGTTGTGTAGAGACCTAACAGCCCTTATTAAAGGGCCTGGTACTCCATAGTACCCCGCACAGGACCCCCGGGGGACACGGTCAAATGCCTTCTCTTGATCCACAAAGCACATGTAGAGTGGTTGGGCAAACTCCCATGCAACCTCCAGGATCCTGTTTAGGGTGTAGAGCTGATCCAATGTTCCACGGCCAGGACAGAAACCACACTGCTCCTCCTGAATCCGAGATTCGACCATCCAAAGGACCCTCCTTTCCAGAACCCGGGAATACACCTTACCAGGAAAGCTTAAGAGTGTGATTCCTCTGTAGTTGGAACACACCCTCAGATCCCCTTTTTTAAATAGAGGGACCACCACTCTCCTGTACCCCCCTTCCCCCCCAAATAATCCAAAAAGGGTGGGTGATCTGAACTGCTGTTTGGTGCACAAGCACAAACAACAGTCATAACCCATCCCCCCCACACGTATGTGGTGGGAGTGAACCCTCTCAATCACCGGGTGAGCCCCAATGTACATGCACCAAGATCAGGGGTAAGAAGTATGCCCACTCCTGCTTGGCACCTCTCACCAGGGGCAACTCCAGAGTGGAGGAATGTCCAGCGCCCCTCAAAGAGACTGGTTCCAGAGCCAGGGCGAGGGAAAGCTAGGTCCATTTATTTTATTCATCATAAGTGGTTTTTAGGCCTCTGATCTAGTTATTGTGAATGGAAGAGCTTTTTTGTCTTTTTATTTTCCTTTTGTGCAGCAAATATGCTTTTCATATATCTACTGCATAGTGATATATTTTCTCACAGGTATCCGGTTACTTATTTACGTTTATTTCAAGTATATACCATTTTAAATATTGGGTGATGTCCAAAAAAGTTTGGTCTAACCTTACCATTTCAATTAGGGCAGAGCAAAAAGTTGATAATTGAAATGAAATTGATTAATAAAGATTAGAAGTTTATACAAAAATGAGCCTATTAAGAAACTCTGTTAAGACAGTCATCCATCTCAGCTGTGCTGTTTTCCAAGTTCTTGAAAGAACTTAGAAAGACCCAAAAATCGAACAAAGACAAATATATGTCTCTAAAGACATCTGCAGCTTTGTCCTCCTCTCACTTGACTTATAAGCACAGAGTTGATAAACTATTTGTTTGTCTCATTTCATTCACCCTGTGAATCTCTTGCATAACTGTGATGATAAAATGAAACGTCTCTCACTCTCTTCCTCCCTCTCTTAAGCAGCCTCTCAGTTTTACCCAGCAGAGCAACAGGAAGGTATTTAAGGCTGCTACCATTGTTTCACTCAGTTTCTTGCAAAAAAAAAAAAAAACTTTTTCAACTTCTACTAAGCACTCTGTCAGGGTTTAATTCATAATAATGCAAACTGTGGTGAAAATGCTAACTTTGATTGATGGCAGGGATACTGCAGTTCCCTATTTCATCTTGAAGCCCTTACTTATGCTTTCCTGTTGCTCCTGCTTTCTTTCCTTTTATAATGGAAACATCCGAACTCAAATGTCTTTCGTACTATAGTACTGCAGCTAAAAAAAGTTAACTTATTGTTACTCTGAAACCATTAAAATTGCGGAGACTCTTGACTAAAGCCCACGGCTGATAAATTAGTGCCTCTTCCCTATGTCTCCTTGAACAATTGATAAATCTGCTGTTTTTGTTGGGGTTTTTTGTCTTCAAAGCTTAAAAATATAAAGGAAATTCTCATACACAAAAAGTATTGTTATCCCCTCTAATAAAGGATTATAACATTATTACTTATTCACCTAATGTGTTTGTTTTTGAACTACAGGAAAAAAAACAGTGTCCCATGAAATCCTACATATGCGCAAAATAGAATGCTTACACTTCACACTAAGAAGACAGTCTACAGTGCTATTGGAGATCAGGCACAAGCCACAGGACTCTGCACCCTCCAGAAAAATGGCTTCCAGTAATTTGACCAATTCCCCTGTTTTGATTAGCCTCAAATTGGAATAATCAGTGATGTTTCCTCATTAACTGTTCACCTTAGTTTTTTGCTGAAAAAATTATCAAGAAATTGACTTGCCATATCAATGTTCTCCTTATTAAACCATCATAATATATGTAGAGATAACACGTCTCAAACGTGTTACGTCTCAAACACAACCATCCAACATTAAACTCCCCAGGATTTATAAGCTGACCCCAGTGCAATCATATACCATGTCAAATGTGTTCTTGAATGTTTAATAACATATTCAGGGTCTTGCAGTCTTTATTGGAAGAGATAGATTCAATTACTCATTATACCAACAATAAACAGAGATAGTTTCTTTTTATTTTCTCTTTAAATATAATACTTTTTGAGTGAATCAAAAGGTCCTAATCTAGTCGTTTTTATCCACAGTGTCCTAGTTTTACATGTATGTTTTGTTTAGCTAACTCTACACAGTGACAGCAGGAAATGACATTGCTGTCCAGAACTGCTCTGATTGTGATTTCTTCATTTATGAGCTCTGACTCTGTTCAAATAAACATTAGAATTGGGATTATTGGCATTATAATTGGGATGCTAAATCTGTTGTAAATAAGTTGGGTATATAATGTCAATATTTGTCACCACTACTGATTTGTGGAGGTAAAGGTGCCATAGTAGATGTTGGAAAAACGGTTCCAGCAAGCTATATTTTTGAAAATACACAACCATAACTCTCCCTTCAGACCACCCCTTGAAACCACGTCTTCAAAACACATGAATGCGCATGCTTTCTGTCAATGTGTTCGGATCTTTCCGGGATCAAGAACGAAACAAGCCGAGGCCGAGTGCTCGTAACACGAGCTAAATTTTTCTTTTTGACCCACGATTCGTTCTAACATATTCAAAACATCAGATTTATAGTGCCCTAAGATAAAAAAAAAATGCACCTTATTTCACTGAATATCATGAGGCTGTGATTTCTAATAGTGTTTTTGTATTTACATTGTTAAAAGCTAGAATTGCTGCATTTCATACAAAATAAAAAAAAAAGAAAATAGATTTCAAGCACTTTAACATACACTGAAAAATGCAAAACAGTTCAAGTGCAATTTCTTCTGTTTTCCTCTGTTTTTTTGGTGTTGAAAAGTGTAAACTGTTCCATGACCTTTGCTATGGTAAGCTACTTTTAGATAATCAATAAACATTACTTGATGATAATTGCCATGCCACAATGTCACTGACAGCACAGATAACAATAATGTCTGTGTGTATAGTTGGGGTGGGATTTGTAAGCGGATTATAGGGACCAGATGTCCCTGTTTAGCTTGGGCTATAGCCCATACTATTTCAGGTCAGATTTACTGCTCCAAGAGTTCTCCCAACAACAAAATATGGTAGAGATGGGTAAAACAGGACAATGAAGTTACATGATATGTAGAAAAGAAAATGCATCCGATTTTTTCATATTCCATGCTGAGAGTCAAAGTAGGTAAAACAATAGCCGAAAATCATGGGGTGTGGTGAGAATTGGGAATGCACTAATTACCATGTTTGATCAAAGATTGTAATATATAAACAAGATATAAAATATTGCTTTTAAGCATTTAATTTTTTCTATAAACAGTAGTTATACTGTAGTTCAATTTGTTAAAACTGACTATAGAACTACATGTATGACAGTAAAGTTATTCAACATGTATGTTGCTATTGAACATGCAGCATTTTGTCAATTTAAAACAAATATATCATTGAGGTTACTTTTTCTCCTTAAGCCAATTACGAAGACAAAAAAATCCATGTGGAAGCCCATTTTACCAGGGAGTTGTATAGGTCTCCAAACATGGACTTTACATGTTGGCTCTTTTTTTACTGATACACTTGTGTAACCCATTAAGCCAATAAAACTTTGGAACTCACCATTAAGCACGTAATAGCTACTACGGAAGCAGCAGCATCTTAAAAATGTGACAATGTCAACATCCGGCAAAAGTTCATGTGTCTCATCGCCTAAAAAGGTACATAACTTATACATAGTTCTGTCTTTTTAATTTAGATTCTTTAGTGTGTAAATGCTTGAAGCTCTAGTGATTAAATTAGTAACTGGTTTTATTTTCATTGTATTTCAGACAAGAAGTAAGTCCTTTCCAGCATTTTATTGTCATTACACTGTTACAAGTACAGAGCAGCAAAATCAACTCTCTGCATTGAATCCATCCCCTTGGGGAGCAGTGGGCTGCCATTTTCGTTGCTCTGTACTTTTGACAGTGTAATGACAATAAAATGCTGGAAACTCTTCAACCCCCATTGTCTTTCACAAATCAACTACAATAAATGATGAAACACATGATAAATGTCCCAGAAAATATGGCCTTAAGAAGTGTATGGACGGCTACTGAAATTAAAAATAACAGCAAGTAATAAATGTTGTAACGGAGCTTGTCCAGTGTAGGATCACAAACAGACTTGCCGTCTTTGCCAGCAGGAAAGAGTAGTTGCTAGACTACACTGCCCTGCTTCTAACATAGAAACAAGCTTCAGTATTAAATTAATTTATTTTACCTGTTTTGGAGCTTTTGCACTGTAATTTTTGTGTTTCAACTTGGGTTGTTTTTACCTTGAAATCTCACTGGCAGTATCTGCATATCAAGGGGTGGGGGAACCCTATTTATGAAGATAGAATTGAGGAAAGTCACGCAGAACATTCACTTCTAATTTTTATCCAATCTGACTGTATTGTCGCTCTAAAGTGGAGATGACATGTGATGTGAATTAGAGCTATATAAATAAACTGAATTGAATTGAAAACCAAATTTAAACCATCAATGTACCGTGACTATTCTTTAGCTTGCACCACATACAAGGATTTCTGCAGTCATTGTGGCCCACGGAAGAAATAAGTATAAGAACAAAAATGGGAGAGAGACTCTTTACACATATGACTATATTTAATATGTCAGAAAAAACAATAAAAGTTAAAAAATAAAAGTAAAAAAGTTGTTTGTGGAGTCCAGTTATGTTGTAGCTAATATTTTGAACTGTGAGGTGTTGGTGGAGGTAAATCCAGCTGTTTAGTGCTCCATCTTGCTATCTTCCTATTATCATTAACTCAAACTCTAGTGGTTAGAATTTCATCTTAATTTTACAGCCTCTCTCAAACTGCCACTAACACATCCACAGGTTGCCCCTCCCTAAATGCAGAACATGTTTAGTTCTATAAATATCACACATTGTACACACGAGTCCAGATAAGAAATGCCCTTCGTTGCGCCTCTTTTTCCAACAGGGGCCACATTTTGAGCAATGGATGAAGACTTTTGCACAAATGTGCTATACAAAAAAAGACACCACTTCTAATCTGACTGTCCATTGATTGTTAGCAGTTTACATCTGACCAATTAGATGGTGAGTTTGCATGCAGACAGGATTTCTCTTGTAGAATTACAGAAGATGAGATTTCAACGTTTGTCTAAGCGACGTCATGTATCTGGCATGACCAACAGAAAAAAAGGGAGAAAAAACTCATGTTTTGCCCACTTTCCAACATACCGACGTTCCCTTGAAAGTGGGTATGTTGTTGATATAAAACTTTGTGGCACGGACTTGTTAGATAGGGATCTGTATTTCCAGCAGCTCTGATTAGAATTTATTGAAGGCCTTTTTATTGGCCTATGCATTCACCTCTGTTAAGAAAAAATGGTAAAAAAAAAAAAAAGTCCAGTTGATGGTTGTGTATACGCTATACATATGGACCTTTTTGTGTCTGGAATAAGATTGATTGATTGATTGATTGATTGATTGATTGATTGATTGATTGATTGATTGATATTATAACCTATATATGTAATATAGTGGCTTTGTATCAATTTAAGCTGTTATGATGATTTTGACCTTGTAAGGAGAAAAAAAAATCACTATTTGTCTGTAATTGAATTCGCAACAGTCTTCTTTTGAGACTAAAGAGAAACACTGATTACAATGAATTTAACTAATGCATTTGTGGACTAAGGTAACAAAAATAAATGTACATTTTGGTATTAGTCTATTTAAACTTGAACTACTAGGTTTGTAATTTGTACATAAAAAATACTACAACAATCATTATTATAAGAAAAATATAATAACAGATAGCAATAGGGGTAGTTATTATGATTATTAGTATAAGAAGAACCAGCAGAACCACACCCAGTGTGAGTGGCCAGAAGAGACAGAAGCAGACATAGAGAATAGCAGAGACACGAAAGGTCCACAGGCAGCCCCAGCCAGGCAGATGAGCTCAACTCCCATGTCAGAGGATGAAAGAGAAAACATACAGTTAGTCACAGTCAGAGAAACAAAACTGATCTAAAAAAAACAGGCAAAGCTCCAACATCTATAGACAAAGGTGTTGATGGCAGCAGAACAGCTGATATGTCTCTCCAGGATGGAGTCAAAGCCAAACAGGAACAGACCAGATGAACCTACAACGAGAAAAACTAAAGAAAACATACAGTTATGGCTGGAACTAACAAATACTGCAGAATGGGAGACTAGAGATAGAATGAAGCAGAATTCTGAAAAATTTTCCTTACGGTTACCTAGTAGAAGTAACAGTAGTAGTTTTTATAGTGATTCTTCTTCATTTTATTATTATTATTATTATTATTAGTAGTAGTAGTAGTAGTAGTAGTAGTAGTAGTAGTAGTAGTAGTACTAGTAGTAGTAGTGGTGGTGGTGGTAGTAGTAGTAGTACTAGTAGTAGTAGTAGTGGTATTTGCGTTAACTGCTTTTGAATCCTTTTGAGGCTTGTATTTACATTAATTTCGTAATATAGTTTAGCATTAAGACCTAAATATATCTTAATCTCCTTTTATTGTCTGGATTTCTAACCAAAACAGAGTTAATGCTGACATTTGTCAGCACATCACCATCATTACTTGTACTGGTGCTACCCCAATTGAACAAGGATTTATATGCACTTAGTCTTATTAATCCTGATATAGAGGTCAAGTAAATGGTATGTTTTTATAGTCATTTTGTACGTAAAATTAATTTGGAATGCCCCAATTTGGTCATGCAATTTACCCATTTATACTGCTGACAAAATCTTTGTAGATTACCAACAACATGGCTACTTATTTACACACAAGTGTATCCAGATAAGAAGTGCACTTTAACGCCTCTTACAGTATCTGGAATATTTGAAGATCAGGCAAATTATTTTCAAAGTAACTAATATGGCAAGTAAAATATGTAATATCCCTTTGATTAATAACTGTATTTATGTGAGAAACTCTGTCATATTTGTGATATTCCATAGAACATGAAAAGCATGTTCATTAGAAACACAAACAAATGTTATAATTTTAAATATAAAGAACAACTCTCTCTCCTGTCAAGAAATCTTTAAATTTTTCCATTTTTCAGTGTCTGGGGTTAAAGCAAGTCTTGTTCATTTCTGTTAGAGAAGCCCTTTGTAATCAGTGTCAAATATCTATTTCTAAAACTTCCTGTCTTATATTTTAATTTTGTTCACACAAAGCTGACAGCCTCTGATTGTCATGAATCGGTGTTTGTGTGGTGGACCCAAACGCAGAGACCAGTAGGCAGAGGTGAATAAAGCCTGTTTATTCTGCCGCCTCCGCTTCAGCAGGATGCACCGAGGAGGACGCCACTGTCATGGTCCTGGTCTGATTGTTCCTGTTTTCCTTAGTTATCCATTTGTTGTCCTCTGCTGCCCTCTTGTGTCCTCCCTTCCTGTTTTTCTGTCCTGCCAAGCACCTGTTGCCAATTTCCTCGTCAGCTCTCTCTCTGTCACTGTCCCCTTTAAAAGCCCTCCCTGTTCAGTTCCTGTTTGCTGGATCCTCGTCAAACATCCCGTCTTTCTTCCTGTCTGTTACCTGCCTGCCCTGTCTCGTCTCTCCCTGGCTTCTAGTTTGATTTACCCCTAATATCTCCTTGGTTCAGGTTCGTTAGCTGTTTTTCTGTTGGACTCTGATTCCTGCCCCTGGTTCTGTGAACCAGAATAAACAGGCTTTATTCACCTCTGCCTACTGGTCTCTGCGTTTGGGTCCTCCACACAAACACCGATTCATGACAGAATGATCTGGCCCCAACAGGACCCATCGGGGGACAGTCAGTAGGATAAGGTTGGTTTTTCTTTTCATTTGTTTTTTGGCCCTGTTCTGACATACGGGAGGTTCAGTTTTTATCAAAGTAAGCCTGGCTCCAGGGAGGAGACCAGTTTAAAGTCCAGCTTCAAGTTCCGGTTCTACGTCCTGTCTCGGCTACCCTCTTCCACTGAGCCTGCCTGTTTTCACCTGATCCTGTCTGCTCCTGTGCGTGACCACCTGGTCATGCTTCTGGTCCCAGTCTGACTCTGAACCCTCCTGGAAGCCTGTGCATGCCTGGAAGTCTGGATCCTGCCACCTGTCTCTGTTCCTGTCTGATCTGGATCCTGCCTGTTCCTGTCTGTTCTGGATCCCTCACCAGGATCAGCTTCCAGCATAACCTCTGGGACTGCAGCACTGGGGACACTCGTGGTCTGGACTGTTAAACCAGGTAAGTGACCAACCCAGATAATCATATATCAGTTTATCGTGGTCACTTACCTGTGTTTCCTCCCCTAGAGTGTCTGAGATTGGGCGGTGCCCCGCCCCCCCCGCCTGCAGTGTCCGCGAGCCACAGCTCCGCTTTTGTTTTGTTTTTATTTTAATAAACCTTTTGCACTTTCCTACTGACTGTCTCGCCTTGAATACTGGGTCCATCTGTCATCGTTTCATGACACTGATTCGAAAAATGGGCTTCAAATCCTGCGGCTTCTCTGTAAACAAAAGGCTATTCACTACTGTACTTAATCAAAATAAGAAAAAAAAATACTGCTTCTTGTAAAGAGAGGATTGATCCCTAACAGTTTAGGTCAACAGAGAAGTTTTACAACACTGGCCTTAATACGCAATGATATCTGAGATGGACAAATAGGAGGACATAGGACTGCACTGCATCCTACAACTGAAATGCATTACCTGCAGTCTCTATATAACATGTTGTTGTAAGTGTTTTATAGGTAGCACAATGACATAACATTTGTCACCAAATTTAATGTATGGTCTCATGAGCATTTCATGTGATTTTTTTGAACCAGTACAATACATTGAACCAAAACGGTGTTATTGGTGACAGCACTGAGTGTTTCTCGCCTAAGGATGCAGGGACTTTCTATACACATGTTCACACCTTTAACGACTTCTTAAATGTCACAGAATGTCAGGCCAGGGGATAAAAGCAAAGAACCCCGTCCTGCTTGCCAATGATCCTGAGTAGTTTTTTTACTAGTCTACATTGCTGCTGGGCAGGACATATCCACTCAGGTGTGGCCATAACCTATTTCGACTGGCTGGTGACATGACTTAATATGTTTTATACTAAGGAGTAAAAAGCACTTCTTGACAGTGGAGAAGCACTGAGTGAGCACAGGATGCTTTGCAAATGTAGCTACAGAGAAAATACCAGATCTTTAAGTTTTTATTTTATTTAAGAATTTTACTTTAGATTAAAAGCTTTATATATAGTTGTCCTTGATACTCCATAAATACATAAATTAATTCTGAGTTCAATTGGTTGTACTCTGACTGTTATTTATTTTTCCTTATTGGGAAAGCTACTGCTGTGATGAAATATATATTAATAAGCATTAATTGCTCAATTTTCCATTCAGCTAACCACAAGGCTCTTCTCCACTAGCATTATTCTAGTCTAATTAGCTCTGCTTTGGCTTCTTTAGCTGTGACGTCAATCGAAGCCTGCTGAGTGTTATATGTAGTGATGTAAGCTGTCTGTGTTTCTGCAGAATCTCTGTGCTGTGAGCTCTTGAGTTGAGTTCAGCTGAGTGAACTTGTCTCACTTATTCTGCGATAGCACTACCGTCACAATGCATGGTTCTCAAAGGCAAGGACTTATGGCTATCCAGCATCTCAGTTCCTCCTTCCACAGTCAGCAGGATGTCTGTAGATATTTTATTTTTACTGAATTCAATTAAAGTCACAAATCACCATTGAAGAACTAAAGATCCTGGCATTAACTCCATTATTCTACTTTGCTTGTTTTTGTGATTTCTCTGTATTTTAAACACACTCTCCATTGTTTTTTTTTTATTTATTTCTGCATTGAAATATCTAGTTCCAGTGGTGTAAAATAGGCAGTTCCTGTTGCCTGCATGGTGACTAATCCAATCGGTGCGCCACTGATAATGGGTTGTCATACTTGTTACGCACAGGCTCAACTCTGAGTGAATCTACTCGGAGCTAATTAAACAAATTCACAGTAGCTTTTATGAAAATGAAAACTCAGTTTCCAACCTTAGGCTTGATCAATTCAGGGTTGAGGATTTTAGTCTGAGTTTGTAAACCTTCTGTGTGAAACGGGCCCTAAAGAGTAAATCAGTGCAGTTCTATACTTTTCTTAAACCTCCTTTCCCATAATTTTGTACCTCTGCATCCAAAAGTTCTCAAAAGATGAGTTTAAGCCTTTGAGGTCTCCTCAGGGTTTGAGAGAACCTGGAAGAAAACTGACATGCATAATTTGCATGGTATTTTCCCTCTGTAGACTCCTGGTTCAAGAAATGACTGCCATATCAACCATACAGCTGTGGTCTGTGAGAGATGTGTAGGTGTTCGAATGGGTGTGTATGTCGTGGTAATGAATTAAGGTAAATGGCAGGGTATGAAGCTCTTCCTATCGTAATTTCACACTTGTCAGCTCGCGTGACGAAATTTCACCTTTTCACAAGGATAGCAGAACAGGCCGGGCCTCAGAAAACACAGAGAATACATCTTCTGAGAGAAACTCTGAATTCAAAGAATTTCCCTTGCAAATATATTCATCTTTTAGTTCCTCTGAAAAAGATGTTGAATTTTGTCCAAAGTCTAAACAAACCACCTTAGCAATCAATTATAACAATTTTTCCTAAATTAATAAATACATCAATAAAAACAACAATATTAATTAAGTGAACAGGTTTCTTCATTTGCATTTCTCTTTTTTAATTTCATTATTTGGATGCAGAAACATATCTCTCACAATTAATTTCCTGGTACCTGTTTAAACTTGAACACCATTAACAAGACTTGGATCTTTCAATAACATAATGTGTACCAGTCCAAGCCTCTTAGAATAATTAGGACCTCGCTGTAGCACGCAGACGGCCCACACAGACAGATCAGGTTGTTTCTGGTATTCTATTTTGTGTTAACATTTTCTGTATCTTAGTTTTAAGCAAATATAGTTACCAAAGATATATGTGTGTATGTTAAGAAAGACAAAGGGAACTTGGAATGTGTAAGCAGACAGGATATGAGAGCTTTCAACAAACTGAATTAGGTGGTCTTTTTTCCTGACCACGTGGAGAGAGAAGAATATTTAGCATTGCTAGAGACACCTGCATAGAAACTAGCCTCATACTAGGAATGTAACTGCCTCTGTACTGGGCCATATTTCTAACTAAGTCACACCAAAACAGAGGAGGCAAAAAAGAGCAACAAAGAAATGCACCTCAGGTATCCTCCAGTCACACATGCTTTTTGTACTTACAGGTGCACAGAGATGTTCTTTACAGCATGTAAACCAATAAGCACTCCGTTCTGCACAGTTGTTTGTACCTGGGACAAAGACATAAACTCACACAACCCACAATACCAGATGTACTGCCATGTCTCTGAGGAAAAGCGGTAGATAATGAATAGACCCGTTACAAATTCTGATAAAGTGCTACATGTGACTACAAGGAAAATATGTTTCCACTGAGGAAAGCCAGTGACCTTATTCCTTCTGTGTACTCCTGCAAAGTTTGCCAGCATCACCAGGTTTTGCCCAGCAAGGATGAGCTTAAATTTAGACCCCATGATGTCAACACAAACACAGAATAGAAAGTTCATTTCTAATTAGATATTCCCCCTCTACCCTCGTTTTTTGCTAAAGTTCATTTCAATTAGTCCCACCTCGGCCCCACTTTCAGGTCTCAGCAATTTGTCAGTGCCTCAAACTCTACATAGTGCATTATGGTCACAGCGAAGCAGCCTCCGATTATGTGTGTGTTTTCTGTTTGTTGTTTATTTTTTCTTTTGTTTTGATACACACTATTCTTTATTCAGTGTGTGACCTTGACAAAAAATGGACTCCTGCACACTTGACATTTACTTTGTGTTGTTATGATGAATTGCACAGGTTATTTACTTGTTCACAGGAGAGATTCTTGTTCATGTCCCCAACACCCATGCAGGATGCAGGTATTCTTAGAAAATATATTCTGGAACATTCACTTGTATCTATTTTTCTTACTAGCTGAAATCTTATTAAAATGTTTATGTAACAAGGTATTATACAAATACAAATATATTTTGCTTAAAAAATACTTAAAACCATCATTGTTTGTGTTGTTTGTCTTGCTTTAGGTATGTTAGGTGAGTTCTAATTGTAAAAAGCTATTTAAAATTAAATACTGTAAAATCTCAACTGTCTAAATGCTATTAAGATGATGAGCTGTTCTCAGCTGGCTCATATATGTGCCAATTTTAGATGGTCCATGTGTCCAGTGTTGGATGCTAAAAAGTTCTGTCTCCATCTCTTGACACCCTCACGTAAGATGATCAATCAGCTGTAATGAAACCCATCAGGTCACCTTTGGAATTTATTATTTTTGTGTGCGTAAACTAAAACCTTCCCTTGATGGTAAGGGAGCTAAATTTAGGTTATCCATATGCTAACATATCTTTATACCTCCTACCCTTGAACAAAAGATACATAAATTATGTTGAGATGTTGGGAACATACACTAATGCAACCACTTAACTGACATTTTACTGTATTTCTTGGGTTTTTCAGAGTCTAAAAGTTTTGAAACTGCTCCATTTTTTGTTCATCAAAATTCTGGCTTAGGTTTTGGAGGGTTTTTTTATGTTTTGTCGCTTCCTGAGATTTTAAGTGTTTTAAGTGTATAGCGTCTTTTATTTTTGCACACATCCGGCCATACTGTAATTATTGCCTGCGTATCAGCTTTGCACAAGCTAATACACCTTCATTAAATAGCTGCTTTATTTGCCTACAATCTGTTTTATTTTTTGTTCAATGACTTCTGAAATAATTAGAGGTCTCATTCATGGTGTGTTAAGATGAGCAATGCCAAATACATGTTGTGCTGCCGTTTATATCAATAGTATATAAGGAAGTGAATTGGTTCTGAAAGTAAAAAAAAAGAGACTCACATGTGCTTTAGGTAGTTTCAAACACTAAATTGTACACGTTTTTTATTGAGTATCAACATAAAATAATTCTAAAGTATTTTCATGCATGAGTATGCTCAATTTTCTGCATACAACACAAAAAAACCTTATTCAAGCATCCAAGAATAAAAAAGGTTATGTGTCTTGTGATTTCTTTATTTATTTTTTTATGTTTTGTCATTGTCATTTTTTTTCTTGCTGAACACAGCTGCTTGGACCCTACCAAGCAGAAAGGCCCAATATGGCTCAGCCTGTAAATCGGAGTCCAGGGGCCACAGACAAAAAAAAACAAGGGAGAACCACCAGGCGAAATTTAGCACACGATGGCTCCCAACGGGCATCATTTGGGGACCGGAGATCTATTTTTTTTTTTTCTCATTCTCTCATTTCTTTTTTCCTGCATGGTGAGCAACTTGGAAAGACCAGCCTCAATATTGCTGCTGACACAACCACTCAGGGATGGCTGTAACAGCTCTCTTAGCATGGCACCTGTTATTGAGCTTTCAGAAAGAAAGTGAATGAAGAAAAGGAAAATCAAGCAGGGAAGTAGAACAAGGAAGGGAGTGAAAAGACAGAGATATGGCAAGAAATAGCAGAGATTTTCTTTTTTATTTACAGCATATACTTAATTTTCTTCTCTTTTTCATAGAGTAAAATAATAATATGATTAACATCAAGTTACTTCAGCAATTATGGTATGTTTGTGCATAGTGATTACAGTTTGGTATCTCCTCTTTGGTTCATCCTAATTTGTTAAGTTTCTGCTTATACTTTTCATTAAATGTAGAATTCTTTAAAACAGTGTGGCTTCTATGTAGCTCATTTCCATCTGTCTTCATCCTCTGACTACAATTGGCGTTTAGTTTTAAGTGATTCATAATGCTTTCAACAAACTAGCAATGATCTTAAACCCTCCCCTCATCTCCAGCCTTACAATGATAAATGTCCCGAGTGGAGTAAAAGGGGAAATATTAATAAGAGATGTCTCTCTATGCTTTTTACTCTCCATGTATTTTTTTACTCACTTCCAAGACATATGGGATGAATATTAATATTAAGGTTATAGTGGGGGTGTTTTATTGTGTGTACGGTGACTGAGATTGTTGTGAGAAATACCCCTAACATAAGAAAAGAAAGGACAGAAGGAAAACTGTTCAGCCTTTTTCCTCCTCTCAGCTAATCATCAGAGGTACACGGCAAGCTGCTGTCCATTCAACCAAGGCAGCTGAATTCCTCTGCAGAGCAATCAAAATGGATTAAACCAATCACGCTCCAGCTGCCTCTACGCAAATCAGATATGCCTGTGATAATGATAATCAATTCATAATAAAATAACACAACATAAATCTGATAGTGTTGTTCCAATTGTTTTAATAACATAGATTTGAATATTGCCATGTGCACTGGAGTGATTTACCGGTGGAAAAATGCCATCAAGCTTATTTACAACCTATTTCTGGTGGGCAGCCAATAATACCATTAAGTGCATTGTTCAGACTCATTATGCGATGAGAAACACAATAATAATCACAGGACTACAAACGTATAGTTTCTCCTATTGAACTAATCACTTTTGCCCAGCTTATTAGGCTCTCTTCCTCACCATCTCCGGCCAACTGAATTTCATCATAAATCCTACAGGAGGATGCTGTGTAAATCCCTAGAGCTGAATTAGTATTGTAATTTCTGGTATCCATTCATGCTTCACTAACACAGACACTGAAGTTATTAATCTGAGTATGACAGGTGTCACAAACAGCAGTTCAATACTGGGCTTAGCTCACTCCTTGCCAAAGTGCTCAGTGCCTTCAACATTACGAAGTATGGATTAGAACATAAAAAGGGGGTTCTTTATTCTATCAGTTTAAAACAAAGACAACAAACACTTTTCTTACTTGAAAATCACTGTACACTTCTTCTATTCTTACAATGCAGATGTAAAAAGTACTGAGAAGAGAGACAAAGCTTATTTCAATCAAAACGGAAAATTCAAAATGTTCCATTTTAATTGTTTTATATTCAGTACAAACCTTTTAAGAGCAGGATGCTCTTAAGAGGTTTGTGGGTTGCTTTTTAAAAAGCCATTTTAATTTAGCCCTTAGAAAGACATTTAAATTATTAATAAATTTGTGTTCCTTTTGAGCCTGCCACCTCTGCTCTTTGCCCTGTCTCTTGCTTTGCGTTCCCGCTGTCCTGTCTTAGCTCCTGAACAGAGACTGGCCTGCTGCCGCTGCCTTTTGCTCTGCACTGCTCCTCCTTTCCTTACCTATTTTGTGCAGGTGATCCACGGGAAGTACAAAGGGATGTAGCTCCTGAAATTCCCAAACTGGGAGCTTCTCAGGAGGATCTGGTGGACCCAGGGATGCTGATGTCATTGTTTAGCTTTCCACTTTAAACAACATCAAGGTGACTCACTGTGTAAAATCCAGGTCTGCCATTTTGAGTTGAAGTAGATGGAAGCTCTTCCTGTTCTTCCTGAATTTAATTTTCCCTATAGTCCATGAGAAACAAAGAAAGAAAGAAAGAAAGAAAGAAAGAAAGAAAGAAAGAAAGAAAGAAAGAAAGAAAGACTCTACATTAAAAAAATCACAATGTGAAAGCAAAAGACTTTTCTTCAACTTCAACGTCGTTACAAGGACATTCACTTTTTGGTGGACTTAGAAAAATCAAAAGGCTATCCACACAAAAGCCATGCTACTGCACATCACAAAAAAAGCATTTTTGTATGAAGGCCATCACTTCTGTTCTTTCTTTATATTCATATGAAATTTTCCAGTCCTGAAATAAAAATTCAGAGGCAGCTAAAAAGTGTGTAAGGATAGCTATTCCTTGAGCAGTACCACAGACCATGAATAAAATTACAAATAGGAAACATTTTATCACATCAAACTAACATACAATCTAAAAGGATAAAAATGAGATTTGGTCTAAAACACTTAAAACAATGCTTTATAGAGTGTTTCTGTGGATAACTAGATTAAGGACGTGTTATACAAATACCAGGATTAAGGTATGCCAGATGCCTGTTTGTTGCTATGGCCCCATAATCAATCATCCAATGAGGTCACTTATCAGTTTCTCAGTTGTGCATTTGTACAGGGACCGTGCCGCTGTGAGGCTTGTAGAAACAGCAGCTTCTCTGTCCCATTCTGTCACTGATCTATGACAGGAGAGTCGAAATGGGAGGACACATATACTCATCATCCCATTGATCAAAGAGGTTATCTGTGAGTGTGTCGGGGGGGTTATCAGCTATTGCTACTTGTGTGCAGTGTAAGGATTGGTGCAAAACCACACCACTGACACAAAGTTGGCATCAGTGATGTGTTGATATGTAAATAACTTCATGCAATCTGCTAGGTTTCCTTGTATAGAAAAAAATGTAACCGCTCTATGTATGGTTTAATGGAACTGTTTGTGTGAAGTTCCACAGGAAAGGAAAAATGTAATGAGATCTCCAAAATATTTTAAGTACTTATCCTAGAGAACTATGAGATGTGTGACACCAACATGAGACTAAGGTTTATTTCTCCATTGTCTAAATTTTTTCTCTGGACCAATAAGATGTACGAAAGCTAGACTTAGCCTCCTTGTAAGTTACTGAAAAGATCTCAACAAGCTCAAATATCATTTTCAGTTCAGTTCCTCAACTTTTGTGTGTCCTTTTGATCCCAAGCAAAGAAATCAGAGAGCTATCTCTATTAACCAAATCTAGTGTCATCCAGGTTTTGGTTTATGCTTCAACAGAGCAAAGGAAGATCTCTCCAATAGCACTCTGTTCAAGCTGTAGAAAAGCTCTTGCAAGATGTAATATCCTTATAGTTTCTCAGCTTTTGTGTCTCTTTGTGATCTGATACAGAGACTTCAAAGAGCTCTCTATGAAATTAGTCCATTTTGGAAAGCATTAAACGCAACATTCGTGACTCCACATTCGAAATGTTATGTGACTCTGAAATAGAGATAGAAGAATTAGAAGTTACTAAAAAAAATATCAGTAAGCTAAACACCTGGTCAGGATGGTTTGATTTCCAATTTATTTATTTTTTTGTGAAGACTTGATCTATTATAATACATTGAAAATTGAATGCATTAAAAAAAAAAAATTTGAATGCCATTATTCCCTAAACCAGGAAAAGACAAAATATATTTTGATGATCTGATGGCAATAACTTTATTGAATGTAGATCACAAATTATTCAGCCTAATTTTTCCCCCCAATTAATTTAAAATGATTTGGGACAGATAGTGTGAAAAAAATCGATCAGGATTAATTAAGTATCGCTCTAAAGACAACAATATTAGGTTGGTTCTTTACTTAGACTAAAATAGTTTATTGAAGATAAACACTTCCACAAAACTTTTGACTCCATATAGCAGAAAATTAAACCCTTAGGGTATTTTGGCTTTGTTGAAAGGTGTAAAACAAGTGATATATTAAATGAATAAGGATTTTAATAGTTCAGTCTTCCTCTCTCTGAAGAAACAACAGAGTCAACTGGGAATCCGACCGGGTTGCCCCTGCCCTCTTTTATTATTTATTTTGGCTGCAGAGTTTGTTGGCTGTTTTTCTTAAGAGCAGTCAAGACACTGAGCCATTGAATCGGTTTGGTTATCCTCTGATAATAACTCAGCTTGCTGATGATGCCACTGTTTTTCTGAAAGAGGAAAAAACAGATCCCGTTAGTTACCGTATAAAGAAGATGAAAAAAGTTTTCCTAGATTCTATGGACTATATTTAAATTTTAGAAAAATGTAAGTTAATGTCAATACACGATTATCAATAAAGCACCTTACATGGGATTCCAGTGAAAGAAGAAAAAAAAATATTTATGCTAAGATAAGTAATTGTGAAAAAAGTTCTAGTGTAAGTATTTAATATTCTGTCACAATTTAACCCTTTCACATAGATTCAAAACACAAATGCATATTAGAACATGACAAATAATTACTGTCCCTTTTGACATTTCCAAAGTTTCTAAAAAGAATTGCTAAGTACCATGCACTGTAATACTGTTTGTTTACTTCCTTTTATGAGTAGGCAAACTGTCAAAATGCACATATGGCCTACTGGCAAACATGACAGAAGAAACAGTTTGCTCGTCTTTGTTTAGGCAATAGCTCTTTAACTAATACAGACTTTAAAGTTATCAAAAAAGGCTGGTGGTATTTGATGTTGCGTAGGGGGGAGGCAAAGGAGGTGTCATCTTGTGAAATACAGCTTGAGTCTTCTGTCACACAGCGCACAGTCTGTTGGGAAATAATCTGACTTCTCACGTTTGACACATTCAAGCAAAGAAGAGGGAAAAATTGAAGAAAAGCGAGGAGGTAAAGGCAATGCGATGTGGCGCAAAGAGGGGAGTTGGGGGAGTTAAAGGAGAGAGATAAGGAGACCACAATCAATTCACCTACCCAATCTCCATCATGTCATTGCCTGTCAGCATAGATTTATGAATAAAGCTTTTGAGAGACCTTACAGGGGTATAGTCTGATCAATGTGTGTTGGCCCAGATGTCACTGACGTACGTCACACTATCCTTAAAAACACTACTGACACCTTGGTGACTGAAACCATGGGAACTTTAGTACCTAAGTTTCCTACTGTATGCCTCTTCTGTTTCATAGCAGGATTCAACATTTGTTGGTGAAAGGCTGGGTGAGTTTATCAGAGGCAGGAAGGTAAAGACAATTACTAAGACAAAATAAAAAAATGCACTCATGGTAATATTATGAAAAGTATTTTTTTCTTTTATTTACAACCAATGAAATCAAAATTGGGCATAAACCTGAAGGAAAAATTGAATTTCATACTCATTCATGCTGCAAACTAATTAAGTGATTATAATTACAAGTAATTAGATGGACAAACTTGAAGATCACGATATTATTATTTATGTTTTGGTTTGCAATATTTGACTTGTATATCCATAGAGGAGCAATAAGCATAATAAGCAGCATTAAGCAACCACTATGCAGGTTGTTTAGCACTGTTTGAGGACAAAAAACAAAAAGTGAGACAAGCGACACCTCTGTTTCCCAGCCCTCTTGGTGCAAAGGATAAATAAACAGCAGAACAACAAAACCTTACGGTGGAACAGGTCTTGTGAAAAATTAAATAATAATGTAAAGAAACCATATAAATGATAAAGTAAGTTATAATGCTGTCAGCAGGAGAGCTTCATTTTGGAAAATGATTATCTTCAGATGAACGCTTCAATACGCTACATGAGCTTTCCTCCATTTTGCCCCTATGCTGCACTGCTCTCTCTGGGAAGAGAGGGCCAAAGTAGTGAGCAGCAGTTTCTCACAAGCAAGCACAACCAAAAATAAGACTGGTGAACAACGCAGAGAGTTGTTGTGTGACGTCACACAGAATTCGACTTAAAAACATACATTTAGTTCTAAAAAAAAAAAAAAAACTCCATTGAAGATGATGGTTATTGATGGTTAGCTCGGTTGTTGTGCCTTTAAATTAAATGATCTTTTAAGTGGTAGGGTCTATTTTTAAGATGGTTGTTGGTGTTTGTTAATGAAAATGATTTGTTTGCACCTTACATATTGTGCTAAACCAGGACATCTTTGTAAAAGAGATTAACATTTTCCATGGATTTCCTCTTTTAAGGAAAACAATAATTATAATAGTTTAACAATTTCTATAAATCATGAATTGCATTTAGCCTGTTTCCAAAACTGTTTCTACTCGTTGCGCATTACAGATCAGATATAGAATGTTAACCTTTTTCCATATACCTTTCATGCAGAAAGAAATTTGGGAGCACATATGGACAAAATCATTAAAAAAAGACAGACAGCAAGAAAAAGATAGTGACAAAGTGAATAAATCGAGTCATTAAGCATGTATTTATGGGACCTGCTTGGCTCCCATATGACAGCGAGGGTGGCAAGATGCTTATGCTGCCTTTTTACCATCAACAGAAAAACAGATTGGCTCAATTGCTTTTTCTCCTCTGGGCAACTCTCACACTCTACTTTCTGGAGAACATTTAGGAATTGTTTTTTCTCCCATGGGCCTCCACACAGACAATTGCATGTACTTTGTTTCAAATTACAGCACTGCCTAAATAAATGGGCAGCTCTGCTAGAAGCAAGTCTCAATTGAAAGCAAATCCCAACATACAGTATTTACGCTGGAGATGCTCTAACTGTGATTAAAGCTAAACTTATTATGAGTTTTAATAATGAAATATCTTTTTAACCAAATAAACGTATCTATCAAAATACCTTAACATTTTTCTCTAAACATAATTTCCATTCCTGGGAAGAGCTCAATTTACTATCCTTAAAGTTAAACCGATTTTGCAAAATAACTGCAATTTCTTTAAGACAAAAATCTATTCCTCACTCTGAACTAGCGTATAAAAGACAGAATCTTTTTACATCTTAAAGGTATAGAGGAGGATGTTCTTTTTCCTTGTGGATCATCAAACTAAGTGGTCCTCCTAACTGTCAATCATTCTGCTGATATGTTTAAAGGTGTCATATAATGATTATATAGGGTATTTGGTGCTGATCCTTAAGGTCTCTGATTAGGGTGTGTGACATTGGTTGTGCTGAAAATGGCATATTTGCTGTTCTATGAGCCCTAATGCAAGCCTGTTTAAAAGCCCTAGAATTAAATGACACGTTTTCTTTTATAGTATGCTAATGAATATTTAGATGAGCTGTGCACTGATTGGTTGGTTTATAACGAGTGAAGCTGCTGAATATCATAGCAACAAGCACTCACTCACTAAAATATCGAAATTGTTGATATGGTAGGGTGACCAGACATCTTCTTTTTCCCAGGCATGTCCTACTTTTCATACCTAAAAAAATGCCAGGGGTGAATTTGAAAATCGTCCGGGATTTTGGTTGACTACAGTGCAGCAGAACCAAGTCATCAGCTCCGGGGCTGGTCCGGGAACCCCGGTGGACGGGGACAGGGAGCCAGTGGGGGACGGAGTGACCGAACCCGACCCGGTGACGGTAGCCTGGACACCAGCAGTCCAGTGCTTACTGCCTTACTGGGCAGTAGGAGGGAAGCATACAGTCATCGGGTCAGGTTTGGTCGCTCCGTCCCTGGCTGGCTCCCCGTCCGCCGAGGTTCCTGGACCAGCCTCAGAGCTGACGGCTTGGTTCAAATGCCCGGTCTGGTCCAGTCATTGGCCCAGCCAGTGAACCATTGGGCTGGTTTGTATGTCAATCTCGGGGCATGACAAAAGTACAGGCCACCAAATAAGGCAACATCCCCTAATTAACGTCAATTCAGAGCTTGGTTTGAATTCGCCCGTTTTATGGTGGAAGTTTAGAATTGTAAGATTTGCAGAGAAAGGAGCTGTCGATGGGGTTTGAACTTCTCTATATGTCCATTCCACCCACTGTCGTTTTTCATCTAGGACAATTTAAACTCGGTTTTGCATTCTATGACCCCTTTAAGAAAGGCCATCCTACTTGCTTGTGCCCATTTTCACTTACCTGTGGTGAGTCTTAGATAATGGAAAAATTACAAATATTCTTAAGGAAATTAAGCTTGTACGAGCGATGCAAACAGCAACTTTTAAACATAGTGTGTTGAAATGGGCTCTCACACACGTTTAATAGGCATTCCCTCTCGGGAGCGGGTACAGGGTTGTGCAAGTGCATTCTTTTCTTTTAAGTGGAGAGGGGCAGATCTTTTCAAAAATTCTGGAAAATCCTCCGCTATACCTTTAAGACAGGAATTTTAGAAAAGAATGGATGAGTTCCAGAAGAATGAAGGATCCTAGCGGTTTTACACTTCTAAATCATGCAGTTATATCTAAAGAAAAATTAAATATCTTTTCATCTTATAGAAGACCATGAATGTATTATTTTCCAACGTCTCAGCTGTCACTTGGAATGCTGTATAATTAAGCAAAAAACAAACAGATCTCCTTCAAGACACTGGGATAAAAACACTTAAACATCTTGCACTTTTTTTTTTTTTTCTCCTCACAGCTGGTTTGAATGTTTAATTACACCGCAAATATTCTCTGGTTTCAGATTTTAATTGTTGGGCCTCATTTGTAGTATATTGTAGCATAAGCTATATCTGTGCAGTTAAGCCCCAAAGCTATGCTGAATTTAATAGTACCTGGCTTTGCCTCCTTTGCTCCATCTGCATAATATGTTCTGACAAATCGTTACGCAATGCATTGATAACACAATCAGAAGACAAACATTAACCCATTTAAATTGTGTTTTGATGCTCTTATCAGAGAAAAAGCACTTTTTTAAACACATTTTTTTTTATAATTAATAAACATATTTGCATTATAATATAGCCCTTATGTAAAAAAAAAAATCTCCCACCCCTTTACAAGCACATGTGTTAAAATATTTTAAATACAAGTTGAATATCAGGAATCAGTTCATCCATTAAACAAATATATATAAGATATAAACCCATTCAGTATCAGAGTGCTCAGAAAGGTGACTGGCTCTGTGTCCAAAAGATGTATGTATTTTCATAGAAAGAATTTATTATTTATGTAGCCAGGAAAGATTAATTAAGATTTAAAATCCTACTTACAATGCTGACCTGGTGCAAACAATTGCACTTTAATAATTACAAAACACACATAATTTAATGTGTAGGGTGGGGGCTCAAACCAGCGACCCATTGGTTACAAGACAAAACCCCTACCTCCATCCCAGGTGTGAATTGTGTGAGGGAAAACATCATATGTTGATGTGTTGCAGCAGAAGAGACTGATTTACTCCACATAAAACATTATGTGGAAGATTTTACAATTGTTAACAGCATATATTGAAAATACCAAAGTCAATGTTTTATGAAAGGCCACCACAAAACCCTGAACTCAATTCAGTAGTAACATTGTGAGCATAGATGTAGAGGTGCTTTACACCAGTTATGAAATGTGCTAAAATTTCAGCAATGGCGCTAACATTTTTCATGAGAAAAAAGGGATCTACAGAGGCTTGGATGGTATATTAGACAGCCTAGTGAAGGAAAGTAACTAAATAAGCATATATGCATATTGGCCTTGAGATCATGATGTAGGACAAATAGATGTGTTATGACTAATTTCTGCCTGCAATGGATGTTGCCAGTGGAATCTGTGTGGATTTTTTGTTTATAACGGCTAGAGAAAAATCAAAATCTAATCTCTAAATTTAAATAGGAAATTTGTCAGAAAAAGAATTGACTGTTTCTCCTCTTTCAATGTGCCTTAGACATACACACTGCTGTATTTTCTCTGTTACCATTACTGTTGTGCTTTCTATTCTCTACAACCCACTGACTGCTTTGTCTTTTGATTTTAGGGTGGAGGGTAATCATTATGTGAGTGATGGTATCCATCAGTGTAGTGCATGTGCTGTAAAACTGTCAGCTGTTGACAGATTGACTGACACATTCAAATGTTCGATTAACAGTACAGAGCAGACTGGGTCAGGGAAGAAACTTGGCAGGGTAAAAGGGATGAACATAGTAAGAAGAAATGGCAGGTGCAGATTTTTATATTTTACATTGCTTCCTTCTGTGATGACTATTCAAATTTGGAACTACACTAACAGCCTAAAATGAACTTTTTTTTTTTAAGGAGAACACAAAGGAAGCGATAAAAGAACTCTGTTATAAACACAGGGAGCATTCCCTGTGTAATTTCCAACAGCTGTTGATTCAGAGGGAGAAACTTTATTTGGTCCAGATGGTCTCAGTCAGTCACAGAATGAAAAAGCAGACTTCATTGGCTCCAACCATGTGTTTTTCTTCCTGAATGAAATAAAACTGGTCGTTCGTTTGTTACCGCTCACTACACATCTTATAATGTAGCAATGAAAGTTCCATGGTGATAATGCACCATAATTACTCTTTATGTGAAGCACAGGAAGGGCAGGGGGAACACTTTCTTAAGAGGATATTTTACACCTTAGGGTCCACTCGGTTCTCTACAAAAAATGACTGTACCAAGTATTATTCTCTTGGAGGTGTTTATATCCATAAAACCGTCTTCTCTTATTCATATTCAATATTGAGCTTAAACTATACGGGTTAAAAGTGTTGTTATTTTTTCTCTTAGCAAATTTAATGTTATTTGTACAGTAATAAATACTGTAAAGAAAAAAACAGAAAAAAAAGTTTCTTTCAAAAGGTCTTACAAATTTTCAATATGTGATACACAAATGTTTTCAAGCAGTTTGATAGATATTAAATGTTTGTGGGTTCCTCTGCAGAACAGAAGCACAGTAAAAGGGAAGAGCCTAACCCTCATAAAGGAGGTGAAAAATCACTTGACTGCAGTGGAATGGAAAGCTTAACGGTGGCCTCTGACATGTAAAATCAGTCATTTATCGGAAATAAAAGTAAAAGCATCTTCGCAGCTAAAAAGGTGAAAGATGGTGGCTATATACGAGCTGAGTATCAGAGGTTGAAACTTACATAGTTGAAAAGCTGCATAGCCACGGACCGGTTTTAAAGTCTACACTGCACATTCTAAGATATATGCGTTGGATGGAAAAAATATGTGACCTGTGATTCGTTAACGCATATTTCCACTACATCTATTTCCTGTCCCTTGTTGGTGAATCATGAAAGAAGATGTTTGATTGTAGATGAACTAAGCCAGGTTCACTCTAGTTATATGGCTTTGCAAGAAAAATGACAGACATTCAGTTTCACTATAACGTTTTCTGATCGTTTGATCTCAACATCAATTAGCCTCTCACTTTTTATAAAATTGTGACAAATGTTTGATGAAGTTATTATAGGACCTATACTAGAAAGGCTTTAAAGAATTAGAATGTAGGTTTTTGTTCTTTAAACCTAAATGACAAAATATGACAGAAAAAAATTAAATCTATGAATCTAGAATAAAAGACATGAATATATATTATCAGTAAGTTTCATAAACTATACTCAATGAAAAAAGAATATACCTTTGTGCTAACTATTTTCCCAAACTAATTTAAATGTAAAATCTAAGAAGTGTGACATGTATTTGTATTCATCTGACTAGACAACCTTATTTTTTGTTTTGCCAGCTTTTAGCCCAGGGTGGTCTGTGCTAAGAAGGTGTTTGGCCAACTATTGCAGAAATATACAGATTTACATTAAAATGTGCAAAGAACAAGTTTCTGATTGGTTTAGTTACTCTTTAAAGCAGCACTGAATAACTTTTTTAATAGCTTAGTTTGGGATGTATTTTTCAGGTATAACAGGTATAATTTCAAGTATACTTCAATCACTGGATGTATCAATGCTCTGTTAAGGCCGCACTTCCAAAAACGCGCTTATGGAACTTGAGAGGGTTGAATACCTCACTCATTCCAGCATGTGACCCAGAGAGCTTCTTTATGACAGTCTGGGCACCCTAAATATGGATATCTAGCTTTGCTAAAATTTGTTGGGAAACAAAACAGTTATGACACTTAACTGATCAAACAATTTTTTGGTTGTCTATAGTAGGATTTAACTCCATTAATTCTCAATATGCTTGTCAATACAGGTTCTTCTATCAAATTCCAAAACACAGAGGGAGACTGTCTTTTTCCAACAGCGCATTGTTACCTGTTCTTTTTAGGGGTGCTTAATCTGGAAGTCTCAGGCTTAGTGCTCCTATGCGCTAAAATATACACAATTTTGCTTTAATGTTTTGGACTATTGGAAATTCCCATAGTGTTCACACTTGCATATAACTGTTTGATAAAAAAAAAAAAAAAAAAAAAAAAAAAGGTGTGTTTAAGCACCTGGAAACTTACTAGAGGAAGAACCAGACTTCTTGAGGCCCACCATTCCCAATATTTTGAGCCAACGGGGACATTAGATGTGTAACATCCAAGCTTAGTACCTCTAAAAGCAACTGGCAACACTTAACTGTCTCTAAAGTGAACAGTCTCCCTCCCTGTTTTGAAATCTGATAGCAGCACAACATAGTTACCTGTAAAAACACATCCAACCCTCTAGATTAAATCTTACACCAAAGAACCTAATATATGGCTGATCTGGTAAGCATCTTTTTTTGTTGCCTAAGACCAATTTCCTGCTAAGTTAGCTCTCGTGTTTCTGGCAGTTTACACAGGCAACTTTTTGACCCACACAGAGCATCAATCAGCGATTATAGATATATCTCAAATTAAGCTAACACATGGTTCAATCATTATGCAGTGTTGCATAACACTATGACATTCTAAGGGTATGTTTAATTTGTCCAAGACTAAAAAAAACCTTAATCTTATTATTCACATTTTAAAGAAAAGAAATAAATAACAATGGGAACAGTGGTAATCCAAAATGAAGCCATGTAAATGCCTTGTAAATTATGTAAGGGTTTTGCTTGCTTTATTTGAACATCCTAAAAAAAACATGTGTTGCACAACTTCACAATTTGTATTGTCTGTTTAGTATTTTCTGTAATAAAATACATAACATGCTTCTAATATGGAAAGATCAATTGATATGATTATCTTTTATGCACATAGTCACTGAGTCGTAAACACATGAAAGAAGATTGTTTGTCAGCTCAACTTTTCAGTAGGTGTAGTGCAGACCTAGATTATGAAAAACTAAATGATTGCGGCCTTGGTGTCATTTTACCCTATTCTCTCAACAAAGGATTTGACAGCTTCATTTTTTTCTTTCCACTTGTCTATCTTTAGCACTATCTTTACGCAGATTACCTACGGATTGCTTGACAGAATAATGCCCAAAACATCCTCCCAGATAAGACCCAAGTTGCTCAAGTCATGTCTAATATTAAGAGGGGAATTTCAATGACAGCCCATGATGAATAGCACTTTTAATTACTTCTGATGTATAACTTATGTTTTATTAGAGTTTAAAGGTACTTTTCATTTACATATCAGGCAAAAACTTGACTTCAACATGAGTATGCTTGATTTTAACTTTACACCACACTATCACATGGTGTATTCCTAATTCAGCAAGAATAATTGTGAAATACATGAAAAAAGAACACTAAAAACACTCTTTTGAAGGACTATTTTAGGAAAATAAACAATAAAATCCTGTGCATATCTTTTCTTTAGGTTGACCTTTAAAAGAAGCCTCTTGGACCTGATCTCTAATAAAAAAATACAATTTTAATTTAAAGGTTTAAAATGAAAAGAACCCATATATGCAAATTTTTGTAGACCCTGACATCTACACCCAAGAAAAAAACAATTTTAAAAAAATGTTTTTTCAGTATGTTAATCAAGAATATTTTTTACTATCATTTTGCATAGATGTTAACATTTTAAAGAGAGTCGGTGAATCTGCTGTAATAGAGAGTCTACTGACAGATGAAGATACATTTGCATTTCAGGAAATGTGTCAGTCAAAAGGGAAAGTACCCAGACCCTAAACTTTGGAACATTTTAACCATATTTTGTACTGACAATGCAATAACATTCTGTTCAGGAAGTGTAGCATAATTGTGAGTTTTTTGTTTTAAACGTGAATCCCAAAGTCTGCAGTTTTTCTTTTTTAACCAGTATTTTCATCATGTTACTCAATGTTATATTATCTGTTTCCTTTTTCCAGTAAGGTTGCATTAGATTTCCAATAGTTGTGGTGTGTTTTTCCATCTTTCACAGATCAAGAGTCCACAAGCTTTTTTAGATGAAAAATTATCTATACAAGATGAAGCATCAGCAAAAAGGCCATGACATATTGGCAACATGTTCTTGCTTCTGTTTCCAGTATCAATAATTCAGCCACTGACTCATAACTATATTTTTAATGTATTATTTAAGCCATCCAGTGATGACGGTTCTTCAGCCATTTATACGGCGAGTGTTTTTTAAACAATATGCTGAAAAGCCATTAGGCTTTTAACATCAGCTGTTTTTCCCACTCTAGAAGATGTAAGAGTGGGAAGTATGGGCGGATGGTGACCTCTGAAGTGTTTCACTTTCTGCGCCTTGTGTAATGATGTTAGCAGTGGGCTGTTTTCGGGCAACATTTTCTTTGTAGTTGCAGCCATTTTAAACATGGAAATCCTAAAATGATATTTGTGGGGAAGCTGTGGTGAGGAGAGGAAGAAGTGTAGACTCCACATTAAAAAGAATGTGGTTTGGAAAGGAAGAGGGTCTCAGCTGAGGTGTAACTTTAGCTCATGGATTCCTGAATACATAAAATGTGTGTTTACCCCTTTAAGTGTTGTTTGATATTTCGTTTTAGGTTTTTTTGAATAAAATCATTTTCTGTGGCTATAAATATTGGTTCTTTGAACAATGCACAAAGGTAGTCTAAAAAACACTCCTACAATCAAATACTGCCATTTGTTTGTACATCACTTGATAAACATTGATTTACTATGCTAATTACATCTTAATGTAAAAACAGAGCAGCTAGGGTTATGACTCCCTCAGATCATACCACATATTTCCTGATTCTAATTGTGTCTTGTAAAGTCCTAAAAAGGAACGGCAACAGATATCTGCCACATGATTTGACATTTTGGAGCATACATTGCCTTACATAATTTAATGGAATATTTATCAGAAAAATAAAAATAATAATAATTTTAACCATTATCAATAAAAAAAAACAAACACATAAACAGTTGTGGTAAAAATTAACACATACTGGCTTTAAGACCAGATGCTTTTGGTGAAAATAAGTAAATCTGTTATTGCATATTTCCTTGTGTTAAAAAATGCAGCTATTTGTCAATTTTTACACTTGCAGTCTACAACCTTATACCCAAAACCTAGGGCAAAACACAAAACAGAAAAAAAAAGAAAAATAAAAAAAATAAAAAGGCTGCATCACACACCTAACACACCAACAGACTGCCAGACCTGTCACAGTCTCTCAACACTGCACTGAGTTTACTATTTATTAATAAAACAAAATGCAGATCCTCAACCCCACATGTAAATCCAATTGTGGAGCCCCCACTCTTCACAACATGATTCTTAGGCTGAAAAAAGGAGACAGATGAGGTTTAAAAAAAATGTTAAGTAACGTTTACCTGCCTAAATAAAGCTTAATCATGGAAAAAGTTTGGCAATACAAAAATCCCACTGAGGGCAGGAATGAGTAATCAGGCAAACAGTGAGATCAAAAAGAAAGGCTCATATATTTTCTGTGTTGTCTATTTTTGCTGTCTTTTTTTCTTATAATTCTCTTTTTTGTGCACTGTTTCCGGTCTCTACGTCTTTCTATCCCCCCTTAGTTCTTATACCCTCTTTCTTTATCACCTCCCTTTCCGTCTCCGTGTCCGTTTTATATAATTTTACTCCCCAAATTATGTTCTGTAAAGTTAAATATACAAGCACCAAGCAGGACCAAATGGCAACAGTCATAATGCTTTTCTTGTGAAAGCAAATCTGTTGGGCTATCATATAGCTCTAGAATATCTATTCCAAAGGTATATTGGCAAAACAGAACAGACAAAAACCCTAACAAAAAACAAGACGTGGTGTAACTTGGTGGAAAGGACAGTTTCAGCTCATTCAGGCTGACCAGCCCTCTGACTAGCTACCTGCAACAGAAAAGATAAAAAAACACAAACAGGATAACTAGTCGACTGAAGGGGTTTTCACACAACCAACAAATAGGTATATGAGTTGCCTGCTCCTGGGGAAGAACTTCTCTGACAGTTTTTTATGACAGCTTTTAAAATAAATTTCTTCCACTGGTCAACTGTAAAAATGCTCTGCATGACAGCATAAAGAACTATATAAACTAAACCCAAATTTGATGGGATCTTTGACCATCCTTCCACTCCCTGTCAAAGATATACTAATTTAGACTTGAACGTTTTCCTGACAGAAAGACCAAAAAAGATGCATATAATGCACAGATATTAGTAATCCTATTAGCCTCACCTATTTATGTAGCTCTTGTTTTATATTTATTTTCACAAAAGATGATAGTGATATTAATATGATAGTGAAATTTATATGACTTAACTTTTGTTGTGGACTACATCTTGAAGACCCACTCTCTGCACACAAATCTATGTCTTTTTATATTTATTATCCTTTTCCATTATCTATTGCCCTTTTTACCTTTTTTAAATTTCAATTTGAGATCTTCAAATTTAGAGCAATAGTGCGTTGTGTAAATCAGATGGAAAAAATTAAAAGATACCAATGGCTTTCTTTCCTTTTTCCTTTGTAAGGGAAATCAGTATAAAACCATAACATGAATAACTGAATTTTATTTTCATTAAACTTGAATTAAGTGGTCACTTAAAAAAACCCAACAGTTTAACATCAACGTGCAGGGTGTGTATTTGAGAATAATCCATGCTCAATCTAGTATTTGCATGGCTTGTTCCTTGGGATCAAGGTGGCTGGTTTAATTGAGCCTCCACTGGACCTGAGCCTAGGAGAAACAGGCAGATGAGCATCGATAAACTATGAAATGGTTCCAATATAACCAATCAATGAGGCGTTGTGAGCAGCTCCCACAGGGCTTTGATTTTTCTCTCAAACAACAATCCAGAAGCTCTGCTTTTCAAAGGCAACCCCGACTTTGTCGTTACTGTTGTTCCTTTCCACATGTTTGAGTGATGTCAACCAGGTCGATTTCATCTGTGTCCATAAAGGCTCTCTCACACTTTAGTCACCTGGGAGACAACTTCTGTCAGTGTGTGCAATGGTAACAACCAATAAAGGTCAATCTCCCATGGCAATAGCCAATTGGGTTGGTTCCCATTATTGCCCCTCTGAGTTGTGGTCAACAGATGGAGAACTGACTTCACTGAACCCTTTACAACAAACCTTTAGAAAATATAGCTCTATATCTATGCATGACTGCCTGGTTTTAATTTTTTTTGTTGGGTGTTGGTCTGCACAATAGTTGATCATATGCAGCTTCTGATTAAGGGGGGGCAATCTTAGTAAAGTTATAGGAGTACTGCTACTGTGGGCTAAGCATCTAACCATTTCATCTAATTGCCTCATTAATGATTCACTGGTGGTAGGCTGCTGTAGCGCCTCGCTGTGGTGAGCAAATTGTTTTGATTGGTTTGCTTCTGTCAATTATTGATGAGGCAGAGTGCTGAAGTACTAACACCTGGGTTTGGAGGTCCAAATGACCCTGCATCCCATTGCATTGTTATCACAAAATCAGTCTTGAAGGGTTTGAGGCTCAGTGATTGTTGTTCTTAGACAGAGGTTAGAGAATGTCCCATATTAGATGTTATTAGATTGTAGCGCAAAGATGAAGAAAACACCACTATTTTTGATTGGGGGAAAAAAAACATAATTTATACAATGACACAATACCATCATCTATCCCTATGAGTTTGAAAATATGTGTTCAATAAATAAGAATTATAAGAAAAATAATATGATTTGTAAAGTTGTGTGCGATAAATATGTACAGTGGTTGCAAACAGTATTTTCCTAATTTTAGGTTTCTTTGGTAGTTTGTCACACAGAAACTATTTGGACCTTCAAACTCATATTAGACAAAGATAACTTAGAATCAGTTTTGATGTGATGATTTGATTATAAAATGAAAATTGTGGCTTATGCCAATTGGTGGCAACAATTTACAATCCCACTCTTAATTGCAGAACAGCTATAACTGCAGTATTTTAGGATTTTCAAAAATAATTGGGTTTGTCTCAGCTCATGCCTCAATATTATTAACTAGATTGTTGTGCAGACTTTGATAAGGACTATTTTAGAGAATGCTAATTTGCTGCAGATCATTGTCCTGCTGCATAACCTCAACGTGGTTTGATTAATTGTGGCAAGTCATCCAGCTTTTAAAACACAATATTTGTCCTAGTCCATTTTTTCTCTGCACTGGTGGCCTTTATACGAAGTATTCAAAGAGCATATGAAGAGAGAGAGAGAAGGGGAATATTGGGAGCTCATTATAATCAATCCTAAGCTCTGCCCATGAAGTAGAAGATGTAAGAGTGGGAAGTATTGTTATAATAAGATTAATTGTTATTGTTATAATAAGATTCACTCCAGGCTTAAAGATCATTTACCTCGCTGCAATTATAATATATTTTTAGCTAAATGGTAAAAATGCTTCAGAGAAAATTTATTCACTGTTTTTCAGTTACATGGGTTATGTGCACTTCAAAACCCCAAAAAACATATATATTTTTTATTATTTACTTCCTTGTTTTCTTTTTTTGTAACAATGCCACAATGTGGTGTTCCTGAGTTTTGAGTGTAAGATAAAAAAAAAGAGTAGAAATATAAACAAATGTGTAAGTATGTACCATCTCCTGCTGCTGAAGCTGCATCTCTTGCAGCATCTAGTCCTGTTTTAGCACAGAGATACTTCACAAATCTATGTGTGGCAGGCAAACAGTCTATAACTCCCTACCAGATCTAAATAATATTTGATAATACCCTCAAAATTCTCTTCATCAATGTTCCTTTTCACAGAAACATTACAGCCTTCTCTTTGTGTTTACAATTTTCTTACATAGTGATTTACCCCCATCAGTGCAGCTTTATATATATATATATATATATATATATATATATATATATATATATATATATATATATATATATATATATATATATATACATATATATATATACAGGTGCTGGTCATAAAATTAGAATATCATGAAAAAGTAGATTGATTTCAGTAATTCCATTTAAAAAGTGAAACTTGTATATTATATTCATACATTACATACAAACTCATATATTTCAGATGTTTATTTTGTTTAATTTTGATGATTACAAATGACAACAAATGAAAATCTCAAATTCATCATATCAGAAAATTAGAATATTACTGAAGACCAATAAAAACAAAGGATTTATAGAAATGTTGGCCAACTGAAAAGTATGAACATGAAAAGTATGAGCATGTACAGCACTCAGTATTTAGTTGGGCCTCCTTTGGCCTGTATTACTGCAGCAATGCGGCGTGGCATGGAGTCGATCAGTCTGTGGCACTGCTCAGGTGTTATGATAGCCCAGGTTGCTCTAATAGTGGCTTTTAGCTCTTCTGAATTGTTGGGTCTGGTGTATTGCATCTTCTTCTTCACAATACCCCATAGATTTTCTATGGGGTTAAGGTCAGGAGAGTTTGCTGGCCAATTAAGAACAGGGATACCATGGTCCTTCAACCAGGTACTGGTAGCTTTGGCACTGTGTGCAGGTGCCAAGTCCTGTTGGAAAATGAAATCTGCATCTCCAAAAAGTTGGTCACAATATTCTAATTTTCTGATATGATGAATTTGAGATTTTCATTTGTTGTCATTTGTAATCATCAAAATTAAACAAAATAAACATCTGAAATATATGAGTTTGTATGTAATGTATGAATATAATATACAAGTTTCACTTTTTAAATGGAATTACTGAAATCAATCTACTTTTTCATGATATTCTAATTTTATGACCAGCACCTGTATATATATATATATATATATATATATATATATATATATATATATATATATATATATATATATATACTGTTTATCTATTGGTATATTTAACAGCCTGAATATCAAATTTCACAGAAATCCAGGAAATGACTCACCTGCAGTGGCATGAATCCTTTCATAAGGCACACAGCCAAGAGGCCTCATTCATGTGGGTCGCACAGCCAACATACTGTTCTAGGATCTGTAGGATCTGGTATATATATATGCAAGTCCAGCTCTTGAAAACCTGCATTGCTCATATTGTCATAGTGATCAAAGAGATCTTCTCAGAAGTTCCGTTCCAGTTTTTATTTTCTTATTATATATGTATATATATATATATATATATATATGTATGTATATATATATATATATATATATATATATATATATATATATATATATATATATATATATATATATATGTATATATATATATATTCTTTATTTTTTTTTTATAGCTTAATAAAAAAAAAAAAATAAAAGAAACAAGTAAATGCCAGGTATGTATAGGGACATTGCACATGAGAAAGCAAATACAGAGTGATGAAAGGTTGGTATGTCAAAAAGGAGGAAAATAAAAATAAATTAATGCATTGATAACTTCAATCTGTCAATAACATATTCTGTTTAAACTGCTTTTTAGTTTTCATTTTCCTTTATTAGGATGTTGTTATGTTCTTTTCCCCTCTGAATTAAATGAGGTCTTCATTAAAATGGCACATCATTTTTTCCATAATGGCTGATTGGCTGCAGGTGAAATGCTTTCTAGGATTAATATCAATATTGAAAGCTAGCCTGCACAAGAGCAGGTTTGCAAATCAGAGTATGTTACTATGATGACTAGCCTCACTAAGAATAAATCCAGGTTAGTTCATGACAAAAGTAATTGCATCTTTAGCAAATATGAATAAAACACTTAAAAAAACATTACATGGATTTTCCACCTTTCAGTCTACCATGTTTTCTTTTATAATTACACAAAGTGTGCAGTTATATTTTCGAATGGGATCAAGTTGGTTTAGATACCTTTTTTCTCTAATGTGGGAAGTCATTATTTGAAAACTGCTCTTTGTGCTTAGTAGGGTCATTTTTGTATATTGTTAAACATAGTTTGATCTAAAACATATGACAAAAAGCAGTAACACATGAAATGTGTAATACTTCATCTAAGCTACATATTCAGAACTGTGCTTGAAAGTTTAGATACCCTATTAAAGACAGAGAAAAAATCAACTGCCCGTAAGATTAATTGAAATTTAAGAAAAGTAATAATACCTTTAAATAGAAAATGGAAATCATGACATTGATTTTTAATATTTATATGTATACATACATATGTATTAATTGATAAATAAGTAAACACGTCTGATGGAGCTCCTGAACAAAAATTTGGCTGAACAACACTTTGAGGCAGTCAAACAAATCAGGTGTTTTCTGTAATATTCAGGAAATGTTCAGTGAGTACTTTCATTTGTCTGGGACAGCTTGTTTTATAGAATTACTTTTGAAAAAAAGAAAAATTCTAAATCAATATTTTAGTCTACAAAATTATCATTTACTAAATTTGCATTTATTATTACTTTTTTCAGTTTTGTGTTATTTGAATACTAGTGTGTGTCTATCTTTTTCTTTAATGGGGGGTATGTAAACTTTGAAGCACAACCGTATATATTCATGATTTACAGGCATGAGGGGAAAAGTGCAATGCAATGTCAATAATTTCTTTGTTTGTGTTGATTTATTATAGGTGCAGAGAGAACCTTTAGAATCATTTAATTGGCTCTCCAGTTAGCTGAATTCCACTGCAGACTAGAGTATGTGTCTAAAAGCCCACCCACAGGCATGCTTCCTGGCAACATGAATTATCCTGGCACTTTGTAGATTGTTAAATAGTCTTTATTTGAACGGTTCCAGACACAAAATTAGTCTAGTAAAACTGCATTTTCAAATTTTCTTTTAAATATAAAAACCCCAAACAGACTGACCGATATAAAGTGGATTAAATGTAGACATGCTGTGCAGGAATTTGCTCATCTTTGCTTGCCCTTAATTGAAGATGATTATAGAGTCACCCTCCATGCTGATGCCACTGTCACCCCGAATCTTAGCCAAGCTGGCTTGCAATGTACACTCACAGGGTGGTCACTCCGTCTTTGCTTCTAAACTGGCACCGGTCACAGCAGAGCCTACTCCCCCTCTTCAAATACAATTCTTGTGACTCACTGTATGGGTGTGAGAATAAACCCTTGCAGACAAGGCAGGAAATATATAAGGGTCCTAAAAGGGTTGCAATGTTGATTTCACTTTGTTTCATATTGGATCTTATGAGTGTGTTTGTTCCTGCATGTGTGAATGGTAGTGTAATTTATTTTGAGTCACAATTTATTGTTTTTTGCCCTCTAACCTTTATCCTTTTTTCCATTTTTGTTTACAGATAACACAACGATAGCGATTGCATCCAAGCGGTAGACCACTTGCACCAAGAAACCTACAAAGCACAACATCAATGATGAAGAACAGCAAAGAGGACCTACTAGAATCTCTCCAACCCCCCCACTGAAGATCTTAAAAGTCACCTTTTTTTTCAATTTTCCTCCTTGGTATTTTACCTGCAGCTTTTCTACAAAACAAGAGAAAATAAGAAAAAAAAAAATAAGAGACTCATTATCATGAGATGAAAACAGCAGATAAATACTTTAGAGAGACTATTTTCTTTCGAGTGTGAAGATCAATGATGCATGCTTCTGTAAATAAATCATGACAACACCCTTTTTCCTGAAATAGGCAGCATATCCGGTTGCTGTCACCAAATTCATAAACCTTATTACTGTGGAGTGAGTACTCATAAATTGATTTACCTCACAAAACCTAAACACTTTTTATCAACCCAAAGCCCATGAAATGTTCATTTGAAATAGGATTTTATTGTCTTTAGTATTATTTTACAAGAGACAGCCAAATCTTCCTGTTTAATATCCATATAATTATATGTACATAGAAATTAGTGAAGACAGCAGCATGGACAAACCTATAGTGTAACTGTAAACTAGTAAACATCTCAGTATATCATTATTGCATAATTTAGTTAATGAATTTGTTTTTTTTTTGTCTTCAGTAAATTTCATATGTTTGATATTTAGTAATTTTTGTTGTATTTGAATATATACTTAAACATAGGCATTCAAAGCTGGAAATAATCTGGTTTTGTCTTTTTGCTATACCTGGAAAGTCAGGTAAATGGGAAAAATCATTGGCCTGACAAAAACTAAAATGTTTAAGAAAACACATATTTTTTAATGTTAATGTTGGACCTTTTTCCTTGTATATAATTTCCAATGCAACAACTGTGCCCCCTCTAAATGTCAATTTCTGCTGTAAGCAAAGCTTCTGTCTGAGTGGAACTGAAGCTTTTTTTTTTTTTTTTTTTTTTTGCACAGTTCCAAACTGTGCTCTATACCTGAGCCTACAGATGAGGATCCAAAATGGAATTCCTCCCTAACTGCAATATGGATATGAGGACTTATCCCCTGTCTTCCATAAACTTTGATAGTAACCAAATGCACTGACATATAAAATACCCAGCCAATGAACAGATGACCTCAATGATTAGTCCCTTGTCAATGAAGGCAGAAAATATTTGCATGAACAGCAGGGGAAACCTATTGTAGCTTGTTGGACAGATATTCTTCGCCACTGCACACCCTCTCTACCTCTTGAGATATTTATGTCCTGTTACTGGCTCCTTCAGTTATCCCAACAGTTCACTTATCTGTTGCATGTTCCAGAGTTTCACAAAGAAGGTTCAGCACTGAATCCTGTGTAGTGATGTGGAAAACATTAATTATTTCCTTTGAACAAAATACACCCATTGCTTGTTGCTGTATATATGTACACTAGGATGAGTATGTGTAGACTCAGATGCTGTACTCTGCATGTTAACTTGTAGATGGAACTTAACAACTACTCATAGATAAGGACATGCAGATTGAAGCACTACGTTGGTTTAACATCCCCTTATTTTTGTCCTGAGAATGTACAGTACCATGATAATAACAAATATTTTAGTTTCTCTCATTATTAACTGGATAACTAATTATCTTTAAACCTATTAAAGTGAATCACACTCTTCCTTTTAATTTCTGAGACCTGCCCATAGCAAGCTCTTGGAGGAGAATGGAAGTGGGAGGTGGATTGGGGTCTCTCACTTACTGTAAGTGCCAGAAAGCAAATAAGCATGTCACATCTTGCCAACAATTGTGTATTCATCAAATGTCAAAAAAACGTATACATTTCTATGAGCCTACAGTACACACTGGCAGACAGGTCCAAGAGCAAAGAGTGAGACAGAAGGCAAGACCTAAGAGAAAGAAGGAAAATAGTGGCTGAATTCACTAAGACAATATTGAAGTATTTTAGTGGCCTGACCAATTACGTGATCACTTATTTCCTGAACTCCGTGGAGAGCTGAACAACCCCTTGACCTCAAACTGTTATACCATAATGTAGCTCTCTGGGCTGCTATGACCTCACGTCTTGTCTGAGGTTAACTTTGTGTTAATGAGAAGACCCCTTAGCTCAACCAGATGTTCAGCCTTCTGGTTAAATACCTGTAACCCTCTGTGATTTTTGCAAAAAGACTGCTCACTGCATCTGCTTGATTTCTAGAAATATTGATAAAAATACTTCCCCAACTAAATAACTGAATTGATGCAAACTTAAACTCTTAAAAATCTTTCAATCCCCCTTTTAAGATCAAAAGTGGTTTCATTCTGCCAGAAAAAAACTACAAGTCTTACTTTAAATCCTGCACATGAAATCAAAACACATTCCACACACACATTACTGTATGTCTTGCTGTATGTTGTGAGGACCATGTACCGACTCCCATAGACTTCCATTGATTTTTAATTATTTCCAATCCTTTCTATGTTCTAACTCTGAAAATATCCCTAAATCTAAGCATTACCCATGCATCCTTAACCCTATTCTTAACCTAAACTCAGTTCACACATTGGTTCTAAACCTAACCTTTTCCAATTTTCCAAAAAACAAACAAAAAAGACAGGAAGTGATGAACAGCAAAATGCCTTGGTACAAACCGTCCTCAGTTTGAAGGTGAAATGACCAAAATCGTCTTCACTCTGATGCCAAACAGGAATACAAACACACACACACCTTTTTCATCAGACTATGTCCTACAGTACTGTGGTGCCAACGATGAAGATATTTTTTTGTTAAATTTTTCATGTCAGATCAAGTAAAAATATTTACAGTCTGGTAAGCAAATTAGGACTTAGGTCTTAGCTGTGATTAGTTAAAGAAGATTTAAAACTCAGAAAAGGATGAAGATGCCACTCAAAAAGGATACACATGAAAACAAACAAGACACTGATGGAGTCTCTCCAAGTCTTGCTTAGACAAGAAACAAAGTCCTTTTACTTTTGAAAATTTGTCAGCGTGTGACTGGTGGAAATACTTTTTTCTAATTTATTTCGGTGAATACTCTTCATTTACTTGACTAGTACAAAAATGCAGTGTTTAACACCTCTATATGTAAAATGGGTATTGGTGCACAAAAATACACACAAAAAACACTTCCCTGGTCTTTCGGTTACACACACTCATATACACACATAAAAAAAACAGTATGTTAATCAAAACAGAAAGGCTGTATGTAAACAGATCGCCTACATAAGGAGATTGTTCAGTGTGCAAACAATAGGCTGTTAGCATAATCACAGGTCAAAGATATATTACCCAGAGGGCCATGCTGTATGTATATTACCATGATGGATATGAAGAAGAGAGGAGGGGAGCAAGGGTAGTTCGATACTGAGCCTCACTAATTCCGATTTACCCCCTATCGGGCCTTATCCACCGCCCTCTATTGTAAGCTGTCCTTTTTAGACCACACTTAATCAGCCTCTCATCTTTTCCTTGTATTCCTATCTGCCTGTTTCTCAAAAACTTGGCTCCCCTTTCTCTTAGCCCCAGATTTCTTCTAATACCTAATTATCTAATTTCAACCCTTACCTACATATTTTCTATCCTTTCATCTCTTTTTCATCACCGTCTTTTCTTGGACAGAGTTAATCGGCTTCAGTAAAGTCATCAAATCCCTTTCTTTAGTCAGTGGGGTAACCAGATAAAGAAGCCCCTGCAATCTTGTTTTTCGGATTTAACAAACAGAAGCCTGAGTGATACTAAGCTTTTTAACCTGCTACACACGTGTCTAATAACTAAACAAGAGCAAGAAGCAGAAACATGTTTTGTGGGTACATACCGGGTGATTCACGATTATTTCTACAGTCAGTTAATCAAAAAGCTCACTGCTGATAATAATATCTCCATTTTACTTGACTATCATGTAATCCGTTATAATTCTGGATCATTAGGGTCATACTGTATGCCTACTTAAGCTTTATGCATCTCTTGGCCCTAACAATACATATCAAGCCAACAGTAAAGATACAGGCATGAAAACTATGGAAAAGAACATCACAAATCCTGTCAGGACTATTAGTGTTTCCTGTTTGTAGTCGGAAGACAAAGAAGTCATATGCCTGGTTAAAAAAAACAAAAAAAAACAGCAAAAGCTCCCCTTGAGGTTGAAATTGTTTCTGGGGAAGTTTGCATAGTAGCCCTGCATATATTATTCATTGTTGCTAAAGAGAATACTTTAATGCACTCAACTCAGGTGTTATAAGAACTTTAGTTTTAACGCCCAACGCAAGCAAAAGGCATTTATTCACCCATGAAAATAGCAGGACTAACTCGTGTAGTGGCATTTCTTTACTCAACAGCAGTACACCACTTATCTTGGATAATCAGAACAATTTTTTTCACCAGTACTTGCCAGTTAATATTTTTTAATCACTATTTTGAATAAAATCTGAGTTAAACAATTTATTTTCAAATAATTCACAGTGAAGTAAGCAATGTCAATGACTTTTCTGTTTTTAATCCAAACCAACAGGGTGATATACAATGTCTGATAAATGACTCAGAAACATAAGTACAAAATAAATCAGGTACTCTACTGTGTGAACTGACACATTAAGGTGTTGATTCCAATTCTCTAAATCTGAGTAAAAAAAAATACTTCATACGTAGTAGATTGTGATGCACATACTGTATACAATGGATTAGATTTGTTTAAATAGCCAATCGGTAGCAAAGTCAGAGAAGGCCTCCTTATCTGACAGAGCTAATAACAGGGATGAATAACACAGCTTGTAAAGTCCTTGCACTCATCTTATTCTAGCCCATGCATAAGCTTGAGCTCTCTGCCAGCTTCACCAAAATGAGATGGGCTCCCAAGAAGATTGGGGGTGAAGGCAGGGGTAGAGAAAATCGGATTAACTACAATGCCTCAATTGTAAGAAATATCTGGGCTGACTCCAATTAATTCCACTAACACATGTTGTAAACTAAATCCTTAATTTCTGACTAGGGATTGAAACCAAAATTAACCGTGGTGAAATTGCTTAGATCAGTATTTTTTAATATTCAAGTTTTTCTAAAAGAGTTTGTACTAAGGCTAAATATTCTTAATGAAATTAGGAAAACAAATGATCAGCACTGGAGCCAGACAACAGAGAGCAAACTAAAAGTAGGCTAGATTTGACTAGATTCTAGTTCGCCTTCTTTGAGAAACAACTGATGCAGCAAATGTACACGAAAAATAGCGACTGAAGTCTTTGGTCATTGTTTACTTTACTTGAAGATCAAGTAGAGCCAGCCAGCAAGGTAAAAGGTAACAGTGATTATGTTTTAATCTTTCCCTGCCATCTGATGGGCTCAGATGGCAAGACTATGAGGATGATGATACTTAGGTTTGTCGATAGCGTTTAAAATAAAGATTAAAGGGACTCAACTACTGTTGTAATGGAGACATGCTGTTTCTCCCTGCTGTGAGCAGGTTGTATTCCTTTAGTTTTTGAAGTAGTAAAAAGTAAGAAAGTCCAGAAAGTTACAAATATGGCCCTTCTGGGCTCCCTACAAAGCAGAGAAAAAAAATGTCTTCCAACTGTTGTTTAAAGCTACAATCTTTTGCTTTGTAAATTGTATATCATCACACTTTCCTGACAAAAATAGGGGACTGCAGTTATGCCTCTCAACATGCAAAAGAAAATATAAAGTTTACAGTTTAGGTTTCTCCAAATGGCGAAAGGATGCAACTTTATCTACTTTGCATCCATCCATTGCATCAGTCAGTTTATCAGTTTTTAACATGTATTTAAGATAATTATGCTGATAAACAATTACAGGTTTATGATTACTAATCAGAACTAGGGTTTTTATTGTTGCCCCCCCCCCCCCCATTTCACTCATTCTGTTGTATAACCACATTATTTCCCACATGTGCCTGAATGAGGGGTTTGATTTTAAAAAATCGGACCTTATGGCTAGCTGTGTTATTATCTGAGGGGTTGTAAGCTGCTGTAACAGATTCTGGGGTCTTATTACTAGGGCAATCAGCCCCTTGACACTTGGCCTTTCCTGACCCCAGTCAGAGATAAGCTTTATGGGAAAGTACATTAACACACTCTGGCAGTCACCCCCCTCTTTATAGAAAGCAGTCCTCAGAAATTAAGTGCTTATGGACCCCCAGTGAGAGGACAGTGCTGCTGATTGCCCATATTAGAGGCTGACTGTAAATGAACTGGAGATGGACAAAGAACTCGCAGTAGTGGAGGAAAGTGAGGATAGGATACTGATGTTCTTGCTAAATAAGCAATAGTTTTAATGACCTCAACATCCTTTGAAGAGGTTACCAGTCCCTACAAACACTTTAATTATCATTAAGTAGGAACATTTTTTTTTTCTGACATCAACTTCATTATTTATAAAAAATGACACATAACAGGTTTATGATCATACAAAGTTATACATTTTTTTTTCCTTTTCTGTTAGGACACCTATGAACCAAAAGGTTCACCAGATACACTTTTTTAATCACTACTTTTTAATTCTATTATGGAAGTTTTACTGTAGCTATAAAAATGCAAAACATTTAAAAATAAAAACTCCATGTTAACCATTCTGAGTGCCTACTTACAATCTGATTGTGTGTGTAAAATCCTCTCAGCATGTCTGCATTGATGGATGGTGATAGGCCCGAGTCTTTGTACACAACAGGGGGGGCCTACTCTTGTCACCGGACAGATACAGGGAGTTGCAAAGAGAAAGATGTAACCACAGCTTAATGTCTTTCTCTGGTGCTGTGCATGCTCTTTCCTATTTGCTTTTCCCTTCACGGCACGGTTAACATCGTAAATTAACCTTTCCAAGCCCCCTGTGCTTACAGACTAAGGCAAAACACAAAGGAAAAAAATAGTTCTTTGTTATGCAATATGGCGAGTGCTGGTCAGAGACATAGCCTGCTACATTGTTCAGTTTTTCATTTTGTTCCAGTGATTGGGGATAAAACAATATACCTTGTTCATTCAAGCATATTTTATGTGCATGTCCTGTGTACTCGAATCCATACAAGGCTGCCTTTTGTTCTCCATCCTAGAAATGTAAATGTCGCACATGGAAACAAAAACCATCTTAGATCCTTCTTTTATTGGTTCAATCCTGTAAATATGATGTAAATAGCAAACAGCTATGCATGCTAATATACAAACAATTTGTTCAGGTACTTTTTTAATCCAGACTTCTCATATGGCATGTAATAATGACAAAAAGCAAAAATTGAAGCAGCATAAAAATTGTAAAAAAAAAAAAAAAAAAGAAAAAAAGTATATACATATGGTTTGTAATGATGTCAAAAAGGGAAAAAAATGCCTTGGGTGGTTATGTTTTCTTACTGATAAGTAATGCATCAGTCGGCCATTTACTCCAGTGCTCCACTCATGTTATTTAATGTATTTTTATGTTCCATAAGGTGGGGTTAGGGTAAAACATGACCGTTGACTACTAGTCTGTGAAATAATGTCAGTAGTAATCACAGTGCGGACAAAAATTGTGTTTCTGTTGTTATATTGCTTTAATTTTCCATTGTCACTGCATGGTTACATGCATACTACTGGGTATGAAACAACAACAAATAAAAGTTTTGGAACGTATCTGCCATTAGAATTATCTCAGCAAGAAAAAAGGCATTTCACCAGCTTTACTTAGTTCAATTTTTGGAAAGACATGTTTCTGGAAAATAAATGCTAATTATAATAACAGAACAATTATTTTCAGTGATTAAAAGTTTTCCATGTATTACTAATATGGAAAGAGGACTCAAGTAAATTTTTTTTTATCAGATTTTTTTCTACTTTTGTAAAACAATGTACATTAAAAAAGACATGTATATCCAAATAAATCCTTTTGCCCTAGCAGCTTTATTGTGGCACTGCATGAACGAAGAAATGGAAAAAACTGTATTTATTTATTTATTTATTTAATTTTATCTTTTATTTTTTTGTGAGGGGTGGGTGATGGGGTGGTTTTTAAGAGTGTCGATTGTAAGCCATGCTAGACCATGTTAAATCCCAAGGCGCTCATGGTAGAGGGACGTATCTAATTTCTAACCTGTGCTAAAGATATTTTAAATTTAATAAATAAGTATTGTAACAAGAAATTATGTCAAGTTGTGTGATGTTTATGAATCTATAACTAGCCTTTCATAATTTCCATAAAGACTTTACCAAATACAATATATATTAAAATATAAAATAGTTATTAGTTATATATATATATATATATATATATATATATATATTTTTTTTTTTTTTTTACAAAAAACGGATTTTATATATATATATAGTACATATTTAACTAAAAAACGTATTGTATTTATATATATATATATATATATATATATATATATATATATATATATATATATATATATATATATATATATATATATAACAAATACAATACATTTTTTTACACATTGGAAGTCCACTATAAAAAAAAAAACATTTAATCTCTAACTGGGCAAATAATTCTTTTTTGTTCTATTTAAACAAGCACTCATTCTGCACTATACAAAAGACATATCTTATGGTTAGGTGAAGGTTATCAGACACATCCTTTAATCAGCTGAGCCACTCATGGGTGGTAAGTTTGTGTTTTGCTCGTTTCTATAAATTGTTTACAAGGGGACACATTCAATTAGTTATTTCATTATCGCCTCAGGTGTAATCAATAGACAATGCCGATAACAAACCCACATCAATTTTTTGAGCCAACTCCAGTGCATTATTCAAAATGAGTGAGGGCCACATCTATTTCAGGCACCTGTGAGTCTTTGACTGATGCATCAGTAAAGCATGTACTTTTATATAACGGTCCGTTTCATCCTAAACCATGAGACTCTAGTTATTTGAGTGTTGTGACCACAAAGTCCACATGTAAAGTCTGTTTCACATCTCACAGTGAAGTTACGCAAAGAAAGAATGAAGCGCTGTTTTTTTTTTTTCCTGTCATCCCCTCTCTTTCCCCTTCTGTAGCACAGATAAACAATGCGACTGACAGTCTCTCATCACTCAAGAGGCTGAATCTCTGGCCCTGACCCGATAACATCAAGTGTGTGTGTCACCTGTCAAGTGGCTTCTGTCACACTTCAGTGGGAACTCAAAAACAAGACTCCCTGTGCATTTGTGTGCCTCAGAGACAGACTAAGTGTGTGAAGTCAATCGGGGGGATGGGGTTGTGGGTTTAAGAGTGCCTGTTGGCATGCAAGTGCATTCGTGGCAGGCTTGAGTGGCGCTCGAAGGGGTGGGGGTGGGGTGCGTGTGAAGGTAAGCCACATTATAAAAACAAAAAAAGTAGGGGGATGGCATAAAGACCCAAATGGGAAGGACTTGTGCAGACAGTGTGAAACCATCTTACTTTGTGGCTCTACTGGTCTCATTCTGGGGTTTGGAAGGGAAAGGGTTATGTGGGAAAGCAATTATTCCCCGCTATAAAAGGTAACATATGCCAAGACCATAAAAATTTGTATTGGACAGTAATTTATTAAAGCAAGTAATAGTAATGGAGAGTGTAAAGGCACAATATATAATACAATGGTGTCTTCCTGCTTCACATTAAGGACCTGGGTGTCAATGAAATTCAGAATTGTAGGTGCCTGACATTTAAGATTAGCAGAACAGAAAGATGTGCTCTCTTTAGAACATTTTGATTAATCTGGAAATTTTATAGTCTTAATATCTTTATTTAATTCTCCATTTGTTTCATGTGTTGTGCTAACTCATATCATAAAGTGTCACCCTAATTTAATGTAAAGAGTGCATTGATTATACATGGGGTGTCTTGCGTGTCTTTCTTTTCTTTTTATGTTGTTATACTTAAAAACAGCTTTTCAAATACATCAATGGCGAAGTTTTGATGCCAAGAATAATAAAAGTAGTCCAAGCAGCCAACAGCTGCTACTGAGCCCAACAGGCATAAATAGATGAGTGATCTGAAGCAGATTGCTTTTTTTTTCTCTCAGCTGCAAAAGTTTAAATCATTGTTGAGCTTTGAATGAGCAATAATAAACCATCATTGTGATCCTCACAATGGTAAATAATGTGGATTAGCCAGTAAGGGTGAAGGCTTTATGCAGGAACTTATCTGCATCATCTCATTATCTAATACACCAAGTGGAGGTGGAGATGATTCTGCAATGGCACAATTTTAACCAGAACAACGGAAATGTGTGCAAATGAGCAGGCAGATATATTCCGTTGTCTGAGGTAATTGTGATGGTAAAATACGGGTTTTGTTGTTGTAATTTACTCTTCGTTCAGACAAAGCAAAGTTTTTGTGTCTTTTTTTGAGATGAATACCATTACAAATGAGGTTGGACAAAACAACAGCAGAAAAGAGAAAAAGGCTCTGAGTTAGAGAGAGGGAGTGTTTGTGTAAACCCATTGTATAAAGCCTGGCATGCATTTTATGCTTGTTGTCACCTTCAAGGTGACAACCATGTTCTGAAAACAGCTAATCAAAGTAAAAACAGGCTCTGCAACTGTTGTAAACAAATGTCATATCGCAGTGAGTTTGATGACAAATAAATAACTCAAGTAAATAACGTCAATAATAAGAGTAACATCCATTTAGATAGACCCTTCCTACAGAAAAATATATCTTTGGGACACAATGTTGCACATATTGAATTAGTGCACTTTCACAAAAGAGCATTTTTTTTGCTTTTTTGCTTTTTTTGACAGCAAACCATTGTCATATTCATTGCCTTGATAATTAATGCCTTTACTGGAATGCCACATGATGTCTGCAAATCTTTAGATTCAATGTCTAGCCCACTGTGGGTAGCAAATACTGTTTGTGATTTAATCAAATAACTTTTAGACGGTCATATATTGTTCTGTGAACACATGCCAAACTATATGTTTGTTAGAAAAAGAAATGAAGTCATTGAATGGAGCTCAAACAGTTAACTGTACTCTCATGGAATGAACCCATTAGTTTAACTGAAACTAAGTTGATAGACAAAGTATAGGAAATAAAAATGGTCAAAACCCATGATCAATAAAATTATCCAATTATATCACAGTTTGATATGAATATATGTTCAGGAACTAAGATCTATATTTAAGAGTTTCATATACGGTAATGTTAAACTAGTTTTAAAGCTCAATTCAGAGCAATTGGGATGTGTTCAAACCAATCAACAATGACAATCGAAGGATGTTATCATATGATTTGCTTAATAAGAACTTAGTAACCTCTTAGTTAATTGATTCTTAACCTTGTGTAATTGCCCCTTTTTGAATATCTCTAAGATAAAACCAACCTAGCTTCTTTAGGCTTTGCTCATTAAACAAGTGAGCTAGTAGTTTGCAGACCTATTTAAAAGGACTCTTCTGATCATACTTTGGCAGTCAAATGTAATAACCATATCAGAAAATACATAAACTTAAATATTATATTAGTGCTTAAACCTTATTGAAAAGAGGATGAGTCAAGCATGAGTCAGCTGCTTTGTCCCCAAGCACAGTGGAGGGAAGGCTCTCATGTTCCCTGTGGGAATGCCTTGTAATTGTCTTGTGTGGGAGACAATATCTCATTTTTTTTGACAACGCCTAAAAATAGTCTAGTTTAAGAAACTTTCTATTTCACCATAGGTTTTATATTATGCAAAATCATTATATATTGTATTACCTGATGAAAAACAGCAACAAATTTAACAACACTCATAGGCTTAAGTAAGGACAGGAACGGGACTGCCTAGTGGTTTGAGCATGGCACTCATGTTCTGAAGGTTTCCTGGTTCGAATACACTCTGGGCCCTGCAGCAAACCCTGAATGGTTCCCCGGGTGTTGCACAGTAGCAGCACATTATATTTGAAAGAATATTTAAAAAAAAGCATTTGGTTTTATTAAATCCCTACTATACATTTTCCCATAACCTTTGTGATCTTTTCAATCAAGTATTGATCCAAACATGGTCAAGGTTGTGCAGTCCAGCTGCTCAAACTGTTGAGTATGGCCAAATCATGCCTGCTTAACACAAGAGAAAATATATGAAGGTCAAATCTCTAGTGTGCATTGGGCTCAGTATTATATTGATCACCTGTATTATCATGTCCGTATTAATAAGACACTGAGTTGATTTTTAGATATCCTTTTGTAATATGGTTTACAAATAAAAAGGTAACATACATTTAAAGGAAAATAAAGGAACAACATTCCCCTAATTTCTGCCATTTTCTTGCCAGAAGGTAGAATGAAAAAGGCTATTTGAAGACCCAAAAGGAACTTCATTAGTCACAGGCATGCACACTTGAACATAAAGATGTGCATGCAACACACATAGCTTGAATTGTATTTATGAACGGATACACATATGCAGATATCCATGCATGCATACATTCCCTCAGACATGTCTCATTAAATTCAGGTGAGCAGATTAATTAAAATGATATTTAAATCCCTCAGGACTGTAATCTACTCCCCTCAGGAATATGTCACACTTATGCACACACATGCCCAATTGTGTACCTCCATTTTTGGATGCCAGCAATGTATATGAGAGGTATTATGAGATTAATTGTTTATAGGACATATAAACCATAAGAAAATCACAAGGAATAAAAAATGTGGAACAATATATATTTTTTACACTAAATATGACTTTGACATATTATGAATGTATTTGGGTATATTATGGATTTTTTATTGGTGTGAAGAAGAATGGTATATATTCTTTGTGAAAATATGAAAAACACAGATGTTTGAAATTTCAAAGAATATTACCAATAATGATTATCAGAAAAGCCTTCATAGATCCCTTTTACTGCATAAGTTAGTCAATTTTAACTACACCACTCCACTTTCTTAAATTGAAATAAAGTAAAATTACATTACCTCCAAGGTATCTACATTTTCCTTCTCACATGATATTGATAGAAAGTCACTGCATATTAGCACAGGGACTAAAAAGGTTAAGTAGGTGGTGTGTTTAACATAAAAACTTGCCAACTTTCCTACCGATCCACCTAAGATAATAAAGGAAATCTAAAGCAGAAAGAACATTTTTACATGCTTAAAACTAAAAGTGATGACTGTAAAAGTCATTCTAATTGCTGTTCTTTTTCATCTTAAGGCATGTTTTTTTTTCGTCAAGCAATTGACAGTTTTACTTCCCAGGAAGAACAATGCTTCCAAGTGGACAAAAAGAAAAAAAAAATGTTAAGAGTGAATTCAAAGAGGAAAGAAGCAGGGGGCCATCAAATATTGTGCTGCGGGCCTCTTCTTGACCTTCACCTAGTGGAGAGGCAAATTGCATTAGAAAATGACATGCCATTCATCTGGGCTGTACTCAGAGGATCATTTAGCTAATTTGATGATTAATAAGTTTAACACCTCTTAATAATTTCATTTGGCCCTGTGATTGAAATCCTGGGTTGAGCTCGGCAGGAGGCAGAAGAGGATGTCTGGGACTAAGTCTGTCTGTCTGGAGCTGAGCAGAATGACAGAAAATCTCCCTGAGGACTAAAGATCAGTCTATTACCACCGTGACCTTTCCCTTCACTGAATGTGCCATTAGAGAGGAAATCTGAAAGTAAAGCCTTGATTAACACAGTTATTCAACATGTTGAAAGAAAAATGGAAAATGAAAAATATGTTCCTTCATTAGGAAAATGTTCTGCATTATTAATGTCAGAGAATACCAGTTAAGTGGACCTCAGAGCATTATAAATTATTGGTTTAACCAGATGTGATCACTGCAGAGACTCAAAATATGATTCTACAACTGCCTCTAGGAAGCATTAACCGCAGTCTTCCCAGTAGTGAATGAACAATGATTAATCTGCAATATTTTGTGACATTTATATCAATTTCATTATTGCTATGAATTTTACAGCTCTTTTTCAACAGCAAAATGCTACTAAAAAGATGAGAATGCTCATTTTCACCTATTGTGAAATTTCAGTACTCAGAAGTTTCCATATGATTTGTATATTCTTCCAAGCAACTTTTTTCTTTCCATGTTCAAAACAATTAGGTAGTACTGTGTAACTTAAATAGTATGTGAGTTCTCACCATCTAGACGTTTTCACAAAGAGAACTAGATTGGAAACAGTGCTCTCCACTGAAACTCGTGACAATTTCTTGCGGGGGTGAAATCAAAGCAAAGCCAACTTGAGTTGTAGTGAGAACATGGTCAGACCTTATCACAGAACACTGGCAGATATGTCGTAGGTGGTATATGTTGAGCTCTAAGCCATATCCAAACACACACACACACACACTTAGGCAAAAAAAATCTCGTTTCAACTGCTTTATTTCAGAAGTCATGTCTCCAACATCTTTCCTGATCAGCTGAGTGTCCTTGTAAAGTATTATCTCTACTGCATTATGATGGAGTTGCCACAAAAAGGCTAGCTTTTTTAAATTAAAAAATAACAATAATGATAAAAAATGCAATGTGGTTAAAAAAAAAATAAAGACAAATGAAGATATATATATATTTTTTTTCAAATGTCACATTACTCTTTCTTATCTTTGTTTTCATATCTCCAGAACTCATTTGCAGTTGTTCTTGTTAAGTGACCATATAGGGTCATCCACTCCAGAAAGTCCATGACCTTATCGTTTGCTTCTTTGAACAAAATATCCCGACCCCCAGTGACCAATGGCACTCAAGGTCATGACAGTACCCCCTTCATTTCTTTGTGGGCCCTCAGAGAAGGGGGTATTTGTGTGTGAATGTGGAGCTGAACATAGAAAGACCTCCAGACAACCTTGAAGAGCCCACTCCAATCTATTCAGCCACAGTTGATGCTTATCTACAGTATGACAGGAAGGAGACCTTTCTAATTGTCTAAAGCCACATATTGTCATGTGAACAAAGAGAGTCTATTAAGGCCATGCTACAATGTCCAGGTGAGGCCAACTAAAGACGTTGACATCTGAAAACCAGGCTAGCCACTACTAGCTTTATACACTTTAATTATTTAATAATTGATTTTATAGACTTAAACACTCTTGCTTTTAAAATTTATAAACATATTTTAGTAATAAATCTAATCAATAAATGAATAAAGATCTAAGAGATTATCACTTTGTCACAACTGTTAATATCAATATCAAATCTGATTGCTTACAACCTAGGAAATTTTGTAAAACTTAAAAATCCTTAGCTCTCTTTTTCACTTTTTCTCTAAAAAAATATTTTTTTTCTACATTCCAACGAAAACCTGGCCTTCAAAATAAACTTGTGTGGCTAAAACATGCAGAGATCTGTGCAGAGCTTAAATGAGTAGAATCTCTTTGGGGAATTTCATTAGATGTTACCACATCATGCATGTGATTGAAGGAACTGGTGAAACTCAAACCTGTTTAAATTTTACTTGAGCAAATAAGCACAAATCCTACTCCAAATAAATCTCTGTCTGAAATAAAATGCTAGACCAATATTTTGGATTTGGTTAAAAAGAAATGAATACATTTGAAAATGGAATTTCATAGAAGTGGACCTCACATTGTGGGTGATACAGATCAAAGGTTGTGCTCTGCCTGTTTGTTAAGGCGGTCTACCAACAGACACATTACTCCTGGTCCACATACAGAACACTATGCATATTTTTTGTGGCTGCATTGTTGCTTTCATTGCATTCTACAACCTTTAGAGAGCAAAAAGAAAACCTTTAAACATCTGAATGGAAGGTCCACATAGTACGATTTTATGCCTATCTGGGTGTGGGTGGAAATGATCACAGCAGATAGATGCATATAAAGGCAAAAACAGAAATCCATTCTCATTTTTTTTATTTCAATATAGTTGGAGTGTTTATATATTTAGTTTCCTTTTAAGTGTTGTAAATTTCACTTGGAAAAACGTGATTACAAATTTTATTTATTAAATACTTTGCCAACTTCTCTTCTATGTTTTATTTTTTATTGTTGACTCACTTAAATCAGTTAGCTGCACGGGCTGTTTTTTATGTCTTCACCACAGTTTTAATTGCTTGTTTCCACCTGTGAAGAGCGAAGTGGAGAGGTTTTCCCCTCTCACTGACAAACACAGGGAAGCTATGAGATGTTTTTCTAACAGGCCAATGACAGTTTCCTCCTGTCACAACTCTGACTTCCTGTATGAGCATAACCTCATTAAAACTGCCATGTGAGTCTGTGGGCGGGCCTCTTGGCCCTCCCCTCCAATTAAGAGCAGCACAGGATGTCGTGCTGACAACTCCCACTTTGAGTCAAAATCTTGGATTTCTAACGCCATGTGTCAAAACATAATTATGATCTCACCCATAGCTCTGCCCAAAAGAGTGAGTGTGTGAAAACAAAAGGTAGAAAAGTAAAGTGAAGGTGGAGAGAAAGATAGTAGTAGGGTCAGGGATTGGAGAGTAGGGAGGGAATAATGAACTCAGCCGAATAATGAGACTATTAGACTACATAACGTTATCCTTCTCCCTCACATGACAGTGACATAAATCTAAAGTGTGATTCTGTATACATCTATGCTGGGCAAGTGCATGTTAATCACCCGTCTGCAGGTGCTGTCTCCAGTGAGCAGCAAAGGTGAAGTTCACCAGATGAAATGTGAAATTTGCTGGTGTTTAACAGAAATAAGACACTTTTTTTCACTCTCTTATCCATTTATGTAAATTTCCAAAACTCAGACACAGATAGACAGATACATTCTAATGAAGGTGGATTTACACACATTGGCCACTTTAAAAGGTAAACCTGTTCAGTTAAGGAGACAATGAGATACTGGTTAAAAATGACTACCCAAATGGTCAAAAATTTAGTTGTTATTGACGTTAAATGTCTTGTAGTGTAGCTCAGAAATGCATGTCTGAGTATTACAGAAACTGCTAATCATCTGGAATTTGTAATCACAACTATCTCTCAGGTTTATAGAGAATAGTCCAAAAGATAAAATATCTAGCGAACAACAGTTGTGAGAACAAACAAACATTTGTTGATGTCAAAGGTCAGAAAATAAAAATGCAAACTGAGATAAGAACAACTTATTAACAACATGCATAATACCAATTCTAAAAACAGACTATATTGACCGGAAAATGTTACCTGCTAAGATAAGTCTCTGTTTAAGCAACATTATTCAAATGGTATAGTAACATATTGGACTGAATTAGAAAAATGGGTGAAACCCTTCTGCCTTGTGCCAATAGTTGAGACTGCTGGTTGTACTGTGAATGTCTAGAGTTTATCTTCTTAGCACTCTTTACCCCTCCTAAACATTTTCTAAATGGCACAACACACTTAGTTGTGCATACATATTCATATTCATCCTTTGCAATGTTTACCATGGCCTATACAGTTCATAAGGGCTCTTTAGAAATGTTGTGGAACTGGTGCCTTTCATCATCATGGATGTGCAGGTGATAGATCTGCTACCACCATTTGGTGCTTAATTAGTGTAGCTAATCCAGATGCCGGTAAGCTACACTGAAAAATGTCTACCCTTTTGAAAATTTTATCCCAGCATGGGAGACAGATTTCAATTTCAACTGATTCTCTCACAGCAAAGCACACATGGGGTAAAGAGGGTAAAATGAGGAAGGAGGTTAAAGAAGACTGACACCAAAGATGACCTCCTGTCTGCAGCTTACAGTGTCCCAACAAGACCTCAGTGACCCTTACAACAGGACGCTGCAGGGGCCAACATGCTGCAAGCTGTGCCAACTGTCATAGCTGCCAGTCAGCAAGGTTTGATCAGTTACAAATTATTTCAAGCTACACTCTAAAATACTTAAACATTACAGTAATATGGTTTGCAATTAAATCTTTGTTTTAAAATATTTATATACATATTTTTAATTACCTTACACTTAATGTCTTTACTTAAAATATGCAGCATATTTGTTTTTTATTAGATTTTCTGCACCCCTTGAGCAATTTTTGTCCTCAACCTTGCTTTTTGTTATTTAGTTAATTTTTTTTTATATGATGAGGGTGACAGAGACTTGCAGATAGAAACAGACAGGTGTGAAATGTGAGATGTTTGACATACTCACACAGCATGCGTTCATCACAAAGACAAGACATGTTTGACAGCAGTGACTCCCTGACCATGACTACATTATCTCTAAGTGTTGCTGAAGGTCAGAAAAGAAACCTGTGATATTGAAGGAAAGTAAACATGAGGTGACTATAGAGGACAAATGAATGAAAACCAATAAAGAATAACAGATATGTAATAAATATATTACAATTTAGACTATTTAGCACATTGCTTGTGACTGACAAAGTATTTTATATGTATTAAAATCACTTAGTCTTCAAGGAGTGCCTGTATTCTAAATATAAACATAAAAAAAATAGTAACATGAATGTTTGCAATGACATGAGCTATTTTTCATTTTTCACTACAAATGTGTTAACTAAATGCTTAATGCCTAATTAACTTTACAACCTATTCATGAAGTAAAGATTACCCTGCAAATGATAATGTTATTTATTTCTTAGACTTAGACAACTTTTGTTGTCATTTTGTGTACAGATTGTATATACAAAACAAACATTAATTTTGTACAGCTTTCAGACAGTAAATGAGCAGCAGCATAGCAGTGAAATAAACATTTCCATTGAAAAATGCATTGATATGGAAGTTCAGAGAATTTCAAGACAAATATATACGATGCAAATATGCACTACTTTTATTTAGTCTTTTCAGTCTTGTTTTTGTCAACAATGAGGATGACAAAATTACTTTGTTGATGCCTCTTTTTTTCATGACGATAAAGAAAACTGATAAGCTAACCATGGATCTTGATGACTAAAAAATTACTAAAACATGATTAGTCATAGGGTTGAGTTCTAGTCAACGAGAAGAGACAAGACTAAACAAAAATCATCTGCATCATCGTGCTGTAATCTGCTAAGCAGTATCAGCCGTGCTGCTGCGTCTTGTTTGGTCCTGCCGCCCACCTGCCACGCAGCATTGCACATCCTGCAAGAGCACAGATGGATCATGGCAGCAGCGACAGGGTCTTGGAAAGTAACCCGAAATGGTCCAGTACTGCGTGCTCAACTCTGAGGAACTCTGCTCTGATCTTCCATCTATGCTTGTGCAGAAATATGTCTTTGCGCGGCTTAGCTCAAACTCAGCGCTTCACACTCCACTCTGAGGGTTCTCTCTCAGTGGTACGTATTGCTCTTCCTGCTCTCACTACTTAATAAACTATATGTGGCTAATCATCCCCTGTCAAAAGTAAAAACTGCCTCTACTATCAATATTTTATTTCGTTCAACTCACAAGAGGTGAAACTAAATATTCTTTAATTTCTAACAAAAGGAATCCCTAAATCATATCCAAATAAAATTTTTACATGCATTCTGTTTATTTTTGGATAAATAGCCTGATGAAAAGGTACATAGACCTTTCAATATTTCTCTCTCATTGTTCTAATTTCTATCTATCTAAATATGATAAATGATTCCTTCTACTTTCATTGAAATATTTCCTATGTTTCCTTTAAATATGTCAACATTTTAGTATATATATTTATTCATTTTAGGTATGGATTGGCATGGTATTACAAGGCAATTATGTAGGTTCTCTCAGTTTTTTTTTATATGAGAACCCTGTAAATTTAAATCTACTTTGACCCCTGAGCAGTGGTAAGTAAGGGGCAAATTCTCAGAAATAAAGCAAAATTGCCAAAGTAGAAAGAAGAATGTTTTTGTTCTTTGCTTTTTTGGAGTAATTAAGATTTTGTTGATCTGTGTGTAATGCATAATTCATAGTAGATCAGGAAGTGTTTGCTTTACGATGGAAACCTTGTATTTCTAAAACCATTCCTTTATTGTACATTTTGTTAGCTTGTCTAACCAATATGATGTGTTGAAGTAGATCTGCTAGATTCATAACTTTTGTGAGACACCTTTTTTTTATAAAGTAGGACCTTCATTTATAAAAATGTTGATTTGAATTCTATAAATCAAAGTTTTCTGCCCAACAGTAATGATGAACTGTATAGTAGGATCTAGGCTAGAGCTGTCAGTTTGGTAAAGAATCTGGTTGTTATTCCAAATTGTAAAGGTTACATTTTTTCTTTTGCAACAAAACTGACGAAAAGTACATTAAAACCTTTTAAAGTTTTAGTCGACTAAAACTGACTAAAACTATCACTTATTGTAATGACTAAAGTGCCACTATGACTAATAATAGTTTTTGTGCTGAAGACTAAGACTAAGACTAAATCTAAGATGGCTGTCAAAAACAACACTGGGTGTTATCAGTGTGACGTAGAGTCTGTGACATGATTTAGAGTTTTTTCAACAGTTCAGCAGTCTGATGGTGATGGAGAAGATGCTGTTGCAGAATCTACAATCTTCAGAAACTCTCAAAGTTTGTCCTCCAACACCAAGAAGGTTAGTGAACCATTAGAGACATGTCTGGTCACTACATTAATTATAATAAAATAAAAACTAATGTCATTTTGAAAGGAAAATAAATATATTGGAGAGAACAAATTTTCACAACAATAAGAAAAACTGATGTCATTTGAGACTAAAAAAAATTGCGAGAAAATATTTTGTCAAATTAAAAGATAAATTAACATCTGGAAACACTCTTTTTATAATCAGAATGAAAACGTTTTCTCTCAAAAATAGATTTCTCCCTTAAAAATGTTTTCCTTTCCCTCTCAAAAATGTCCCTCCTCTCTATTTAGGATTTTTCACTATTGGCCAATTTGAACATAATTGACAGCTGAGTTGTGATATTAGTTGCCTTTGAATGAGCAGCGCCTCACCTGGAATTTGGACAAAAGCTTCTGGCTGTATTGATGGGCAAAAAAAAAGTTAGTTGAAATCATGTTTGTGCACAAACGCGATGTCTAGTCCAGTTGCAGAAGTGCTGTTGAGCTTCACAGACTTTTCACCCCATCCATCAGCATAGTCCTATGATATAATCTCAACAAACATATATAGAGGTTTTTGAATGCACAATTAACATTTGAAAATATTTTAAATTAAGAATATATATATACTACTACTAAAGGAAGCCCCCCGCCCAGTGGGTTTTAGTCATCTAAAGGATATGCAGTACTGGTCTGTCTTTCTCCAGAACTGGAGAAGGCTTTGTTCTGCTGGAGTCCCATCTCCAGCTTCTTGCTGTATGCCTCTTTACTTTTCTTTTAAGTGCTTGTGATAACTCCTCTATAGTTCCCTGAAATTTCTTTTTTTCTTGGTTAGTAGTACCTTTAAATTGCTGGTGATCCAGGATTCATTATTGGGAAAGTATTTCACTATACTGGTGGGGATGGTATCTACACAGACGTTTAAGTAGTCAGTCACACATTAAATCATTGCATTGGTGTTATCTTAATGTGGCTGGCACAGTGCATCCCAGTCTTTTGTCTCGAAAAAAAATTAAATAAATAAAAAATTGAAAGGCTTCTTCAGCTTCCTGTTACCATCCATTTACAGTTCTTTTTAATGCAGCTTGCCTCTTATAAATGGTCTTATACTCTGAGCAGACAAAAACAGATTGTGTTACGACTTCCCAAGACGAGGTTTTACTTTAGAGATAAGAGCCCTTGATACTTGCATAAAACATGTCCAAAGCTTTTTTTTCTTTGGCACGTCAGGCAGCTGACAAACTGTTGGAAAGAGAGCAGAGCAGCAGAGAGTGGGGTGTGATTAAAATCACCAGTTAATGACACAAATACATTTGCCTGTTGTCTCTGGCTTAGGAACACTGTTAAAAATCCTAACTAGTAATTGTTGATTTTATAAAAGTTTTCAATTTTGAGATAGTTCAGTCTAGGCAACTGGATGTGAAGTTTTCTAGAAGATGTTTTGCCTCTTATCCAAGAGGCTTCTTCAGTTCTAAATAAAACTAAAGTTTTCAAATAAAAACAAAAAAATAAACCATTCATTTTACAACCTACAAAAACTCATCTGAACAGCAATTTTTTCTCATTGTTTTCCAAACTAAGATTTTCTAAACAGCACAACATGGAATATCAACTTTTCATTCGATTTTGTAGGGAAGTTGGGAGCTTTCCCAGCATGCACCGTGGCAGCAGCAGCTTCCAAGGGAGTTTTCACAGAGCTTAGAGATATTATAGTACGTAGTTTAATTTTTCCTTTGCGTAGTTCTAAAATAGTGCATTTTAAAATCATTTGAGGCAAGAACAATATACTGCTAAGTATCACTAAATGGCTACTTACTTATTTAGTGCATAATAAAAAAAAAGTTGCAATGTTGAGAGGACCATGGCACTCAACAGAGCTCAAAGGCTAACTGCAGCCAGGGGCTAACATTAGCCCGTCTGCAGCAGCCCTCTCCCAGCATAGCGGTGTGTGGCTCAGATTTGTTTTTTGGTTTTTTTTATATTTTTTTTTTTATATTTTTTTTTATATATATATGTGTTTATCTGACTGTGTTAATCATTAATACCCCACTAAATGAAAAACATTTTCTTAAAATTTTAATTGCATAATAGTGTATTGAAATTTGTGTAAGTTGTTTCCTTTAGAACCCCCATTGCCTAAACTGATTGTTGGAAGGAGACAGCATGAATCTCTTCCTCTTTTTGTTGATTCTTCTCTTAATCCTTGCTTCCTCTTTTTCAACTCAGCTGTTACTTGCGGAAGTATTGAAGTATTATTTAATCTTTATAGGTGTTAATGAGCTGCTCCATAAACAACATGCAAAAAAAGAAAAGAAAAAATGAAAAAATACACTCTTGTCCACAAACAGGTGAACTAAAGTCCTCCTAAAAATCTAAAATGGCGGGGCAACGATGGCTTCTGATGAAGGAGTTTGACTGGAGGGTTGTCGGTTTGAGCCCCAGCTCTGGATTACATTTTTGTTGTGTCCATGGACAAGACACTTCACCTGCATTGCCTACTACTGATGGTGGTTTGAGGGACCATCAGTGTGTGAGTGAATGGGTGAATGTAGGTTAAAGTGCTTTGGTCAAGTCCTCTCACTTGAAGAGCTACTCCAACATGCAGCCACCTTGAGCAGCTCAATTCTAGAAGAATCAATCAGAGATAATATAATAATTTTAAAGATGTTTTAGTTCTGAAAATAAAAACAAAAATTCTTTGTTTTTCTATTGCTATTTTAATAGGTGTTCCCTTTTTGTCAAGCTTTAAGTCTTAGTGGTAGAAAGACTTTTTGAAATGACTTTAATCTTTAGCTCTCCATTGATTTTCTATAAAATGCAAGATTGGATAATAACAGGGCCACTCCTAACCTTTAGTATCACTTCCAGTCAAAAGCAACATGTTACAAAAGATTATTTTAAACCTAAGTCTGGAAAAGAGTGACATGAATTTTGCTCTTTACTTTATCTAGCTGTTTACTTTGTGTAAAACGTGTTAAAAAGAAACAGGCATCTTTTATTTAAAAACAATTTCCCTGTGGAATCTGTGATGCTTAGTCTTAGGCAAATATGAGTGTCGGAGCTTTTCTTATAGCTCCTTTATCTGCTTGAATTCATCTGAAAAAGGAAAACATTTTTTGTGGAATTCATTAGATAATAAAAAACTTGGAATAAATAAAGAAACTAGATTTTTGAGTTTTTCTTCTGCAATGTTAATTCGATTGGAGATACCAACCAGACAAAACAAAAAACATTATTAGAACAGTGACGCCAATTACAGCAGCAGACAACCATAATGTGGCATTTCCTCTAAGGTGGCAGTATGACTGCAGAGAGAAAGAAAGTGGGGTGGGGGCATCAGGATAAATGGGTCTAGTGTTTGTAATGGAAAGGAGTGTGGCTGCCTGCCAGGGATTTGAGTTAGCGGGCCTTGTCCTGGAGAGGAACACTTCACACTCTGCCAACTGGCGCTGCCCATGCAAGGGATGACATAGAGAGACCTCTCTTTTCTCTCCTGTCTTTTCTTGTGTGCGAGTAAGTGCACATTCTCTTCAAGTGTGTGCCTGTGCTTGCATGAAAGTGATTATGTAGAGTCAACTGGATCACGCTACTCCTCCCTTATGAGGACTAACAAAAGGGAGCTCAGCTTAAACCTATTTGTGGCAATTCAAGCTTCAGCTGCAGTTTATCCATGGCGAACTTGTGCTAAAATATCAAATACTGGAAACCGCCATCTCTCCATCGAGAAAGTATTTTTCAGCTTTAAAACAATACATTTTTACTAGTTGTTTTTCAAAAACAGACTGACCAGTTGCCTGTTACTTCCACATACAAACATTTACACACATATAAGCAACCCAGAGAACACAAATACACACCCTAATTGCTGTAAATGAGTGAACGTTTGAAGCGGGTGGACAGGTCTGGCTGAGTGGACGGTTTCACGCATTCATGCACTGCTGCTCCAGCAGCATAATGAGGTGTGACGCATCAGACTAAGTGGCTAATGGGGTGTGAAGTCATTAGAACACTGCCTGTATCCCCCTAACCCTCCCTGTCTCTGTAGTGTATTATTTGTCATAAATGATTAGAATAAAACAAGAATCAAAAGTTTTAAATGATTAAAGAGAATTGTGTTCATGAATACATTTATGTAGGCCAAGAGGAGAAAAACAGAGCAATGAGTGTGTGTAACTGCTGCACCTGACTGTAAGAGGAAGAAAAGCACACTCATCTGCTGGAAAGCACAGGATTAAGGCCCTTAGTGATAAGAAAAAGCACCCTCATAAAAATGAAGTATTTGACATATCAAGGTTAACCAGCTCAGCAAAATTTGGCCATACAACTTGTGATAAATAGAGTTGTTATTTTCAAGGCACAATGTGCAGTACTGATCCCAGAAGGGGTGATGCTTTGACTGAGACACAAAGAGGAACACTAGGCCAGACTGACATGGCTTAAAGTAGGGAAAGGATAAGTTTCAACATGTTTTTGACTAAACCGTCATAAGTTTCTGCATGGCCTGAGAGAGTGCTCTCACAAGTATGAGATGTGTCTATGAATGTTACCGTGTTTTGCAGATAAATATCAATGTGACCTTTACCAATGACTGAAATATGTTCTGAAGGGGGTTTTTCCACCGATAAGAAATGTATAAAAGGGAGATGGTTTCACCATTTGTCAGCTTCGGCTCACCAGCGCTGTGTAAATATGTAGTGTTTAGCAATAAACTCACTGGACCTGGACTCAGCGGCCTCTGTCTAAATTTTTTGATCCTTGTTTGAGACTTTTTCTGCTTTTTAAGAACTTTGAATTTTTATAAAACTTAGCTTCAATTTTAAGTCGTCAAGAAGAGAATTATAGGACGACATAATTGGCGGAGCCAGCCAGGAGAAAAGCAAAAAGGGGACGTCGGACGATCTGCAGGCACCAGCTGGAAGGCGTGGAACCCCCAAACGGGCCCAGAAATTCACCGGTTAAAGGTGAGCTAATTTGTTATAATTTTCTAAATTAGTGGGGAACCAGCCTCCGGCGACTGCTTGTGGGTGTCAGGCGTCACAAAGCTCTTCTAAAAGAACCTAGTTTTCCAAATTTAATAAAGTAATTTCCAAATTTTATAAGAATTTATATAAGAATATGCCAAAGGCAGACTAAGCTGAGGAAGGGTCCAGGTACGTATGAATGTGTATGTATGAATGTATGTTTTAGGTGTTATTAATGTTTGTGTTAAACTGTCTTGTGTTTGGATTATTTTGTAAATAAGTTAAGCTTAACACGTGTTGTTCTGAGCGGATGATTGGTAAAGGGACAGATTGGTCAAAGCGTTTTGACATAGTCTGTGGAAGCCATAAAATCCGGAACCAATAGTGTACGCGTGTTACGTGAGGGTATCAGTGACTAAGGTAGTCAGGGTGCTCCACGAGAAGGCTTAAGTAGTCTTAAGGTATTGGAATATTGTGCCACTGTAGGGAAACAGTGAGGAAAAGGTATTGTGCCACTGTAGGGAAACAGTGAGGAAAAGGTATTGAGAGGCTAAGCGATAGCCAGGCTAAGGGATAGCCAGAATATTACCGATTAAGCGATAATCGGAGAATAGTACCGCTCGACCAACCGGAGGACGTCTATGCATTTCCAGTTATCTGGGTGTAGCCGGGGGCAGCAGGGAAAAACGTATGTGCCACTGTAGGAAACAGTGAGGAAAAGGAAGTGCACTGTAAATATATATAATCATTTGTCTTGTGTGTCTTTGTTAGTGTGTCGAGTGAAAGAGTTGAGTGACTGAGGGGAAGTAAGGGGTGGGTGATATTAATAAATAAAGATTAAAGATATAATAATAAATTAATAGAAGTAATTAGTACAGAATATAGTTAAAAAGAATAACCTGAAAATTAATAAGGATTGGAAAACAAAATTGATAACTGAAGGAAAAAACAAAAACAAAAAAACAAAAAACACTAGAGTTATGAGAATGAAATAAAAATAACAAAATTCCTAAATAAGATTGGAAAAAATTGTAAGCTTTATAAGATAAAGATATTATAAGTATATATTATTACAAACTATAGTCTACATAAAGTAAAATATATAAGGTATAAAATTAGTGAAAGTGCAAAATAAAATTACAAATTTGTTTTATTAAAGATTTTATCTCAAAATTGAAGAGATCTAAATTTAGGAAGTAAATTAACTGGAAAGAAACTAAAAGAAAATAAACACGATCTGTATTGAAGAGAGCAGAACCAGTTAAGATAAAAATTAACTGAGGATTACAAAGACTGGTGAATAAGCACGGACCTGACGGTTGAGTGACTGCTAGTAGCCATGGGAATCAATATGAGCAAACAACAGTCTGACGGGCTGACGCCAGCCAAATTGGTAATGTTGACACACCCATCCAATAAACGCAAAATTCAAAAATGCATGACCAAATGGCATAAGATGACATCTGGAAAAAATCGTTGGCCTAAAGAGGGCAGCTTTGATCCTTCATGCTGTGACGAGGTTGAAGAACAATTAAGAAATAAGGAAAAAAGGCGTGACCGAGTGCATTTGCATAAGAAACAGAAACATGCTGAACAGAGAGATATCCTGAGATATTTTAAAGTTGAACATCAAAAGAGCCCAACAGCCCCTGACTACACTGATCATAAGCCACCACCCTATCGCCCTAGCATAGCAGGCCAGTACCCAGTAGTAGTAGAATCAGGGAGCAAGGGAAAGATAACTGGACAACTTAAATTAGTATTAGAAGAGGAAGAGGAAGAAATAGAAATAACAGAAGAAGAAATAAACAACACACCACAGACAGAGTGTAAATACCGTGATGGAGAAGACGATTGGGAGAGAACCCCAGAAGTAAGGAGAAAAGCTCCCCATAGTCGTTCCCTACCCCCAGCACGTCGCAGGCATTCACCATATCAAAGAGGCCCCATAAGCCACTCAGAACCCAGGACCAAGTCATCGTTGAAAAAATCAGCAAAACACTCAGAGCCCGTGACCAAGCTAGTCTTGGATGAATCGCCAGAACTAATGGAACAAATAAACCAGGAGGTGGTGGAGCTGACGAAAGAATATGTAAAACTCATAGCGAAGGAGGAAAAATTGGAAAAAGAAGTACAAATGAAACGACTAAAGCATTTGAAAGAAAAATTGAAGAAATTTGAGGAAGTATTAGAAAAACAGAAAAGGATGGAAACAGAGCAGCTCATACTACAGGCCCGAAATGACGCCCCAGATCAGGCAAATCCATGGACTAAGGCCTTGATTGAAGAAGCTAAAATAAAAGAGGGAGAGGAGAGAAGAAGCGAGGAGGAAGTCTTCATAGAGAGTGAGGAGACCGACTGGTTGCATGATGGAATGGAAGAAGAAGGCTCAGACATGCCACTGTCAACAGACCCATGCCATAAGGGGTTAAAGGAGAAAGACAGACCAGCGACCAAAGGACGGGAGCCACTCACAGCTGAATGTGAAGTGGACCTGCAAATAGAAAAAAGCGGCCCTCACTCAATGATGACCAGGTACCAAGCACGACAGCAGAAGACAGAGTCAGATCAAAAAAAGGCCTATATGGCTCCCCTGCTGTCTAAAGGACCTCAAGAAGACAGATATGTGCCATGGTCATTTATGGACATGATCACACTTGCTGGAAGGCTGACCCCGTTGGCAGATGGTGCTGACAGGTGGATAGAAAAGCTGGAAGAAATCACTGGAGGCATCAATCTGGCAGCTGGAGACATCAAGGCATTGCTGATTAAGACAGCAGGACACTCAGCAGCCAGAGAAGTGTTTGACGAAGCCCAGCTTCCAAGGGTCATGACCTCACACCAGTATGACAAGATACCATTCAACCAAATAAGACCCAAGGTGTGGGCAGCCGTAAGGAACAAATACCCCACCTGCAGTGATCCAACTAAGCTGAGACAAGAATGCCTAAAGGATGATGAAAGCCCCGCCCAGTTTCTGCACAGGTTCCAACAGAAATGGAAAACAGAGACTGGAAGTGATGGGAATGAACTGAAAACATCTGGCCCTCTATTCAGAACCTACATCAGAGAGGCCATGCCCAAAGAAGTACAAGCCAAACTGGACGGAGTTGTGGGGCTCATGAAGATGGACTGGCCTCTGTTCTCCGAGCATGTTAATCACTATGTAAACATGCATCGGGCCGAGAAACGGGCCTTTGATGACCAAAGCAAGATGCTGGCCACCAAGCTAACCCAGCTGCAGATTGGGGAATTGTCCAAAGCAAAGAAAGAGAAGCCCAAGCATCAAGCTGCACTGACTGTGGTGGCCACACCCCCAACCGAGGGAGCACCAACAGGGGAGGCAGTGGTACAAGCACCAGTAGTGTCTCCTGTTATTCCTCCACCCACACAGCAGATGCAGTATCCAGCAGCGCCACTCGTGGGAGGAGCCCTGCCACAGCAGACCCAACCCCAACCAGTCCCTCCTATTTATGTGCATCTAAACCAAGGAGGAGGTCCCCAACAAGCAACGTTCGGAAGGGGACGAGGGGGGCCACCTATGCGGGGAAGATGGAGAGGCCCACAAGGAGCCCCAAGAAGGCCCCCTCAAGGCCAATACCAGCAGATGCCACAAGCAGGTCCAGACATGGGACAACAGCGAGTGAGAATGCAATGCTGGGGATGTGGACAAATTGGACACATACAAAGAGACTGCCCCACTAACCCATGGATGGGACCCCAGCCCCCTACTGCGGGACCAGCCATCTATGGAACGGGACAAGACACGTACTGGCTATAGGGGTGCCCAGAGAAACCTGATGGAGAGGCTATTCTACCTGTATTAACCCAACGTCCACAAACAGAACCCACCATTGATGTCACAATATATGACAGCCATCATCGCTTCATGATTGATACAGGAGCGGCCTACTCCTGTATAGGAAAAAGTGGAATTGGCCTGCCTCTCTCAGCATCAAAGATTCGAACAGTAGGTTTCTCTGGGAAGACCCAAATAATACCCATGACTAAGCCAGTTCCCATGATCATAGGTGAAAAGACTGTGTGTGCACCACTGCTTTACTCAGAAGATACGCCCATAAATCTGCTGGGTAGAGATGTGCTGTGCCAGCTCAATGCTAAAATTAAATGTACCCCTAATGGAATTTCTTTTGAAGCAACAGACAAGAATGAAGCCTACATGATGCCAATGGGCCCGCAAATGACCCCCCAGATAACAAGCCATGAGCCAGAAGACCAAGTATTTTGGCTGAAACTAACATCACCAACCTCCTTCCTCCAACTAGAGTGGGAAACATGGAGACCCCTGATAATGAATCACTACGAGAAATCTAAAGAACCTTTTCTTCTAACTCCATTGTACCATGTTTTATGACAAAGGCAAACCACATGAAGACTACGAGAAAAGCTGGGATGAAGACATAAATAACAAAACAACTGTCATCCAGTATGCTGACATAGTGATTGGACCACAAGGAGCTGCAGCTGTTGTCACATTTCCTGATAAAGATGTAGCAGAATGGTTCCAAGTTACCAACTCAGCCCCACATGTCACGTTACTGATTGCAGACGAGTATGAGTCACATGACTTAGGACCCATGGTTCAAAAAGCAAAGCAAGTCACTGAATGGGTCAACACAGCATGGGACTGCATTAAATTATCCAAAGATGGACTGTTCTTTAAGATCTCATTCTCACAAGCTGATGAAGCCATAGCAGAACACATTAAAGTTCCTGGGAAAAAACAAATGGCAGTGGCAGCAGAACATGAATCCCTATTAGAACAGGTTCCAGAGCAAGTATGGTCTAAAAGTAAAACAGATGTAGGATTAGTAAAATCAGTAGACCCCATCAAATTCACCATCAAACCAAATGCTAAATTGCCCTTCCAAAGACAATACCCACTTAAAAGAGAAGCAGTAGAAGGAATACAGCCTATTATTACAGGATTAGAAACAGCAGGAGTTCTTAAACCAACAGCAAGTCCCTGTAACACGCCAATTTTTCCCATCAGAAAACCCAACAGTAATGACTATAGACTAGTCCATGATCTAAGATTAATTAATGCCATTGTAGCTAAAGAGATACCAGTGGTACCAGACCCGCACACATTACTGAGTAATATACCCCCAGGTACCAAATGGTTTACTGTGATAGATCTGTGCTCAGCATTTTTCAGTGTACCGGTCCATCCAGATTCCCAGTATTTATTTGCATTTATGTACAAAGGCCAACAATATACATATTCGCGATTACCACAGGGTTTTGTACACTCACCATCAATTTTCAATCATGTACTGGCAAATGACTTAAATCACCTTGACATACCATCTACAATGTTGATGTATGTTGATGATATTCTGATTTGTTCTGTTTCTAAAGAGCAGTGTGAGAGTGACTCCATTACAGTGTTGACTGCTTTGGCAGAAGGAGGACACAAAGTAAGTAAACAAAAATTGCAATTCTGCCAGCAAACAGTGGAATATCTCGGCAGGCAACTCAGTGGGGACAAGAGGTGTATTGCACCGTCCCAACTGGAAGCCATAACTCAAATGCCCAAACCTCGGACTGTTGGTCACATGTTGTCTTTCCTTGGCATGGCAGGTTACAGCAGACCGTGGGTGTGTGATTATGCCATCAAAACGGCTCCACTGAGAGCACTGATTAAAGCCGCAGGTCAAGGACACCAGTCGGCTCAATTGCAATGGACAGATGAGGCAGAGGGTGCGTTCCAGCTGCTGAAACAGGATCTCCAAACTGCTCCTGCTCTGGCCAATCCAGATTATGGCAAACCATTCCATCTCTATGTGGCTGAGCGACAAGGGTATGCATGTGCAGTATTGATGCAAGACACCCCAACAGGTAAACAGCCAATTTCTTATTACAGCACAAAATTAGATGGTGTCGAAGAGGGTTTGCCTCCCTGCTACCAGGGCTTGGCAGCAGCAGCCTTCGCATACAAAAAGGCCTCAGTTATTACTATGGGCCACCCTATTATTCTGTACACATCACATCAATTACATGCACTGCTCACCAGCCCACGCTTTGTGATAACACAAGCTCGTCGAACAGGTTATGAAGTTCTGCTTTCAGGACCTGACTTAACAATACAACGCTGTACCACCATTAATCCAGCCACAAGAATGGTATTGCCCACAGAAGGTGAGCCCCATGATTGTCTCCAGGAGACGGACACCTTCATGAAGGTAAGAGAGGACTTATACAATCATCCAATCCCATCTGATTTGACACTGTTCGTAGACGGATCATGTGTCAGAGGTGAGACAGGTAATAGAGCGGGATATGGAATAGTCCAACTTAACCCTGATGGGACCTTTACCAAAGTACAATCAATGAGCCTAGATCAACCTTGCTCTGCCCAATTGGCAGAGATAAAAGCATTAACAGCAGCATGTAAATTGGCTAATGGTAAAAGAGTGACAATCTATACTGACAGTGCTTATGGCTATGGGGTATGTCATATAAATGCTAGCATCTGGAAACAACGAGGGTTTGTTAGAACAGATGGTACCCCAGTGACACATGGGCAAGCAGTAGTATAGTTAATTAAAGCTATGCAACTTCCATCTGCATTGGCTGTTGTAAAATGTGCAGCCCACCAAACAGCAAAAACACCTATAGCCATAGGAAATAACTTAGCAGATGAGGCAGCTAAAGAAGCCACAGGATCAGCAGTGCAGGGACCAATGATTCATGTAACTGAGTGTGAACCCATTACTAATCTAGCCTCATTAATAGAAGCCCAAAACAACGTCTCAGAAGCAGAAAAACGTCTCTGGGTGCAAAGGGGGGCGGCTCGGCTAACACACCCTCACGCTGGGTTGTGGCGTAGTTCTCGAGGACATTTTGTATTACCTTTGTCCTTATTACCAACGGCGATTAAAATAATGCATGGACCTGATCATTGTTCTCGAGCCCAAGTTGTTCAAAAGTTACAGGCAGTCTGGTGGTCACCTTATATGACACCAATGGTAGACAGAGAATTGGCTTTATGTCCGCATTGTCCTAAGTATAATGTGCGCAAAATGTTTACCCAGCCCTTAGCACATATCCCTAAGCCAGACGGTCCGTTCCGCCATCTGATGATGGATTACGTTGACATGATAACTCGGGTTCAGGGAAAGAGATATATGTTGGTGGTTGTCTGTAGGTTTAGCAGATGGGTGGAGGCATGCCCCACTGCTAAGAATGACCACAAAGCTGCAGCAAGATTTTTGTGTAAAGAAGTTTTTCCCAGATTTGGCATGCCTGATACAATATCATCTGATAATGGACCTCATTTTGTTTCACAGGTGATCCAGCAAATGTTTAAACTGTTGTGCATAACACAGAAGTTTGGTTGTGTGTATCATCCCCAGTCACAGGGATCCGTGGAACGAGCTAACGGGATCCTGAAATCGAAGATTGCTAAGATAATAGCTGACAGCAACAACCGTTTGACTTGGGTGGACGCCTTGCCTGTTGCATTAATGGCAATGCGTTCTCAAACTAACCGCATAACCCATCTTACTCCTCATGAAATGCTTACAGGTTGACCAATGCAATGATGATGATCCTTCTGCCACTGAGACTTCTTCTGGGTCTCACCCAGATCCATCCGTCGTTCAGGCACTGGACGAACTTCTTTCTTCTGGCCCATCAGATGCTGGTGGAGTCCTGTCCCCTTAACATCCCTCACCTGCACCTTTCCCTTTCTTCCCCTCCCTCTCCCCTTCCTCCTCCACGACGAGTGGGCCGTCGATCGACTCGGTCCCGCCCACCCCATCGCCGTCTGGGCATCTCCCGTATGCGCCTTCTTCAGACTTTGATTAACTTCTTGTTGTATTAACCCTTTGTGGGTTAACAAGGGGGGATCTTATGAAAATTAATACTAACAGTGCACACACACATTTAATGCGTCACACACAAACATGTGCACTAGCAATGGTAACACTAGCTACTAACCAAGGGGTAATCAATAATAATGATGGAGAAAATTTATCACTAATGCATGTGCAAGTCAAAGGATATGATTATGTAATGTCTGAAGAAATTTTAGGTAACTCAATGGGGAAACATTGGCTTGGAGTTCCACAAAGCATGGACTGCCGTGAGGATGGGATGGTGATCATTGAGGTAAGATGCAAAATGTACATATGCCAAAATACATTAACAGAGCAGGTAATGACGGTAGGGAAAGCGCATAGAATGTTAAAATTGGTAAACAAAAGGCAGAAAAGAGATCTAGACAAATTAAAGACTGCACACTGGGAAACCAATATGTTCCAACAATGGATTCAGTACTCTGTCCAGGCAATGTTCAAAGCCAAAAAGCGCCCTAAAGATGATTGTATAGCCTGCTATAATGCTAAAAAATTACCAGCCCTTCAGATTATTCCCGGCTAATTGGAACACTCAGCTGAAGGGATTCTGGGATTGGTTTCACAAGCTTGGAAGGGGAAAATATCTTGAGGCAGCAGGAATGATTCTAGGGGCAGTAATGCTGATTATATTGATAGTTGTGTGTTGCATCATACCCCTTGTTCGGGGACTGGTCTCAAGACTTGTTGTAAGTGTAACTGGTCAGTTCCCAGTTGTAGAGATACAATTGGACCAAGAGATATAAAACATAACCATGATCACCTTCCACCCTCACCAGGTACGTGCATTTCTTTAATAACAACAGTGTATATATATAAATATTTTGCATAACAATGACTTATATACTTACTCACGTAGATATAGCAACTTGCATGCTGAATAATCCATAGATATAAGAGATAATATGCCTTCAGATGATGCCTAAATTTGCCATACTATGTCCCCACAGGTAGATTATTGAACATGGCAGAGGCTAGTTATGATGAATATGAAGAAAACCAAATGAATTTACAAGCTGCACTGGCGTCGTTAGGCCCATCACTAGGGGTAGGATGCCCATATCTTCCTCCCAGGTACCTACTAGATCCTGCAGAGGGGCCAAGCAGTGCACCTTTGGGTTGGAGCAAACCTATGATGACACCCAGCAGGCAGCCTGAGGATCAACCTATGATGACACCCAGCAGGCAGCCTGATGATCAACCACCATCACCTACTGGGAAGCCACTGTCCATCTCGATGCCACCAGGGGACCTCAGTATTGATCTCGGTCCAACCAGCACCCCTGCCAGTCCTGAGAATCCCGAGGATCGACGACCACCGTCACCCCACCAATATAATTATCCGCCACCACCCATTCCAGGCGTACTGGCTATGTTCATGGTCATAGCAGATGACATAAAGCTTGATCTTGCCGAAGCTCATCATGTTGCAAAGTTCTTGGCTCATCCGCTGGAGTCATACAACACCAACAGTGATCTCAAGCCTGAAATCACCTCTATGACCAAAACAGTTTATGCCCAATTCATGAAGGGCCTGATGAAGCTTTTTGTTTGTGTGTGTGTATTTATGGGTGTGAAAGACCACCTATGTAGGGGATAATTGCAGTGACCTCGTAACACAAGATGCTGCTTGGGCATTGGTATTTGCCTCTGCTGAGAAAACAGAATTAGAACATCTTGCTAAAAAAAAAAAAGTAAGCAACGAGGACGGGTCCTCTTAAGGTAGCCAAGAGGGGGATCCCTCTTTGTTTTTATATATTCTGTTTTCTGCATTTTATTAGTTTAATATTTACTCAGACACCACCACATCTTATATTACTCACTTCTACTATATGGTGTGTATTTAATCTCACGTTTAGTTTAGTGTGCACAATATATATATAAACTTTTGTCACTTGGGTGAGTTCACATTTAAAGTGTTTTAGATTAGTTATCACCTGCATAATCACGTAAATTGATCCTTTTTAGGATCAAAGGGGGGAAATGTAGTGTATTATTTGTCATAAATGATTAGAATAAAACAAGAATCAAAAGTTTTAAATGATTAAAGAGAATTGTGTTCATGAATACATTTATGTAGGCCAAGAGGAGAAAAACAGAGCAATGAGTGTGTGTAACTGCTGCACCTGACTGTAAGAGGAAGAAAAGCACACTCATCTGCTGGAAAGCACAGGATTAAGGCCCTTAGTGATAAGAAAAAGCACCCTCATAAAAATGAAGTATTTGACATATCAAGGTTAACCAGCTCAGCAAAATTTGGCCATACAACTTGTGATAAATAGAGTTGTTATTTTCAAGGCACAATGTGCAGTACTGATCCCAGAAGGGGTGATGCTTTGACTGAGACACAAAGAGGAACACTAGGCCAGACTGACATGGCTTAAAGTAGGGAAAGGATAAGTTTCAACATGTTTTTGACTAAACCGTCATAAGTTTCTGCATGGCCTGAGAGAGTGCTCTCACAAGTATGAGATGTGTCTATGAATGTTACCGTGTTTTGCAGATAAATATCAATGTGACCTTTACCAATGACTGAAATATGTTCTGAAGGGGGTTTTTCCACCGATAAGAAATGTATAAAAGGGAGATGGTTTCACCATTTGTCAGCTTCGGCTCACCAGCGCTGTGTAAATATGTAGTGTTTAGCAATAAACTCACTGGACCTGGACTCAGCGGCCTCTGTCTAAATTTTTTGATCCTTGTTTGAGACTTTTTCTGCTTTTTAAGAACTTTGAATTTTTATAAAACTTAGCTTCAATTTTAAGTCGTCAAGAAGAGAATTATAGGACGACATCTCTAACTTGATCTTCCTATGCAACTCTATCTATTTTTTTTTGCTTTCACAACCCTCCTCCATCAGTTTTACTGTAGCACATTTTTTTTGCTTGCTTCCTTGCAGTGTCATGATTATCTGTGCTTTTTTTCTTTCAACTTTATCATTAACAGTGAATAGGTGTTATAACAAACATTGTCTTGTATATATGGCCACAATATTTTGTCAGCCAGGGAGCTCAATGCAATGCCTCCATTCCAATAACAGGCAACAAATCGTTGTCCATCAATAAAAACACAACCTAAAAGAAAAAAATAATTTTAAAAACAAATGTATAAATAAATTGCATTTTTTTTTTTTGCATTTTTTTTTTAGGTAGCAGGTTTCAAGATCAAGTAAATTATAGATATTGAAAGTCAAATTTAAATGGAACAACATAAAAAGTGCTACACAAGCAAACAAATACAAATGTAAAAGAAAGGGTTAAACATGTGAAGAAAAAGACTAGCTGAATAGTATGCATCTGTACACTGGAATCAAACACATCTGTATTAAAAGATAACAAAATGCCACATTATAGTAGATGTCTTTGTCTTCCTGTCATTTTATAGTTTGTCCCTTCTAATTATTTGTTCTTTCTATTGTAGTTTTACTCAGATAAATTATAGTAAAATTTGAACTTCTTTAAACAAGGAAAATTGGTTTTCAACACTGTAGTGTCCAGTAGTCAGTTTGCAATGGTTTATCACAGAGGCATGAACTGGCAAGCATGCACACACACTTAAGGGTGATCTAGACGTGCTAATACCCTGCATGTTTTCCATAACTTTTCACGATTTTGGACAGCATAAAGAGATAGGAGTGCGCCATGGGACCCAATGTGGACAGAGAGAACATGCACTAAACACTGTAACTTTATGTGCTGTGTTAAAACATGCAATTGTTTATGATAGGAGCTGCAGAAATATTAAATGTTTAAGGGGGGGCAGTGGTGGCCCAGTGGTTAGAGCAGTGCACTTATGGTCTGAGAAGATTGCAAATACCCAGTCAGAGCCCCAAAGCCTGAACTATGGGTTCCTGAGCAAGACCCTTAGCTAGTGTTGCACCAATACCAGTATCGGGCAGGGCCCTGATACTGCACTAAAATGGTGGTATCGGCGAATACCGACAAATAGGGCACCGAAACCATTTTGAGAGCCAAAAGTTTATTCAACTATTGTCACCCATTCCAGGTAAAAAGTTCTACTGGATTCAGTTTGTATTAGTCTTTTTCCTGCTTCACAAAGGTAGGCAGCAGCTTGACTAAGCAATGATGTTAATTATTTTACATCCAAGTAGTATTCAGTTCTTCATAGATACACACACATCAATTTCAAACAGGTGGTATCGGTATGATATTGGCGCGGCACAGTGGCAGCCCACTGCTCCCCAAGGAGATGGGTTAAGATGCAGAAGTACATTTCTCCATTGTGAGATCAATAAAGTTAAATTATTATTATTATTATTATTATTATTATTATTATTATTATTATTATTATTATTATTAACAGTACTAAGATAAGCTATAAGGAAAGCAGTCAGTTTTTCTAAACTTCAAAAGCAACCTTTTCACTGTTGAACAAAAGCAGCACGATTTACTACAAAGAAACAAAGCTCGTTCTTCTTTCCGATGCCCTGCTCCTTTTGTGAGAGAGCAGAACAACCTTAGCATTAGTCCCTTGTGCAATTTCATTAACCTTTACACAAACCAGTGCATGTACAGGAACTGCTTGTAGATAATAAGAAGCAAATTTTCCCACACATCTGCAGAAAGTTATTGCCTTGCTAAGTCAAAGTTGAAGATGATAGTCCGTAACCTTTGGTTTTATCTTATAAACATGCATATGTAACACCTTCCTTGCTGATAGAAAGTACTCAAAATACCTAAAAAACAAACAAAACGTCAAATTAATTAGTAGTCCAACAAGAGGTTTCCTTTTTATTTTGAGAATTATTTCAAAATCTTATTTTTATAGAGTAACTTAAAATGTTTAATTACCAAAATAGCATAATGATTTGTGATTAATTAGCATGTTAAATCTATAAACATTTTCATTCTTGCCATTCTCAAAAAATCTCATTGTAAATTTTGATTCATCTTTGCACTCTATTCAACTCTGGCAGTCAGACGTGAACCAGTGCACAAATCAAACACAGTTTGGGGATAAACGTCACACCATAGAAAGTCTGAAACTGATATTTTTGTAAAATTCTTTGGGCCAGATCTTCAGAAAATCTTAAAAAAGAGCAATGTGTTTGACTGCGCAGGGCAGATCTTCGAAAAAGAGATATGCAAATATATATATTTTAGGGTGACTAAACGTCCGTATTTCCCGGGACATATCCGTATTTCACGTCCTGTCCCGGGCGTCCCGGGTTTTTTTTAGAAAGTGAGGAAATGTCCTGATTTCACTGCGCACGACGCTCCGTGTGACGTAATCCCTGAGCCGCGTCAGTGCGGGCAGCCCTGTTCTTAATCAGAGGCTCTTGCTCTGTTCGAAAACCTAGGACGCATCCTCCAAGGACGCGGTCTACCTAGACTGGATCCTTCGAAGTCCTTGAAAATAAGGAGGCCGGAAGAGATTTGGCTGTAAATTCGACCAGGTCTACCCTTCGGCGGGTTTTACCGCCGTATGCTCTGTTGCTTAGCAACCGTGAAAGTCGACACACAGAGCAGGAAAAGAAGGAATACCGAGGTTTTCAAAACTGTTTGTTTATTTATTTATTTTTTAAAAAGTTAAAGTGAACAAAGACTACACTCACAAGAATCCAGAGTGGAATAAAGATTCCAACCACCGGTAGCAGGAACAAATAAAATCCAATGTAATGATGGAAACCTTAGTCAGTTAAATAACCTGCTGCTGTCATTCTGCACATCTCTGATGTTGCTGCTATTTTCAAATATCCATTACTGTAAAAATGTCCATAGCAGCATATTGGTTATTAATTATCTGGTTTTATATTGTTAAAACACTTTACAGAATTGCATTTTTTATATTTTAACTCTTTCCTATTTTGTTATTCTTATACATTTTTCTAAGGTCCTCATTTGTGTGACCATTTTCAATAATCTTTCTGCTGCTGTAAATCTGCCCATTGTGGGACAATAAAGGGATTTCTATTCTATTCTATAAAAGGGTTAGAAATATATAAGTAAATCTAAACAATGTATGTACAAAATATATCTGAAAAATCGCTAATATTTAACAACAAAAAATACTTAGTTAAGCATATTGTGCAAAACAACAATAAAAAAATCAAACTCCTATCAGATTTATAGTTCCCGCTCTGCAGATATATTAGAATCTGTCCTTAAATTACAGCCAAACCCATTTACACAGTAACAGATAAAAACCTTCAGATAAACCAAACATTACCGCCGCATATCTGACTCAATAACCATTAAAACAACTATTTTCATTCATTTCAGACGGAACTATTCACAGAGTTGTATTATATTAAACTTAGCTTCCAATTTTCACCACTGTTGTGCGCCAAGTAACATTTCCTCTGATCACGGAGCAAATCCCGATGATGAGACATTTGTTCTTTCAATGAACCCCACCCCCCCCCCACCCCCCCACTCCAAGGTTGCCTGGTTTTCCCAAATGAAAATATGGTCACCCTATATATTTATAATTAGCAAAGTGATTTTCCAAATCCAAAACTCAACTGCCTGAATGACTTTTAGTAATTTTTAGTACTTCTAAAGTCCAGGGCAAACTGACATGCAAAAAATTTATGGTCATTGTTGCCACAAAGGAGGCATTGGTAAAGTGCTAGAGATCGATAGATATCCTGTGCAGAGGAAAATATATTTTTACCATCAAAAATGTCAGTAGTACCATAATATTAATAAGAAAAAAAAACCTTTACAGACCAATTCAAATGAATGCAGGGGATGGCAGCCAATCCATATACAATTAAACCAAATAAAAACGCCTGAACTCAAATGCATTATGACATTTTTTGTTTTTAACACTTTCACATAGGCTACAAGGTGCACTTCATCTTTCATTTACAGCCTGACTCAAACTTCCTGTAGAACTGCTAATTTCAATAGGCTGAACCAAACACATGCAAACACTTGCACAGCAATCTTTGTAGATCCCCTGCAACACCCCCTTAAACATACTTAAAAAAAAATGTAGATACAATCTAGCGCCTTTTATTTGGAATCTTTGAAGATCGCGCCCTTAACTTTTCACCTTACACTTTGAAGCAGGTAACTGTAACACTTCTTTCCTCCATGGTGTGAGAAAAACAACTTTACCTTGTGGCTAAAACAGCTTTACCTACTTCCCAAACTATTTTTTTATGTAGTTTTATAAAAGGGTTTATCTCAATCACCTACTAACAAGCATTTAAAGTAGATATATGGTTATGTGCATTTCACATTCCTATTTGACATGTGGAAGCTGTGGACAGAATCATCACTGGTCTTCTGTGTGTTTGGAAAACTACTTTAGCAGGTGTAAGCACTGGCATAACATTTTTAATTTACGAAAGTTTGTCAGACAAAATAATCGCACAAAAGACCTGAACGCCAGGGGGCGTCCATTAAAGAGGGGGTGCTGTCCTACTGCAGGTCTGGTGTCTCTCTTCTCTGCAGGGCGTGACGGGCAGGTGCGGTTCATCTCCGTTAATAAGGAGCCTACTTTTTTTTATCAGTCTCATTAATAAAACAAATTTATGGTAAAAAGTTAACCCATGATTAAAATAATGTGATATATTTCTTAATCTTGATAACATTATGTTGATAAATGCTAAAGAAATTTAGTTTAATCAAAAACTAGAGTTACAATATTAGCAATTCACTTATAATGGAAAGATTTGAGTGGAATTTAATAGAAAATTTCAGACCTAGTCCCTTATTGAATTCCTCCCCTGCCTTTCTCACCCTCGTTTGATCTTCTCCCGTGTTGCATCTCACTACAGATCACTATCTCATTTCTGAGATAATTGTGATGCTTTTTACATTTTTTCCATTAAAAAGCTTGTCTGACATCATCATCAGACATGCTATTCCTGCAAAATATGATTTAACCATGTTTATCTGCATTTTAGTTGTTTCTTTCTGTAGGTTATGAACTATATACGATTATGTTAACATGAAAGGAAAACATAAGACTAAAAAAGACTAGATTTACAGTATGTTTAAATCCAAAGCTGGAAAAGTTAGCTCCCGGAAGTAGCGTAGGATCCCATTTCCGGTACAGATCGGGCACAGACAAGTGATTAAAAAGAAAGGATTTTAATGCATTTATTTTCTCAGGAAATACATTATTAACATTTAGCATGTTATATTTTAGTACAGTTACTATTTTTCAGGGAGGGAAATACGTAATTTAGGTCTTTTTTATGAAATAAAATCGAGGGTGACCCAGATGTATATCTGGGTGTGAATGCGCAAATGAGCTTATGGTAGGGATCCTGCTTTGGGAACGGATCGGGTAGTGACACTGCCTTGATCCTCCGCAGTTAACCTCTACAGCTAGCCTCTATGAGCTGTAGCTTCTCCCCACCATGGTGCTGTTTCCCTGGTAGATTATCTCAAAATTTTCATCATATCTTCCCTTATGTTTTCGTAGAAGGTCTTTGCATTCATTATGACTCAAACCACGTGCAAAATTTACGGAGTACTGTCATTATGACTCAACCCGGGTGCAACACCTACTATGAGTACTGTCTACCTCTGTGCTTGCTAAGCAAATGTTTACCTCTCCTAAGATTGTAACGATTATCGCTAGGCTTGCACTTGGATGTTAGATGTCACTGCGATGTAATCCACAAGTAATTGCTATAAAATGTTAATAACTGTCTAAAACATAATAAACATTATACTGAGGAGTTAAAATCATACAATTACGACTTTAAAATAATCCAACAAAATTCATGAGATTTATTTCACAGGCCCATTTAAAAAAATTCAATTAAATTCAGTTTATTTATATAGTGCCAGATCACAACACATGTCATCTCAAGGCACTTTACAGATACAATCCAACCAGATCATATAGTCAAATTGATTCAAAGTTTTCTATCTAAGGTAAACCAGTTGATTGCATCGAATCAATGACGTGAAGGCAATCCCTCACACCAAGCATGCTTGCAGCGACAGTAGAGAAGAAAAACTCCCTAGAAACCTCCAGCAGAACAAGGCTCAGTGTGCGCAGCCATCGGCCGAGGCTGACTGGGGTTCAAGAAGACAGAAGCAGACATACTGTAAGAAGCAGAGATACAAAAGGAACTTGTCCACAGTCGGCGCCATCCAAGAAAGACAAAGCCAGGCAGACGAGCTCCGAGACAGCCACCACGTCAGAGGACGAAAAGAGCACATCAAGGTAGTCACAGTCAGAGAAACCGGACTACACCGGAAAATAGGCTGAGCTGAAACCTCTATAAACAAAGGTGTTGATAGCAGCAGCGTAGGTCTACTGAAAACTCAAAGTTTTTAAAACCTGAAATTAGGGACATTCCAAGGATTTCCTCAGTTAACTCAGAGTACCATGTGTCTCTTCCCTCCTTAAAGCCAATCCCGTTGTTTTATTTCCTTTTTATCCTGCCTTTTCTTTCTGCCTTAATAAAGCGATTTTTATTTCTGTTCTAGCTTTGTGGGAGCAATAAAAAGACAATCATTGTCTGTTAGACACAGTAGGTGTTAAAAACACAAACACGGCATGTCCTTTAGACAAGGATCTAATTAAAGAATAAGCATCATTAATTCACAGAGAATTAAATATTCATAGAGAGGGTTCTCAGACCGCATATAGATATCCTTTCATATTCAGAAAGTTATTTGTATGAGTGCTACCCTTTCACCTCACTTCATCGCACACATCCACAACCCTATCAGTCCTTATATTTGCAGCATTACACAGCCTTCTTGTAACAGGTAGTTAATAGCAGATGATATTGGTGAGAGCACATTAATCTATCTATAACAGCATTATAGAAAAAAAAAAAAAAAAAAACACCACAGTCAAACAGCCACTTATTACTGTGTAATGAAGACGTAATAAAAATTAGGAGAGGCACCCAAAGAAAACGGAAGGGGAACACCATCTGGGTTAACCAAATAATTAAAAACAGAGTAGATTTTCTTTAAAGCCTTGTTATATTAATGAAATAAGTGCATAGGCTTCCTGATAATGCTTGCCTGGACAAATGAAGTCCTGACAAGATCAGGCAATCATTTCTCCACTGCAGACTTTGATCCTAAAAAGAGAATGTGTGTCTGAGGGGTAGAAGTTAAACCAGAAATAGGAAATCAAGCATACTGTCTAAGTCATTTATTTATGGTCATGGATAAGCTACACATTTACTGCAACAGAATAAGCAGAAAATATCACCTTTGTCAAATGTTGCAGTTTGGCAGAGATGGGAAGTAACGAAGTACAAATACTTCGTTACTGTACTCAAGTAGATTTTTCTGATATTTTTACTTTACTTTACTAGTTATTTTTATGGCAACTTTTTACTTCTACTCCTTACATTTTTAAACAAATATCTGTACTTTCTACTCCTTACATTTTAAAAAATTGGCTCGTTACTTTAGTTTTGAATCATTTCAATGGAGTTACCGTTATTATTTTTCACGTCATCAATACCAATTCCAATCTAATTGGATGGGAATCTACGTTGCATTTGACGCACCACTACAAGATGAATCAACAGATTCGGCGGTATTCATTCGCTGCAAATCATTGCAACTTGGTGGCGGTGGCGTTAGCATAGTAGTATGGATGACGAGATGATTGAAAATGAACACAACGGAGATCTAGTCCTTTTGGCAGACATCCATTTAAAATGTAGGCAACGGCATGAAAAAAGTGGTTTCTACTTTTACTTTTATACTTTAAGTAAATTTACAAGCCTGTACTTTGTTACTTTTACTTGAGTAAATAAGTTTAATCAGTACTTCCACTTTTACCAGAGTATTTTTTAACACAAGTGTCTGTACTGTTACTCAAGTACGGAAAGTGAGTACTTTTGCCATCTCTGCAGTTTGGAGCCCACCAAAGTGCAGCACTGTAAATTTGGGGTTAGCTTGGTTGTAGGTACAGTACTGCTGTACTCATCAAAGGTGCTATCAGGTGATGATTCTTGATCATGTATGTGGTACTCAAGCCAGATACTGCATTATGTACACAAAATGTGGCCAAAAAAGAATGTGACAAATTTAACTACCTTCTGATATTTTGGTAATTTTCTGACTCTGTTTCTTTAGGCTTGCACTGCTTTGGCTCTTACTACTAACAGAAACCAATAATGGCAAATGAGTCACACATCAAATATATTACTCCAATAGTTCTCAATTCTATTCCATGTATTTCTATGATATACTTGGTCATAACAGAGAGAGTGAAAATGACTTGCCATCATAGTCTTACTGTAGTAGATATGTCAGAAGAAGGCTTTATGGCCTACCTATTGCAGACAGGTCAATCTCTCAACTCTAATGGTGTCTTTAGATCACATGACAGTCAAGTGTTCTGCAACAGCCGTTACAGCAGATAGAAGCAGGAAATAATTATCAAGAGGTCAATTTATGCAAGAGTGAGGCAGGATGACTGAGTGAGAGGTCAGAGCGCGTCCATATCTCCAGGCATTAAAGATTGACGTGTAGAGTCTGAGATGGCCCCCACACTGGCTCACTCTTCAGCACACACACACTCCTCCATTTAAATATCTGACAGACAATGAAAGTGCAGCCATTAAAATGTCCGCCGAGTGCCTCAGGAATGAAATGGGGTAGATAAAAGAATTCCCTTGGGTAATCAATGGGGCTATGAATTAACCCTGAGTTTTAGATAGGGAGATTAGAGGATTTGATCCATGTTTTACTCATTTGTCATCATTCCTTTTGAAAACATAGGGCCAGACAAAACGCCATAACCTTAATGGTCTTGATCTATAAGGTTGAGAGAGAGGGATTTTTTTTCTTCTTTCTGGATGAAATCAAGGAACAGGGGTAGAAGAAATTACCAATAAAAATGTATTCAAATTGTGTATAGTTTATTAAACTTCAAATACACTTCACATTCAAACTTCAGAACACTTGAGGGATGATTTTGTGGGTAACTCCCAGCTTAATAGTGCCTGCTTCACTCACTAGATCCCACTCTGCAAGAAATCTTGACCTTTTAGAGATCTACCAAGAAAGGCAAATCACTCCTATCCCCTCCAGTAGAATACTATCAGCCTACTCCGTGTCAGGACTCAGCTGGCAGGGCCGCACAGCCTGCTGACGGTCCTGCTTTCTCTGCTTCTTCCGCAGGTGTTTGTGGTTTGGCTGGTGGGTGGGACGCCACACCTGCAGGTGGTTCTGCAGCACTGGGGCAGCATTATAACAACTGCGCTGGAACAGTGGAAAGACGCCAGAGTGTTACCGTTGTGGTATGCTTAATCGATCACTGCCTCTCGTCTGCTTACCTTCCTAGCATTCTAAGCCAGCTTTCTGTGTCTCCTAGGTTTCCTCCTTGTACTCCACTCGTGCCTCCGTGTCTAACCTCAAGATGGCTGTCTCCCAGGTTCCTCTGGTTCCCTCAGAGTCGGTTTCACCGGCCCTGGACACAAGGCTCCCTTTGAAACTCAAACCTTTGAAACTTAACCTGTTTTTCTCCGAGTGTATTCTGCATGTGGGCCAGACAACTTAAGGTAAACATGACACTCTGAGCTCAACCCATTGTTATCTTCTCCTGGAAATCAAAGGAAAATAATGGACAGATCCCAGACTATTTCATCAATTGCTGCGTAAATTAGTTTTCATCTAAATTACCTCCCAAACACTTACATGTACATGAATGTAAATAAAACTTTAATTGCTATTCTACTTCAAGCTTTTGATTTTATGTGTGGGTTGAATAACCTAATTGTACTACTTCATACTAAGGAGAATGGGTCTCCAGGCTGGTGGAAGTTAATGGACACACTGTTTCTAAATTGGTCTAGATTAACAGCGCTCCCATGTCCTTCTTGCTGCACCTTAGCACAGGATGTTGACTGGAGGCAGAGTGACATAAATTAAAAAAGGCAAAATTTACCCTAGGTATTAATAGAGGACAATAATAGAATTTGTAAATATGAAGATTTCATGGATACAAAGGCTAAGCCTGGGATGTATTTCCCTCTGAATGACTGAATATGTATTTATGATATCTGAAATACATTTATTCATAGTCAATATAGATGCTGACCAGTAATAGGAATATGGAGATCTGAAATACATTTCTAGACATCCAGAAAGTTTATTCTAGATGTGGAGGATGACATTTTGTTTGCAATGGTAATTTGGACAAAGTAAAAAATATATATTTTTTTCAGATATCAGGAATACATATTCAGTAAAACTAATACATATCAAAACAGCTTACCATAATATGTTGTGACAGTAATTACATTACGGGATTATTTCTTGAATGGTAGTAGATCAACGTATTTATTTAGGTGAAATCCTCTGGCAGCAAGTGAAAATGAAGTCTTAAAACGTTCTAATATATAGAACCTGTGCATCATCTTATGGGTAATAATAATAATAATTGAATTTTACTGATCTCACATTGGGGAAATTTACCTCTGCATTTAACCCATCCCCTTGGGGAGCGGTGGGCTGCCATTGTGTTGCAGGAAGGGAGCAGTGGGGGGTTAAAGGTCTTCGCTCAGAGGCCCAGAGTGGCAGTTTGTGGGAGTGGGGCATAAAACTCAGATCCTCAGGATTCCAAGCTCTGTGCCCTAACCACTTGCCCTCCATTCCACAAAGTAAATACTAAATACTAAGTAGCTGTTTGCAGCTGTGCTTCGGATGTTATCATCCCAATAAATTGTCGTTATTAGCCACTATCTGTCCCATAATATTGTTCAGATTGTGCCAGTAGACTCAGTAGGTTGGTATTATCGGGTAAATCCTAAACCTAAACTAATTTCTTTCCCCCTGTGGAATTAATGAGTCTATTTATATGTAATCTGAAAATAATTTCAGTGGTTCTCCATGTAATGTAAATATGTATTAAAAAAAATAAAATGATCTGCATCTCGCTCATATTAAACAAACTAAAAACAAGTAATCTAATGTCCCGTCAACTGAGTTGTCGAAACATCTCCCTATAGATATTTAATTCTCTATGAAAAAATGCTAATCACTATCTAATAAGATCCTTGTCAAATGCACATGCAATGTTTGTTTTTAAAACCTAATGTGTCTAACGGACTTAGACTTAGACTACTTTTAAATTTCGTTTTGTACAGCTTTCATTACCTTTACATTTCTTAAAGTCCAGCAGTGATCAAATGTAAACGGTGTGGGAGAAAAAACCTGGTCCAAAAAACATTGATATGGATTTTCAAAGAATAAAAAATGTATGGTGCAATTATGCAGTGTTTTGGTTTGGTGTTGTCACAGTCTGATGCAGAGTCTGTGACATGATTTAGAGTTTTCTCAACAGTTTAGCTGTCTGATGGCAGTGTGGAAGAAGCTGCTCTGGAATCTACCGGTCCTGCATAGGATACTTCGAAGCCTCTTCGCAGAGGGCAGCAGGGAGAACAGTCCATGGCAGGGGTGTGTGGGGTCATTGATAATATTACGGGCACGGGACACGGAGCACTAGGATCAAATGTCTTTTATGTAGCGAAGAGGATCCCCAAAGATCTTCTCTGCTGTTCTCACGGACCTAGTTAATGATTTTTTTTTTTTTTAAGCACAAAACTATATTCATTTGACTGTATGATCTGGTTGAACTGTAAAGTGCCTTGAGATGACATGTGTTATGAATTTGGCGCTATATAAATAAACTGAATTGAATTGAAATTGAAATTGAACTATGACAAAAATTGGACTAAATCTGGAAGTAAAATAACATGACTGGCTGTAAGCAGAGCGGAGACAGAGGACACTCTAAGTTTACTGAAGAAAACCTGCTCCTGATAAGCTTAGTTCTGGGGAGAATGTTACTACGGTGACTAAAAAAGAGGTTGACTAATCTCTGTTCTTGAGTTTCCCACCAGCAAAAGGATAATAGAAAAAATGGTCACACAAATATGGACCCTAGAAAAGTGTATAAGAATAACATAATAGTGAATAGTTTAAAGATAAACAATAAAATAGTGTACTGTAAAGTGTATTGACAATATAAAAACTGCACCTGGAAAAAAAAATAATTAGAAATTATTTAGAAACAGATGTCGTTTTAGGTCCAGATAATCAGACCGATAGATATTTAAATAATCCCTGCTACTCACTTGCAATCAGGTTACACATGTGCAATTTAGAGCAAGTGATCCCTCTAAATTGCCCATTGGAGTGAATCATTTGGTTTATGCATAGCTGTCTGTTCAGTGTGTCCCTGTGTTACCTTATGAAGGATTGAGGATCTGTCCAGGACATACTCCAGCTCTAGCCCAGCGAGTATTGGAGATAGGTAATGGGGGCAGGATAGATTTAATCCTTTCATGGAAAATGGAATTCTTCTAAAAGGAAGATTATGGTATTCTTTACATTTCTGGATTAGTCCATCTGAAACACAGTTTTAATAGTTCTGCATTTGTCTTTGCAGCAAATCCCCATTTATTTTAGAATCTAATTTCTGTAGTCTACGATTTAATTTTCACGCATAGTGATGGAAGCCACCATTGCCATGAGTATTAATACGTGAAACTTCAGAGAAACCTGGGTCTTTGAAGGTCTTTGGTCATAGCAGACCATGCATCTTATTCCAAATATGAAAAATTATTAGAAAGAATGCAAGAGACTAACCCCTTAAGATGTGAAAATGTGTATATAAGGTGAAACTGGATTTCCAAAAGAATCGTTCTGTACCCTTATTAAATCCATTTGCACTACTAAGTAAATATTTTTTGGGGCCGCAAAATATTACATGGATGATTTATTAAAACACAGTCTTTTATTTGGTGTAAATATCTGCCATAGGAAATCTGTTGATATTTCAAACAACTGTAGCATTAGATTTTAAAAATAACGAAAGGTATAAAAAAAAATAATAAAGATGAACTACGTATTTTCTTTTGTAGTCTATTATCTGATTTAAACAGAAAAAAAAATCATAAAACACATAATTTCCAAGGTAATTAAAAGAAACATAGCTCTAAAAAATATGTTTCAGTTTCTTTTAATGTCATTTTGCAATGAAATCTGACTCAAATATTCTTTATAAAACACATGCTACTAAGACTGGATTTTTTTATTAACTACAGTAGTTAGTTCTTTGTATAATTTTTAGCCAGTAGTGTATAGCTTCCAAAGAGCCACATGCAGCTCCAGAGCCGCGGCTTGCAGATCTTTGGCCTAGAGGGTACTGTGCTGAATACAGTACATCATATGCAACGATGTAGTTGATCTTTGCAACTTAATGAGTTAGTCAATCATAAATAATGACATTTTCCTTTTACTAATATTATATATGTGTTCACATAATATAATATTCTACTTGAAATACAAATAGTAAAAGTATGGAAGGTGAATTTCTATCATAATTAAATGTTGTTTTCAATCCATAGAGGTTATGGTGTGGTAAATTTTAGGGTCACAAAAAACTGTAAATAAAAAAAGAAAGGTGTTCCAAGCAATTTTTGAAGCCAATATTGCTTACTGTAGCAAGTTGGCCTTTTGGTGAATGTTTTTTTTTTTTTTTTTCGAAACCAATGTTTGGTGTGGCTGTTACTGTTGAGAAAAGGAAAAAAAAATGGTTCTCTGATTTTACAAAAAATGAAACATGCATTGAAAATACACATATTTTCTCTGGTCCATTTAATGACAAAGTGCTCAGAAAAATACAAAATAATAAATACCAGGATATATGACATGAATTGTCATAACCCTTGGCCCTAAATATGTACTTTTAGAAGATATAGTAAAAGATGAAGATTATCTCTGAGGTGGGCTGGCCTGATAATAGCTGTGAAGAATCACTGAGGTGAAGGGGTTAGGAGGAGTGAGAGCAGCTACAAGGGCCTCTGTCCCAGGCCAGTCTGGGAGCTGCAGCCCTGTGCTGATAAGACTGTAATAGTCCTCCTTAGAGGACCCAGGGCTCTGCTCCCCTTATTAGTCATTTATCACACCTGGCAGCCTTACTGAACCATAATTACTCTTCCCTTATCCCCCTGCACTGTCATGTCCATAAGACTGGATGGGGAAGAGGGGGAAAGGGGAGAGAAAATAGCAAGAGACAGTGTTTACAGAGAGTAGACTGAGAGGAATTGGGAAATGGAAGTAGATGAAGGGGAAATAACTGGTAAAGAATTATTTTATTTTTAATGGGCATACATATGTAACACTTGGTAGAATGCCATTCTACAATACACTAATTTCTCTAAAACTAAACTACAACAAAAAAAAAAAATCCACAGTGATCTTACACCTTCCTTAATATCATGTTTACATGCAGTGTTTGAAAGGGAATTTAATCTCACAGGTACACCCCTTACAATCAGAGCAGCAGAAACAAGAAACAGTTGTCCCAAATTCAAACTTTAAACTCAAACTCCCTGCAAGTCTTCACTGAAAATTAAGAAGAGCTGCACACAATTGCCTATTAGCAGAAGTACAGTACTAGAAGTACTAGTACTAGAAGTTGTCCTGGGCCCAGGGAAGAGGGGGGCACTGTCTTAGCCCCCTACATCTTTTGCCACAAATAGTATTGTTTTTTAATGGTTTAAGGAAATTAGAGCTGAGTTTCCTGTGTGCTGTTGGCAGCCATTTGGCTGGATCCGACTACTTTCTCTGGAAACGGACTGAACTCTAACACCAGGTTAGCGATTAATGCATTTATATTCGTCCTAGTCAGATTTACGTAGTCACTAACCTAGGCAGTAAGAACCTACCTAGTGGAAGTAGTAGGTCTAAATTCCTCCTATAGTTATCATTAAAACAACTTGACAGCTGCATTCTTCCAGGAGGAAATATTGGGTTTGGATTGCTCCATAATTTTTCCATATCGACAACTTAAAAGCTTTGTACTTCCCATTGACCATTGACAGTAAAATAAAAATCCTACTATATAAAAGCTATGTAAACTTGCCTGAGCAGTGGAAGTGTATAAATTACAATGTATGAATTAACCAGAATGTGAAGTCAAACAGTGGAAAACCTAGAAATGCATTAGACTTAGACAACTTTTTCATTTTGTATACAGAGTATACAAAATGAAATTTAGTTTTCTACAGCTTTCAGACAGTGAATTACCAAAAAAAAACATTTTCATTTAATAAAGTGCTGCAGTGATCAAAATACATTGTGCAAATATGCATTCATATAGAAGTTCAGAGCATTTCAACGCAAATATATATGGTGCAAATATGCAGTATTTTGGTTTGATATTATCAGTGTAATCTGTGTCTTGATTTAGAGTTTTTTCCAACAGTTCAGCAGTCTGTTCAGTTCAGCTATAGGGACATTTTTTCTCTGCAAAGGTTTTATTAAGTTGCCACGTGCCCGACTGTCACAAAAGTGCCCCTGCTGACACTGTAAGCAGATCCAGATGTGAGCTGCATGCTTCAAATCCCAAGCTGAAGCTCTCCAGCTATACACCCCAAAACGGCTCAAGCTTAAACAACTTAAATGGTCTCTGACACAGTTTCATTAGAAGGTTTCATCTTTCACAAAGACAACAAACATTGCAGAAAGTACGTTTTTAGAATTGTTTTGACATTTCTTACTATATAAATCTAGTCTTAATCAAAAACACTTTGTTTTTCATAAATTGAAACACCCTTGAAATCCAAAGAAAATAACTAGGATCCTGCAAGACATCAGTGTCATCACCTTGAGTTGAGTCTTAGGCCCCGTCCACACGAAGACGAACCCTGGCCTAAACGCACAAATTTTTCACCAAACCAGCCTCTCATCCACAAGAAGCCGGCGTTTCGGGGGTCTGTAAACGATCTTTTTTTTATTCAGCCTTCAGAGTGGGAAGATTTTGAAACGCCGTTTTCGCGTTTCCATCTTTACGCTCTAACCGCATTTTTTTTTTACACGCATGCGTCATAGCGTCGCCTCTAAACACGCATGCGCGACACAGTATCACAACAACAATGGCACCGTACTGTGTTGAATGGTTGCTGCTAATGCTACTCACCCTGCTGTCGGGCTTACAACAGAATCTTCTTCTTCTGGAATATCTCCAGGAAGAACAGAGCAATATCGACGACATAGTTCAGCACCTGAATTTGACTGAACCACGAAAATGGACCCGCAGGGCAACCATGTATAAATATTAGTGCGCATGCCCAACATTTCGTCGCCTATTTTTGCTTTGGCACCACAGCGCCATTTACAGGCCTGGCATACATTTTGCAGCGTTTTCATGCATTCGTGTGGACGATCACATTTATTTTACGTCTCCGTCTTTAAGGCAAACGTTTTGGAAAATATCAGCGTTTCATGTTCGTTTTGACTTCGTGTGGACGGGGCCTTAAGGCTGTGGATAAAAGTTCCACTAAAATATTCATGAAGAATCTTTAAAACTTTTAATTGCCTCAGTTTAGAGTGTAATATAAACACTCACAATAGGCAGAAACAAAAACAAAAAAAAATAGATACACACATATATCAGCAAATAACAGTTCAGGAGAATACACTCGCTGGATGCCCTGTCCAATGGTGGATGTGACACGAGAGAGATATGCCAACAGTTGCGTCGTACTTCACAGATGGGGACCACATCAGGACTTAGTCAGAGAAGTCCAGATGTGTAAAAAGAGGGGGAACAGAGGGCCTGCAGCAGGGAGGGAAGTGTGGAAAGCAGGAAGAGAAATGGGTTTGCATGAATTTTGCTGTCATTAAAAAAAATCCAAACAGATGTGTAAGTCTCACAGGAAAGACATCTGGCTTCCTACTCTCCCCCTCATTCATATACGCACGGACACACACATGCACAGACTAGCTTTTTATCAACCATGTAAGGTGAGAAAATGGATAATGTGCTTGGCTTCTTAAGATCCATACTGCTGCCTTTCTCCATTTAAACAGGTATTTTATGAAGCAGCTTCCTTAATAGCCATACACTTATAAAACAAAGCCGTAATGACATGCAAATGACTAACAGGAAAACACTGTAAAGAGAAAGTGATGTATGGGCCGTCTGTACCTCACAATCACACGCATACTGAGCAGAATTACACAAACAGCCAACAAACTGCTCAGAAATCACTTTCTTTTGTCCTATCCCCCATAAAGCACATTCGTATTTAAATATTTTGCCTGCAGTCTGACAAAAAAAGATTTTAAATTAATTTTACTTTATTTGACAAAAATCTTTTTGACTAGATCATTGCCCTAAAACACAGTCCCAATGGCAAACGTTCTCTGTGAGCTTTTTTCTTTACCTGAAGTTTTTTTTTTATTTTTTTGAGGAGAGTGACAAACTGTGGTTTCTGTCCCTCAATGTTTGCGACTCCAAACTGAATATTTGCCTGCATGATAATCAGATTTTATTTAGTGTTTTTCCCCAAAGTGGATGTGTTTTACTTTGTAGTCACGTCTTCTTGTCCAACCCATTAAATTAGCAATGAACTGCTGCTTGTTTTGAGGAAAATAGACCTGGGATCTATCTCAGTTGGACCTACGCAAACACCTTTGTGTAAAATCGTGTTGGGTGTGATCATCCTCATTGACGTTTAATGACCGCTAAACTCCACAACCTCATCCGACACAATTTTCTGTCAGACCAGTCTTAAAATTGGATTAGGTGTATTCTGGAATGAATCAGGAACCAATAAACTTTAGTTAGATGTTTCTTTACCATCTTTGACATAGCTAGCAGCGAACAGACATGAGAATTCCATTAAATTATGTTTGATCATAATTTGGTAATCGAAATGTAATGGGCATTTGAGAAAACACATGAACACCTTTTATAAGTGATTAAACCCTTAGTCAAATAAAGCTAGTTTTAGCTTACAAAGAAAATTACTAAAAAAAAATTACTGTTACATAGCATACCATACAATCCATCCCAAAAAATTTAAAAAGGTTAAAAAAAAAAAACACTGGACTTTGTTTTCCAAATTTGAAGATGGTTTGCTTCCCATCCTGGAAACTTTTTCAATAGGGAAGCGGATGGAAGTTGAGTCTTCCAGGTTTATGTCTTCAAGACATGCCTTTAGTCTATGTAATGGGTTAGTTTCAACTGGATTTATAGACAGATATAGATAAGTATCATCAGAGTAACAATGAAAATTAACCTGGGAGCTTATAGTAAAGAGAATTGGCCCTAGCACTGATCCCTGTAACACTCCACAGTGTTACAGGGATCCGTGTTACGATCCTTGAAACATGAAGATTTTTCATTAACTTGAACAAACTTAAATCTGTCAGATAAGATTTAAACGAACATAGTGCTGTTCCCCTTAACTCCTATTGTTGGAGCTATTTATTCTTTATTTCTTTATCCATTTGAATTGTGTTAATTCCTAAACTTATATATTTTTTGTATTATTTACAGACCTAATTTATAGGTTAATTGTTGCATTTTTGTGCATCTATTTTTTGTTGTTTTATTATTATTTTTTGTCTTTATTTATTTTATGTAAAACAGGAAGAAATGTGGGCGGTCCACTTTCTATAATTGTAGGAGCCTGGTAAGGACCAGCAGGCATTTGGGTTAGGGGCCTATGGGTTTTTACCAGTGCAAGAGAGGTAACAGGGCAAGGAAAGTTTGAACTCTGTAATGTGACAAAATATAGGAAATAAATCAACTAAACATCTACAAGTTTGGACTTCCACTTCTTTTGCCTGCGTCAAGAAAACGTGACCCCAGTGCCTATAGTGGCTTATTGGAATTTTATTGGATGTTTGGTTTGACAAACAATTGCCACTACAATCAAGTAAAAACCCACCTGTGAATCAAGTAAAAACACCCTGTGGAACAAGTAAGGAACCAGCCCATGGACTAAAAGGAATACCTCATCAATCAACATGCGGGATTTATGGACCTTAAGGATTCCCATCAAACAAAAGGTTTTGGATCATCTTTGATTAAATCAAGCGACTTGATGCGTCAGACTTGGATGGACACGTCACTCATTCATCAAACTGGTACGTGACAATATTGTTCAAGCTATAAAGGAAAATAGTGAAACTACTGGAGTTTAAAGACATTATTTCACTCCAAAGACTGATGAGATGAGTCTGATGTGACAAATTGACGCGTAATTGGATCAAGCAGTGAGCCGACGCCCATCATGGAAATGTTTGTTCACAAGAATCAATCTCTTTAAACAAAGAGATACGTTTGTGCTTTTCCTTGTGGATTATTTGTGGACTATGATGCTTTAAATGTTTGAAATAATTCAAATAATCTGCAAAAATGTCTGATGTAAAGAGCAAAGAGGATGACACCCAGACGTCACAAAACAAAAGAACCATCAAATTTACACAAAAGGGTTTGGAGTTTTATATAAAAACATGTCAAGAAAAACGAAGTTTAAAGTGTAAACAAGCTTCAAAATGTATGGAGAAAATCTCTGCATTAATGACCTCACAAGAAAATGTTAAAAAAGTGGCTTCTGACTTTGCAAAGTTTATTAAATGCTATCAAGACGCAACTGATTTACATGAATCACTTTTAGGTTTGCCGTTGCCAGAAGAAGAAGTGAAAAGACAAACTGTGTATTTTCAGTCTAAGGTGACGACTTTCTCTGATTTTGTGGACAATGTAAAGGTTTGGTTGACAGAAGCAGGAAATCCATATACGGAACAGAAAACCTATGTTGATGATCAGGTTGTTGAAGATCCTGATGAAATAAATCCTGAAGACAGTGTTTCTAATATTACAAGCATAAAGTCACGTTCAAAAACATCTTCACAGCAGTCTCGGGCTTCATCCACCTCTTCTGCACGCATTAAAGCTGCGGCTGAAAAGGCAGCGCTGATGGAGAGACTCGCCGCGTTGGACAGAAAATGTCTGATCGAAGCTCAAGAGGAAAACCTGAGAAAGGAAAAGTTAAACCTGGAAACAGAGTTGGCAGCAACTAACGCAAAACTTAATGTATTAAAAATAAATTCAGTTGCTGGTTCTAAACAATCTGATGGAATGAACTCTTATTAGCCCAAGGAAAGCACACGCCCCTGCTAAATCCTCTCGCTGATGAGTTTGTTCTGAAAGAAAAAGAAAAGTCTTCATCCAACTTTCCTGTTGTCAGACTTAAACAAGGAGAGAGACAACTTCAAATGGATCAGATGAGAGTTAAAGTTGATTCTTCAACTCAAGCAACAGAGCAGACGCAATTTCAATCTCCTCCTTTGACTGAGAACTGTCAGAATGATATTGTGAACATCATGCAAAGACAAAATGACATTGCAGCCTTACTAGTAAAACAAAACTTATCGTCTGTTCTCCCATCCAGAAACATCCCTGTGTTTGATGGGGACCCTCTGCAGTACAGATCATTAATGAATGCCTTTGAGAACGGAGTGGAGGCTAAAACTGACAACTGGAGCGACTGTTTGCACTTCCTAGAACAGTTCACCAGGGGCAGCCTAAAGATCTCGTGCATAGTTGTCAACACTTAGCTTCTGAGGAAGGTTATTCCAAAGCCAAATATCTTCTTGAAGAACATTTTGGAAATGAAAATAAAATCACTTCTGCGTATATGGAGAAGATTATGAGTTGGACACCAATAAAAGGTGATGATGTGAAAAGTCTTCAATCATTCTCTCATTTTCTTCAAGGTTGTTCAAATCTGACACAACAAATTGTTTACATGAAGGAGTTGGATTTACCTTCAAATATGAGAACAATTGTCCTGAAACTTCCATATAAACTGAGGGAAAAATGGAGAGTTACTGCTTACGAGCTACAGGAGCAAACTGGTCACCGAGCGTTGTTTACTGATCTGGTTGCTTTCATAAAAAAGGAAGTAAAAGTAGCATCAGATCCAGTGTTTGGCAATATCCAAGACCCACCAACAGGGAACAACTCCAAATTTCCAAGTTACAGCAAGCAAAGAAAAAAGGGAAGCAGTTTTGCCACTATTGTCAGCACAATTCCAGAAGCCAGAACTCACTCAACTGAAAACAGGACCAAGTCTACTGTTCTTCACAGCTGCTTGTTTTGTTTACAAAGAAATCATCTACTGGAAAATTGTGTGCAGTTTAAAGCTAAAATGCATCGGGACAAGTTGACTTTCATTAAACAAAAGGGGATTTGTTTCGGTTGCCTGAAAGTTGGTCACACAAGCAAAGACTGCAGGAGTCGTTTGGATTGCAATGTGTTTCACCAAAAGCATCCAGGGGTTCTTCACATAGAGCAAAAGGAGCCAGGAGCCTCTTCAGAACAAATCCAACAGACAACAAGGTCTCATGTCAACTTCTCAACTGCAACCACCCAGACGTGTGGGCATATTGGGGCCGGTCATGATGATAATACTGTTTTTCTATTGTTGCAGTTAAAGTTAAAAGTCAAAAGAGCAACAAAGTTGTGCAAACTTATGCATTTCTTGATCCAGGAAGTTCAGGTACGTTCTGTACAGAAACTCTGGCAAAAAGTCTGAACTTAAAGGGCAAAAGAACAAATATTCTGCTGAGAACAATGAGTCAAAATACGATTGTTAATGTACAAGTTTTGTCTGGTTTGGAAATCTCTGAATTGGAAACAAATGATTTCATAGAGCTACCAGATGTTTTGACTCAAAGTACCATGCCAGTTTCTACATTGAATATTCCCCAGCAAAAGGACATTGATCAGTGGCCTCATCTTAAACCTGTTAAGCTTCATAGCATCAATGCAGATGTGGAACTACTGATAGGAACTGATCCTTCAAATGTTTTAGAGCTCTGGTAGGTGATCAACAGTGTGGATGGTGGGCCTTATGCTGTAAAAACTAAAGTTGGCTGGGTCATAAATGGTCCCCTGCGCACTAGAAGCCACAGCAAAAATAGAAATGTCTGCACTGCTGTGACAGCCAACAGGATCTCTGTTGAGCATCTTGAAGAAATGCTGATCAAACAGTACAATTAGGATTTTAACAAAAGATCATCAGAGGAGAAAACTGAAATGTCCAGAGAGGATTTGCATTTCATGAACATTGTCAATAATTCTACAAAACTTATTAAAGGTCATTATAATATTGACTTACCTTTCAGGAATGAAAGCCCCTGCTTTCCAAATAACATCTGTGTTGCAGAGCAGCGCCTCCAGAGCCTCAGAAGGAGATTTGAAAAGGATGCTGAGTACAAGGAGGAATACACTGCATGTGTATACAACATGCTGCAGCAAGGACATGCTGAGGCTGTACCAGCAGAGGACCTACAGAAAGGTAATGGACAACTGTGGTACATTCCTCATCATGGAGTGCATCATCCCACAAAAGGAAAGTTGAGAGTTGTATTTGATTGTGGATCAACCTATAAAGGAGCATCACTGAACAGTCAGCTTTTACAGGGACCTGACCTCAAAAAACTCTCTGGTTGGAGTTCTCATCAGATTTAGAAAAGAGCCTGTTGCACTAATGGCTGACATTAATGCCATGTTTCACCAAGTTTATGTCTCTGAAAAACATGTCAACTTCCTCCGTTTCCTGTGGTGGCATCATGGTGACACATCAAAACCTGCACAGGAGTTTAGGATGTTGGTTCATTTGTTTGGAGCAGTGTCTTCACCCAGCTGTGCAAATTATGCTCTGCAAAGAACTGCTGATGATAACGCACAACAGTTTCCAGCTGAAGTGGTTTATACTATCAAAAATAACTTTTATGTGGATGACTGTTTAAAATCTATTCCCACAGAAGAAGATGCAATTCACATGGTGAAGAGGCTGACGGACCTTTGCTCTAAGGGAGGATTCATGATCTCACAATGGGTCAGCAACAGTCGCACAGTGCTCATGTCCATTCCAGAAGAAAGGAGAGCAAAAGAAATTAAGAATTTAAGGATTTGGACACAGATGAACTTCTGGTCGAGAGAGTACTGGGTTTACAGTGGAGCATCGAAACAGATGAGTTCAAGTTCAGAACCTCTGTGCAGGACCGCCCACAGACCAGAAGGGGCATTTTGTCTGTGGTTAGTTCACTATATGATCCCTTGGGAATCCTAGCTCCCTTCAGTATGCCAGCTAAACTGCTGCTACAAGAACTTTGTCGACAAAACTTCAAGTGGGATGAAGTTATTTCCCATTCTCTTTGTAGGAAGTGGCTCGACTGGCTGGAGGACCTCCAGCTTATCTCCAGTTTTAAGGTCGATCGTTGCATCAAACCAAGCTGCATCAGGAAACCAGACAAAGCACAACTTCATCATTTCTCTGACGCAAGTCAAGACGGCTATGGAACAGTGTCATATTTAAAACTGGAAAAGAATAACATCTCACATGTTGCTTTCATTCTAGGAAAAGCAAGAGTTGCTCCTATGAAGCAAACAACAATTCCCAGGTTGGAACTGACCGCTGCTGTTCTTGCTGTCCGAGTCAATAAACTGCTGCAAAAGGAGCTGCAAATACAATTGGGAAAAACCTGTTTTCTGGACTGATAGTACAACAGTACTAAAATACATCTCCAGTGAAACCAGAAGATTTCATACCTTTGTTGCAAACAGAATCTCTGTCATCCGAGAAGCAACAGATGTGAATCAGTGGAGATATGTTTCCTCCAAGGAAAATCCTGCAGATGATGCATCCAGAGGCATGAGAGCTGAGGAGTTCCTTAAATGCAGGAGATGGATAAATGGGCCTGAATTTCTCCACAGATCAGAAGAGGAATGGCCTAAACTGGATGTGGATCACCATGCAATTCCTGCAGATGACCCAGAGGTCAAAAGGGACTTAGCCGTGAGTGTTCTTATGAAGGAGTCACAAAATCCTACAAGCTATCTGATTCATTATTTTTCATCTTGGGCAAAGCTTAAAACCTCTGTTGCCTGGTTTTTAAAGCTGAAAAACATCCTGATGCTGTTGCAACAGAAAAGGAAGGAGTTTGCTGCTGCAGACCTAAATAAAAATGAACCAGAAAATCAAAAACAAAGCCCTAGACAAGCAGATTGAAAGATTCAAGACCACTCTGAAGAGAGAACATCTGACTCCTGAAGACTTGGCTAAGGCAGAACTAGCCATTATTCATTTTGCACAAAAACAGAAATTTACAACTGAACTGGCTTTAATCACCAGTGGCCTTAAAGCAGTCTCTAAGAGAAGTTCTTTATACAAACTCAACCCAGTATTGGATGCTGGAGTCCTCAGAGTGGGTGGCAGGTTGAATAAATCAGCCATGCCTGTTGAAACAAAGCATCCTGCAATTTTGACAAAGGATATGCATGTGTCTACACTGATTTTACGCCATATTCATCAACAGTTGGGACATGCAGGAAGAGCTCATATGCTGTCAAGATTAAGACAAAAATACTCGATAATAAATGCTAATTCAGCTGCCAGAAAAATCATTTCTCACTGTGTTGTTTGCAGGTGTAACAGAGGAAAGTTTATTGAACAAAAGATGGCAGATCTGCCAGAAGAAAGAGTCCTGCCAGCCACCGCTCCTTTTACAAATGTTGGAGTGGATTACTTTGGTCCTGTAAGTGTTAAAAGAGGACGAAGCCTCCTGAAAAGGTATGGAGTTCTGTTCACTTGTTTTACCAGCCGTGCAGTGCATCTGGAAATGGCCTACACCCTCGATACAGATTCCTGTATAAATGCAGTCCGCAGGTTCATCTGTACAAGAGGCCCAGTTTCCACCATCAGATCTGACAATGCCACAAATTTTGTTTGTGCAAATCGAGCGCTGAAAGAGAGTTTAGCTGAACTGAATCATGCTAAAATTCAAAATGCTTTTGTGCAGGATATAATTAAATGGAACATCCCAGCAGCCTCTCACCAAGGTGGAGTTTGGGAGCGTCTGATTCGTTCCATACGAAGTATTTTGGTTTCAGTTCTTAAAGAGCAAGTTTTGGATGATGAAGGGCTTCAAACAATTTTTTGTGAAGTTGAAGCCATATAAAACGACAGACCCATCACTAAAGTTTCTGATGACTCAAATGATCTTGAGGCACTAACACCCAACCATTTGTTGTTGTTAAAAACCAAACCAGTTTTGCCACCAGGATTGTTCAGTCAAAAGGATCTTTTTGTCAGGAAAAGGTGGAAACAGGTGCAATACATGGCAGAGCTGTTCTGGAAAAGATGGCTTTCTGAGTACTTACCTCTGATGCAGGAAAAACAAAAATGGACAAGAACTAAACGATGTCTCACTCCTGGAGATGTTGTCTTAATTGCAGACTCTACAGCTCCAGCTCCGTTCTCGAAAGACCCGTGACCAAACTTGTTTTGCTACTGGAAGCATCAACCTGAGGAATTAAGGACATGTTTGAGGGAATAGCTCCTTTTTTATCATTTGTAATTGTGACAGTATTCACAATTAGGGGCCGGAGTGTTGGAGCTATGTATTCTTTATTTCTTTATCCATTTGAATTGTGTTAATTCCTAAACTTATATATTTTTTGTATTATTTACAGACTTAATTTATAGGTTAATTGTTGCATTTTTATGCATCTATTTTTTGTTGTTTTATTATTATTTTTTGTCTTTATTTATTTTATGTAAAACAGGAAGAAATGTGAGCCTGGTAAGGACCAGCAGGCATTTGTGTTAGGGGCCTATGGGTTTTTACCAGTGCAAGAGAGGTAACAGGGCAAGGAAAGTTTGAACTCTGTAATGTGACAAAATATAGGAAATAAATCAACTAAACATCTACAAGTTTGGACTTCCACTTCTTTTGCCTGCGTCAAGAAAACGTGACCCCAGTGCCTATAGTGGCTTATTGGAATTTTATTGGATGTTTGATTTGACAAACAATTGCCACTACACCTATGAAATATTCAAGTATAAAAAAATATGATCTACTGTATCAGATGCAACACTGAGGTCTAACAGGACAAGTACAGATATAGGTCTAATACCTGAGGTCAGGAGATTATTATTATTGATTTTAACCAGAGCTGTTTCTGTGCTATGCTATTTCGGTTCTAAAACCAGATTCAAACTCTTCAAAAAGTTAATTATGTTGTAAATGGTCATATGCTTGTTTGGCATTTACTTTCTCAAGAATTTTTGATAAGAAAGGGAGATTTGATATACAGTCTATACTTGACCAAGTCATCTGGGTCAAGAAATGTAAGTAGAGGTTTAATTACAGCTACATTAAAAGCCTCAGTCACATATCCTTGTAACAGGGATAGGTTAATCACATCAAAAATGGAGATAGAAATCGGAGGGATACTTCCTTAAATAACTTGGTTGGAACTAGATCTAACATACAAGTTGAAGACTTAGATTAGGGTAATAGTTTTGCTAACTGAAAGTTCAAATGGATTAAAACAGCCTAAACTCGGTATATTCTATAGTTAACTCAGATGCTACCTCACCTTCCAGGGATAAACCAATTATAAATGATAACTGCAACGAGCATGGGGAATAGACCCAATAGCAGAGCTATGGCTCTGGGTGAGTTTGGCAACTTTATTATTAAAAAGATATCTGGGATTATTCTTATTCTCCTCTATTAATGAGGAGAAATATGCTGTTATTACTTTACAAAGGGTCATTTTATAAAGTAGTAAACTGTTTTTCCAGACTAAGTAAGATTCCGTAGGCATGTTAAGCACTATTTTCTCCCCAGTTTCCTTACATTTTGCTTCAAAGTGTGCAGCTGTGCCTTAAACCAGGAAGCTTTTTATTTCTAAAGTTTTCATTTTTCAAAAGGGCTACATCGTCTAAGGCAGTACGTATGCAGAGAACTAGTAACCCCATCAACAAAATCATCAACCTGTGGAGAGGAATAAAATAAATGTCTGTCTTGTGCAGCACTGCTCAGCGGCACAGAGGAGAGAGAATGTTGAACCAATTCTTTCAAATTTATTACTGTATTTATTACTTATACTGTATTACCTGATAATCATTTGTTGACGTGAAACCTTCTTTTGGTGGAGGAGAACTCTTTCAAAGTAATCCTGAAGGTTGTTTAAAAGTGGTCAGAGAAGAAAAGACTTAAGAGGAAATTCTGTTATGTTTTCACAACACAAGGTCAAAAGTAGGAAGATGAAAATGTGTGGGAGTTCTTACATTACATTAAAGGATTAAAGGATGCTGTTAATCTATCACCTTCAATGTGAGCATGGGTGTTAAAATCCCCCACCAAAATTACAAAAAGAAGAGATTTTGTTGATTTGCAATTTGGATGAGGGAAACTGAGGGTTAATTGTTCAAGAAGTTGTAATTATTAACTGAATTGGGAGTAATCAGTTAGTCAGATTGAAAGATTGTCGCTACTCCTCCTCCTCTCCCAGAATTTCTGGATATGTGAATATTTTAATAACTTCGGGGAGCTGCCTCATTTATGCTCACATATTCCTCTTGCTGCAGCCAAGTTTATGTAAAGCAATATAAATCAATGTGACTTTCACAAATAAAAAATTAGTAACTAGCAGACTTTTTGAAGAAAGAGATCTTATGTTAAATAAACCACATCTGGGCCTGCAGATGGAGCAGTGGTTAGTGTGCACGACCCATGTACAGAGGCCTTAATCCTCAATGTGGGCCATCCCGGTTTGAATCCAGTCTGGGGTCCTTTCCGGCATGTCTCAATCTTATACCCCCTTTTGTGTCAGCCTATCGAAAAAAAAGGAGCCACAAGTGCTGCAAAAACACAAAGAAAAAAAAAGAAAAAAAATGCCACATCTAATAGTTTTTACTTTTTCTTCAATTGGAGTTATTTTATTTAGATGATCATGATCTAATCATTTATGATTCTTTTTTAATTTATTTGATCTTGGTCATGTGCAAGACACTATCTGGATGGATTAATGAGTGGGTAACAGTCAAAAAGCTTCAGAGAGGTATGTTAAACTATAACTCAGCTTCCTGATCTTACCATAGGTTTTCAGGGTTTTTGAAGACTAATAAATTTGTCCAGATTGCTAGAAAGAAGAGCTGCACCAGCAGGATGGATGTGTCTCACCAAATCAGACCAGGTTTCCCCCAAAAGGAATGTAGCTCACATTGTTTTCAGGACATCACCTAGACAACCAGCGTTTGAACGACATGTGGCCAAACATGTCTTCACTGGTCAGATCATGAAGCAGACCAGACAAACTGATTGAGTCCGAAATTGTTTTGGCAAGCTTACACAATAAAGCAACACAAATTTTAGTAACCTCCGATCAGCGTAACCATGTCATTACTGCCACTGTGAATAACAATCTTACTGTATTTAACCTTACCCTTAGCTAGCAGTTTCAGGTAAGATTTGATGTTGCCCATGCTCAGCCACTGTTGGGGGACCTATACGTGGACTTGTCTCTGGTCTCGGGGGCTCCGGGCAGTTAACCAGTCGGCCCATTCTAACTCCTGGAGGTTTGACAGCAAAAAGCTGGGACTCTAACTCCGACATTCTCGCCTCCAAAGCTAAAAAAAAATACTACACCTATTACACATACCATAATCACTGAAGGAAGCAGAGGAATAATAGGGTGCCATCAGACTCTTCTAAAAAAAAAAAAACTCGCCAGTGAGATACGTTAGAAATGTTAATTTATTCTGTTGCTTTTTTTTTTATTGTTTATATAGCATTTCAAAATGACAATGTCTACAGTAAAATTAGAACTTAAAATAAAAAATAAAAATCTTTTTATAATGTATGAAGTTTGGGTAAAGACTGACCCTTGAGGTTCATTGGTCAGTATTGGTGGCCCTTCCTATGACTCAGTACCCTTGAAGTGATCTTCAGCCTGAAAAACGTTGGTGACCCCTGATCTAGGCTGTGAATTGAATCAAGGAGCTTTTTGCTGCAAGGTGACATTTCCACAATCTTCACCACCTAAAAAAAAAAAAGCTGTCTTAATGGAACAGTTGAAAAGGCTGTTTTATATAATCTTAGTTAAAGGAAACTAACAGATTCTTATCTCAAGTCTTCAAATCTTGTCTTTCCCTTGTTAATAAAATACCCTTAATGTATCCTCCCACTCTCTTGTCTCAATTTAGTTGATAGAAATCAAGACATAATATTTTATGCTTCTCTCATGCTTTCAGATCATCTGCATACTAACTCAAATTAGGAGAACAAACCACAGGATGGTCAATTAAAAGGTCATTCAAGATGAAAGAAAGAAGCAAGGCTGCCAGCCAACAGATAGATTGTAGAATTGAAAGAGTAACAAGAGTTTTTTTTTTTTTTTTCAGTAAAACTAAACTAATAATCTCCCTCTTTGTTTCTTTCAAGTTTGTGCTTGCATGTCTCTGTCAGCTCCTCAATCTCCTTCTATCCATGTTTTTCGGTCTTGTTCTATTTATGACTTCCTGTGAAATCTGGGTGTCTCTTGCACACTTATGGGGTCCATAAATCAGGCTCTTAGAGGGACAGCAGACAAGGGGAGGGAGAGAGAGATGGAAAATCAGAGGGAAGCCTTTGCTGTTGTCTGAGCAAACATTTAAAGGCCGACCTGAGAGCTTTAAAACTGAAACCAGCTAGAAGTACAGTATTAACCAAGGCATGAAGACTAAAGAACAAGCTGGGTTAAAGCATTAACAAATGCCATCGTGACAAGTTGTAAATGTCAACTATTCTTTGTGACTTTGCCCAAGTGCTTTTAATTCTTGTCAGATAAGAGTTCATTACAATTTCTTTAAGATAATAATAACCAAATCTATTTTTTTCTCTCTTTTCCACTGCATATTAAAATTCTATTCAGTGTTACAGCAGTATGTTCAGTGGCATCTGGCTCCACTGTGACTGAATTTGGTCAGAGCAGTTCAGTAGATGCATGCCAGAGATTTGTATTGGACTATGGGGTGATTAATTTTTGAAGTGTGTTGTAAAGAGCTACGAGATCCATAAACAGCAGAGTACACAGTAGGCAACCCTTGGATGGCAACCAGCACAACAAAGCTCACAAATAGCTATGGTCACATATAACTACAGCCAAGCATAATTTTCCAGGTTACTGTTAAATCAATATCATTGTTAACATACAGGAAATATAATAGCTTGGTATGGGAAGGTAGCTATCAAAATAACTACACTTGTTGATTTTTTTAGCTTGAAATTTTATTGCTGCTTTGCTTTTTTAAATTATAAATGTTAGAAAAAAATCTATCACAGTATATTAGACCCATAAAAGTAAAACGTATTGTAGGTATGACAACAATAAAATACAACAGCACGTATTGGTTTTTAAAGTCAATACATAGCAATGCCTATAAAGGTACCTTTTACCCAGAATCATGGCCAAAGTTAATCCAGAGGTAATTGAAATTCAATGTAAATTTAAATTCAAAAATGCATTATTGATCCCAAAGGGAAATTAAATAATAGAATATATGAATAATGACAGACTATCTAGAAATGTCTCATGGGAACAACAGACAAGACCATTTTTTGGACAAAAATTAAAGGAAAAGTCCGGTCATATTCAGAATTCAAACTTTTGAAAATAGTTTGAATATGAAATTATTACATATTGCTCAATAAATGCTAAGTGTGTTTAATTAAGAGTAATGTCATTTGAATGTGCCTTACCGGAGACATCCATGTTTGTCAAAGAACACTACTACCACCTACCGGTTTGTGACGTCACAGTGCGGTATCGGCTGTTGATCAAGTCCCAGTGCTGTATCTGTTTTTTGTCACAACGTGCTATTATCCAAGTCATCTTGAAGACATTCTTCTTCAAAATATTGGCTACATATTACATGTTTTTTCTTTGGCCAAAAGTTTGTTGGCAAGTCGTCCCTCTTCAAGTTGACCATCCAATCATTGAATCATCCGTGGAGGATCATGAATCGTAAAGGTGAAATAACAATTCTTTTTTTCACTTTCACCCGGTGTATTGCAACATAGAACTGCCATTCACAAGGGCATTGTCAGTTTAACTATAGCTCTTGCGTATTTCAATGATGAAGTCCTCTCATAATCTTAAATAATTGTTGTTGATTGCAGATGTGTTTAGTAGTTCCCATTGATTTTGTTTGTAAAGTGCAGAAAATGGCGCTATGCTTACCGCACCGTGACGTCACTGCCGGAAGATGTCAGGAGTGAGGTGTTACTATATTTGGGCAAAAATGGTCGGTCCCGCACTCAGTGATCACAACGAAAATCATTATTTTTATGTTTTAATTGATTAACGCTAAATACATAAAATCATCGGGAACGTATTAGTTTTAGGTATATATAATGATCCACTGATCATTCCTTTCTGACCGGACTTTTCCTTTGAACAATTTTTTTTTATGGGAATATGTTGAGTAGATCTGTGGTTATGTCTTTGCAATGCAGAATAACAAATCCATTAGTGGGATTTAACTATAACTAAAAACATCCTCCCTGTTGAAAACACTGTTTTGTCCCTTAATGTCCCATATAATGATGCAATCTAAACTGCGACCCAAGGAATAGATTAAAACAAAGCTGAGATACCCTTAGCTATATTCATATTTATCATTTAACAAAACACTTTCTGTACATGATAATTTACAGTGAATGTTTCTTTTTTTGCCTTAACAATATAAAAGGATCAGTGTGTACTGTTGATATAGTCTGTGTATGTCAACTTCCTTTAAAATCTCTGTATATGGGGCAGTGATAAAACTGACTGTCAACAAACTTACAGTTTGAATACTATGACTGAGGAGGTTGCGACAAGTTAAATTTCGTTAGCTACAATGATTTTAAGGAAGTTATTTTAGGTAAACAAAATAGAGTAAAAGCCAGATTTTGTTTGATTAAAAAACAAAAAACAAGACTTGCGTAAATAGTCTATGGCTGCCCTTGTTTGAAGGCATTCTGTTGTTTCAAGAAATGGCAGAACCATAACCCTTGGGGATCAATGTAAAAATGCTGGTCTGAACTGAATGTGAAAAGAACATCACATTTTACTTGAGTGTAGTCAGAATTTTTGTACTAGGAATTAGAGTTTTAGTCACAGGCTATCATTCACCCCTGTGGTGAATCACAGGCTGACTGGTCTCACAATGAAGCAATATTAACTTCCTTTGTAGACTGTGGACCTGTGGTGATGTGAAGTATGGCTCTTTCAGAGAGACCGCTATTTTGGCATGCCTCCCAAAGAAGAGCCAGCTCTTTTGGATGCCAAATTGCTCTCCATTATCTGTGAACTCTTGTCTTAAGTTGGAAAATCTTAAAGTTTTGTATGTTAAACAATCAATTTGCACTTTATGAAAAGCCTTATACTTCCTTAATTGTTTGTGATTTTTCTGTTCCGAAAGTTTTTACACATGTAATATTTGATTTAGACTTTAACTTTTTCCAACGTAAACAATAACAGAAACAGAAGCAAACTTCACACGGCTGTCACCTCTGTGCCCATCTCTTTTTTGATCCCATATCTTCACAGGTGATTGAAACAAGGCAAAAGTGCTGTCAGTAAAACAAAAGTTCTGCCACAAGCTGGGTAGAACCATTGAGTGAGAACTGAGCAGAGAAAGTAAAATAAAAACTGGGAATCTGGCTCTCACTCAGTGGTAGTTGGTTCTTCTGATTCACTACAAAACATCTTTTCTGAGAGCCGAAGCTTAAGAGCATGACCCATCACTACTGGATTGTTCTTTGTCCATTATTCTTTGTTTTGGATAAACAGTAAGTTATGCATTTAATCCCCAATTTAGCGATTCAGAGATATGGTCATCTTCCTTTAATGTTCTCTTTTTTCTTTTCATTTATTTGAATGTATTTCTCCTTTTCAAAAATAGAAATACATGTTAACACTGCTAATGCTAATCCTTTATGTAGGTGATAAAGACACATTGTAACAATTATGAAATATGCTACCCAAGTATTATTTTAAGTTTAAGTCACATGGGGTAGTTCAAAAAAGTAATATGGTGCAGTATGGTGTTTTATTCATTTCTATGCCCTAGTGGCTGAGGCAGAAAAAGGGGTGGGGGTGGGGGGGTGTTTATCAGCATTCACTGAAAGCTCCTCCTGCCTCCACTTCTCTTACTAGAATGTGTGTCCATCAGGCCTCATTACTCTAATGGCAGTGGCAGTGATTAAGGCTTCCTGGCTGTAGATCCCTTTGTTTATTCACTTGCATTTCCCTTCCATAAAGACAGCTTTCAGGATGCCTGCAGACCTACTCCCCCTTCCTCCACCATTCTCTCAAGGGGTTGCAGTCTTACCAGTACAACCCCAGACCTTGGAGTTATCACATGGGGGCTGGGACAGGTTATCACATTTGAAGAGGAGGAAGCAGTTGAACAAGTCCTGTGCAAATGCTGATAATATGATTCGCTGAAGGTATTAATCCGCAACAATAGATTCATAGATTGTATTTCTCTCACATACAGACAGTAAGTAAAGCTTAGTATGCACATAAAGTATAGAAGCTCACAAATACACATGCTAATTTCCAGAAAACATGAAAAAACTGGACACAGAAATGACTAGAACTGAAGAGAAAGGGTAGCAAAGGAAAATACATTATTTAAAGAAATCGTGTTCATGCAAAACTGACAAATTAATGTTTCAAAGACATTTATTGTTCTGTAAAAAGTAAATGGACTGTTATCAAATTTCTGTCCTTTACCTCTTCATCAGCTCACAAAAATAAGATCTTATTTGGTTGTTTGTCTGCCTGAAATATGTATATATTGTACATGGCAAAAAAAAAACTTTTCTTAGACATTTTTATCTTTTCTTAGAAATGTGTATCTTTGCCCCTTTCTATTCTTTGCACAACAGAGAATGAAAGTGTTGACATGCATTATTCTTTATACATCATTACTAAACCAATCTTGTTTCTGGACTCAAGTGCTCATTGATGAGGAGCACTAAGCTTGCTGTTCTTCAATTTCACTGTATTCAGTCGTTTTTCTTGCAGCTTCATTCATAATGAATAGCTTTCTGGGTTAGTGCCACCAGAAGTATATCAATGGATAAAAACACTGCTATGGATCTTAGATAAAACAGTATTCTGTCATAGCCACAAAAACACAACTTTTATGTCTATGAGGAAGTGAGACAGAAGAAGGAAAAAATGAAATGGCCAATACGTATTGTTGAACACAACTTTTTAATATCAACACATGTAATATTAGTTTCCTCTCAAATAAGATAATTTGAATTTCTCTGTTGTGCAATATGCCATGATCATGATTTTTGGACATTGGGAACCAGTTTTCATATTTCACCTTGACATGATGACCAGAGAAGAGGTTAAAAGTTTAGCTCATAAGCAGCTGTAAGACTTCAGCAACCCCCCCTTTTCAGCCAACTGCCTCCAAAGGCAGTCACGGGCAGGTCACATGGCAAGTCACGGAGGTGTGACTTGCCACCCCCCTCTGTGTTGAGGACAGTGAAAACCACAGAACACCAAGGATTTCAGACCCTTTTCCATGAAGCTGACTTGCATCCACATCGGGATGAGGCTCCATCAAAATTAAGATTCAGGCAAAAAGACCAGATCTCCAGAATTATCTGACTTTTCAGAACCAAACTGCTGCAAAACAGACTTTCTCTTTAGTTTCAGAACTTACAAGGCCAGACTGGCGAGAAAGCCTGCCTTGGTGTGTGTTGGGATCCTCAGGCTTGCCCATCAGAGGGCGCCGAGGATCCTCTTCTGCTCTTTGTTATTTTCCCTTAGGGCTGGAGTTACTATTGGGATCTGGAGATTACCCTCTGCCTCCAGCAGAGTGCACCGTGGGTCTTCTGGAGCTGGAACCTTCCAGCACACCTGATTTCCATCTACTCATCAGGAGACCTCCACTTTATAAGCTCCTGCCAGACCTTGCTTCCATGCCGCAGTGTTGATCTTAGTTGGAAACCTGTCTCTTCGTGAAGCTCTGGATGAGCTTAAACCTCCTGTCTTTTCGTGAAGCTCTGGATGAGCTTAACCTTCCTAGCCTGCCCTCGTGAGCCAAACTCTGGGAGAGCTGCCTCACTGGAACCCTGTCTCTGGCCTGAAGCTCTGGGAGAGCTGCATCACAGGAAACCTGCCTCTAGTCTGAAGCTCTAGGTGAGCTTAACCTGCTATCTGCCCTGGTGAGCCAACCTGAAGATTCCTATGTGGATTTAACCTGAAGACTTCTATGTGGAGTTTACATGAAGGTTCCTATGTGGATATTCCCTGTTGTTCTCTGCAATGAGCTGGATGCTCAGCCTGAAGAATCCTATGTGGATATTTCCTGTTGTTCTCTGCAGTGAGCTGGAAGCTCAAATCAAGGTCTGCCATGCTAAGCCTGAAGCTAGGTGCTTAGTTTCTCATAAACTCTGCTAACCAACAGTCTCCGGTCCCAGTCAAGACTTCAGTGAAACATTCTCAGAACTGTTTATTCTCTCGTGTTCAGAACCTTTAATAAACATTTGAACTTTTCCCCTGCCTCCTCCTTGTGTGTTCTGCATCTTGGGCTTGCCTCCATAACCCATCATGACAGTGTGAGCCACACAGACAAAGAAAACCCCTGGTTGCTGGACAAAGCTGCTGCTCGATGAAACTCAAGCCTTCCAAATGGACATGGAATAAAAGGTTTGCAGGTCTGGCACAATTAGGGACCGAACAAGCAATGTGTCTTTTGATCATTTCATGTGTTTACTGATGAGTAAAGACAAAGCTAACAGTATGGACTAAATGCTATGCTATGCTTTATTATGTTTTGAACTGTTGTTGAAGCTTGGACAAGCTTTATTTCACTAAGGGTTTAAACACTGATATAACATTAATGTTCATGTTCTCCTCATATGCTTGTTACATTTCGAAGTATGACCAAAAGTAATTTAATGGAATCCTCATGTCTCTTTGCTGCTAGCTATTTCAAAGAGGGTAAAGAATCATTAAACTAAACGTTATTGGTTCCTGATTAAGCAAATAATTGAATAAAACATTATGTGACCAAATAATGCTTTATTTGCTTAGTAGATTTACACAAAATCCATCTTTAAATGTTATATGGTTTTCAACCATGTTTCCTATTCCTCTTTGTACATAGTAGTTTAGTTGAGTTTCACTAGTTTAGTTAAGAGTTTTATACTAAAATATGTTTGACTTGGAGCTGAATGATTTTTGTTAATAAACTCATATTTTGAACAGAAGTTGTGGTGAATTTATTCCATGTATGTGCATAATTAACTCTGACCACGATTTGAGCTAAAATCCCTCTTTCATTTACTGTTCTAACTCGCAGCTAGTAGGGCATGCGTTCATAAACAATATATAACAGTTGAAATAATATGTGATTAAATAAGATATTTACCACCCCTACCAGGGAGGGCAAGGAACATCTTAAAGTATCAGTAATATAAATGGCTGGCTGAGAATTGGATATAACAATTATTCACAACATATATACGGAATCCAACCTGGGAATTTAATAGAAAATAAATCAACATCTCCATTCCAAAGCAATTGCCAAAAATATCTAATAATGAAGAGCTATACAGGAGTTTTCAGGATATTTGGTTGAATGCTTGGCATAGACAAGTTATGCCCTTTAAACTTCACTCAGTTTTGTATTAAGTTTAGCTAAACACCTCAACTGTGTCTTTCTTTGTGTCAGACTCATGACATTCAAATCTAATTATTGCAGAGGTTCAACCAACATAGACCAGGGGTCCACCTTGGACACTGGTAATTAGTAGATTATGCAATGGTATCCAAAATTTTAAACTCAACTGACATGCTTATTTTGTGTATTTATAGTAGGGTCTTTATATTTATCTATTTTTTTTAAGTATTTTATAGTGAATGAAATGTAACATGTTTCTTATATGTACTTCTTTTTCTTATAATAGAATTTCTATAGCCGTGTTTTTATATGTGAATGTAGTGTGACACATAGTTTGGACTATGTAGCAGCCAGAGTCTGTACCCAAGAGAAATTACCTTTGGGACAATAAAGTATATCATATCATATATAAACCACCACCAGTTTTAATGCCACCAAAATTAAATCAATATCTCACTAATGCCATATAATAATATATCTTTCACCTACCAGTTTTTCGGATTAGGGACACTGTGGTGTGTTCTAAAGTTTGGAGGTTATACCATTTTATATGTAATTTTCATGAACAGGGACACAAACTGTTTAAATATAGACTTTATAATTAACATTAAGGATATGAACACAGAACCAAATGCCTGTGTAAGGACAACAAATCCAATTTTAATTGAAGCTCAAATTATGGTTAAACACTAAACTTTGCACACATATGGTATAAATTCACAATGTCCTTTTAAGACATAAGAATTTATGAACAAAAAGCGTTTAACTCCATGTAAAACAAATTTCTGTTAAAAAACTTTTGACTAAACTAGTGAAACCCAACTAAACTAAGCTTTAAGGTACACACAGAAAACAAATAAAAATTGATGAAATTCGTGATCATTAATATTATGCAATGAAATCATAGTTCAACATAGTTCAATTGGAGTTTATGTTTCAGAACCAAAATTTATCATGAAGAGTTTGGAATGAGATCAAAGTAGGCTTTACTATAATTTAGAGCAATGGGATATGTTCATACCAAGTCACTACTAGGATGTACTAGGATGTACTTCCTGCAGCAGATGAAAAAATTCCACGTGCCAAGGACAATGATGGAGCACTTCTACTCTTCCATCATTGAGTCCATCCTCACCTCACAAGGGCAGACTGCAGCATGTTATCTGGTCTGCAGGGAAGGTTATTGGCAGAAATCTTTCCAGGACCTGTACACCTCCAGGACTCTTGAGGCGTACAGTGAAGATTGTGGCTGATCCCTCCAATTCAGCCAACAGCTATTTCAGTCACTTCCCTCAGGTAGGAGGCTGCGGTCAATCAGGACCAAAACCTCATGCAAGAAGAACAGTTTCTTCCCATGCGCTGCTAGCCTTATCAACAGGGCCTATATATATCTATATATATATATATATTTTAGATGTGCAAGATAAACATTTAATCTTTAAGGACTAGTAAAGTGTTATTCCGTTTTTGTCAGATTGGTGATGTATTTCCGCCCCAGGGTGCAAAAACTATTGCCCATTGACTCTTATTAAAACTTGTACATGCGCAGTAGCTCCTCTGCAATACAAAGATATAGGAGAGCTCGGGCGCAGTTTTGGTGCACCCTGAGGTGACAGGAAGTGTATTTACTCACCATCTCCCACCACAGCGCAGACGTTTTGCGGGTGATTGACAGGTCGAGTCGCAGGAGTTGGAGACGCATTGGAGAGAGAGAGAAATGGTGCAAGAAACATCATTTTCCAGGACCTGGTTTAGCAAGAAGGCCTGGCTAGTAGCATGTAGTTTTATTCTGCTTTCCCTGCCTCCTTTTTCAATCGTCAGGATCTGACCCAGCATGAATAAAGACACGTAGGACTGATTTAAAGCATTTTTAGAAAACGCAAAGAAGAATTAACAATCTGGGATTCACATGGAAAATAATATTATATAGTGTAAGTTTTCTAGATGTTTGTTAATTTATATAGTTTCTCTTAAGTAAAGACATTCTCATAAAATCAATAGTTTTTATGTATTAAAAAAATATAAAGCTGACTAAAAGCTTCTCCATTATTAAATTAGTACATTATTTTTTTAGGTTTGGATCATGCAAAACACAGATTTGCCTTCACAAAGGCTTGGAAGGGCAAGATTTATGTACAAAAAGTAAACCTTTACATGAAATTATGTTTTGTTTTTATTTTAGTGTTTTTATAATGTTTTTTTTTATGTTGGCATTAATGTAAATATACTGGTGTGATAACTTAGTATATTTTTGATTGTTTTTTTAGTATACGTCTATTTTGGAAATTTTAGCCCCCCCGGAGAAAACTCCAACAGCCGCCGCTGTCTCCTGCGTTACATTAACGCACAGCCTACTGTGTATAAAGTACATAGTTATATACTATATATTGTATATGGTATATTGTGTGATTAAATATTGTATATCATTACAGATCCTGCATTCTGTATATATATCTAATTTGTCTGCACCATCAACACTAAGTCAGATAACTTTTAAGAGCAAACCTACTTGCCAATAAACTTGATTCTGATTCTGACTATGCGAATCCAAGGAGGCAAATTCAACATTATTTGGTAAAATATTATTTATTAAATGATTTACATAATCAGAAATCAGTATCCTTTTAGGTCATTAATTCTTAACCTTCTGGGATTACTTTTGAGGGAATAGTTAAGGGTAAAGACCACTTAACCCCTTAAGCTAGGTTTGGGTTATGTCTGGATCCTGATCTCAAACCTTGTTTTTTGTTGTTACTATTTAACTGTTGAGCAACTCTAACTGTTGTACCGGAGTCACAGACATGTGGTTTAGATTAGCATATTTTTAGACATGTCTCTTCTTTAAAATAGTGGAATCAAATAATTAGGTCATCTGCAGGAATTGGCTGTGTCTTAACGTATGTCCTAACCCCCTAAATCCCTCAATCACTATAGAGTGGGGACTACAGAGTTAACTTTATAGTGAACTCATTTAACTGACCGTTCGGACAGATGATCACTACTTTTCATTCCCAATTGATCATGTAACTCAGCCTGAAAGTCAGTGTTGTTAACGTTGAGACGATGTACAGAGCTTCATTATATTAAGCTGCTTGTAAACCATGTGGATGAATTATGGCTCACTTCGATACGTTCTTGCTTGTGTCCGACCTTTCAAACATTTCAACATATTTTTTTGAATTCGACAGTGTACCATGGCAAAGACAATTTGCGTTTGCAGTTTGAAGAACACCTGCTTGCATCTGATGATCTAGATTGACTAACCAAATGAGGGTTTGTGTTATATGACTCTTCCAATTACACTAGTTTTCACTAGATGTGGATGGTGCCAATGATCTGCACTGGATGGAGCACATGACACTAAATAAATATTTATAAACAGAAAACCAAAGCCAAGGGTAACGAGTAGAATAGAAAGTATAAATACTTGCGTAATGAGGAGAAGTCAGAAGTAAGAAAAAAAATTAGTAATGGAGTAAAGTATAGGTACCTAAAAAGTGTACTTAGGTACAGTAACAAAGTATTGTACTTCGTTACTTGACACCTCTGTATGTTTGCTAATGTTAAAAAAATATTTGTAAATCTTAGATAACAAAAAACTCTGCTTGCAATAATTATATTTATCTTATTTTATTTCAATTTTGTTTTTCTTTATTCTACGTTTTTGACAGCTTGTAAACTTTTTTATCCAAAAGAAAACAGAATGACCTCTCTTGTAGAAAAAGACCCAGACATCAGGTGCAGTCCTGCTCAATAATAGGACTGAAATATGATTGTCTTATAAAATGCTTATCGTGGCGTGACTCAAAAGACCCCAGGAGGACCATCAGCTGCCAGACACAAAATCTTTCTTTATGATGACCATGCAGAACAATGTCTGTCACTGGAGACCATCAAACAACAACATATTCAAAAAGCAAGCAAACAAGTAAAATACATACACAAAGACCAAGTGTAAACAAAGAGCGGTACGTGTTTGTCTCACATCTGAGCCACGAGTGCCAAAGATGAGGACCTGTGCACAGCTGTTCTCTCCTGTTCTGTCTGTAGGCTTCACCAGACAGGATCTGTCCCAAAGGCCTGTACTGGGAGGCCTGCACACAGTCTGACATCTGGACTACACAGGAGGGAGCGATTGCTCCCAATCTCTGACTTTTTTTTTTTATCTTGCTGCCTCTCGTTTTATCTCACTCTATCCATCTTTGTCTGTATTTGTAACTCGGGTTCTCATTCCTCCCCCTCTCTTACCTTCTCTATTCTGCTACAGCAGGGTCCACAGGTCGCAGCCACCAGGGAACAGATGATGAACAGCTCTAAAACTGAGCCAGCTGACTCTTTAGGGCAGTACTTTCCCCTTGTTCCTTTCATTCTCTCCTCTGTCTTGCCATCATCCTTTGCTTTTTTTAACTGTATCTTCTCAGCCCACACACCACACCTCCAAACCTGCCAGAGCTCCTTGAGCAAAGTGCTAAATGTACATCGACAGAGATGCGCAAAAGACTAAATGAGTGCAAGAACAATAAGCTCATGAATCATGACCTAGTGCTCAAAGAAATTTTATATTTTTAGAGGCAAAAATATTCATTAAGAAATTTAAACATCACACAGTTATTTAATGCATGATTCTATGATAGAATATACCTAATAGAATCTTCAATTTGCAGCTGTTTTCCAAATTTGCTTTTTTTTTCCAAATAATTTTTTTATCTTTTTGGGTTTAAATGAGTTTATTGACCGATCAGGTTTTTGGTGATTTAATACCCGGCTTCTCCTTTCAACAAATACTTCTTGCAAAATATAAACAGCACATGCCAGCAACAGTCTCTTAAGTAGAAAGGACATCCATGAATGAATTTAATGACATTTCCAACATCTACCTACATAGATCACTTAACAGAAAAGTTTTTTGGGGTTTTTTGCTAATTGGTGGAAGACAAAATGTAAGGCAAGCCAAGTTTATTTGTAAAGCACATTTTGATAAAAAGGGATTTACTTTAACAGACATGTCAGCATATCCATAGGAGAAGTGACGCACATGAACAGAGCATTGGGAAAAAATGGAGAAAAGTACACTGTAGAAGCATTATACACAGAGGTAAAAAAGAGCTGTATTGTTTAAGTTAATGATTTAAACAGAAGAGTCAGAGGCCATTCTAAACAAGTAGGTTTTTACCAATAATTCTAAGCCCTGATGAAAATCATTTTTAAGGTGACATAATTAAAATTATTTCACTTTATATGTTTAAGGCTTGAAACGGGCCATGATCTTGCAATGCGTCTGTGTTATATTTGCCATTTCCCAGGGCCACAGCTTTAGTTTACACTTCTGATTTGGGTGTCACTGACAGAGGAGTCACAAAGTGGTTGAAAAAATATTCTGTCCAAAGGAGAAAACAAAGGTACCAGTGGTTCACTGCCTTAAAAAATCTTAAATATTGTTGGAATTGATCTGTATGAGAATTATAACTGAACACAGTATCTAAATGACCTGCCGCTGTTCTTAGAAGCCTAACATGCTTTCTACTTAGTCAGTGGAGTTACCAGCAAAGAATTAAAACGATTAGCTCATGAATTAAATGTTCAACTCAAAGATAAAATTGGTGTAATTTCATAGAGATGTAGACAGCATACCTTCATATTACAGTGTTAGAATGTCTTTACTTACATAGCTTCTTTTCAAATCATGGCACTTCAAAAACACTGTACAGTACATTATGTCATATACTTATTCACACACTGATGGTGGCAAGCTACATTGTAACCACAACTGCCCTGAGGCACACTGACAGAAGGAGGGCTGCCAATTGCATGTGCCATTCTGCCCTTAGACTATCGTCAGGAGACGATGCGGGTGAAGTGTCTTGCCCAAGGACACAACGACTGATTAAGACAGACAGAGATGCAGTCCAAATCGACATTCCTCCAGTTACAGAATAAACTCCTGCATCCTCAACCAATGTCACCCCTAGTGCTCCACCTCTTCTCCAGTGTCTGGATCAGTGTAAGTTTTGATGACTTTCTCAAATTAAAAGTCATCTGGTTCATGTCAACCACAAAACCGGCTTAAATCGACTTTTGCTTAGTTTTTTACAAGACGTTTTTGATTTATACCCAGTTCTTTTTCATTTGTTTCAGCTCACACTAGAGCAATCTGTATTTGGAGTGCTGATGTTTTTGGGCATTTTCGAGGTCCCAAGTCAGATTTAAATTGAAGAACCACCTGTCCTTCTCCTGGATTTTTGAAGTCTTTTGCTGTGTATGGGCTATGTATTTAGCCATTTCAATCATGATGACAGTGCTTGTTTTATTTATTTATTCTTTTAATAAAATCCATGGTCAAATTGTGCATTTGGGGGTTTTAGAAATCACAATATTTTTGTGTCTCTCTGTTTTCTTCTCTGCCTTACGGTAGATCCATTGTTGTTACTTAAAGTAGTTCCCTGATAAGTTTCTTCTTTTTGTTTTTCCAAAAATGAGGGAACATTTTCAATCTGATAATTCACAGTACTGAAAACATAAAGTTTGTGTTCCAGTTGATGATATAAATCAAAATACAAATATAAGTGTAGGTTTCTGGTACAGGTTACAGCACAATTCAGAAAGGGAAACATGTCATTCTTGGCATCCTCTCTGGTGAACCAGTGAGTGGTTATATACTGTTGCATGTACTGAGTGCTCTGCTCTCCAGCTCCTCTATGTAGATGTTAGCCGTATTAGGTAAACTGGTGAGCCCATAGCATGTACATGTTTCTGTCAGTAAAAGTTATCGCTGTATTTGAAATATGTGGTCGATAGGCAAAGATCCATCAGGTCACAATGAGGTGTTGATGCATGCACATGGTGGATGCACGCATGTTTGTTGCGGCTTCTCAATGCTGCGGTAGCTTTAAGCCGTTTTCTCTTTTTTCTTTGTTTTCTGATCACTATCCTGCAGGGTTGTCAACATGTTCACCATGTGACTCCATAGTACATATGGTCTTCAATTTGTTAGATTTTCATAATCTTTTTTCTCAAACCTGGATCGGGTCTTCTTCAGCATACAGCAGATGAGCTCCACCATTTCCAGCTGTCTGAGCAACCACCAACAACTCCATATCTTTACCCAGAAATCACATTCCTAACACTCTAGAGATACATTCCCGTGGGTGCTGCCACATTTTCCATTTCAACCACTTCAAGACGTTGAAATCCTTCTGGTCCTCCTCTCATCAATCTCGCCCAACAAAAAATCGATTATAAAGTGCTAGCTGCCTAAAAAGGATGGCCAATCCTCCAGTCAAGCGCGCCAACACAACAACTAACTTTGGCCTTCTCAACATACTTTTTATCCTACCTGTAAAACCTTCATAGATTTTTCCAGACACATAAAATGATTTAATCTGGTGCTCCGATTTTAGGTCCATCCAGCTGCTCTGCTAATTAACATCAGATAACTTTGTTGTCGTCGTTTAAGAAGATTTCTCACCCCCTCTACCTCATCTCTACAGACTCCTGAAATTCTATAATGCAGTTTTTTTTTTGTTTTTTTTATCAGAAAATCCACATACTTCATCAACATCTGTCTCCTAATTCATCATCTGTATTGTAATCTCTCCCCTCTCCAGTTGTCAGCTTCCAAACATCTTCAACATCTCAATCTGTAGATCGGAATCCAATTCCAACAGCCTTGGCCAAATCCTGTCTCCAGCCTTGACTCCCAACCTTAACTATGAATATTCACTCCTCTCTTACCTCTGAAAATGTTCATTCCCTGTTTAAAACTGCAGTAATCAAGCTTGAGTCCATAGCCCGGTAAGGGGCTTGATCAGAAGAGGAGCAGGCAGATCCAGGGTTCCAGGAGTCTGACAGAGAGTTCAGGCAGAACGTTCAGATGGAAACAGGTAAGCTCATTAGTTGAGCGGCAAGAGGCAACAAGGGATGATAACAGGAAAACTATGGAACTTTAAATCTCGTTCCCTCGACTGAGCCAAGAACAAGAACAGGGTATGCTCAGTGGATAAAAGACCGGACAAGACCAGGAACACCAAGACTAAACAAAAACAAAACCCTCTCTTACCACTGGCCTCCAAGAATGAAAACATGAACTATGGAATCACGAATTATCTCCAACTCAACCTCAATAAACAACAATCTGGCCCTGATATTTGGGCTGAGCCATATATACAGCAGCAGGAGCAGGCAAAGTTAAGCAGGTGAGTGAAATGAGCATTCAGGTCATCTATCAGTCATGATCATGACATCCGGGCAATCAGCTCTGTTTCCCGACTGGCCTCTCTGAGCTAATGCTGTGCCCCTCAGCTCTCTTCTTGAAATAGCAGCTGCTAGCTGCCGCCTCTGCCACTGTGGTTCCTTAGCCACAAAGGGTGGCATAGCTGGCCCCGTTATGAAGCTTTCTCTCCCACTCTTCTTATAGTGATTCCCTGCTGTTCCTACCTAACATCATGAACGCTGTTTCCCCTTACCTCTGTTGTCCAGGTGTTTCGTTCCCCTGTTTCGGGTGCTCTAACAAAAAAAAAAAAAAAACATGAACTGACGCTCATAAAAAACAAATAACTGCCTCTTGAAATTGGCCGTTTTCATAATAACCAGGCTGTTGCCGGTTATGGCCGGTGTAAGTCCAGTTTACATAGATAAACTAATGCAAACAAATTATAAATAACAATTTGTAGGGTAAGGCAAACATAAAGATGGAGACTTTCAGTTCATAGGTGATAATACATGACATAGGATTTACATATACCGTAAATTCCGGACTATAAGCCGCTACTTTTTTCCCGCTGTTTGAACGCTGCGGCCTATAATACAGTGTGGCTAATAAATTATTTTTTTTTTTCATGGCGCGAAAAACAGACCAATAAAATTGATGGATATTCAGAGAGGTCAAATGAAATTGTGCGATACATAATTCTCACTTTCACTGATATTTGCAGTCTTGTAAATCAGTCATTCATACTGACCCTCAACATGGATACTCGAAGAAAAGCATACAATGCCGCTTTTAAATTAAAGGCAATAAATCTGGCGATTGAAAACGGAAATCGAGCTGCTGCATAAATGAGTCGATGGTGAGACGGTGGAGAAAACAGCGTGAGGAACTGACTCGGTGCAAAAAGACCACGAAAGCTTTCAGAGGTAATCACAGCAGGTGGCCGGAGCTTGAAAACTGTCTTGAAGACTGGGTGAACACACAGCGAGCGGGATGCCGCGGTGTATCCACCGTGCAGATCAGGCTGAAGGCTAAAGAAATAGCCACCGACATGAAAATTCAAGATTTCAGAGGTGGGCCATTGTGGTGTTTCAGATTTATGAAACGAAAAGGCCTGGTGGTCCGGGCGCGCACGACGTTGTGTCAGCAGCTCCCTCCCGACTATGAGGAAAAACTTGCTCTCTTCCGTACTTTCACCCAAACAAAGATAGCGGAGCATTCCATCGGGCCAAATTAAATTATAAACATGGATGAAGTACCTTTGACTTATGACATGCCTCTCATGCGGACTGTTAATAAAAAAGGTGACTCGTCCATCTCAGTAAAAACCACGGGTCACGAGAGGACACACTTCACCTGTGTTCTGAGCTGCACAGCATCCAGACTAAAGCTTCCACCCATGGTGATTTTTAAGCGGCTGACAATGCCAAAGGAAAAAATCCCAAAAGAAATCGTGGTGAAAGTTAATAAGAAAGGCTGGATGGAAGAAAGCCTAATGAAGGAATGGCTTACGGAGTGCTATGGCAAGCGTCCGGGGGGATTTTTTCATAAAAAAAAGCACTGCTCGTGATGGACAGCATGAGGGCCCATATTACAGATTCTGTAAAAGCTGCCATCAAGAGGACAAACTCAATTGCAGCTGTGATTCCTGGGGGCACCACCAAGTATTTGCAACCACTGGACATCAGTGTGAACCGTGCATTTAAAGTGGCACTGCGCAGTGAGTGGGAGACGTGGATGACCAGTGGCGAGAAATCCTTCACCAAAACTGGCCGCATGCGAAGGGCATCTTTCACCGATGTCTGCCAGTGGGTTCTCAATGCGTGGAGCCGTGTAAAAACATCCAGCATCACCGGCGGGTTTCGGAAGGCTGGGCTGCTGCGGGATGAGGGGACCGCGAGTGCTCAAGTGAGAGCGACAAGGATGAGACTGAAGTCAGCGACAGCTTAAGGATGCTGTCGCTGACTTCAGTCTCATTCAGTCGCAGGAGGAAGAAGAAAATGATTAAGGACTTTTCCTGGTCGGCTGCAATGTTCTGTTCAATGTGTTGTTCAATTAAAAGTCCCGGCACATGCAGCGTTATTTGCGTGTTACCGACACATGTGTTTTAAAATGTGTTACAGGTAGTTTGAAAAAAAAAAAAACGTTCATAATATGTACCGTATTTGTTTTTTTATCATACGGATTAAATCAAACGTTACAAAATGCTCACGTGTAATATCTTTATTTGTAAATATCTCATACAATGTGGGAGACCTGCGGCTTAAAATCCGGTGCGGCTTATAAAAGTACAAAATTGATTTTCTTTCTAAAATTAGAGCGTGCGGCTTGTAATCAGGTGCGCTTTATAGTCCGGAATTTACGGTAGATAATATATTACACTTATGTCACAAAATTCATGTAATTTTTACACAGTACTTTTAAGAAACTTTTGTCAGTTCTGGACTGGTTTGCACTGAGCTTTTTCTCTTCACGTTTTTAATATATTATTTTTAATATGTCTTTTTACAAATGTCATCCTTTTATACATAAATGTGTTTATAATTAAGCATTTAATTTTAACTATTTTAAACTAAATATATATATATATATATATATATATATATATATATATATACATATACACAGGTATGCTGTAAATAAACTTGGTTGTTTACCATTTTAGCCAATTTTCTTTCCAAAGTTGTTTATCAAATAGTGCCTCATTTTGGCTCACACTTTTGTTAGCCCTTGTTAAGCAACACATTGATATTTCTGGCTAAGGTCCACAGTCCTATTCTCCCACTCTGGCTTCATCTAATGACCTGAGCATCCGTAGCAACGCTGACTTTGTTTTTTTTTGCTTTCACAACAGATTTCACTTATGCTAACACCTCTGTAATGCTTTAAAGAGCTGCCATAACCTTCTGTTATTCCTCAGGTTCTTTGTTCTTGTTTCTTACTTGATAAGGCATGGCAGTCGCCAAGGTCACAGGGATAGAAGAGAGACGAAGAAGGAGAGAAAGAAGAAGGGGGTGGACTGGGGTTATTTCTCTTGTGTAAAGGAATACTTATATCTCTCACTAGATGAAGAGGAAGAACCTCATCAAAATGTTGTCTCATCCCTTCACAAAACGAGACCACATTCAAGTCAGATAAATGAGAATTGTCATGCGCAAAATCATAATTACAAGCCAGTATATTCCCTCCAGCCCTGAGGAATGACTATATCAAGCACCCATTGGTCTCTTAGCTTGGAAGAAACCTCTAAGCCCTTCTCTTGTCTGCAATCTGTGATTGTTGAATTCCAAAGGGGCTATCAGGGCTGAAAGGACTGAATTTAACAAACCTAATTATCATGCTTTAATTAGTATCAGGGGTAAACCTCAGTGGGACACCTGCAGACTTAATTTATATCCTGACAAGCAGGGAACAAGTGTTAATGTGCTGTATTTATGATAATGCCCCAAAGTGAGCAGGAGGTATTGGAGGGAGCTCACCTTAACTCTTCCAGAACAATGTGAGAGGCAGGTAATTACAGAGAAAGGGTCTGAAGTGCTCAGGGATCAACTTGATCCCTATATTGATATGCTGTTATAAAAGCACATGCCTTCTTATAGAATGGAAGAGGGGTGTTGGACATAAGATTTTATAGGTTATGTCATGAAATTTGACACTGCAATATTAGCAATACACTGTAAGTATGAAGGATTTACTGATTCCGGGCTGTAATGGCTAATATTGTGAAATGCGTCTTACTAAAGTCTTATCATACAAATACAAAAGATATTACTTAAAGGATTTTAATTATTTCAAAATTATGGAACAAGAAGCCAAAGCTAAGCTTAAACAAACCAGAGAAAACCGCTTTTCTAATGGAAAATATAGTTCAGAAAATCATCCTCCACCTTTCTTAGATCCTCATCTTTTGTCCTGTTATGAATATTTATAATTCAACTGTTCAGTCTGTATACATGAAATTGTATATCTGTGTTTTTTAGGTGAATCTGTATTCTTCATTTACTTTTACATGTAACAAATATTATTAAAACAAATAAGAGTTAATTAATTAATAATATATAAGTGATCAATTGCTAGGATTAATTTATTTTAAATATGGCCCCTTAAACTCTCCAAAGCTGTACATTCAGCAAAGGAAATATGGCACAGAAGACTGCTCAGTAGGTGTTCTCAACTGTTTTTAAGCAAACATTTTTTGTCAACCTGCAGAAATGAGAAAACAATGTGGTGATATAAGGGACCCTGTACCTTTTAGTGACTTTAAATGTTTTGATTTTTAGCTGAGATAAAAGTCTTTCTTGCTCCTGCCCCTCATCACCATTTAATTTCTTGCGAGATAAATGTATAAGTGAATAGATGTTAGTTATACTCAGCCAGTTCTAATGCTAACTTCCACGTGGGTTCTGCTGCTTCTACCAGTTCCTGTGCCCAAACACTCACCAGGTTTCGTTCTTTTTTTGGCTCTGTGGCTGCCCTGAAATGGGCTGCATACCCTGTAGTCCTTTTCAGATAATCAAAGAAGTAGGCTGACATTCTGGGGCTGCCAGTCTGCCTCTGCCTTGGTTGTAGTAGAGGAGACGCAGAGCAACGTGGGCCAAAATATTTTTCTAGGCCTTTTTTTTTTCTTTTAAATCATTGTCAGGTGGTGGTGTTAAAGCAGATAAATAAAGCAATTGTTTTGTCACACTTCCTTGCCACTCATTTAGAGTACTTTTTTAAACATTGCAAGTAACACGCAGTTTGCATTCTGACCATTCAAACTGCACATAAAGGAGACGCAGTTTCACGGGTATCATGACCAGTTTGGCTGACATGAGAGCACACAGAGCAGGTATTAATGCCATGATTTCATTTGACTTTAGATAAGATGAAAAACGCACCTCAAAATACAAATCTATAAAGATCAAAACTGCTAAGGTGGGAGAGGGGCTTAAGGGGGCATACCCCCCGTCGCAATCCCTTTCCTAACGCGGTTGGTCACGAAGCAAAGATAATGCTTCTTGATTGGAAGTCTAGATTTTCTGTAATCTGGGATAATCAGGAAGTCAGAAAGATTGAATTTCTTTGAAATTATTGAGAATCTGTTACATATAAATGAGATGCATGATAAAGGAAGGATAAAGATTCAAGAAATAGAAGACTTAGCCAGCAGCTCTTGCAGGGGCCCATCTAGAGGCCCTACTCTGTGAGAAAAGCTAGCCTTCACAGAAACTTTTACTCGCACAAATAAATGGGACAATTGTTGTCCTATTAGTCAAAAATAGATGTGCCGTTTGTCTGTTTTGCTACCACAAGCAAATCTTTGCAAATGACAAAATAGGTTAGCAGGGCGGGGAAGAAACCTGGAAAAATTATGCACTTGCTGTATAGAGGTTATATACTCTGCTGTTAACCTCAGCCTACATCCGCCTGGCCTGAGCACTGTCTGTACCGGAAAGAGGAGAATGTATTCGATCAATTATAAAGGTCACACCATGTTGCCCTGACAAAATATTGCATTATACACAAAAACGCAAAACATCTTAAAATTATATCAAAAGCATAAAGGGGCTCTTAAGAGAAAAAGCTTTTATAAATAGTTATAATTACAGACACTTAGAGATGATACAATGTTGTTTAAAAAATCATTATGGTCTACATTAAATTATGTTTGACATTAATCAGCAGCCAACATCACAAATTGGTAATCCAAACTTTAAATATATCAGTATTTGAAATTTGAAAATTAACCGTTATTTTATTTGTGTTTTGATGTTTATCAAGTTTAACAACAAAACTTCAAAACATATTAAAAAATAAATGAATACAAGCAACAGTTAAAATAGCTCTTAAGTGGAATAAAGTTGTGCATGCATAATACTGACCTGTGTGAATGGCTGGATAAAACTTTATTTCATTTAAACAGAGAGTTCAGATTCAGACAGATTTTTTGAATTTCTAGGAGTGATTTAATTATGCTAACTGCCTGATTTTAACTCTTTCATTAATGTTAGGAATTTAAACTTGTGTTTTCTGAACCTAAAGCTCTTTGATTTGTCAGCCTACAAAGGAACCACAAGAAAGGTGTTTTGTTTTTAAATACCCTATAGTGACTAAATACTAAAGTAACTGGCTCTTTGAAGTACAAAGGAATTTTTAAGTGAAAGAAAGGCATACTTAAAGCATGATCAATTTCTAAATGAGTCATTATGTCAATTGTGTAATGATGGGTAAGAAATGTGTGATTGCTCTTTTGACTTTTTTTAAGTGAATCATTCATTTTCCATTTTTATGTAATCGTGTAAGGCTTTAAATCCGACTTCAACAAAAAATATGATTTATAAAATCATTCACTATATTTCCAAAAAAAAACTCTTCATGTGTATTTTCAATGAGGTTAATCTGAACTTTATGCATTTCTGTTCACGCAATTTTGGTGAAACCTGAGCGCTTTAGTTCTAGTGTGAGCTAGAAACATTAATGTAGTGGATGATCAATCATACGCATAAAGTCGAGGTCATCAGACTTGGAATAATCAGATTGGTTGATATGTGTGTGTTTATATGAAGGGTTAAGGGAGGGATAGAAAGGGGAGTTTGTGAAGGTATTTTATTAAATTAGAGAAAAGCATAATGCATTGCAGCTCAGTCTTACAAAGGGGAATGGAAAATGTATGAAATCAAGTTGGCAAACCAAATTTTATTTTACCAGCAGCTTAAATCCAGCCGGAGATTTGTAAATATCTGACCGGCTTAGGGCAATGATACTTCTCTGATCCCCTAGTCCATGATGAATGACCTAGAAACCCCAGATCCTAGGTTTGGTACTAACCAAATGCATTGAGGCTGCATTGAAGTTTTATGCTCCTCATCTGTGGATCATTTTAGATAAAAATATATTTTTAACTAAATGCTCCACACTACTCCAAATAACCACACACCTCGTAGTTTCTTGAAGGGAATAAAACATTGAAGCCTCTCTCAATTTGAGCTTCCATGTTTAACACTCAGCAGACTTGTAGTAATAAAATCCTCTACTGAACCCCACACTTTCTTGAGTAAAAAAAAATTCCTATTAACAGAATAACTAAATTCTTATTAAAATGGAGTGTAAAGTCTTTTAAATGCTGGATCTTATACCTAAACTTATACCTGATAGTTTTCCAACAGTCTAGACTGTTGCTCATCATAACAGTTTTAAAGGAAGGTCAAAAGCTTTTTAAATTAAATTAAATTTTTAGAAAATATGATGTGTTTATTATCATCCAAATTTTCAAACACATACATTAAAACATATATTCTCTTTTTATTATTTTTTGTTCTCTTTTTATTGTATTGATGAAAGAATACAGAGTTCTGTAAATCTAACATCATCTATGAATTATTCTGTCTGACACAGCAGACATGCTTTCTATATGCGGGAGATAGTAGTTTGGCACTTTTTTTGCAGCACATCTTACAGGAGTTTGAGGTTGCACTTCCTGTAATTTTTAAGCCCCGCCTTAATTCACACTTTCAGAGGTTCCGAAAAATTCTTTTCAGGGTAGCTACACCATGAACCTAAATGAAAGTTTGGTTGTCAGTTAGATTCATTCCCACACCTATTGAAGTTTTTTTTTTTTTCACACTGTAAGATCTGATTTTCATCTCTGGAAGTTTACTTGTAGTCGTTTCTTTCCAGCTGGCTTGCAGTTCTGAGAAGCGGAAGAGCAGAAGGTGTAGATAGCGTGCAACCCTCTGTGTACCATCTCTGTGAAGCAGCCCTGGTCATGCCAGTATCAGGTATTGGCCAGTAGCTTTGAGGCCCAGTCCACAGAGGTCTTTTAGACCGATTGTCTGCAACAGAAAAGCTGGATTGAATAATTAGGCACTTGGCAGACAGGCAAAAGACTTAACTAGAGCTGAACTGCTTTAAAAGCTCCAGATAGTGTTGTTCCCCAATGCACTTGCAGCGTATCTCCCACTCAGTGTAAACCCCCTGCCTTTCTTACAGTATTAAAATAAAAAATTGAAAACATTTACCCACCTTGATGCTTTCTGTGTCATCCAAATGTCTGGCACTGAGTAAAGGATGGATTTCTGAACAGAAGCTGGGAAGTTTACAGTGCAATAATGATATTGATGATTCAGAAAGGGAACAGGGCCAGAATTGTGATCACTCATCCCTGTGAGTGGTTCCACGTCAATACCAGAAACATAAACTCCCTTTCTCTGTGTGTGGGTCCATGTGCATTCATCACCTGGGCTCTGAATCTGCTCCTAGATAATCTCAACATTAATTATTGACTCTTAGTTTAATTTGAGATGCAAGCACACTGTAAACCTGGGGACACTGCTTTAAATAATGTATACAACAAACTCAGAGGTAATCATATTGTCATTGATTAATTTACATCAGTGCCAGAGAGCATACATGATGTGTGTGGGAGTCAGGCCCTGAGTATTACAAAAATTGGCATTGTTAGGGTATTTTAGGCTGTGAGTATCTCTAGAGTCTCTTCCTCACTGTCTGATTCTACAATCAAGGCTTAGGAGCTGTGATGCATGGAGGCAAAAAATTCCTGATAACTGACTGGATAACACATGATCTAAAGTTTCTAAACGGCAAGATGGAGTAGAGATGTTTAGAGACAAATAAAAAGGAATCTGGGATTGGAAGGTGAAGATAAACACCTATCTAGAAAGACATGGGTAAGAAAATTTTAATCAAAGAACATCAATTTCAATTAATCAATCAATTACTATACTGTGGTAAATTGTCCACATTAAAACACAGAAAACAACAAATGGAGAAATAAGAAAAGAATAAAAACCAACAATAATTTTAACTCAAATTAGGAAACTTTCTGATGGGATATTTTAGGGTTTTGAATTAAAGTTATTTGCAAATGTTATGAGTAGGTAATAAACATCCAATAGAATCATGTGACTTAATTTAGTATTAATTAAGATTAGTTTCTCTTCAAGACTAGGGCAAATATTCAATCTAAGATGGACAAGACAAAACTGGACATCTGCCATCTTACAACACTTCCAGTCTCCAAATGCTATTTGATGAACCTTTAAACCTTTGTCAGAACACAATAGTCTGTTATTTACAAAGTAGTCGAGGACTGTTACAAAAAAGAAATGAATATAAGTGGGATGCACAGTGTATAGATTTTCCTCTGTTAAACATAGACTGGAACCAGAATAAGTAAAGCATTTCTAGTAAAAACAAATGTAACAAAAAAAAAGGTAGCATAAAAATCAGTAATAGATCATTTGCTCAAACTGGCAATACCTTTGCCTTTAAAACTGCTTTGCAATAATATCTGACAATGATTCTGCCAGAATTGCCTTAAAAGTTCAGTTTGCAGTCTGCAGGTTTTAAGGGACCATCAGTGTTGGTGCACCTCCTTCTACAGTACTTCCAGTCTTTTGAACATTGGAGTTAATTTAAAACACTTGGAGTCCACTTTGTTCTTTGGAAAGGCTCCATGATTTGGCCACCTCTGCAGTTTTTTTTTTTTGTTTTTTTTACTGCAGGTAAGATATACTTATAACCTTTTGGCACAACTTTACTTAAAAAAAATCCAACAGAGGGCTTTTTAAAGCTACAGTGTGTAATTTTTAGCGACATCTAACGTCCAGACTGCAGACCGCAGCAACATGAACATCTCCCCACCACCGCTTCTCCCCCCCAACAGTACGGCGAGCGTTACGGGACAAAATGTCTTCCACGACGTCCGCATCACCTACCTTCTCAAGTGATGAGGTTTGTTTACATAGATAATTTTACAGATAGTATTTCATTAGTCTGTGTGTTCAGTACCGTCTCAGTTCATCTCTCTCAACTTGCCGTAGTTACTTTCGAGCGTAATGGGCGATCTCGCAATCGCTAGTTTGTTGGCTCTGCGCTGCCGTAGCGCAAAGATGTCTGCCTCCATGGCTGCGAGACCTGCTCCTATGTAATTATAAATAACGAATTCTAAGGCAACGCAAATATTAAGGTTAAGAGGCTGAGCTCGTAGATGATGATAAATAACATAGTTATGTATAATATATTACATTTCTGACTGTATATCCCTGTAATTATTACACACTGTAGCTTTAATGAAAAATAATATAATGAACATATCAGATTGATTTGTAGTAACAAAACTTTTTATTGTATGAGATTGAAAATTAAGTACTTCAAATCTTTTTAAATTATAAGCAGATATGGAGAGGGTAAAAGGTGTAGAATGAAGCTGTCTCCAACACCCACCACTCAAAAAAAACCACAAACACACCTGCACATATACACACTCTTGTTTTGCTATATGTAGTGAGGACCATGTGTTGACTTCCACTGACTTCCATTACTTGTCAGTCATTTTTAACCCTTTATATGCCCTAACCCTAAAAAAAAATAAGCCTAAAATGCATACCATCTCCCTCACCCAACAATACCCCCATACTGCTAACACAGACAAGCTTACACACCTCAAGCTTGGCTTAGAAAAACAGATCTGCCCAGAGAGGAGAGAGGAACCAAGGCTGCTCTCAGTGATGAAAAATTCATACACTGTTGTTACCTAAATGCCATTCAAAGAACAGTTATAAAAGTATGAACCAATTACAGGCTAAACTCAGCTGTCTGGACAAAAACATACATTTTGACAGCTGTAAACTTCGACACTCTAAAAAATAAGAAGCCATATTTAGCTCACTCTTTGTCTCAAACACACATACACACAAACACCCCATACCCCCCCCACCCCCCCCCCCCACCCCACACACACACACACACTGATATGCATATCCTCACTTTGGATTAATTCTGTCCAAGACTCCCCTTCAACACATTCTGAAAGCTTGGCAAGCTTCATTAAATATGTTGTTTTTGTTAATACATAAAGATTAGGGAAAGTATCTCTTGGCCCAATCTCTCCTGTCTTTCTCCTCTTTCCTTTCATCCTCCCCCACCTTCTCCTGAGTCTGGTAAGAGAGGTGGTCTTGTCAGACACCTCTTCTCCTACATTCGGAGGTGTGGAGCGAACATGCTGAATTCTTGAAGGCTTCTGTCTTCTTCTCTTTCTTAAAATTGTTTTGAGTGCTAGAAAATAATCTTTGACAGTGGGCCTGTATGTGTTCTGCTGTCTGTTTGACAGGAAGGGAAGAACAGCCTGCACCAGATACAAAATAGCACTACATGCAGTAACCATTTTGAGGCAAGTTTCATAGGTTGAGTAAGAAGCAATATTCTATAACTTAGAGGTGACAGACCGTTATATGTGGTTTATTTTATACAGTTAATAGCCCTTTTTAACTTTTGCCAACCACAGTGAAATGATAAGTATAGAAAGAATGTGACCTAACAGAGACAGATGGTTCTCTTATCTGGATCGTGTGGCATTGCTACTATGAAGGTATGCGTAAGAGTAAGCGTGTAAAAGTGGAGCATCAGAGATCAGGCCTTATTTTACATCATCAGACAGTTGTTGAAAAATATCTACAAAGAGCTGAACCTAGAGAGATTTGACTGCTCATAAACAACAGATCCCTCTACGAAGATACTTGTGTATTTGATGGCATATTTTGTTGTTGTTTTTGTCACACAATAGTTTTCTTAGTGTAAGTGATATTTCTTAAAGAAATGTCTTACCAACAAATGGGTCTGGCAATTAGCCAGTGGCAAGAAGTCCATTGATAGGAACTATAGGATTCATCAAATTTATAACTAACGTTAAGCCAGTTAATCCCACAAATGTTCTTACTCAGCCCTCCTCAAAACATTTGCAAGACACCAAAATTACCCTCTGACCAACTTTTTCAAAAGTTTATAAAAGAAAAGTCAACTGGAGAAAATTGTCAGAGGATAAAAGAGAGCACATCCAGTTAGTTACAGTCAGAGAAACAGGACTACAATGAAAAACAGGCCAAGCTTCAACATCTATAAACAAAGATGTTAATGGCAGCAGCACAGCATTATTTCTCTCCAGTATGGAGTCACCGCCAAACAGAGCAAACCAGATAAATCTACTATGAGAAAAAGCAGACAGAACATAACATTAGAGATTGAACTAAACAATTTTGCAGAACGGGAGAATAGAGATATAATTCTGCATTGCTATCAGTTGTCACAGTCTTGGTTCTGTTAAGTTTTCTTTTGAGTATTCAGTTTTACTTTGCACCATGTTTTCTGGTTTTATTGGTTTAATTCCTATTTTGTTGTGTTTTCTGGATATATTTAAGTTCTTAGGTTTTTAATTGTTGCCCTCTTGTGTTGGTCTCCTTTTCCCTAGCTTCTTTCTAGATTCCTCTCTCTTCACACCTGCTCCCATTCAGCTCGTTAGTCCTCTTATTGTTCATTTATCCATAAATGCTCTCCTTGTACAGTTCCTGAGTGTTGGTTCCTGGTCTTATCCAGGCTCCTCGTGATTGTTTTCCCCTGATGTCTCCATGGTTCTTGTTTTTGTTACATTTTAAGTTAAATTTTGGATTCCTGCCTCTGTTAACTGTTATCATTAATCAAAACTGTAAGAACTCACCTCTGCCTCCCTGCCTCTGCATCCTCAAAACTACAACCTAACCTTGACATCAATGCATTTAAAAATAACTAACTATATAAGAAAAAAGCAATATTAGGTCTAATCACAAAGATATTTTGTATTTTAAGCAGTGAGTTTTTTGGGACAGCTAAAAAATTTTCATTTTGGATCATGTTTTGATCTTTTGTTTCAACCAGGTACCAGAGTAGAAATATCAGAGAACGCCAGGTTTTATGTTTAAGTATGTTAATGCAAGCTGCAACTTTATTTAACTGTGATGTTGTAGCTATGCCTACCTTTACAACCTATATTCACTTCTCGTGAGCTGTCTGCGCATTACCAGGTTATCATATAATAAATAAATAGAGCTAAAGCCAGAAGGGAATTTGATGGAAAAGATTTGAAAGATGTTTACAGTTGCAGTCGTTTCTGACAAAACATTCAAGTTTTCACTCTGTGCAAATGTTATTTGCTGATTCAGCTAACCATCAGCATTTGATTAACATTAGCGAACGAGTTCGCGGACAAATAAATAAACAGATTGCATAAAAAGAGAGGGTTAGATGTGATTCATTCGTTTCCACCCCAATGCGAAGCCTGACACTTTATAAGATGAAAGATGGCTATTTGGATATTAATGAAGCTTTTAACCCCCTGAAATTTTTTTATTTTATTTTATAGATCAACAAAATCAGATGATCCTTCTCTGCAGTATATCAGCTGATTCCTGTCGGAGCCTCAGCAGCTGTGCTGTGTCTTATTTTGGGGATCTCTCTTTCCTCCCTTTCTTAATCGTACCCTGGATATAATTGCCCTAAGTTACTGTAGCCGTACATAATTATTTTGTACAACTAAAAGCTTTTTATTTAATTCTATTATTTTAGACAGAGTGACTATCATTTCATTTCTTCATATTTATGATCAAATGTGATAATACTACATCCAATCAGGAAATGTTCCCCAGTCTCTCTTGATTAACTGTCAGTTCAGTATTTGGACCAGGGAACATTTAGGAAGAACACGATCTCTATTCCAACCTGTCGTCAAATTAGTTGGTGCTATTTTCTCCTCTCTGACATTTCATGGATTTGAATATGCTTATGTTGTTTCCTATTGAATGTGTTTTCTGTTTAATATGACTCACTGTCATAGTTGATTACACCAGTTTTTTTTAAGTATTTAACTTATGAGATCTACACTCATTAATGTTCTAGACTAGGATTTATTGAAAGTTGGATTGAAAAATGGAACTTTGTAACAAATAGCATTCATTTAAACTTGCATGCAAAGGTGAATTGAAATACAGAAAAAAAGTTGGAAGCAGGGTTCAAATGCAAATTATTTCAAATTTGAGAAAACAATAATAATAGTTATTGTATATTTCCCACAGTAATGTAAATTAAATAGACATAGAACATAGAATTAAACTTTTTAGCCTTTTTTTTCTCTAAGAAATAAAAAAAATTTTTTTTTTTAAATTCAAGACTTAGAATGTAGAATTTAATTTCACAAACATAAAAGAAATTTATGACATTCAGGAATATGGTGAGCTTGTGTTTTGCCTCAGAGAAGTTACAGGGCTGTGAGGATGAATGATGTGATGCTCAAATGATTGGCATCAGATAGCTCCTTCTCTGGCTTCTGTAGACCTTTGTGCTGGGCCAGAGTGACAATGCTCTCAGTTTTAATCACATGCAGTGTTTTCCTGGTGGATGTCATCTTGCACCATTTGAGCAGCCCTTTTTAAATGTCCTTCCTGAAGGTATAATCCTTCCCCACCTTCAGTGGTGTCACTATATTCTGCTGAGCATTCTTGAAATACTGGTTGTTGCTCCTTCCCTTGCTTTGTTTTTACTGGCTCCCTGTTCACATTACAGCTGTGATCCAATGCTACAACATACAGAGAAGCCTCAAAACTCTCACTCAGGAATTTCTTGTTTTTTTGGCAATTTTCTTGTGTACAGGGAGTGAAGACATTCATGCTGCCCTCTGTGAATGCTCACTCTTCTAAAAATTTCAGGAGCTGTTTTGTCCAGGTCAGTCTTGAAACTGAAAGGAAACACTGCTTGTTATGAGCCATGGTTGTTTTCTCACCAGACACCCAGTGATGCACATTGGTGATGTGATGCAGGATCAAGGTCCATTTCTCTTTTAACTTTGTCACACTTCCTACATTACATGGGGCAACATTGGCATCGGATGCAGGAGATTGCCCTGCAACCAAGGGGTTGTTGGTTCAAGCCCCTTTCAGTTTCGTTGTGTCCTTGCTTAGTGATGGTGGGTGGCCTTTGTACGGCAGCCTTGCTTCTGTCAGTGAGTCCCACAGCAACTGTTGCTACAATGTAGCTCATTAACATAAGTATGAGTGTGTGTCTGAATGGATGAACAACTTAATTTAGGGTAAACTGCTTTGGTCAAGTGCAGAGGTGTCATGTAACGAAGTACAAATACTTCGTTAATGTACTTCAGTACATTTTTTAGGTATCTATACTCCATTACTTTTTTTTATTCCTACTTCAGATTTCTACTCATTACATTTTCACACAAGTATCTGTACGTTCTATTCCTTACATTTTTAAAACAAACTTGTTCATCTTTGCTTCAGTTTAATTCAGAGGTCACAGATTAGTGGACCGCACCTAATTTAAAACATTTATAAATTACCGCATGTTGTCTGACGACAGAGTCTACACGTCACTTCTCCTGTTACCCTGAAATCCCACATCCTCCGTCTCAGCTCCGCCCCGCAGCGCTCAAGACCTCCTGCGCAAAGCAAAGTATTGCTGCGCTCTGAGCAGTGATGGGCGGTAGCGCCGCTACATGTAGCGAAGCTATTAGTTTAACTACATGTTCCAGTAGCTTGACCGTAGCGTCGCTGCTTTATTTATCAAGTAACTTTCCTGTAGTGACGTTATTATTTTTATCAAGTAGCGACGTAGCGTCCACAAACGCTACAAAATCCAGGGCAAAACTAAGTAATGAAACCAGGTTTTCTATTTTTGAAACAAAAATCTGAGTTATTTGCTGGACATTCACGCATGAGCCTCTATTCTGCCTCTCCTGTCTGTGTCTATGAAACATGCACATGCGCACTGTAGTGGAACTCAATGAATGACACCCACAGACACAGGATGGAGGAGGAGACAGGAGCAGTGCGCCTTATCTTCAGAGATTTTGAAACTTGTTAAAAAGTACGTGTTCAGATGTTTTAAGGCTTATTTTCCCAGATAACATTTTTTAGGTATGGAGGAACAGCTCTCCCATGTATAAAAATAAATACATAAATAAATACATGCCCAATAAATAAATAAACATTCAATTAATTACCCCCCAACATACAATTAATAAATATGTAGGTAGAAATTAAATTATACAGTGAGACATAAATGTATATATATCTCTTAATTAACTTCTTTATTTTTTCACCTTTTTTGTAAAGATTCATTTGTTACTTGAATCGACTGTTTAATTGAGGTCTGAAGAAGTTTTCTCTAAGGGAGACCCTAAAGAAATAAGATCCCTTTTGTAAAGTTTTGTTTTTCCTAGAGATGTCCATTGAATGCAAACTCATGTCTCCATGTGTAGAACATTACACAGTACCTTTAATTTGGTTCTAATTACAGCAGATTGTTTATTTTTTTTGTCTACTAGTAAATACTTTAGTTTTTTTTTTATTATGCTGATCATAAAACAATTTTTACACTGTGTTATGTCATTGGCTGATCTTTAATAAATATTTTAACCAGTGTATCAGACTCATTTTGAATTGACATTTGGTTGGTACAACGTGTTAAGGAAGAAAATATTCTAAAATAGTTAACTTTGGAAAAAGGTTGGCTTCTCTTCCTTTCCCAGGTTCTTCTCAGCGAGCCGGGTGTGGCCACAAGGAAAACCAGCAATGCGTGTTGACGTCACAGAATTACAGAGTTTAATCCAATATAAGACAATGCACAAACTTAGAAATAAGACAATGCACAAACTTAGACCAGAAACTGCAGAACAACGGAGACATACATTCAATTACCTGACATAAATGGAGAGAAGGAAAGAAAGCAAAGACGTACAAAGACATCTTTGGAGAGTTGCAAGAGCAAATCTGATTTGTTACTTCTATGTAGAAAGCTTTATCCTCTTGTATTTAATTTATTCAAATAAGGCTGGCTTTTGCTCCTCCAACCAGGAGCTATCTTGGACACTCAGAAAAACTTAGAGCTTCCCCTAATTTACGGCCTGACATCTGGCTAAAGAAAACATGAGATAAGACCTCACAGAATAGCTGTTGGAATGCGGGGGCCTCTTTCCTGCCATAAATTCTCAGGAACAAACTTAGATTCAGTCCTTTGGTTCAAGGAAAGGTTATCTTCACAAACTTGTTCAAAATTAAGAAATATGTTCAAAATGAGAGTGCTCAACATATCTTTTACACATGCCATAAGATTAACTGTATTAAAAACTAAAAATAATCATTTTTCTTTAACAGTCCCTCTTTTGAGGTCTGAGACACACAGACCTCACAAATAAATTGATTAAGCCTTCTAATAGAGGAACCAAAAAACTATTTAGTATGTTAAAAAACTAAAACATTAGCCTAATTATATAACAGCCCCTGTTTTAAACAGAACCTCCTAGCTCCACTGCCAGGTCATGTGTCTGAAGCTGAACTCCATTATCTGAACTTATCAAATGTATCTTGCGCTATCCAACAATTTAATACTCACCTGATGAACCACAAAATTTTAACCAGTAAAAACAACTAAAAATACATTTCACTTATCAAACATGAAAAATCATAAAACTCAGTTATGTCAATAGAAGAAAAAAAAAAAAACACAATAGAAATATCAGCCCAAGTATAAAATTAGAAAACCAGAGTAAGATATCTCGAAATTACTAAAAAATGCCCAGGAAACTTAAAAGACAATACTCGCCACAAAAATTACAATTTGTCAATACAAGACAATAACAACATCAAAAAAGAAAATAAATCATAAACACATAAAAATTACAAAATACCTTTTTCTTTTTTTTTCACATGATTCAATAATAAGAACTTAGAGTTCGTCTCTATGCTCCTTCGATAGTCCTCCAAAAATGAATATGAATTCTTCGTCAGGAAACGATCCAAAAATACGCGCAAAAAGAAACGAATGTTCTTTAAGAGCTCGCAAAAAACGAAAACACGCAATAAAGAGAAGATAAGTTAATGATGATCTTGTAGCCTGATCCTTCACGTGTTCCTCCTCGGTTGTAAACCTCAGGTTTCCACCTGAGTGTCCGTTGCTCACTGAAAATTGGAGTATTATTCCAATATAACAGTGAGTTTAAGGAGAGGTTGCAATCTCCTTTTCTCAATGGAATGACACTGGAACAGGATTATTGTGCCTGTCCGGGCCTTTTAAGCCTTGTAATTCAGGAAAATGAAGTGGTCTTGGCAGGAATCCCTGCTACACTTCCACCTGGAACTGCAGATCCTCCTCCGCGTTGGGATGTGCCTGCAGACACTCCTCGACCGCAGGTTGAGACTGTAGATTCTCCTGTATGCCTTGTAGCGTGCGTTGTGGCTCCTCAGCTGCTATGCACTGACTCCAATGGAACCCGGTGTCTCCTTTTCCTTTGCAGACGGACAGCATGAGATGTCCTCTCCACGACTCGGTATGGTCCGGTGAAGCGAGGTTCAGACCATTTTCTTTTGATGACCTTCAGGCGCACCCAGTCGATTCCCGGAACTGGTCCCGAGCCTGGACGTTCCTGTGTCGTCTGGTATTTTGTAAATTCCGCTGCCAGGACCTGTAACTCATTGAAGAAATCTTTATGAGATAAATGTGCAAGCTTACCTTTCCATCCTGGAATGCGGGTAGCAGGTCCTGGAAAATCCGTCCTGTCTGGAGCTCATATGGAGAGAACCCTGTTGATTGGTTAATGACTGATCCGACACTTTATGACAGCTTTGCTGTCTTCCTTTTGTATTATAAATCTTCTACTTTAGAGCTGTATTTTATGAATCCTTTGACCCTCTTTTTATATAAGGCCTACATGAGAAATAAATGTTTCCTATCATGTTGAACCCAAAACTTAACTGTATTTTAGAAGCAGTTCCATAATTGTTAATTTGTAAATCTCCAATTTAGACCAATTTAATTTCAATCATCATATTTTCTATTTTTTTAAAACCTTAAAGAATGATCAGCCTGTTTTACATGAGTATAGTTAATCTTGTCACTAAATATCAAAAATGGCCTACTTTATTCCAATCATAGTTTTAAATCCCAAAAATTTAAACCATTTTTACCTTTGATCCATTTATTCTTTTGAAAACCTATTTATAAAATATTTAATTGAATAATGTATTACCCTTTTTATATTGTTTATCAATTATCAATGCCTTTTCAGTTTTGGAGAGAGATTCGATACAGCTACATTTATTAAATGATGTAAATCTTTAGTTTAGACCTTCCTGGATGTCTTAGTTAAACAACTTATTTTAAATCATATGAATAGAGATGCAACAATCCAATGATCACCTTCCTTAGTTTAAGAAACACTGTTTTATGTAAATTATTTGATAGGTAATATTTAGTTTAGTATATTCAATTTATAAATTTTACTTCTTTCATATGCAAATAGTTAGCTCATATTTAATGCTGCTAATACACCGTAAAACATTTAATGTATTTTGATTTAACTTCAATAACCTCTTTTCCGAAAAGTAAAGAGAGATCCAAACTAAAAATTTGCTTATTAGATCAATTCCATTCATGTCCCCCTGTTTCTATAACAGAACAAATGTTCTGTCATAGAAAACAATAAAAATCCTACACAACTCATTGAGATTAAATCCGCTATCACCACTAACTTTAGCCTCATGTAACACAGTTGGATGCAATTCAAACATGGTGTCCCAGATGCTGTTACAATCTGCACACCTCAATCAAAGAATTTAATGTTTGATTAAATTTATGAAATCAACACAGAACTTGGTGTCATTAGCTCAATAAGCTGCATAGACACCCATCAATCCACTTTAACACCTTAATGTTAAATTCCATTTAAATTTAAATTTAGTTTTACTGAATAGTAGCCTCTGTACTATGTAAATAAAATTTAGATCATCTTCCTTAGTAGATGAAGCGTAAAACACAATGCAATTCATCTATGGTTAAGGAAAAAATATGTAATTGCAATAGTTAGTCCCTGCCCATTCTTTTCAGGCAGGAAGGGAAAAAAGACACATTAGCATTTTGTGAGACAAACAGAGTGAATCATGGAGGAAGTTAATGCATTTCCGAGGAATGCAGTGTCGTAATAGTTGGTGCACACCAACCCTCAAACTGCATTGCAAAACCTCTGACCCCAGGAGATGGGGTGTCCTCAACACTTAGCATTACACTGCAGGGGTTCAGGACGTGAAGACAACAGGGCGCATCAGTGCTATAACTAAAGTAAGAAGAGAACACTGGCATCACACACTACAAAAATTTAAAAAGAACTTATTCACCACTACCAAGTTTAGTTGGCACCCATTTCGTCTCCAACCTGCAGACTGAAGGGAACCCCAGGAGTGGGCTTTGGCGCCCAGGTCACATGATCAGAGGTGAGAATCCAGGATCAAACATGATAACACACAACAGGACCACCGCTGAGCGACTTGCGATGCCGCAATTCTTTATCTGCTGAATCAGAAGGTGTCCAGAGTAGCAGTCATTCCCGCAGTGCAGAAACATCTGGATAAAGTCCCTCTTTGATGAACTTTGGTCAGCCTTTCGTGGTCGACAGAGCAGGACATAGAAACCAGCAGACCAGTCATCCACTGAAACCCCCGTCCGGGTTTGTACAAAAGGCTATGATCTTTGTGGTCCCGACTCACTGTTGATTCCCAGCCGTAGAAGACTCCCACAGATAACGCCTGAGTCCCTTTTGTTTTCAGCCAGGTATGAAAAGCAACACTCAAAGGAGACATCTGTTGCCAGGTCCTGTGAGCAGCACTTTGCCCTCACGTGACAGCAGGAGAACAGTTCGTCTTCGCTGACCTTCGTAATCGTTCAACAGCTTTTGGCTTTCATACAGCAGTCCAGCAGAAGATGGGCACAGTTCAGCATCTTTGTTCAGCAACAACAGCGGCCTGATGCGGTAATCAAGAAGATCCCTTCAAATACATCGTCCCATGATCTCTGAGCTTAAAAGACCCTTTCCCCAAGATTGCCATCAAGTCAGAAGGAAGGAGAACTGCCAGAGAAAAAATAATACAAAGTAATTAGAAAATCAAAACTTATATTTGCCACATTTTGTTACTTTCACTATTATAAATAAAATTTATCTTGTGATGCATCCTCCCGTGTGGCTCTAGATTTGTTGTTGTTATAGCACAAACGGCCAACTGCCCCAAATCCTGAACCGCAAAAAGAATAAAAATAGAAATGTGTTAAAATAGTCCAGGATCAGATGTGCCAGAATTAAGAAAATAATGACACTTACTGTTCAAAATCAATAAACGTCAATACCTCGATGACATTCACTCTGCTTGTGCCAAATATCAACTACAAATTTTAAAATCACAACCTCACAAACTCATTAAAGGATTAGAACAAACTCTAGAATGTCCTAGGACTGACACTAATAAAGGTTGTGATGGAATTGCACTTTGTCAAATAATTATGAATTGCATATTGTTCTACTAAATACCAAACCTCCTTATCATTGTCCCACGGTTCAAGACAAAGTCCTATTTTAAAATTTCAGAAATTATTTACATTTTATTTGAATTTCATAGCAGTTTTAACCAAAATTTTCCTCAAAATTAACAATTTACACCCAACTGTATATAATAAAAGTCAGCAGTGATGCAGAAATCTAGTAACAATTTTAAATGTAAATAAACATGGCATAGATGTTATTTGAAACCGTTCAATTTTAGATGATCAAATCTAATTTAGTAGAAGCTTCTATATCACATACACCATATTTTAGTCAAGCAGAAAGGCCATATGACTCTACATAAAAGAAATCCATAATTCACTATTGTTGAATGAAAAAAATCAAAATTATTGATTAACTAATTTACAATTAACCATATCCAAAAATTTACCAGGAATTAGGGTCTACTTCTCCCCCTGTTGATATAATAAAATTATCATTTTGAAAACAATTTGGAATCTATGTCACTGTTATATAATAATTTGCTGAAAAACCAAAATATTATAAGATGTTCCACCATTTCTCCAATCTTCCATCTAGTATTCAAACTAGATGATGTAAATTTCAAAGTTCCATCTGTAATATCTTATATTTATAACATCCCCCTGTGTTTTCTTATTTCCAAAAGAAAAACAATTTAGAGGTGGAAAACAAAACTAAAAGAACTTTCCCCCAGTATGCTAAAATTTCAACATGTCCAATCAGTTACCCATATGAAACATAAACCAAGTTAATTTAGTCAGAATTTAGGTTAGTTTGTTAGTGTTGTTAGTCAAAGTGGATAACACAGTTTCCTAATAACGACATTTATCTGCTTTAAGCCAAGGCTGAATTCTCGTTTCATATTAATTCCACTGCACAAGCAGATGATTCAGCTTTAACCAGATTGTGACACCAAAATATGTAATCGTCTTTACCTTAAAATTGTCCGTAAAGCAGTAATAACAGTATATTTATGAAACAAAACCTTTACTGTCCCTAAATAGTTTAAAATAACAAAAAGATCACACAGCTACTCACTAAAGTGACGTCATATTCACATAGCTTCCTAAAACCCATCAAAGGCCATCTGCCTACACATTCACTCTCATTCACACTCAAGCAGACTCATCAACACCCCATTGTAAGAAAGATGCAGGATGTTACCCCAGAGTTCAAACCAAAATTCGTCCTGTGAAAGTCTTAAACACTATTATTATAACACCATGGTTGAAAAAAAATAATTATCCAATAGTTCTAATATTGTTCAGTTTTGAGTGAACCTGTTTTAAAAACTCCATATTATACACACAACCGTATTTCATGATAGCCCACTGTTATCAAATGACTACCTAGACCCCCTGTAGGAAAACCCAAAAACCGTTCATGTGGTCATGTAATATGCAAAATGGGCTGCACACGAAGATCGTCCTACAAGAAACAAAGTCATTCATTAGTGTTCCACACATGTCCTACATTAACAGTGTAGAAAACACTGTCAAGCAGAAAAACATCCATATGTTCTCGTTTTTGTTCTCTTGTTCCAATCAGTGAGGGTGTTCCATCCTGTGTCAGGAAACCTAGAAATTGAAGTGATTGTCAATGTTACAATATTATAAAAAAACAATTGGATCATTCCAGTGCTCCTGCCTGGAACTGATGCCACACATTTCTCCCGCTGAGAAAGTAAAAACATCTGTAAATCTGTTATTTTGTACTTTTCATTTCAACACAAAACACAGTTCTAAAAGTAATTCACATCAAAATCCAAGAATCCTGAAAGCGTGAGCTGGAAATATCAGTGCTAACAGAACTGAAGCACTCCCAAAATGCAACTGGGGGGGTCAATCAATCCCCCTGCTGTGAAACAAAACTTTAAACCAAAATGGAGAAACCTCTGTCCCACAGAAGCACATTTTAACAGAAAATTAGTAATACAACATCCAGCAAAAACATTTGAAAATATTTCATGACACAATCTTGAAACACAAATCACTTCTGCACAATCTCAGCACAATTCAGACACAGACAGACAAATAGACAGCAGCGCGTGGTGGAACATATAACGGGGGAAGACAGACACACAGCCATAGATCAACCCGCAGCCAAGCACGCACACAAACACAAAGAAACGTACAAAACACAGAAACACAGACAACGTCGTAGTTCAGTCAAGGAAAGACAGAAAAGAAAATGTCAGGCGCCGGCTAAAAGAATGTATGAATCATCTTTTATTTTTCCAACCTCACTTTTACAAATCCCTTTTATTCTCATTTCAACTTCTCAGTCCGTTAAGGTGATTCAACCTGCTATCAGTCCTTTAAGGTGATTCATCCTGCTAAATTAATTATTCTCAGTCCTTTATACTACTAGCAACTCGATTCAGAATGCCAGAGAAAGGTGATCCGACCTATTAGTCCTTTTTCCATGAGTGATACAACTCGGTCCAATTAACCCAAATAATTAATTATAAGTCCACTGGAGATGAGCCATAATCTCCGGGCTGATACAAGCCCCTGCTAATCAATACACAGACACCCGAAATTCTTTTATTGAGGCACAGGCATGAATCCTCGGGGTAAAGAATATAATAAAAAACCCAGCTTAAAATCAGAGTTAACGTAAAGGCTCTGTTTGAACTAGCCAAAGTTCCCTGTAATGTGTATTTATTCAAATCCTTAAACAACCGACTCTTTTAGGAGGGATTCTATCTACCTCTGCAGCTTCTAAATTCTATGAGGCCGCACACAGCAAGAGCAATCAGCCACGGTCCAACCACACGGCGCTTCAGACAACTAAAAAATAATCAAATACTGTCTTACCACACCGAAGCGTCGGGCCGAAACGGATCAACCAGTGCCAAACAGCCGCCCACCAAGATTCCAGAACCGGAACGAGCCCCCAATTGTTAAGGAAGAAAATATTCTAAAATAGTTAACTTTGGAAAAAGGTTGGCTTCTCTTCCTTTCCCAGGTTCTTCTCGGCGAGCCGCGTGTGGCCACAAGGAAAACCAGCAATGCGTGTTGACGTCACAGAATTACAGAGTTTAATCCAATATAAGACAATGCACAAACTTAGAAATAAGACAATGCACAAACTTAGACCAGAAACTGCAGAACAACGGAGACATACATTCAATTACCTGACATAAATGGAGAGAAGGAAAGAAAGCAAAGACGTACAAAGACATCTTTGGAGAGTTGCAAGAGCAAATCTGATTTGTTACTTCTATGTAGAAAGCTTTATCCTCTTGTATTTAATTTATTCAAATAAGGCTGGCTTTTGCTCCTCCAACCAGGAGCTATCTTGGACACTCAGAAAAACTTAGAGCTTCCCCTAATTTACGGCCTGACATCTGGCTAAAGAAAACATGAGATAAGACCTCACAGAATAGCTGTTGGAATGCGGGGGCCTCTTTCCTGCCATAAATTCTCAGGAACAAACTTAAATTCAGTCCTTTGGTTCAAGGAAAGGTTATCTTCACAAACTTGTTCAAAATTAAGAAATATGTTCAAAATGAGAGTGCTCAACATACCTTTTACACATGCCATAAGATTAACTGTATTAAAAACTAAAAATAATCATTTTTCTTTAACAAACGTTAAGTAGCTTCTGATGTAGTTAAGCTGCTGTTAACACGTTAGTGTAACTTAGCTTGCTATAATTCTTTAGGTGGTAGCTTTGGTGTAGTGAAGGTTAATTTATTGTTGAGTAACTGATAGCTTAGCTCACTACACTGGACAAGTAGCTTGCCCAACACTGGCTCTGACTTATCCTCGAAGCTCGAGGAGAGCATGCGCTATATTATTATTAAATTCATAGGAGCAAAACATGCAGAACTGAACGCTTAATTTAATATGACATATTAAAAAAATTCCCATCAGCATCCAGTATGTGTTCAGTGTCGGTCAGATCGAGATGAGAAATCAGATTCCTGATATGTTGAAGTACCAATAGTTTGCATCCAATCTTTTAAATACACTGTTAGTTTTGTGAAATATATAAAAATTATGCTCTAATTTGTAGTCACCGATCTGTTGTTACTATATTTTAATTTGACAAACCGGAACCTCTCGCCGTTCTTTTTTCTGTTTGGTGCGACTGCAAATAGCGGATCTTAACCTTGCCGGACTGGAGCAGAGCCTGGACATTTAGAGTATGATTGGCTCAAACTACTGCTGTGAAGCAGGATTCTCCACCATGAACATAATCAAAAATAAATATGGATCCGGGCTCAAATGAGCACCTTGATATGTGCTTGAGAATGGCTTTGTCTCTATTCAAACCCAGGTTTAAACCCTTGCAGGGCAGCCTAAAGTCCACTGCTCTCATTAAGCCAGAAAAAAGAAAAACAAATAATAATTGGTGAGTTCAGGTGTTTTTATAAAACATGTGAATCAGAAAATTGTCTCTATACTAAACGATTGTTGTTCTCTACTTCAAAAAACACATTGGATTTAAAAATGGTAAAACTTTCTATTTTTTTAAATATTCTTTTAGATAATAATTTAATGTATAACATGAATTCATAAACACCTCATTTTATTTCAGTGTTAAATTCTGTTTAAAGTTACAGATAATTAAAAATGTCTCTGTACCTTAACTTGTTGATGATTGTCTTTATTCAGACCCCGCTGATTTTTAATTGCTTACCCCTGGTTTAATGTTAATAAATATTTATTTCACGTCATGTGCGCCATCCAATGCAGATCATTGGCGCCATCCACATCTAGTCTAGCAAGTGAGTCATATAACGCAAACACTCATTGGTTAGCTAAAGGAAATCATCAGAAGCAAGCAGGTCTTCTTCAAACTGTAAACATTTATTGTCTATGCCATGCTACAATGTCAGATTTAGAAAAAGATGTTGAAATGTCTGAAAGGTCGGATACAGAGTGTATCGGGAGATGGAGACCAACAAGACCTCCGTCATCCTTGACCCTATCTCAAAGAATTTTTCGAAATAGTCAAAAAATGTAGCTTTCTCTTCATATAGTGGCATCTGGCTATTTTTTTTAAAGGTCAATTTATACTTTTATACCTTAAGTAGTTTTTGGAGCAAATGCTTTTTCACTACTTGAGTAAAGAGGTAAAGTGGATACTTCAAATTTTACCAGAGTGTTTTTAAACTGAGTATCTATACTTCTACTTAAGTAACAGATGTGTGTGCTTTTGACACCACTGCTCAAGTGTCCTGACTTAAAAAGGGCTATATAACTACAGGACATTTACCATTGTGTTTTGTGGCACAAAAAACAGAGATGATTTCTAATCATTCTGATACACTCAAACAGCTCCTCATTTTGTCTCTTTAGCAAACAGAATGCAGGACTAAAGTAAAATGTTTTGTGCTGTCCTACACAGATTGGGACATCTGGTCACTCTATGTCAGACATACTTCTTCACTCACAGCCAAAATGACTTTGTGTTCCCTTTTCTTTCCAAAGAAAAGCTTTAGGCTTTAATACTGATAAGTTGCAGCCTTAAAATAACTTCAGTGACTTGTTGTACATAATTATTTGCCCTGTTGTATCTGCCTTATGGCTTGCAAGTCTTGTATGGTTTCAACAATGACACTAATTTATTCCTAACCAAAAATCAGATATTTGTGAAGGTCCCCCAAAAGACAAGAAAACATCAGTGAACAAGCAACATATGAAGACAAAAGACCAAGCCACTCTAGGTAGAAATTGTCAGGGTTTAGTTGTGGTTTGGAGGACCCAAGTGCAGAGGCAGAGGAGATTTCTGGGTGTTTTAATGGGGTAAAAACAGTAAACAAGACAGGAATCCAAAAATCCAACTAATAATGAAAAGCAAACCAGAACCAAGGAGACATCTGGGGAAAACTAAACACGAGGAGCCAGGGAGAGACGAGGAACATAGACCACAGCATGGGAAGACAGCAAAGACAAGGAACCAACAAAGAGTGAGAGCAGAGGGAGAGCATATATAGCAGAGAGAGACAAAGGGAGGGCTAACGAGCAGACAAGGAGCAGATGTGAGAGGAGACAACGAGGGAGCCAAGGGGAAAGGAACACACACACACACACACACACACACATACACACACAAGAGGGCAATAGAGGACAACAGAAAAACATGAGAACTAACATAAATCTAGAAATTACAACAAAACTGGAATTAAACCAATAAAACTAGAAAACAAGGAGCAAAGTAAAGAACAACAGAACCAAGACCATGACAGAAATATTGCCATGGAAGTCATGAAGCTGCCTTAGGTTGTGAGACAGTATCCCCAAGCTTTAAACTTCTTGCAGAGAGCTGTTTAATCCATTATTGGTAAATGACACATGCCACATGACAAAACTGCAAACGTTTTTTTAAAAGTGAATATCCACCTAAAATGACATGCAAGATGTAAACTAGTAAAAGAACCAAGAGGCCTATAATAGCTTAAAAGTAAATCATGATAACCATTAGTAATGGCCTCTACAAATATGGCCTTGATAAAATTAATTTATTAGATATGTTTTCTTTTTAAAGTGTTATTATTTAGGTTCCTTTGTAAAGCCTGCTAAAAGCCTTGCGGGAAATATAGAAAAAAACAGAAAAAAAGGTGCTCTGATAAGCAAAATGCTATTTTAGTGTAAAAATACAATTATTAACACTCTAAGAACACAATCACCATGGTGAAACATGGTGTTGGCAGCATCATGTAGTAAAGATGTTATTGTTTTAATCAGAGGCATGGAAGGTGGCCAATGTGTAATGGAAAATCAACGGAAGGAAAACTGTTAGACTGAAAAACAGCTGTAAATTCTAAAATAAAATTTCCACGTGATAAAGCCCGATATAAATCAAACTGAAGATCTGTGGTTGAACTTGAAGATCACTCTTCTGAAGGTTGAGGTGATTAGTAAAAAGCACCATTTTGAGAGCTGTCTAGTTTAAGTTTTCCTTTTTCATAGAACACATTTATTTTCAATTCCCCTTTTTTAAAACACTAGGTTGGAGTTAAAACATTTGATGATGACATTTGTTGGTCACCTCCTGTTCACCATGATTCTTCAGGTAGCTTTCCAGTGTGCACTTGTATGTCCCACACATAGCAAGATTTTACGTCACAGGATGCCTATGTTTCATGCCATACCATGTTAGGTTGCTGGATATATATTCCCAAAAAGGAGAGTCCAGCCTATATGGAAGGAGCTGCTCATCTACAGTTACATGGGGACCAGGGCTGTACCACAAATTAAGAACTTCTACACACTCATCTAAGAGGACAAAATTTCTCTCCCTTTAACACACCTGTGTCTGAATGTATGCCAAGGCAATGAAAATATTGATAAATTGAATGATTGAAAATGAATTGATATCTTCCTATCTATCTATCTATCTATCTATCTATCTATCTATCTATCTATCTATCTATCTATCTATCTATCTATCTATCTATCTATCTATCTATCTATCTATCTATCTATCTATCTATCTATCTATCTATCTATCTATCTATCTATCTATCTATCTATCTATCTATCTATCAACCGTCTGTCTGTCTTCTTATAACTGATATTGTATTGTAAGTGGTTTATATTCAACTGATTGTCCAATTACTTCAAAGGGCAATAAATATATAAATATTAAGTACATCAAAGAGACCAATTTATTTTGGAACTGTATAGCTTCTTAAACCTATTAAAGTGTATGGGATAAGAATTACCTGCAGCCTAATCTTTCTATACAAACACTGCACAAATATACCACTACACATTAAAGTTTTCAGATTTCAAACACAAATTTATTACACCAGATGAGGAAAGATCACAAACTTTCACGAAGATCGAGAGAGGATAAGCTCTCTTTAGAAAGCACACTGAAACGGGTCAAACTGACCTTAAACATAATAACATAGATATAATATAAACATAATTTGAAGGTTAATGCTGGAAAAAACACTTGCTCCTTCCACAAGTGAAGTCAGACTTACGAAAAGGCAATTGTGCTTAGCATTCTTTTGAGTATGATACCACACTTATTTAAACAAACTTGTTAGGCACCCCAGTCAACCTTTTAAAAAAGGGTTTTTATCAGCCTAAGTGAGGATGAGAGAAAGGCCTAAATCACATCAGGAGCAACACCAGCTGCACATAAAAAGATCCATATTCAACAACCGAGCTGCCATGAACACCACCTCCTTTTCCCAGCTGAGCCGCACAGTCAGGGATTAACCAATCATTTAGGTCAGAGCAGACGCATGGGTGACCAAAGTGCAACCACCATAATGTAATTGTCATTGTACTGCTTTCCAGTGTAAAAGGCATCTCTTTTTGGATTGGAGTGTGGATGAATAGGTCCCAGGCTCATGCAGGCAACTTTAAACTGATTTAAAGGAGACGAGTATGGTATTAAGATGCACTTTGGAGTAGTGATGTTATTCAGGCATCACAATAGTTCTCCGTTGGGATGATGCACTGATGCAATCAAAGTCCAACATCTCAGACTAATACCAATTCACCTGTGTCTTTACATACACTAATAGAAGAATAGGCTTAAAAGTGGAGAAGGTCTGTTTAGAAGAGAAAAACAAACACAAACCTGCTACGGCAAAATTAAACTTTAGTTTAGCTCTCCCTACTATAAAAAGGAATAAAAATCTTCAAAATCACTACAAAAGGAGTAAAAAAAGAAACAGCAAAGTAAAACAGGGCAGAGGGAGGGACCACAAGAGAAGATAGTTTAAACAGTTTCAAGTGTTTGAGACAATACATTGTCATAGATGAAGGTTCTGTATAAAGTGTGAGTTTATTTCCTCTTAATCTTGAATCAATATACAAGCAAATCAAAAACAAGCAACACAAAACATGCAATTCACGACTAATAATTTTGATATGATCAGTTTTGGTTGTTTTTTTTTTCAGCATGGTATGTGTTGAAGTCCCTTATGATTAAACATTTAAAAAGCCCATCCCTAAAGTTCTCAGCAACATGACTTGATAAAACACTTTATGAACTATGTTTTCATTTAGATTAAAATTGATCCAAAACCTTAGCAGTTTAAGTTGTAAAACTGTGAAGTCAGAGCTCAAATTACTGATCATGTTAATAAGCATTGTTTTTTGTTTTCTTTGATTATGTATTAGTTATTGTACACCCAATCTAAATATTTTCTCTTTTACTCAGTGAGATTTTTTTTACATCCTTTTGAGGTATGTAGATTAACAATGTTTCCCCTTTATTTTGTGCAGGTTAAGTACATCATATCTAGCAAGCCACTGTCAGTATACTTCAATTTTTGTTAGAAAAAGGAACACATATTTTTAAAATACTCCACAGCAGCAGCACCTCCACAATGCCACAACCCATCAACACTCAGCCACGGCCTCCTCCTTCATTAGCCAATGACACCTTTAGCTTATGGTCACAGCGGCAGCCAGTGTCTATAGTGTAATGAAATTTACGAAGAGGAGCCACTTGGTATGCCAGTGATGCGGCAGCTGGTCCCTGTGCTCAGTGAAAACCACACGCTTGCTTTTATAGATTGCATAATGGCCTGCATGAAAATGGTTTCACACTAACATAAATCAAATGTCAAAATACAACCAGAGCAAGACAATTCCCATGGTGGGCACATGGACACACAACCACTCTTACACACACACATAGCAGATACACATGCTCAGAAGAATCAGGCATCCAAAGAACTTTGCCTTCTTTTGCAGATAAATGTAGTGCCTAATAGCATACATAATAATTTATTAAGAAATGTTAAATATTCATAATATTGAATTAATCATTTATAACAGATCTTTAAATTAAAGGTTGTCCTTGAAGTTTTAGTTGTGAAATATATCTTACAAAGAGGCAACCCCCAGTAGATATATTAAATTAAAGATCTGCAATAATTAAATAGTAGTTTTATTAGTCTTTGAAGAGAAAAAAACTAAAATTAACATATGTGGCACATTGGAAGTGGCTGCATGTTTGGAGTAGCTCTGTTGCTACTCCAACATGCATTTGTTACTTCAATGCTGGACTATTGTAATTCTTTACTATCAGGAAGTCCACAAACTCCAAAATACTGCAGCCAGTGTTCTGATGATAATAAAAAAGAGAGCTCATATCTCTCCTATCCTAGCTTCTCTTCATTGGCTTCCTGTTAAATCAGGAATAGAATTTAAAATCCTCCTCACAGATAAAGAATTCAATGGCCAAGCCTATCCAGCTCTCTCTGCTTTCTCTGATTGTAGTTTCGCCTCGTCTTTTCCTGTTTAGCTGTGACACCATCCTGGAGAGAAATATCAGCTGTGCTGCTGCCATCAACACCTTTGTTTATAGATGTTGGAGATTGGCCTGTTTTTCAATGTAGTCCTGTTTCTCTGACTGTGACTGGCTGGATGTGCTCTCTTCATCCTCTGGCCTCTGGCTCGGAGCCTGTCTGCCTGGCTTTGGGTTTCCTGGATGGGGCCACCTTTTTTCAGTTGCCTTTTGTATCTCAGCTTCTGTCTCCTTGAACCCCAGTCAGCTTCGGCAGATGGCTGCCTACACTGAGCCGGGTTCTGCTGGAGGTTTCTTCCTGTTAAAAGGGAGTTTTTCCTCTCCACTGTCGCTACAAGCATGCTTAGTGTGAGGGATGACATTTGAGTCAATGAGTCAATGCAATCAACTGGTTTTCCTTAGAGAGAAAACTGGCATGATCTGGTGTAACTTTAAAGTGTCTTGAGATGACGTGTTGTGAATTGGCGCTATATAAAAAAAAAAAACTGAATTAAATCTATATGTTTAAATCTATAAAAGTAGTTTGCTCCTCTGTTTGTGGAACAAGGTGTCACTTTTCTGATGTTTACAATCTCTGGTTTTGGATTCTAAGGATTTTTTCAAAAATGTTATTGTTATTTGTTATTATGTGTGACCATAGAAACCATAGCTAATGGCCAAGTTGGGTCTTAGCACCCTGGAACAGCTCACCAAATCATAAATGGATGAATAGGAAACTTTGACAACAAAAATAGATGTGCTCGGAACCACTTGAGGGACTCGGACAAAAAAAAAAACATACCAAAATACAACCTGTTTTTTTTCGTTGTTGTTTTTTTTAAGTTAAAATGTGCATGAATACATATTGGCACAATGTATGCTGATCTGACAGCGTATGTTGTTCTGACAGAACATCGACTTAGTAATTTCTTTCAATACATTTTTGACTTCAACCTACAGCAACTATCTCATGTCTTATTCAAATATATATATATATATATATATATATATATATATATATATATATATATATATATATATATATATATATATATATAGTGGTTTTCAACGTAGCATTCTACGTTTAGCAGTACCAACAAAACAGGTTTTTTGCATGTTTTTTTTAGCAATACTTACGTCGTATTTTGATGATAATGAAAACATGATGGGCGTACATGCCGAGGAGGCGATACATAGATTAAAACATCTGATTGTTTTTTTTTTACTTTCAGACTGAATGGAAAACATTGGTCAGAGTTTTTAGAGGCTTTCAGCTCTCACAGGCATCTGGTTTTTTCGTTCCCTTTTCTGAATACATGAGGTATGGACTACTCTCAGAATGGAAGGATCATTTTGCTCAATATAACAAAAAGTACTTCTGAACATGATTACCAACAATAGCTTTAAGGGGGATAAATTTGAGAAGAACCCCACATACAGTACTATATCCTTGTGAAAAGATGTTTTTTTTTTTTTTATCTTAGTTCCCGATTCAGATGTCGGCAGCGTCTTATTTTTCTCATTTTGATAACTCAGTTAATGTACTAAACCGGATGACCAGTGTTAGTAATGCAAAGAATGGCTAAGAGTGAAGATTGAGTGCAGGGTTAAAAGAGAGAACGCCATCATTAAAAGCTTAAATACCTGTAATAGTATATAACCAGCTAACTCAATGTGTGCGCTTACTCTTACTGGTCCACTTATTATAGCTACAAAACTAGATGTAAGTCATCTAGTTTTGTAGCTGATGGGGCATTTTCTGTTGTTTTGAATTTCAGCACCATATAGCAGAGACAGCAGACTGATAAAAGGTAAAATAGAATAGAAAATAAAGTGTTTATATCTTTGTAATTATTTTATTAATCAAAGCTGGTCAAAAAGAGTAATAGTTCTTTTAATGGTGAGTTCTAGCTTTGCAAACCTAACCATGCCTGTTATCCAGATTCTGCTGATTTACAATTAAGTATTTTGCAAACATGATCTATCGAATAGTTTCTAAAAAAAATTGATATAAAACACATTATTTAGTTTACACACATTTAACAGGTTTTGCTGCATGTCAACAACCACCCCACCCCACCTTACTCCCTAAATTTTTTTTTATAGCAGGGTGTATGGTGTTGTGTCTGTTTGTATCTTGTACTTGTGTACTTGTACTTGTGTCTGCCTCTAGCTCTTTGACATTTCAGTTGCCTGTCAGGCCCCGTCCACCACGTAATGTTCCTTTTTAAATCGACAAACATATGCTAAACTGTTGTCCGTTATATAACGTTCTTATTTCAATTAAGGCCAAGCTGAATAGCCACAGAGGGAACAGGCTGAAGAGGAGGACTCCTGCAGAGACCGCAGAGGAAGATATCCAAATTAAAAGAAGAATGCTTGAGCTGATGGAGCAGACATCAAGGCGCAATCAGGAAAACATACAACAGATTAACACTAATATAGCCAACATCACCAACACCATACAAGATGGATTTTCTTTACTGAGGGAGCTGTTACTCCAGCCTCCACCTGCACGTCACCACAATAGCAACACTGCTGATGGACACTTCCAAGGACACCAACAGTCACACTTGTACCCAAATCCACCATCCAATACAACAGCCCACTTTCACACACCAAGTCAAGCACTCCACTCAGGAAAATATATACAAACACCCCCACAATCACAAGAACTCTCACAACATAACACACCCTCATTTTCTTACACTCAATCACTTTTTCAAGATGAATAAGTTCATCTATTGTACAGTTATAATTTAGCACAACATCACTCGGGTTAATTGTTCAGTTCTTTGAAAAGAACCAAGTTATTTTGTTGTTTTGATGTTGCACAGCCTGGGTTATGTGACCCAGCTTTAACAACTGTTTCACTTTAATAAAAGCCATACTGGAGTGTGCATTTGTTTCATTTATTGAATTTAAACATAACATTCAATATATCTTTATTTGTCAATATACAAGTCAAGTGGAACTTTAAGATCACCCACAAATATCTTGAACTAGGAAGTGGAATCTACAATTTGTAGTTATCAACCTTTTTTTTTTTTTTACTCTGGCTAAAAATAACTTTACACATGTAATATGAAGACAGGACTAGTAGTCATACAAATTGTTATATACAAAGTAAATGTAGGAGCTGTTCAAAAGCTTACAAATCTTTTCCCAAATGCAGATCTTCAAGTAAATGGCACAATGCAATAGAGTGTTTTTGCATTTCCACTATCCTAGTTTTTAAGGATCAAGGTACTTCATGACAACTCTTCTCACTCTCTTTCCTTCCCCCTCATTGCAGTCAGTGACGTAGTTGTTGCTCTGTGTGGGAGGCTGAGAGTTTATCTCTCCTTGCATTGCTCCCAACACGGATACTTCGTCCATGGTCTCCTTGGTGGCCTCACAGAAATTATGAAGGACAAAGCAAGAATATATGATGTAAGGCAGGTCAGTCATATTTATGTCCATCGGCCTTCTGAGTGCAGCGAACCTAGCTTTCAGGCGGCCAAAAGCACACTCAATAACCATACGTGCCCTACATAAACAGAGCCCAAAATACTGCTCTTGTGGTGATGATCCACCATTGGAAAACTCCTTCATCAGATAAGGCAGAAGCGCATATGCTGGATCTCCAAGGAGGAAGATTGGTATGGGATCTTCATCATCCACAATTTGCTGTTTGAGAGTAGGAATCTTGCCGGTTTTCATGAACTGATTTACCTCCGAGTTAGCAAACACGCGTGCGTCATGCACACTTCCAGGCCACTTTATAACAACGTCCATAAATCGGTACTTATAATCGCACACCGCCTGGAGATTTAGGGTGTGTTTACCTTTTCTATTTATATAGTCCGTGGAGTTGACCGATGGCTGTTTTATTTCAATATGTGTGCCATCAACTGCTCCTAGGCATCGGGGCATTCCATGAGCACGATGAAAACCGTCCACCAGATCCGTGGCGTCATCCTCTGAAAAAGGGTAGTCTGATGTACCGGGGACCAAGGTGAATGGAGATGGCCCTGCAGGTCTGCCTGACTGTGACTGAAACAGCCTGCCGCGATACACCAAAGGTGTTAGCAGTCTTTCGGACCCTACCCTCGTCACTTAAATAATAAAGCGTCATTGCTACTTTTTTCAGCGGCTCTATAGGTGCTCTCATGTTCGTTTCTTGGCCTTCAATGTATGGGCATATTTCATCGGTGAGCGTGGCAACAGATTGTCGTGACATGCGAAAGTTTGCCTTCCATTTATCGTCCAGAACAACACCATTAACAAAGTTGTCCCACCAGCTACTGGTTCTGCCAGGCCTCACCCAAAACCTTCGCCTGGTTGCCCTGCGGGTCCATTTTCGTGGTTCAGTCAAATTCAGGTGCTGAAATATGTCGTCGATATTGCTCTGTTCTTCCTGGAGATATTCCAGAAGAAGAAGATTCTGTTGTAAGCCCGACAGCAGGGTGAGTAGCATGAGCAGCAACCATTCAACACAGTACAGCGCCATTGTTGTTGTGATACTGTGTCGCGCATGCGTGTTTAGAGGCGACGCTATGACGCATGCCTGTAAGAAAAAAAATGCGGTCAGAGCTTAAAGATGGAACCGCGAAAACGGTGTTTCAAAATCTTCCCACTCTGAAGGCTTAATAAAAAAAAGATTGTTTACAGACCCCCAAAACGCCGGCTTCGTATGGATGAGAGGCTGGTTTGGTGAAAAATTAGTGAATTTAGGCCAGGGTTTGACTTCGTGTGGACGTGGCCTCAGTGACAACACAATGCAATTCTGCCTGGCAGAATTGCATCAAATGAGAGGAGCATCTATAAGCCTATGATATATTATGTGCCAAAGTGACATAAGATATGATGGGGCAAATGATGTAGTATAACACTGGTTCCTGTTGTCTGTTCAGCGTACCATGGCTGAACCATGGCGAGTCAGTACTGTAAGTGATATAGAAAGCCAAAGTATGGCATTAGGTTAACCAGATCCGCTCCTAGTTTGGCCAATAGCACCATGTGCTCCAGGAGCTGTGCATCCATATCACTTATGCTTGCGTTGTCATTCTGATCAGCACATATGTGCTTGAAACTTGTGCTTTCCGTTTTTGATGTTTAGTCGCTCCAGACTACACCTTTACATAGGGATAACATAGAAATCACTCAGATAAATCACCCTATTTGTGTTCAGTGTGACTGTACCTTAAGTGTGCTTTGTTCCACTTTCTGTCTCTGTTAATATCATATTCTGCTGTGAATCCTACGGCTTTTCACCAGAGAAGAGCCCATGAACATCAATGGAACACCTCAGCAGATTTCCCACTTATCTCAAGTTGTCACTGGGATTATCCTTAGTTGTAAAGTTTCGTATGTCACTCACTCACTGCTGCTTTAAAGCACCCCAATGGAGGAAAAAGAGCATCTTGACAGGTGGGGATTTTTCACACTGCTCCAGGTGATGTTTCTTTCCAGGAAATGTGAGCAACTAATAGGACTAACTTCAGCTACTGCTGGAAAAAACTTAATGCTCGATGAAGAAGTGTTTGCTAACTCAAGCTGGACTCTGAACTTTAACTGGCTGCTTTCCTTCTTTTCAGAGCAAACCAATGAACATCACTATATGGCAGAGAAAGATGCAGGGGTATCTGTTTTTACATTAGCAGCAGCTGATGTCCTTATTTGTAATATTTTCCAATTAACTGTAAACCTTTTCACTATTCCCATGAGTTTTTGCTACCTTCACCATATTTGACATTTTTATTTCACCACTGGCCAACAAGCACAGCACACATTTCATGCTGGTTAACCAGATACTGTCTGTGGAGCAAACCCAGACTTCATTGTTACTGTTCTTGGTTACTTTAACAAGGGAAACCTTAGCCACGAGCTCCCCAAATACATGTCATGATCTGGCCTGATTCCTCCACCTTAATGGTTTATTTCTTTCACCTGCCGTTTTTCCCTCCCTGCTGTAATTATCATTTCCTCTCGCCTGTTTCCTTTGCTTTATATTCAGTTCAGCCTAAGCTTTCGGGGCCAGATCATTATATTTTGTTTTCTGTTCAGTCTGTCTGTTCTGTTTTTTCCATGGCTCATGTCTCGGATCCTGGTGGCCAGTGGAAAGGGTTTTGTGTCTGTCTTGTCTCCTAATCATCCACTGTTCTTCCCCTGCTGAGTCCTCTGGGTTTTTGGCTCTATACGCGGGGAGGATCAGTTTTTATCCGTTTACGCCTGGCTCCAAGGAGAAGACCAGTTTGAAGGTCCTGCTCAAGTCCTGGTTCCACATCCTGTCTCTGCTACCCTCTATCACTGAACCTGCCTGTCTCCTCCTGTGCGTGTCCGCTTAGCTGACCAGTTTGGAGCTCAACCCTCTGAAAACAGTGCAGACAGTTGGGGACTCCATATAGAATTTTTGTGTCACTCTTTCCAATCATTCTGTGTGACTCTGGTCACCACTGAGGCAGGCAGGTGAGATTGAAGTGGACCCCTCCTAACCTCAACACAAACTGTTTCATACTCTCCCCTCCGGGATAGGCTTTGGTCAGTCAAGACAACAACAGCTTTTTCCTAACTTCTACTGCTATTGGATGAAACAAAATGAACAAAAAACAAACAAACAAGCAAACAACAAAAAGAACTGAACATCTAAGCATATGTATGTTTTTAATATCTAATCTAATATTATACTGTTGTGCTTCCCTTATAACGGCTGTGATGTTCCTCATACATAACTTGCTTTAGTGCCAAAAAACTGTGTGGCAATAAAGCATTGGTGGTTTTGGTTTAGATTCAGACAAAATATTCTTTTTACTTGTATGAATTTCATGAAAACTAAAAGGTTCAGTACTTTTTTTTGGGAACAGATGTCCAATCTATAAGCTGAAGAAGAATTAAGGATTAGCATATAAATCATAAAACTCAGTATGTGTCTACTTGTAAATAGTTATTTTATCATTTTATTAACCATGCATTAGAGATTCTGTTACAGATATGCATAGATGCAAGGTACAAGCAGGCAAACTCTCGTCCATATACCTGAGACTTCATCATAAATCAGACTAAATTCCCTAGAAAGAGGAATACAGGAAGACGCTGCATACTGAACTAAAATAATATCACCCATGGCTACTTCTTATTGAATGTTTTATCACAGAGCATCCGTAGTTGGGGGAGGAAAATAACTAATCCTGTTTAAGTAAAAGCCTAAAAGAACCATATAATTCCTCAGTGATTTTGCCATTTTCAAGCCCTTTGATTTGTCATGTTATGTCTTTTCATCTGTTTTTTCTTTTTTTTTTTCACTGAGCCTTGTGTTGCTGACATTAGGGCCAGGGCAGAAATTAAAAAGGGTACAAAAATGTTATAAAAAATTACAATTCTTTAGACAAAACCAATTGCACATGACATTACTAGGCCCATGGCTTTATAACGACCTGTGTCCTTCCTGTCCAAGGACACAGGTAATTAAAATCATCCTGAAGTCCAAACCAAACCCACTTTAATAGTTTTTCTAGTTCTTCATAACTCAAATATGTATCAATCTTCCCATCCAGATTTAAAGAAGTTCTATATCAGTCGTTCTCAATCCTGGTCCTCAAGTACCACTGTCATACAAGTTTTTGTCTCCTTGGTGCCACACACCTGACTTATATGAAGAGATGATTAACAGGCTTCTGCAGCACTTCATTGTTACCCTGGAGTTCATGCAATCATTTATGCAGGTGTGCTGCAACTGAGAGATATCTAAAACATGCAGAGCAGTGGTACTTGAGGACCACGTTTGAGAACCACTGCTCTATACAGGTCCTTCTCCAAATATAAAGTTTATTATTCTCCATAATGTAATGATAAAACTTAAACATTCATATATTTTAGATTCATTGCACACTAACTGAAATATTTCAGGTCTTTTATAGTCTTAATACGAATGATTTTGGCATAGAGCTCATGAATATATATATATATATATATATATATATATATATATATATATATATATATATATATATATATATATATATATATACATGTATAAAGAGTTCATTTGCAAAAACGGATAATTCCTTTTTTATGCATTTTCAACAAAAAAAAACGACTTTTTGTTATCAGTGCCATACAAAGAGGAAATTACATGCCTCAGCTATTTTGTTTTCAAAAATGGTGTTTACCTGTTTTGCAAATGAACTCTTCATATATATCATTTACCTTGCACAAGGTAAATGTTTTATAAATCCATTTCCTTTTCTTTTTTTTATTTGTGGGATTAATGCATATGCTTCAGTCTCATTTTGCGCTAGTATGTACTGTAGTCTTCTTGCAAAGTCGGGAAGAAGACTACACCCTCTCCACCTCCTACACCAAGAACAGCTATGCATGGTGAAGGGCCATGACTGATTGAGAATGCGAGAGACAGAGCAAACCTTTAGAATTTGTTGTTGAATGACAATTGTACGAAAGCATCATTTCATATGCTGTTATTCACTATTTAAGCAACACTAAACCTCCTTGAACTAACTAAAAATTGTTTATGCAGGAACAACAAATTTCATGCTCAAGACAGTACAAGCTTAAACACATTTCAGAACCTCTGAAAAAGTCATTTAGAACACTGTGTGGGTACTTCATATTTTCAATCTTGAAATTTGGCAAGAAAAAAAAGGTCTAGTTCTTTTCAGAAATTAATGTTTTTTTCCTGTGTTACTCTGTTTGGGCCCTGCTGACTTGTTTCTCCTTTAATGATTGCACATCACAAATGTATTCATTAAGTGTGATCTGCATGAAAGGAAAACAGAAGAGAGCTAGTGGACCTAGACTTATCCCTGCGATTCTGACATAATTGAAAGTTATTAGACATGTTCTCTTAAATCAGTTTTAAAATAGATGTATCCTGCATTTCAATCAAAGGACAGCTAACTGCTCAGCTAACTGCTTCCGGACAGCAAACTGTAATTTCATTTTGGGCCATGTAGAAAACTTTGTTACACTACGTTTTACTTCAGTACTATTCATAGATATGTTATCCGGAGTAGGCCATCAAAGTACCTTTATATCCCCCAAACCTTTCCTGTTCTGAACTTTATATGCGATTATAAATTAATCCTAAAACCAAAAGAAAGACTGAATGCATAGAAAAAAAAAACATCTGAAGAAAAGGGAGCAATTGTGAAAAGTTTTAAGTTTTTGAAAAGACATTTTCACTAAGGGGTTGTTTACAGTCTTTATCATTTACAGAAAACAAACATTTGGGCAGTCAAGCTGGTCTTCAATTTTTAAATCACCTTTTAGGTCATCCATCCATTTTCTGTCACGCTTTATCCTAGTACAGGTTATGAGGGGTGCTGTAGCCAGCAGTCTATGAGCAAGAGGCAGGATACACCCTGGACAGGTTGCAATTCCATCGCAGGGCAACACAGATGCAAACAGGACAAACAACTATTCACGGACACTCTCACACCTAAGGAGAATTTAGAGAAGCTAGTTAACCTAACAGTCCTGTTTTTGGACTGTGGGAGGAAGCCAGAGTACCCAGAGAGAACCAACGCATGCAAACTCCATGCAGAAAGACCCCGGGCAAGGAATCGAACACAGAACCTTCTTGCTGCAAGGCAGCAGTGCTACCCACTGCATCACTGAGTGGCCTAGATTTTACTGCAGTTCTGCATAAATATTTGTGATGAAGTTGTTTTCTCATATTATGTACATTTCCTCTTTAGAAAAGTATTTAGTCAAGAAAAGGATTGGGAAAATAATCTGCGTGTGTGTGTGTGTGTGTGGGGACGTAGGGGTCATTTAAAATTTATTTCAGTGTGTCAATATATCAGTATTTATTAATTCATAAAAACACTGGTGACGTTGTTTATATTAATGTCTTGAGATTTATGGAGATTTAGACAAAACATAAAATGCATATTACCTACACTCACTGGCCACTTTATTAGGTACCCCATGCTAGTAACGGGTTGGACCCCCTTTTGCCTTCAGAACTGCCTCGATTCTTCGTGGCATAGATTCAACAAGGTGCTGGAAGCATTCCTCAGGGAGTTTGGTCCATGTTGACATGATGGCATCACACAGTTGCCGCAGATTTGTCAGCTGCACACCCATGAAGCGAATCTCCCGTTCCACCACATCCCAAAGATGCTCTATTGGATTGAGATCTGGTGACTGTGGAGGCCATTTGAGTACAGTGAACTCATTGTCATGTTTAAGAAACCAGTCTGAGATGATTCCAGCTTTATGACATGGCGCATTATCCTGCTGAAAGTAGCCATCAGAAGTTGGGTACATTGTGGTCATAAAGGGATGGACATGGTCAGCAACAATACTCAGGTAGGCTGTGGCGTTGCAACAATGCTCAATTGGTACCAAGGGGCCCAAAGAGTGCCAAGAAAATATTACCCACACCATGACACCACCACCACCAGCCTGAACCGTTGATACAAGGCAGGATGGATCCATGCTTTCATGTTGTAGACGCCAAAATCTGACCCTACCATCCGAATGTCGCAGCAGAAATCGGGACTCATCAGACCAGGCAACGTTTTTCCAATCTTCTATTGTTCAATTTCGATGAGCTTGTGCAAATTATAGCCTCAGTTTCCTGTTCTTAGCTGAAAGGAGTTGCACCCGGTGTGGTCTTCTGCTGCTGTAGCCCATCTTCCTCAAAGTTTGACGTACTGTGCGTTCAGAGATGCTCTTCTGCCCACCTTGGTTGTAACGGGTGGTTATTTGAATCACTGTTGCCCTTCTATCAGCTCGAACCAGTCTGGCCATTCTCCTCTGACCTCTGGCATCAACAAGGCATTTCTGCCCACAGAACTGCCGCTCACTGGATATTTTTTCTTTTTCAGACCATTCTCTGTAAACCCTAGAGATGGTTGTGCGTGAAAATCCCAGTAGATCAGCAGTTTCTGAAATACTCAGACCAGCCCTTCTGGCACCAACAATCATGCCACGTTCAAAGTCACTCAAATCACCTTTCTTCCCGATACTGATGCTCAGTTTGAACTGCAGGAGATTGTCTTGACCATGTCTACATGCCTAAATGCACTTGGTTGCCGCCATGTGATTGGCTGCTTAGAAATTAAGTGTTAACGAGCAGTTGGTGAGTATAGGTATATGTATATATATATATATATATATATATATATATATATATATGTGTATATATATATATATATATATATATATATATATATATATATATATATATATATATATATATATATATATATATATATATATACATATATATATATATATATATATATATATATGACAATATAAAACTCCCAGGCCTCTGGTAGAGGACCCAAGCTTGAGGATGACACATACCACCCCACGAGGGGTGAGAAAACAGTTTTTTTTATATATATGACAAGCCACTGCACGGCATATACCACAGACAAATAGAAGAAGTGGCTGATATAAAAAAATCCTACCAGTGGCTGGAAAAGGCTGGACTGAAGGACAGCATAGAGACACTAATCATGGCAGCACAAGAACAGGCACTCAGTACAAGATCAATAGAGGCCAGGGTCTACCACACCAGGCAGGACCCCCGATGCAGACTGTGCAAAGATGCCTCTGAAACAATACAGCACATAACAGCAGGGTGTAAAATGCAGGCAGGAAGTGCATACATGGAACGCCACAACCAGGTAGCTGTCATAGTGTACAGGAAGATCTGCCATGAGTATGGGCTGGAAGTCCCAAGGTCAAAATGGAAGACACCTCCTAAGGTAGTTGAGACCGAGCTAAGATCCCATGGGACTTCAAGATCCAGACTGACAAACAGGTGATGGCTAACCAACCAGACATCGTGTTGATCGACAAACAGCAGAAGAAGGCAGTAGTGATAGATGTGGCAATCCCAAGAGACAGCAACATCAAGAAGAAAGAACACGAGAAGCTTGAGAAATACCAAGGGCTGAAAGAGGAGCTAGAAAAGATGTGGAAAGTAAGAGCAGCAGTGGTGCCAGTGGTAATTGGAGCACTGGGGGCTGTGACCCCCAAACTGGGAGAGTGGCTACAGCAGATCCCAGGTAAAACATCAGAGGTCTCTGTCCAGAAGAGCGCAGTCCTAGGAACAGCTAAGATACTGCGCAGAACCCTCAAACTCCCAGGCCTCTGATAGAGGACCCGAGCTTGAGGATGACACATACCACCCCACGAGGGGTGAGAAAACAGTTTTTATATATATATATATATATATATATATATATATATATATATATATATATATATTTTTTTTTTTTTTTTTTCCAATATATATATATATATATATATATATATATATATATATATTGTATATGAAAAAAAGAAATGAAACAAATTTATAAATGTACAGTACATGTACCCAACTATCTAGATTAATTTAATTAATACAACAGAGTAAATTCAAAATTAGATAAATAAATGATATCTTAATTATTCAAATTAGGTGCATTGATTGATGACATTTTGCAGCTAAAAATTGGAATCAGTTAAAGGAGCTCTTGTGATTGCTCTAAGTCAATCTAGAGCAGTGCAGGGTCTTTAGGAAGGAAGCTGACAAAGAGCAAAGTGGATCTGGTTGAGGTTATGAGTAAAAGACTAAATGCACAGACTGTAGATCACATCTTTTTGCTTTTATGTCATAAGTAATTCTGTTGTTAATCGTCAACCATAATAGATATTGAATAATAGGATTATAAAAAAGAGAAAATAAAATAAAATTGAATATAAATATTTGTGAAAGGTCGTGGGAAAACCAGGAACAAGTCTACCCAGTGCAATTTTGAGTTATTTATATATCCTGTAAAAGAGGAGTCTAAGCTTTCTAATGATGACAAACTTGTGAAAATTAAAAAAAATATATTTAAGAACATATAACTAGGGCTGGACAATACTTTAATTTCAATAAATATTGTGATATAAGTTTAATGAGCGAAGGTGAAATTAATTTCAACACTTTTCCTGCATTTAGATACATGTACAGTCTGTTGTTAAAGCATTTGTCAATGACTGACGTTTCAGGTACAGGTGATTTGAGCAAACTGGAAAGAGCTGCAGAACATTGGCTGGTTAAATGATGATGTACACCAAATACAGCTCTGCAGCTGTGATGCTGTGCTGCCCAGCTGCCTATTTCCAAAAGGTTACGTTTAGCTACAAAATGAGCACCCATCCCATTTTGGGTGATCTGTACCTTAATGAAGTCATTGCTGCGAATGTCTCAGATGTGAGCATCTGATGAATAAGAAAAAGTTTTTTGCTGGCAGACCATGTAGAAAGCATGTTGATCATAATGCAATAGCTGTTCATGAGGCTCAAAGTTGCAGACAGGGGAGAAGAGCTTAGCGCAGCCTTTGAAATTGAGGACAGCAAAAGATGGTCAACACTGACAGCGAGCCATGCTGTGACTTTAAGGGATGTGTAAATATCTTCATTTTGTTTTGACCAAGCTAATCCTTGCTTAGATAAACATGGTTGAAATGTTAATAGTGTTGTCAAGCTCTTTGTAGGTAACAAAATAAATAAATAAATAGGACTGGGTACTGTTTTGTTTCAACTAAAGATAAGAAGTGAGAAATAAATCTAGCTTTTATTAAAAAAGAAAAGAAAGAAAAAAAAGCAGAACACCATATGCCAAGACGAGAGCAGAGGGTGTGACAGAGGGGGAGAAATCTTATTTGAATAAATACGAACAAAATATGTATTTTAAAATGCTGTCAATAGTATCAATAAGGGTTTCTCAAAAGTTCAATTTTAGCTAGTTTATTTTTAGCTACTCATTTGTGAACATAATCTTTACTGCTTAGGTTTTTATGTATTGAACAAATAAAAGGTAATCACTAAATGAAAAACAAACTGAGGGAAGAACACATCAACTGAGTAATATTGGTAGGAAGAGGTAATCATCTGTCAAGGTTGTAGCTGCAAAAATTGTAGTGGATGTTTAATGTTGTTGGTGTCTTTTTTCAATAGCTATTTAAAAAAATTATATATATATATTCCAGCAGTTTCATGGACTTGGCACAACAACATTCAAAGTTTGTTCAGGCTGTGGGCTTTGTAGTTGTTTTTTTTTTTCCTGCGGCTTATATTGTTTATATCAATATCATATTTATCCACTGAAAGTAAGAAATATATCCTGATATAACTTTTGAATATTGTTAAGCCATAGAAACAACCATTTAAATGTTGGTACTTTACAAAAAGTATTAGGGAGAAAGCCAGCTTTGGAAGTTCTTAAAAATAACCCTGGAAACAGCTGCTACATTACCTCCCCCTCCCCCTTGTCAACATAGGGCCGGATTTATCAAGATCCAATTTTGCGTGCAGTAATTTGTGCTCGCAAACTGGAATTTTGCGCGAGGGGCTGAACCATGGTTTGCGGGTGATTTAACAAGAGCGACTGCGTAACTGGTGACAGGTGCAAAACTGTTGGAGACGCCCTATTTAAATTATGGTTTTGCGCGTTTTGTGGTTTGCGGCAATGTAGTTTGTGCAAACTAGTGCATTAAGAAATTTTAATCTTACAGTGACACCCCCACCCCCTCCAAAAAATAAAAAAAATTTATATATATATATATATATATATATATATAAACCTTGGCAACCTTTCTTCCCTAAGGTGGTATGTGGCTGAATTTCTACTTCACTGCAGTAAAAAAGTGAAAAAAAAAAAACAGGTGTTTTGTATTGGCCTGTAGAAAAATGCACATACCAAATGGCTCACAATGGGACTGTGGATGAGATGACTGCGCGTACACATCCCCGCAGCATTGGCATGTTGCTCCACAGGCGCAGAGGTCGGGGTTCTCCGGTAGGGCGTCAGGGCGACATGGCATTTAGAACGTCGGACAGCACTTCTGAAAAACGAGATTGGGAGATCCCAGATGCAAAAAAGTGCAGTGTTGCAAGGAGTTTTGTGATATCTGGTATTGCGTGGGTCCTCCTTGTGGCTGGCTCCAAATCCATTCGGAGTTCCCCCAACAGCTCCAAAATGGCAATGCTGGATAAACGATATGTTTTGATGATCGTTTCCTCGTTCATTCCAACATGCCGGCTTTATGCTGGCATGTTGCTCCACAGGCGCAGAGGTCGGGGTTCTCCGGTAGGGCGTCAGGGCGACATGGCATTTAGAACGTCGGACAGCACTTCTGAAAAACGACATTGGGAGATCCCAGATGCAAAAAAGTGCAGTGTTGCAAGGAGTTTTGTGATATCTGGTATTGCGTGGGTCCTCCTTGTGGCTGGCTCCAAATCCATTCGGAGTTCCCCCAACAGCTCCAAAATGGCAATGCTGGATAAACGATATGTTTTGATGATTGTTTCCTCGTTCATTCCAAAAATATTCACACGGAGTGAAAAAATGCGTTCTCTGCATCTCCTTGCTTCATTTCCATGTCTCCTTCTTGCGACAATAACCGCTGCCATGTGTGCGCAATTACGCATACAGACCATTTGCACCTTCTTTTGAAACGTGTTAAATATAGAGTCAGATACCGTTAGCAAAATTGCTTTCAGGTTTGATAAATCACTTTGCGAGTGCTAAATTAATATATTTACATGTTCTCCTCCCACAAGACGCACTTTTGCGTGTAAACGCCCCATATTGAATATTCATTGCAGAAAAAGTACTAAATGGATAAGAGGCGCTATTTAGCACGTTTTAAAGACCAAATCCTTTTAGCACGCTGTTGATAGATCAGTTTGTACATTTTTTAGCGTGCGCAATGAAATAGCTCACGTTTTAATACACGCAAACCTTTGATAAATCCGGCCCTTAGGCTTCTTTTTCTGTGTACAGTAATTTATAGCACTGCATTATATTGTTTGTATAACATAGATAAATTGCACAGACAAACATCTTTCAGATGTAAAATAAAAAAAACAACTTTGACAGTTACACAAACTAAGTGAAAAATCTAAAAAAATCTTGATATTTTGAAAAATTGTAAATATCAACTATTTACCCATCAATTGCAATGTATAAAGGGCTTTATGCTAACCTCTTGACTTTAACAACTTTATTGCTTTATGGCAAATGTGGCATGACCAAACTGGAAAACGTTTTTACTGACTTCTTCTGCACTCACCCCTAACGCTGGCAGCTTCCACTTGTACTTTGGAGGGAAAACAGCAAACATTTTAACATTAGTTTTTCAGAAGAAACTAAATATCTGAAGCTTGATCATCAAAGCAGCCATTTATTATTTTTTTAAAAGGAAGTCCTCAGCAGCAATAACCAACTGGTATTCGAAAGCCCCGAGGCATGGCTGCTCAAATGGAGAGACATACTTTCATCTGAAGTGTACTAGGAAAACATTGTTGGAATTGTGGTGGATGAACTACACGCCACGCACAAATGGTAAGTAAATATAAAACACATATATGCACACGGATGATATACCATGGCTTCTACTACTGCTGCGATCTTATGTGCAGTGTCCATTGTGACAATTGAGCTTTTGAGGTGGAAGTGTTCCTCCTCAGCGCACACATGGACCCAAGTTGTTGGATTCTGCCTGTGCTCACTAAAATGTATCATTGGTTAAGCAGGATGATCTTGACAAATCTCTATGGATTTTGTGGCTAAGAGAGCATACTCTGTTTTTGCGATACACCTAAATTTGTCATCACCAATGCCAAAACCTGCTGCCAGTAGTGTGTTTGTGACAAGTGGGATTTTGTTTGTTTGTTTCTGCTTGACTGTACGAATACACCAATATTTAGTAAAGAGATGTCAAGAGGTTTCCCCACAACTGCCTTCTACAGTGAACTAATGTGAAAAAGGACAATAGATTTGGAGAGAGAGCTGTTTATTAATTATAGTTCTTTATTTCTTTATAAGATTGCCATGGGAGGATTTTTTTTATTTATATTTAAAGAGGCATAATAGAGTTTTCTAATCACACTGTCACCAAAACACACAACTGCAACACTCTTCTACTCGTTCTTATAGCTTGCATTTGTACTTGTTTTTTTTTTTCTTCACTTTTTTCACCTAACCTGGAGTTGCTATATGTATCTGAGTTTAGCGGGATTCCATGTGCTTCTGAATATCCATAAAATCCATCTCGAATATACCAATTCAATCATTTGCAAGGTCGAACCCTTTTAACACGGATGCGATTGACGTCCCATCCCACAACAAGCATGGAAAATTCCGACCCGAAATTATATGAAAGAAAATAGGCTACAGGCTTATTGATGCATCAGCACTGATCTTCTAAAGTGTCAGTCTGCTCATCAAATGATGTTTTAGTAGTAAAGAGTAAAAAAAAAAAGCCTATGATAAAGATATTTTGTGGTCAAAACTTACACAATGTCTCTTTAAGATTAACTCTGTCTTCGGTACTTTGGAGCCTGTTCCTAATAGTGCATTAACATTGTACAGAATAGCAGCTTACTCTCTCACTCGATTCCCCCTTCTGTGACTCGGTTGAGTCTTACGTGTTGATGACAGTTTTATTAACTTGGGCCTGGTTTCACCCCTTAAAAATTGACAATTCAATTTCAGCAATGACAAAAGGAAGGAAAAATAAATACTTATCAAGGTAACTTATTTTATACTTAATTTAACTTATTACTTAAAACAAAACATATAGACAGATGGGCTGCCTGTTGAACTGGTTTATAGTGTCCTTTTGTATCTCTGCTTCTTTTTCTATGTCTGCTTCTGTCTCCTTGAACCCCAGTCGGCCTCGGCAGATGTCCGCTCACACTGAGTCTGGTTCTTCTGGAGGTTTCTTCCTGTTAAAAGGTAATTTTTCCTCTCCGTCGTCGCTACAAGCATGCTTAGTGTGAGGGATTGTCTTCGAGTCAATAAGTTGATGCAATCAACTGGTTTTCCTTAGGTAGAAAACTTTGAATCAATTTGACTGTATGACTGTACTTTGTATGATTTGATTGAATTGTAAAGTGCCTTGAGCTCACATGTGTATTGAATTGGCGCTATATAAACAAACTGAATTTAATAGAATTGACTATGAGCTCCATTCAAAGTAAAACTTATTTAAACAGTAAAAGTTGTTTGCAACTTTTTTTCCAAATTCACAGTAGAAAGAGTGGACAACCACGTTCAAAACATGATTTGTTCAAGACAGAAAATCCAAGTTGGAACAATCAGGACTGAATAAATTGCATTTAAAAATGTTATGTTGGTTTGGGTTTGTTCCACTGCTGCTTCTTCTATGTACTGTTATGGAGGAGGGGAAACAACCTGCCATTTCAAATCTCAATGATGTTATGTCTAAAAAAGCAAAGATACTGTGCGGATGCTGAAATGTCAGCTACACAAAAGCACTGACTTAAAAAGAGGACAATAGGATCTGAATCCCAAAGCTCTGTGTGCACAAAAGTATAGACATTTTAAGGACACTGAGAGATTGTTTTACTAAATTGACATTGACAGATAAAGACTGAGATATTCAGTATGTGTGCCAATACGTCATTACTGGCCCAAAATCTCACTTAACAGTTGAATGTACTGTGTATACTGGAATAGGCTAAAGCTGACAGACTGATACTAAAGCTGGGCATACACTGTATGATTTCTTGCCCTTTTTGGGCCGACTTTCCAGTCGTCCGAGTATTTTTCGATCAGGCCGACTTTCAGCCTGATCGCGTATCGTGCACGTGTATAGGGGGTAACGAGGGGAGATTAGCCTCTCACAACCACCTCCCGATCAGGAATCGTGAGATCGGGAGAAAATCAAAGATGTTTGAAATTCAGTCGGCCGTTTTGGGCAAATCACTCAGTGGGCATGCGCAAACAATGATTCTTCTTCTTCCTCTCAGATGAAAACACAGAAGCATGGTGGAGTTGGGGGTGAAATGGAGTTCTTTCTGTAGAACTGACAGACTGTAGTAGCCTCATTTGTTCAGCCATATCTGTCCAAATACGTGTCGCCTTTTCTTTGTAGGGCTTACAGCACACAAAGTGGCAGAAATTGCCAAGGCAGCGTGTTTCATTTTAGTGAGCTTGATTTTCCTCTTCTACTCAGTTGGCTTCTTGATAGAGGAGTCAGAGTAGCTCCATCTCACTGCAGAGGTTTTTAGACGTACAATGTGAGCAGGTACATCTAGGGTGACCAGACGTCCTATTTTTTTATATGTCTTACTTTTCATACCCAAAAAAATGCCTGGGGGGAATTTCAAAATCATCCGGGATTTTGGTCGAATACAGTGCAGCAGAACCAAGCCATCAGCACCGTGGTGAAGTTGGTTTGAAATATGATATCGGATACCGAAGCACGTGGACTCAGCGGGTATAGCAAACGGTTGATCTGACTGAAGGACTCCGATGTCGGCCAGTGTCTCTCAGCTGCTTCGTCCTCCCACATGCAGTGTTGCAAGCACTGTTGAGAAACAAAAATCAATAAATCTCAAGACCAGCTAAGACAAAACTAATATAAAATCATGCCAATACATAACATACAGTGGGGCAAAAAAGTATTTAGTCAGCCACCAATAGTGCAAGTTCTCCCACTTAAAAAAATGAGAGAGGCCGGTAATTTTCATCATAGATATACCTCAACTATGAGAGACAAAATGAGAAAAAAAAATCCAGAAAATCACATTGTCTGATTTTTAAAGAATTTATTTGCAAAATATGGTGGAAAATAAGTATTTGGTCAATAACAAAAGTTCATCTCAATACTTTGTTATATACCCTTTGTTGGCAATGACAGAGATCAAACGTTTTCTGTAAGTCTTCACAAGGTTTTCACACACTGTTGCTGGTATTTTGGCCCATTCCTCCATGCAGATCTCCTCTAGAGCAGTGATGTTCTGGGGCTGTCGCTGGGCAACACAGACTTTCAACTCCCTCCAAAGATTTTCTATGGGGTTGAGGTCTGGAGATTGGCTAGGCCACTCCAGGACCTTGGAAGGCTTCTTACGAAGCCACTCCTTCGTTACCCGGGCGGTGTGTTTGGGATCATTGTCAGGCTGAAAGACCCAGCCACGTTTCATCTTGGAAGGAGGTTTTCACTCAAAATTTGACGATACATGGCCCCATTCATTCTTTCCTTCACACGGATCAGTCGTCCTGGTGCCTTAGCAGAAAAACAGCCCCAAAGCATGATGTTTCCACCCCCATGCTTCACTGTAGGTATGGTGTTCTTTGGATGCAACTCAGCATTCTCTCTCCTCCAAACACGACGAGTAGCGTTTTTACCAAAAAGTTCTATTTTGGTTTCATCTGACCATATGATATTCTCCCAGTCATCGTCTGGATCATCCAAATGCTCTCTAGCAAACTTGAGACGGGCCTTGACATGTACTGGCTTAAGCAGGGGGACACGTCTGGCACTGCAGGATTTGAGTCCCTGGCGGCGTAGTGTGTTACTGATGGTAGCCTTTGTTACTTTGCTCCCAGCTCTCTGCAGGTCATTTACTACGTCCCCCCGTTTGGTTCTGGGATTTTTACTCACCGTTCTTGTGATCAGTTTGACCCCACGGGGTGAGATCTTGCGTAGAGCCACAGATCGAGGAAGATTATCAGTGGTCTTGTATGTTTTCCATTTTCTAATAATTGATCCTACAGTTGATTTCTTCACACCAAGCTGTTTACCTATTGCAGATTCAGACTTCCCAGCCTGGTGCACGTCTATAATTTTGTTTCGGGTGTCCTTTGACAGCTCTCTAGTTTTGGCCATGGTGGAGTTTAGAGTGTGACTGTTTGAGGTTGTGGACAGGTGTCTTTTATACTGATAACGGGTTCAAACAGGTGCCATTAATGAAGGTAACGAGTGGAGGACAGAGGAGCCTCTTACAGAAGAAGTTACAGGTCTGTGAGAACCAGAAATCTTGCTTGTTTGTAACTGACCAAATACTTATTTTCCACCATATTTTGCAAATAAATTCTTTAAAAATCAGACAATGTGATTTTCTGGATTTTTTTCTCATTTTGTCTCTCATAGTTGAGGTATATCAATGATGAAAATTACTGGCCTTTCTCATCTTTTTAAGTGGGAGAACTTGCACTATTGGTGGCTGACTAAATACTTTTTTGCCCCACTGTATGTAACACTTCCTTTAATGCAATTTTAATCTATTTTAAATTTTTAAGATATTTGTTAAAGACAAAAGTTAGGACTTTTCTTCTATAGCTTCCAGGTCATGTGCCCTACTGACTCAAATTGTTTGTTGTCAAATTGTTTCACTACATTAGCCTGATGAGGCACACTAATGTTTTATTTTTTTTTTATTTTAAGCCTTTGTCCATCTTTTTAAGATTTTTTATTTAAAAAGATTATTGATATTTCTTCAATAGCTTCCAGGACATGTGATCCACTGACTTCAAATCTATGTCAAATTGTTCTACTTCTTTAGCCAGAGGGGGCAAACAGATTTTTATTCAATTTCAAGCCATTGTATATTTTTGGCCAGCGCATAATTCGATTCCAAATCGCTGTTCAACGAATGAGCCGTTAGAATCTGCCAGACCTGTGACTGCCTGAGAACAGGAGATGGAGCTGGCTGTGGCTACAAGCTAACCACCATAGCTAAAAGGGAGACATCCGGTGCTACAGTGAGTTATAGAATGAATCCCTTTCCAAATAACCTCTTATTATTGCATCGGATTGATCCAAATCTCTTTGAGTCACTTTTGGATGAACGGACTGGACTGAAGACGGGACCTGCAGAAAAATGGACAGAGCTAAAGGCCTTCAATCCACCGAATCAAAACAGTAACATAATCCTTCCCCTTTTTCTCCATCGGATGATTAATAAGTGCTCTGCTTGGGTTAACTATGTAGAATACATAGTTATGTTTGTGTTTTATTTGAAATAAGCTTTCTGATTCAACTGCTGATGGTTTTAAGAGCCTAACCGAATGCTAATGCTCACTACATAGACTGAACGACTCACATGTTGCTGGAGCTAGCTGCTGCAGTGAACTGGCTAGCATGTAGCTTCAGCTACCCAATGCTGAACACGTTATAGAGGCTACATCGTGAGCTAACCCTCCCTATGTTTTAGTCGGACCCAACCAGACCAGAACCAGAACCCCTGGGACCAGCTAAGCTAACGGGTCTTTCAGCCTCATCATAGTTTAATGCATTCCTGAGTTATTTCTCATTTTTCACCATAAACTGAACAAAACTTCACTGTTTTGACTACAGTTAACATTTCTGCGTCAGGGTTTATTCACATTTTATCTGCTATTTTTAAAGGAGTCTTTGAAATGCATTAAGCCTTAAACTTTGAACATCCCTCAGACTTTGAATGGACTTTTAAACCCCTCTTCCCCTTTCATCTCTTTATTTTTGCTTATTTTCAGTAGTGTTTAGTGTCTGCTTAGTTGTTAGATATAATACTGTGTGTTAGGAATCCAGTTTGTGTGGCCTCTTTGTGTGTGTCCATTTTCCTCTCACCAGGTAGTGCCCTGTCCTCACTGTCCCTCCCTGCACACCTGCGGATCATTGGATCATTATCTGGAGGAGTATTTGAGCAGTGTACTGTCACTACCTCGACGGCAGAGTGTTTGCCAGTTTTGGGTACTATAGCCAAGCTGAGTTTACCTGAGTCTAACCTAGCTTTGTTTTTCTGAGTCTAACGAGTTTTTGTCTTTGCTCCCCGGCAGGAAGCTTTCCTGTGTTACTGGATTCCTTGACCTTCTCCCCCCGGGAAGGAAAAACCGAGTGACAGTCTTCTCCATTTCTCCTCCGGGTCCAACGCTTGTCTACCTTTCTGCCCTCCAACGTGTGCGCTATTCTCTGGATTTACCACACAGACTGGATTCAAGGACTAAAAGGGCCCCCCTCAAACGTGAGTCCCATGCTTGCATAATCTAAGTTCTTCCAAGATTCCCACGTTCCCTGAACTTACCTCTGAATGTCCCTTCTCACTTCCAGTTCCGGGTTACCAGCTCACTGAGTTCCAGATCCAACTCATGTATTACTCCCTCAATAAACCTGTTAAACTTTTTCCGTGCTCTCTGAGTGGTTTCTCTGCATGTGGGTCAGATTCGTAAAACCGATCATGACACTCTGTTATTATTCGTTAATAAGTTTCCATAGTCTTTAGCCGGATATGGGCAATGTGGAGTCAACAAGTCATCTCCATGTCATGTATTTAATCTACCTAGAAAATTAACCAGGTGAGTCCAATCTGCACAGGATAATTCACAGGGAAGATTGGACGCACCTGCTTCAGTGGCTGGGTAGAACAAATACATGACATGGAGATGACTTGTTGACTTCACATTGCCCATGTCTGTCTTTAGCTGAGTCTTTTGTGTTTATTTAACAGTGAACGATTTATCATTCAGGCTGGATTCACTCTTCTTTTAGTAGCAGCTGGTTGGTGGTTAATAACGTGAACAAAACAGGTTATCAAGGTTTATTTCCAACATTATTTATTTATTCTCTCACTTAATTAACTACTAAAGTTGACAAACATCAGAAATGAATGATAAATCATGTTTTTATAGAAGGATTGATTCTTATCAGGATGTTTTATTGATTGCATACCTTCATTTCAAGTTCATATTTGAAATATGTGCTTGAAAACAGAAAATCTCATAAATGTATAAGCTTTACAGATTTAGTAATACATTAAAATAGTTCGTTGAGTGACACAAAAGATGTCGATTTCTTTTACAATAAGTTTTTGACCTGAAAGCTCCTCTCAGCCACGTCTTATCTCAAACATTCCTGGGCTAAAAGAAGAAGAGAAGGCAGGGGCCAGGTCCTGATGAAAAACGAGGGTGTCACAGTATTGTTGCAAGGTTAGCACACCCACTAATGGAGCTGTGCAGGGGCAGGGTGCCCCGAGGAGCGACCCCGACAAGGGAGGGGGTGCATGTATAAGCTCAAGATAAACTACTGTGGGGGGCATGGCACTGCCCCAAGCCCCTCTACTGCCCGCTAAGCACTCATCTTCACATACACAACGAATCACCTCTGGGCTATCCTTTTAACATTTATAGCTGACCATGAGATGCAACCTAGTCAACTTCACTGCTCCTCATATAGTGCTGTGTTTGACACAGCACTATTGAGTGTTTATAAAAGCTGAATGATGCGATGCTGTTACTGTACGATAATTTACTTATTTACTTTACTTATTTTCTTTCACATTGTTCATTTACTCAGTATTAAATAGCAATCAAATTTAGATTCAATTAAAGGAATAGTACACCCAAAACATGATTAGCCTTCATTTTCTACTCACCCCCATGCTGAACAACACTCTGGAGTACTTTTTTGATATCTCAAATGCATCTGGAGATCTGGGAGGCTTCTTGCTGTCTGCTGACATTCAAGTAATGGTGGTCTACGGTGCCCGAGGCAGAAAGGTCCATAAAAGGCCACAAAAAACGTGTCAATATTCCTCCATACTGCTCGTCCAATGTATTCCAAGTCTCCTGAATGGGTAGCTTCCATAAGTGCGCATTCAGCTCGGCAAAAAACTCATGCTCTTCCTCAACACTGAAGTCCACAGACATTTTTCTTTCGTTGTTTCCTTCTTTGCACAGGTAAACAGCACATTTCTTCTTCTACGCTTGCATTATCAAGAGCAGACGCTGAATGCGCACTTTCATCTGGTTTGGTCTGCCGCAGTTGCCGTAGGCTCGTGAACTCGCAAGCGCGCGCTTTTAGGAAATCCTATACACTACTGTTTATGCTCTAAAAACATTCTAAATGACTTCGTTTCGAGTAAATTATTGACGCTACCCACTCAGGACACTTGGAATACATTGGACGAGCAGTATGGAGGAATATTGACACGTTTTTTGTTGACTTTTATGGACCTTTCTGTCTCGGGCACCATAGACCTTCATTATTTGAATGTCAGCAGACAGCAAGAAGCCTCCCAGGACTCCAGATGCATTTGAGATATTAAAAAAGTACTCCAGAGTGTTGTCTAGCATGGGGTTGAGTAGAAAATGAAGGCTAATCATGTTTTGGGTGTACTATTCCTTTAATTATTCAAATCTATTGGGCTGCTCAGTGGCACAGTGAGAAGCACTGTCTAGCATGGGGTTGAGTAGAAAATGAAGGCTAATCATGTTTTGGGTGTACTATTCCTTTAATTATTCAAATCTATTGGGCTGCTCAGTGGCACAGTGAGAAGCACTGCTGCCTTGCAGCAAGGAGGTTCCGTGTTCAATTCCCATGTTTTCCCTGTGCATGTGTTTTGGTTCTCTCTGGGTACTCTGGCTTCCAAAAGTCCAAAAAGGTTAATTGGCTTCTATAAATTCTGCTTTAGTGTAAGTGTGCATGAATGGTTGTTGACCTGCAATAGACTGGTAAACTGTCCATGGTGTACCCAGCCTCTTATTCATAGACAGCTGGAGATAGGCACCAGCACCCCTCATGAATCCAGCCGGCATATAGCTTGATGGAAAATGGATGGATGAGTATTTGCATTCTGGTCAAACACAAATTGATCAAACTGCTGTCTTTGTATTCTAAAATGGCATATATCTGGTATATATCTATTAGAAAAGTCCAGCTGAAAAACAAAATGAGTGGAAATAGAAAAGTTAAAAGATGTTCATAAATATTGTCATGCAGTATTGTAAATTCTACAAAGAAAAATAGTGCTGCCAATTCAGTTGCTTTGCAGTCAGTTGCTATTGGAGCCTCTGCTGAGAAAAATTGTTGGGGGACTTGTTCGGTAATCTCTTCAACATTATCCAAATTAACCGCTGTTGTTACTGTCATGCTGGCTTCCATGTTGAATATAAAAAAATATAAGGTTACATTTGCACAGAACACTGTTAGTGGTAATTTCCACAAGCACCTCAGGAAGTCGTGCATTTCAAATGCACAGTGGCTTCACCAAGCTCACCACAGACAGCACCAACAAATAGGCGAAACTTGAGCTGCTATTTTAACTCTATGGGTCCAGCCGATTCTCCAAGGACAAAACCAGTTTGGAGAGTATCAACACAATCACCTAGAGCTGCATCCGGATGATTGTTGGATTCTGTGGTACTTCTTTGTATCTAGCCAAGCAGAGAGTGCCAGTGCTGGGGAGAGGGAGCAGCTGGATGGGGCTGGCAATTTTAACCTATGTTAACTTTATTTTTTAGATCACTAAAATAGAATTCTCTCTGGTCAAAACTACATTTCTACTAGTCTGAACTGAAATCATAGGTTTTCTAAACAGAATTTTTACCAGCAGAATCTGACTTTTTTTCAGCCTTTGTTATTATTATTACACTGTTACAACTACAGAGCAACAAAATGAACTCGCTGCATTTAACCCATCCCCTTGGGGAGCAGGGAACTGCCATTGTGCGGTGCCCGGGGAGCAGTGTAAGGTTAAGGGTTGACTGCCACTCTGGGTTCCTGCCACTCAGGGTCCCAGAGTGGCAGGCTGTGGGAGTGGGGCTTGAACTCAGAACCACTGGATTCCGAGCACAATACCCAAACCACTAGGTCACCACTAACCCTGTAACGATGTCAAACAACAAGATTCTTCCAACAAGAATCAGGTTTTAGATACCTAGTAATTTTTACGCATCTAAGTGGCCACCCTGTAATTAGTTAACTCGACTGAATATCTGTTCCTGATATCTGAAATACACTACCTCCAAGTCAAAATGAACATTTCAGACAAATCAATCAAAGTTATGTATTGAGTTATATTTAAGATATCTGAAGTGTTCATCTAAAACGAATACTTCAGATATCTTGAATATAACTCTTTCAAAATATGTTACTTTCCTTGTTCATGTATATAGGGCTTTTTCTTTCAGATAACTATAAATTTAAATCCTGACAAAGCTGAAATCTTATTTTAAATTCCCATAATCTGGTTAATACTAGTGATAATGGCCATTCCAGATATCAAAATAGATAAAACAGATTTACAGATATCAAATTGCTGACATCAACGGGACATTTATAATAGAAATGTAATTATATATGTCCACCATGAATTATATGAGTTACATTAAAATTTCAGATATCTGACATTTCAATATGCTAATATGGATTACAGTTATGGGTATTTGGATATTTTATTTAAGATGAAAATAATATAATTATAGATGCTGAAAAGTTGAATCCCATATAATTGAGAAAAGAGACCTGATTTAGTCATTCAGGGCAGGGTAACTCTTAAAAATGTTGAAAAACATTGGAGTGGAAAACATTTTGTCGCAATGTGTCGCAGGCTTTAACCACTGATTTCTATGGCTATGACACACATTTACGTTGAAATAAATGTTTTCATATATTGTTTAAATTTATTTATCATACAAATGTTTACAGCATTGGAAAACATAATGAATGTCTGTTTGACCTCCTCCACACCATATTAAAATAAACAACCAAAAAAATGAATTTTTCATACATTGTTGGAAAAGCTCCAGGGAACCACAAGGGGGGGCGCTAAAAAGCCGCATGTGGCTCTGGAACCGCAGGTTGCTGACCCCTGGGCTATACACTCACCGGCCACTTTATTAGGTACCCCATGCTAGTAACGGGTTGAACCCCCTTTTGCCTTCAGAACTGCCTCAATTCTTTGTGGCATAGATTCAACAAGGTGCTGGAAGCATTCCTCAGGGAGTTTGGTCCATATTGACATGATGGCATCACACAGTTGCCGCAGATTTGTCGGCTGCACATCCATGATGCGAATCTCCCGTTCCACCACATCCCAAAGATGCTCTATTGCATTGAGATCTGGTGACTGTGGAGGCCATTTGAGTACAGTGAACTCATTGTCATGTTCAAGAAACCAGTCTGAGATGATTCCAGCTTTATGACATGGCGCATTATCCTGCTGAAAGTAGCCATCAGAAGTTGGGTACATTGTGGTCATAAAGGGATGGACATGGTCGGCAACAATACTCAGGTAGGCTGTGGCGTTGCAACGATGCTCAGTTGGTACCAAGGGGCCCAAAGAGTGCCAAGAAAATATTCCCCACACCATGACACCACCACCACCAGCCTGAACCGTTGATACAAGGCAGGATGGATCCATGCTTTCATGTTGTAGACGCCAAATTCTGACCCTACCATCCGAATGTCGCAGCAGAAATCGAGACTCATCAGACCAGGCAACCTTTTTCCAATCTTCTATTGTCCAATTTTGATGAGCTTGTACAAATTGTAGCCTCAGTTTCCTGTTCTTAGCTGAAAGGAGTGGCACCCAGTGTGGTCTTCTGCTGCTGTAGCCCATCTGCCTCAAAGTTCGACGTACTGTGCGTTCAGAGATGCTCTTCTGCCCACCTTGGTTGTAACGGGTGGTTATTTGAGTCACTGTTACCCTTCTATCAGCTCGAACCAGTCTGGCCATTCTCCTCTGACCTCTGGCATCAACAAGGCATTTCCGCCCACAGAACTGCCGCTCACTGGATGTTTTTTCTTTTTCAGACCATTCTCTGTAAACCCTAGAGATGGTTGTGCGGGAAAATCCCAGTAGATCAGCAGTTTCTGAAATACTCAGACCAGCCCTTCTGGCACCAACAATCATGCCACATTCAAAGTCACTCAAATCACCTTTCTTCCCCTTACTGATGCTCGGTTTGAACTGCAGGAGATTGTCTTGACCATGTCTACATGCCTAAATGCACTGAGTTGCCACCATGTGATTGGCTGCTTAGAAATTAAGTGTTAACGAGCAGTTGGTGAGTGTATATTAAACTGTATCTTATGATGGCTGAAATTGAAGACATAATTTTATGTTTATACATATATATGTTTAGTTGTATTTTTCTTTTTTGGGGAAACAAAGCTAAAGTAAGCCATTCATGTGAAACAGCACAAAAAAACTCATACACACAGGTTTTGAAAGTTTCTTCTTTAGCTGTCATGTCAGTCCAGTTAAGTTGTTTTCAAACTGCAAAAAGAAAATGAGTCTCTTTGGTATTTCTTTCCATTTCTGTCACTAATCATTATGAGACTAAAAGTGACACAGGCTACTTCTTTGCAGGGTTTAGTCTGCCTAGAACCCAGCTGATGATGTTCTGCTAAAAAGCTTCTGAAAATCCTCAGTCACTGATCTAACAAAGCCCCTCTTATTCAGGGCAGCAGACAGAGGCCCACAGGGAGAAAACCTCAAAGACTTTAACAACACCTCAAACTCCAGCCTCCTTGACGGCTTGTTTCTTTCATTACCAAACTGAAATGGGCTTAGTGGTTGCCAGTGTGAGCACACTCGTATTAAAGCGAAAAATATGCCTTTGCCCACACATGGTTCACATGGCACCCACAGGCATTATTGCATGGAATTTTCCAGCGCTAGTATCTCATCATCGAGTGTAATACGTTTCCACGTGTGGTGGCAAACAGAAGTGGTAACAGAAGCCACACAGGCTCCTGTGTTCTAAAGCCACTGCAACAGCCACTGTGTTTGGATAATATTATGAAAACAAAAAAGGGCGAATACTTCACAAATTGACCAACAACACCTGATAAAATACTTTGAATGTTTATCTCTATATGAAGCTGTGAGTGTTAAGTTAAAAAATACTACGATGCATTCAGGAATTTTTTTTTTTTTTTACCAGTGTTTTTTACTTGGCTCCATTTAACTCTAATTTTCTTGCAATTTAATTGAAATATGGTTGCGTTTACTGATTCTGTCTTTGATTGTGTTATGCTTAGAGATTTGTTCTCACAACTGCACCCCAAATTTAGCGGGCAAGAACTGATAAAGAACGTGATAAAATTCGTGCAATTGCATGACGCTATCTTGAAATGTATCTAGTTCTCCATGTACGAACATAAACCTGTTTGCATTTCTGCAGCAATTACACTATATTGATGTAAATCATAACAAACATCAACTCATGCAGCAATCTAATACACCCATAAAAATAGCACATATAAGTGTGTTGATGCAACTTCTACGAAGATTGCATAAGTGAAACACCCACTGAGCCACCACAGGACACATTTAACTTCAGCTTCTTTCAAAACATCGCTATTCCGATAATCTTTCCACCCACCTGACACCATGAGCAATGAGCCTTACCAATACTGAAAATGGACTTCAATCTATCATCAGTATACATATCACACTATCAGCATTGCACTCCCACAGCTGTTTGCAAATGCACTGGTTCAGACACTGTGCACTACTCTCATCAACTATGACCCCTTCTCACATCCCATTGCGCCAATAAATGACTATAGACACCTTTCATTTGACATTGTGATTGGAATCTAGATGACTTGAATAAAAATAAAAACATTCAGAAATGTTAAATCTTTTAAAAATATATTTTTTTAAACTAACTAGCTTTTTTTCATATGGTGGAGAACTTTTGAAATAAATATCTAAAAGAATCAACAGCCTAACCCTTCCCCAGCCATTTAAACTTTAGCCATATTTCCCCAGTTGTCCTCACGCACAATTAAGCACGTGCCTAGAGGCACGTTAACATGTAAAAGGAAGAAGCTCAGATTTAATTCACAACATTCAGCTTGCAAGACTACGGCTATCCCCGCTAAGCCACAGGCTCCCCACCACATAACTGGTGATTGTCCTATTCTTTAATAAGAGAAGATAAAACTCCCACATATCCTACATTCATTTTTTATGAAAACCTTATGTTGTATGCCTAAACATTTTTTTCTTGTTTTTGGAATTTCTTGTGGTCTGCTTTTGGTACGGATTAAGTCTCTGTAAATTCTTACAACTATACAATATTAAATGTTTTGAGACCTGAGGAGAGTTTTAGCAACATGTTTTAATGAGTAAAAGTGGTGAATTTAAGTGGGCAACCAGCGGGCAAAAGGCTAAAGTGAGTCGTGGCTTTGAGGGACAGTTCTGTGGGGACCATGAGGTTAATAGTCCCGGGAAGACAGTCCTGGCACAAACATGTTATAATAATACTCTTGGCAGCTAGAATAGTGTCCACCCCTTAATTCCCCCTGGGAAAGAGGGACACAGCCTAATCTGTATTCAGTCCTGACATTGTCCACATCTGATATGGAACATTAGCCCCTAACTCTCTCTATAGACTGGTGTCCTTCGGTTTATATTGCTTTATGTTAATAGAGAGAGAAAACTTCATGTGCTGTCATTTGTCTTTGTTAGCGGGGATGCTCTCAGAGCCTGTTTAAAATGCATTTGTTTAGGGAGGCAAAGGGGATATGGTAAACCTGTCTACCTGGAGAAAGGTGTTGTTTCTCCATCTTTATTGATCTTTGATCCATCCAAGAACCTTCCACAAGCTGCTTTCTTTCTGTTTTGCTCATTCTGAAATGTGCATCTATATTTGTTTTTGGAGAATCTTTATTGTCATTATGAAACAATGACAACATTTTGTATAGACTTATATACATGGGGTGCATCAAGCAAATAGTAAATTTATTTTTTGGCATATTGTATAACTGAATATAAAAATAAACGTAACTTCAGGGACTTATATTTCTTCATTTATTTTCTTTCAAAACTAAAAAGAACGGTCTCTCCTTCTCTTGTAGTAGTTAGCAGTATGAAGAGTTGTAAAATAATTTAGGACTTTAAAAAAAAAAAGAAGATGGAGTTTTACTATTATAGAAAACAAGTAAAAAGATGAAAGGTATAAGGTCTACATATGATGATTGTCTACTGAAAATAAGGTCTTTGTTCTTAAGACTGCAGCCTATGCAATGTTGTGCATGTGAAAACGACTAATTAGACTTTGAATAAACTAAGTTGCATTATCTAACTTATTTATATATTTTCAGAAAACACTTCAAAAACCAGAACCATCTCCTCAAACAATCATAACATCTAAAATGTGAAATTGTGCTGAAAAAATGTAATCAAAAGTAGCTCTGACTCCACATGGGTCTTCTGTTGTTTCAGACCAAACAGCTTACAAAGATAATTATCTTACAAAAGAAATGTAAAGCAAATCAACATGAATAAACATGTTCCAGGCAGTTTCTCTACCAAGGATGAGCTGCTGGTACGCTGCTGGTTAACAAAGCTTGTATCATCTTATTTGAATAAAATAAAATGAGACCATATCTGTTGAGGCTGGTAGGGGGAATATTGTTTAAGTCTGGCAATGTTCTTTGACTTCTGTTGGAATTAATTCTGCTAATTGTCTTCAGCCCAATTAGAATTGATTCCCCTCTGCAGTCTGGTGAAACAGTGCTGAGCTAATTGGATTAAATCTTTATCATTTTCTGAAGAACACAGAGAGAAGTGGAAATATGCAGGAACACTATTGCTTTTTTTAATTAACGCTAACCTAATGACTTTTTCCTTTATTAACATACAACTTTCTCATGCTTTCATGTTTTAAATGGAGCTAAAAATATGAAGCAGGGGACTATACAGACATTTCTTTAGATACAATAGCCTCTGTTGAATACTTTGTTTTTATAACTGTTTTTGCGTCATATCTGTCACTTCAACGTAAAACTTTGAGTGCAAATAAAAGAGCATCAGATACAAAGGAGCATCAGTTTCACTACATGCTGAATTCCATTAGTGATAAGAATAACAGGAAATTACAGCTCAATATGTCTGAGCCACTTAAACATTTTTGAGTCTGACTTTTTAAGTAGAGCTGTTGCTGATAAATAAGCTTCTACTTACACGTACCCGGCCCTATTTTACAAATCCAGTGGGCAGTAAATAAAAAAAGTTCCTCAAACCACTTAATGGAATATTGTAGTAAAGACAAGTGCAAAGTCCTATGGAAATTTTGAATTAAACTTCTTAATTTTGAATGAAAAGCAAAAAGTATCAATTATTTTGTTGGCTAAATGACTGCCTTAAATGTGAAAATGACGATCAACCAACACGAACAGATATTTCGGCGGATCAGTGCTACCTGTGACAACTTCAACCTCAAATAAATTGGATTATGTGCTTTTCTATTCAAGATGTAGCTTTACATGGGCATTAAGGCAGTGGCATATATAGTAGTGCTGTAACCAATTTTAAGTTTCTTATTGATGAATCTTTTGATAATTCTTTTTTGATAAATCAAATTAGTATTCAGACAGAAAATATTGTTTTAGAGTAGGTTTTTTTTTTTTAAACCTAAACAAGGTAAAGCTAATGCTATGCCACTTAAAATATTCACTGACATGGAAGCTTTTTGATCTCAAAACCAAAATGTATTTATATTTTTTTACAGTTTGCTACAGTATGCTCCAATGATTATAAAATGTGTTAACCATTTCAGTAATCATGATCATGACCTGTCTACACATATACGACATGGCTTACAGTTGCTGGAGGCGAAACATTGTAAATCTTTATGAAAGAATTTACCTAATCTTCTGAGGCCTCCTTTTATCATTGCTTGGTGTGCAACACTTTCATGAGTTTTTTCTACTTTCATCTATTGTTTTATTATTTTTGTTTTTGGTGTGACTTCCTATCTTTCTCATACTGTTTGTAACATAATGGAGCTCACTTTTATCCGGAAAGCTGTTTCTCATTCTTTTTTTCGGCATCTTTGCGTGTGGAGCCAACATGTTTGACAAGGCTCCCGTTGTTCGCACCCAAGACCAGCTGCACACCCTATGGAGCTCTGCTGTACTGCTGCACAAAGAGTGAACCCATATCCCCCACAAGCTGAGGAGGTAGAGATGTGGAAGTCAGGCGGAAGTCGGAGGGTACCACCATGGAAGGCGGTACAGACCAACCATCCTGTCCATCATCATGGGCAATATCAGATCTCTCTCTAACAAGATGAATGAGCTGGTGGCTCTAACTCATCCATCAAAGACTGTACCGAAAAGGCTAGCATTCTATGCCTATGAGAGACATGGCTAACCGCCCAAACCCAGGACTCTCTTGTAAACATGGAGGGATTTTATCTCCTTCGGGCCTACGGAAGTGATAAGAAAAGAAGCAGGGGTGTGGCTCTGTTTGTGAACAATGGATGGTGAAACTCTGAACACCTTTCAATTAAAGAGACGCTCTGCAGCAAGGAAATTGAGCTGCTAGCAGTTAAAATGAGGCTATGAGACCCCGGGAATTTACTAACATAATTTTGATAGCTGTGTGTCCCCCACCTCTGCTATTGTTGCAATAGTCTGTGATATCCTGCACACTACCACCAGCAAACTACAATCATAGAACACAGGCTCTTTTTCTGATCTCTGGCGACTTCAACCACGTATCCCTGTCTTCCACCCTTCCTACATTCACACAGTATGTTAACTGCCAGACCAGAGACAATAAAACAGTGGATCTTCTGTATGCTAACACTAAAAGCTGATATATACTCAGAAACAGGGCAGGCAGGGAAAGCATGGGGCCGCCAGTGTCCAGGCTGCAGACACCAGGTTGGGTTCGGTCTCTCTGTCCCCAGCTGGCTCCCTGACCCCGTCCGCTGGGGTTCCCGAACCAGCCCCGGAGCTGACGGCTCGGTTCGGTGCCCGGTGTGTTTCGACTACGTGCTGCACCGTAGTTGACCAAAATCCTTGACGATTTTAAAATTCCCCCTGAAAATTTTTTTAGGCATGAAAAGTAGGACATGTCCGGGAAAAAGAGGACATCTGGTCACCCTACGATATGAACAATTTCAATGTTTTACTTGAGGGAGTGCTTGTTGCTATGATGCGTCTTTGCTCAGCAGCTTTGCTTGTTGTAAACCAACCAATCAGCACACAGCTCATTTAAATATTCATGAGATATAATAAAAGGAAAAAACCTGTCTTTTCATTATAGGGCTTCAACCAGGCTTGCATTAGAGTGCATAGAGCAGAAAATTTGTAATTTTCAGCCCAACCTATGTTACACACCCTATTCATATCCCTTATAGACCAGCACCAAATACCCTATATAATCATTCTATGACCCCTTTAAGGAGGCACACAGTTCATCACCTCTCCCTCCCCTAGGGAGCTCTGACCACAATATGGTTCTTTTCCAGCTTGTGTACAAACCCCTGGTGTGCAGAGAACCAGCTGTGAAATGCACACTGATGAGAGGGTCTGTGGAAGTAGAAGAAGCTCTCAATGCAGAAAGAACTGAGGAAGAAAATCAGGGAACAACTACAAGAAGAAGATGGAGGATCAGCTGCAGCAGAACAACATTAAGCCAGAAATACACTGTACGATTTGTTTTGCCTTTTTTCGAACCAACTTTTCAGTTATAAGAGAATTTTTCGATCGGGCCGACTTTCAGCTTGATTTTGCATTGTGTAGTGTACAGGGGGTAACAAGGGCTGATCATCCACTCACGACCACCTCCCGATCAGGAATCATAAGGTTGGTAGAAAATCAAAAATGTTTGAAATTCAGTCGGTCGTCTTGGGCAAATCACTCAGTGGGCATGCGCAAATAAGGATTCTTCTTACTCTCAGATGAAAACACAGAAGCATGGCAGGGAAAGATCAAGATTCGAAAGGCTACCGGTCGAGATGGCATCAGCTCCAGGCTTCTGAGATGTTGTGCAGATGAACTGTGTGGCATCTTGTGCTACATGTTCAACTTATGCCGGAGGCTGGGAGAAGTACCAAAGCTGTGGAAGACCTCTTATGTGGTACCGGTGCCAAAGATTAAACATCCAAAGGACCTCAGCAGCTACAGGCCGGTAGCTGACTTCACACCTGATGAAGACCCTCGAACGGTTGGTGTTACACCATCTACACCCCCTGATAAAAAGGTCATTAGATCCACTGCAGTTTTCCTACTGTCCTGGGATTGGGGCAGATGATGCCATCATCATGATGCCATGGATTTTGGACTACCTCACTGGCCACCCACAGTATGTGAGGGCACAGGGCTGTGTCTCAGATAGGTTTGTTTGCAGTACGGGGGTTCCACAGGGACCAGCACTGTCACTGTTACTCTTCACCCTCTATACTGCAGACTTCCCCATCAACTCCCCACACTGCCAACTATAGAAGTTTTAAGTTGATTCTGCCATAGTTGGCCTCATCACAGGTGGGGATGACTCAGAGTACACACAATGGACCCAGAATTTTGTGGTCTGATGCCAGCAGAACCACCTTCTGCTGAGCAGATCCACCCCACTGAGACTTGTGAACATCCAGGGAAGGGTCATTGAGATAGTGGACTCTTATAAGTACCTAGGTGTTCGCCTGAATAACATTCAGGCTCTGTATAAGAAAGGTCAGAGTAGACTCTTCCTACTGAGGAGACTGAGGCCTTTTCGAGTGCAGAGGGCGCTCCTAAAGACCTTCTATAACTCTGTTGTGGCATCAACCATCTTCCATGGAGTTGTCTGTTGGAACAGTGGCTTATCTGTAACTGAGAGAAAGCGGCTAGATAAGTTGATCAGGAAGGCAAGCTTTGTGATTGGATGCCTTCTGGACTCATCTCTGTTGGATAATGTCTACCACCCCATGCATGAAGCTGTTGCTGAATTGGAAAGCTCCTTCTGTGACAAACTTCTGCACCCTAAATGCGGCAGGGTGCGTAATCACAGATCCTTCCTCCCAGCAGCTGTAAGACTTTATAAACCTCACTGTTCCCAACAACCTCAATACATTTTTACATTCATGCTGATTTTTTTTCTTCTGTCTTAGTCAGTTAAATAACATGCTGCTGTCATTATACACATCTCTGATGATGCTGCTTTTTTTCACATATCCATTAGTGCTAAATTTCCACAGCTGTATAATGTTTATTTATTCTCCAGGTGTATAGTAGGCTATTTATTAGGTAAAGACTTTTTATATTTTTATATTCCAATCTATTCTATTAACCAGAGCCGACCAGGACTTGGATGTTGTTAACTACAGCAACCATTTTTTCTTTGGCAAAAGAAGCAGGTATAGTATAAAACTTCAAATTGTCTGTAAAAAAAAAAATTCTAATTTCCTTGTCCAGCCACTGCTGGTTTGGCTGCCTTGAGTTGTCAGCTTGTTTTGACTCCAGCTAACGCTCTGACGTAACTGTGACATTGACAGAAAAAGATGCTAACAAGAACAGCTACCACCAGGTACTTGCTACTTTTACTATGCAAGGTACTGTAAAAGGACCATTTACATTCTCAAAATGTAACGGGCCCTCAAAATATTATTTAGCAGACTGCCTTTGAAAATAAATAACTATCAAAATTAAGTAAATAACTATTTGGGGTCCATATTTACACTTTTAAAGATTGTGAATATGTTTTTTTTTTTCCTACAAGGAACTGGCAAGTAAGACAGGCTGCTAAATAATAGACTACGGCTCAAATGTATCTGAGTAATTTTTTTTTTTTTCACATTAGGACATCAAGTAATAATTTTTTTCTGTCATTCCAAAAAGTATATAAGTATAGATATATAAAGCTTTTTGATTATGTTGCGATAGAATAATGTTTGCTTTCAAAAATTAAGGAATGTCCATATACATCCTCTTTTTTTTATAGATAACAGCCAAGATATCTAAAAAGGTCTCCATGTCACTCAGGTTCTTTACTTCTGATAAAAGAGCCATTCAATTTAGAATTAAAATCCTAGCACATTCCTCTGGAAAAGAATTTCAACATCTACCACTGTAAAGCTCCTTCCTTCCCTTCAAATCTAAATGGGAGGAGAAAGCATCTGGGGAAAAAAAACAACAACACACAAAACCAATGAGGGGACACTTGGTTTAATAAACAGCCAGCAGCAAGTGCCACAAGTTGCCAAAATGAGAGCGGATAAGACTGAAGTCGAACAAAGAATATGGATTGAAGAGCCAGTTTTATTCCTCATGAAAATATAATGAAGTGGAACCTATGACATAACATCTAGCATCTTTATGTTCATACAGTCACACTAGTGTGGCCAAGTATTAACAATACAAACAAAATGTTTGTTAGAAGAGCTACTACATACACTTTAGATAGTTCTGTTTGTTATATCTAAATTCTGAATGGATTACATAATTTAAGAATAAAAAATGTAGTTTAAAGTTTTCAATAACTTTATGGTTGCTACGTTGGCTCTAAAAATGCAAAAAAGAAGCCAAACACAAAATGCTAAATGAACATTTCATGGGCAATGAGGCTCATTCTTCCCAGTCAGGAGTAGAAGGCTGCTCACACTGAGCCTAGTAATGCTGGATATTTCTTCCTATTAGCAGGGAGTTTTCCTCTTCACTCTCACTGCATGCATGCTCTTTTTGAGGGATTGCTGCAGAGTCAAGACACAATGCAAGCAAATGTTTGCTATTGCCACATACCCACCCAAGATGATGAAATCCTGCAAAGTCTGTGTCTCAGTGCAATCAACTGGGTTTCCTTAGATAGAAAACTTTGAACCATCTGTCTGTACAATTTGATTGAATTGTCTTTATAAAGTGCCTTGAGATTAAATGTTTTGCTAATTGACTCTACATAAATAAACACAATTAAACTGATTTGACTATAAATTTTCAATAAAAATCTACTAACCTGTTAATTAGGGTTAATATGAGTATTATTGTTTTTTACTTCCAGTTATAGTCAATTTCAGTTTATTCAAAAATATTTTACTGATCCCATAGGGAAATTAACCATCACATACTTCTTCAAATCTTTCTCTGAGAACAGATTAAAAAAAAATGAGGTAGACATGAAAGGAAAAGTTGTGCTTTAGTTGCGAAAGAAAGGACTGTCATGCGTGATTATGAATAATGTAATTTAACATAAAAGATATGACATGGCTAATCTTAACTACATTAATGCCTGTCTAAACAATCACTTCTTTAGAAAAAAAGTCCCAGGTTAACACTTTAAGCTGGACTTTAAGGATCTGTTTTGTAGCAAGGTAAGCCCTTCATTCGTATTAACAAGGCTACATTGGGAAATGGATATCTGAATCTTTGAAGCCAAATGACATCTTACAGTGCACAGAATTGAGAGGTAGGAATCAATGAGCATCATAAACTGAATACAATATATTAATCTATTGCCATTACAAGCAAATTGCCATCTTACTGGAGGCCTTGCAGAATTCTCTTAGCATCTAAAATGTACTACAAGATATTCTCTCAAAGGTGATAAACAGAGATGTTGCTGTATGGAAAAATAAAAACATTATATGACAGACATTTTAACTCTCATGGTCTTGGTGCTGATGGTTGGCTTGATCGTTTACTCTTCTCACCTGTTTAATTGGCCCAGTTCTTCATTACGTCCATCTTGTCTACCTGGTTCCTACTGCTATTTGCCTACCATCAGCGGCAGATTATTCACGCTGTTTTGTGAGATTAACTCTAGCGTTGTGAATATAGTTCTGACTTTCTGATCCTGACCTGTTTCTGCCTTTGGGACTCCTGAGTTTTTGCTTTGCCCCTGTCTGCTCTGTTAGTTTTGTTTGTTCTGGACTGATTCCTGGATTCTGCAAGCTCACCAACACTCTTGCTCCTGGGCGTCTCTGCTGGCATCAACTCTGCTCTTCACTTGGAGCTTTGGGTGTGGCATCTGCCATAAGCTGTGGACAAATCGCCCGTTCGGATTCAACTCCTTCCTCTGGGATCGAACTGAACTCAGAACCAGGTTAGTGATTTTTGCTCATTGTCATATCTAGTCCTTTATTCTAAGTCTAACCTAAGTTTCTGTTTCTACAGAGGATTTGGTTTATCCAGCCCAGCTGACGAGCATCCGCACTGTTTGTTGTTTACATAAAAGCTTGTTTGAAATCATCCAGATCTGTCTGCTTGAATATTTTGTCCAAGGTTCCAAGCTTGTGAAACATCATCCCCATGCTAATTCCCTTGCATGCATCTGAGAAACATAACTTATACTCAGTCAAATTCTAAACATCTGGTTCTGTTAAGGAAATTAACTGCAGGGTTATTCCGCCATCATTTAACTATCAAGCAAGTGAGGCATGTGTTTTTTTGGATATTTGTAAGACTGACAGGAAAATGCCCAGCTGTTGTATGTCAGATTTATCTTAAAGCAACTTTGAAAATGTGCTCAAAAGAAACAAACCTTTAACTTTTATACGTGGGAAAATTCAAGTTGGCATCTTCCTGGTGTCATATAGTTTCATCTATTGTTTTCTCTTTTTTATTATACCATGGGCACTTGCAACAGGGGAGCACTTTTTACTCTTAATTGAGTAAAATCTTAGATTAATACTTTCTACTTTTACTAGAGTAAAAAAAGGTTAAAGTAGTGGTACTTTTATTTGAGTAAAATTTGTGTGTACTTGTCCCACCTCTGGTTGTAAGCAACATACTTGATTCATTGATTGATTAACTTTATTGATCTCATAGTGGAGAAATGTACTCTTTGCATCAGCTCAGATAGTCAAAGCAGAAGAGAAAGGTGCTAAAGGAAGAAAGAGGTGCATGGAATATATACAATATATACAGTAAGTCCACATATGACAGCTAAAATTTAATACAATTTTTTATAGTATGATTATTATACAGGGTATTTGCACAGGGTGTTTACATGGGTATTTGTATAGATGGATGTTTATATATATAGTTATTGCAGTGGATGTCAAATATAAAGAATAATTTTATTGCATAGGGTAATAAATAGCAATTGCACATTATACATTGCACAAGTTATTGCCGTTGTAGTGTCGCATTGTAGAGTCTGGTGGAAGCAGGGGTGAATGGGAATACCTTTTTTTACAAACAAGGTGTAAACGTCTTTCACTAAAGGAGTTGCTCAGCTCCTCTACAGACTGGGGCAGAGGGTGGAAGGTGTTGTCCATGATGAATATAAGCTTGGACAGCACCCTCCTCTCAGCCATTTCCTCCACTCAATCCAGAGTACATCCTAGGACAGAAACGACCCTTCTCACCGGTTTCTATAGTCTCTTTCTATCCCGCTCTGTGCTTTTAGGGTCCCAGCAGACAACAGTGTGGAGGAGGGCTGATGCCACCACAGAGTCATAGAAGGTTTTAAGACAGGGCCTGCTCATTCCAAAGGACCTCAGCCTCCTAAGGAGGTGGAGGCGGCTCTGGCCCTTTTTATACAGGGCGTTGGTGTTATGAGTCCTGCCCAGTTTATTATTGACATGAACACCCAGATATTTGAAACTCTCCACAATTTCTATGTCCTGCCCCTATACAAACAAAATTCTGTAACACCCCTATAGACAGATAGTTGTGTCAGGCTTGGGGAATCATTTGCAGACAAGCTGGCAATTTTTCTATTAAAAAATATTTTCAGTAATCGGTCCCTGGAACTATCCCTGCCTTTCTTAAGTCCAGCATCCAAAAGAATATCTGTAAATTGCCAAAACAATGACTGCCCTGTTGCCTTGACATTGGAAGTCATTGCATGTCCTCCTAACAAACCTCAAGGATGCCATTTTCGTGGGTTTGCACACTCTGCAATTTACCAACAACGCCACCTTGGTGTGCCTCATCACAGACAAAATCAATGTGGCAGATGAGATCCACCACCTAACCCAGTAGTATTCAGACAATAACTTTGTTTTGAAAAAAGTTATTGAAAGGAAGGTAACAATGTAAATAAACTGATTTGAAACACCAGCAAAATCAACCATTGATTTTGTTGGTGTTCTAATCTCATAAACAATTTCTATAAATATAATTTATATAAAGTTCTTACTACTTTATTACTTTTTGTCCACATTAAGTGCTGATGTAATGAGGTTGTTTTTTTCTTTTTTTTCTTTTGAAGAGCTGTTTATTGACTAAAATTTGTACCTTTCTGTCCTTGGAGATCTGTGAACACCTTTTAAATAAATTAATACTACAAAAGAGGAGTAGGCAATAGAGCAAAGGCCTAAAGTAACCCAATCAGATAAACTGCCTGAAGTTTCAACTCTTGCCCTCAAAATTGCACAATAGATGCACCCACCATCCTCTTAGGTCAAATGCTGTTTGTGGATTACAAACCACACTAATTAGGTTGCTCTGTGGCCTTGGCCAGTGTGGGGAAACATAACTGCTCAGTACAAGAAACATAACCACTCTGTAATGATGTTACGCTGACACGGGACCACCCACGTCTAAGTAGAATAAATATGCTTTTGCACAGACTTGCCTCTATGCTTGAATAAGGTCAACTGAGAAAAAGAAATGAAAAATTGTATTTCAGTTATAACACATCACAGAGCTGCGTGACTTCAAATGTGATTTTCCTTTGACATAATAGAAAGTTCAAAGAAAGAAACTAACCACACTTTTCCTGTCAGTTACCTTTGATGGCTTTCAAAATTAGCTTAAAACGTGTGAATCACACACGGTGAAACAGTCTTTAATACCTGTGTTTTCTCAGAGCTGCATAGGAAGTGATCTCACATTTAAACAGCAAATGTCAAAATATGTTAATCACGAGTAAGTGGTTGAACAGTAAAAACAACTTCCAGAAATGAATCAGTAGCTTTCATCAATCACTTTATAGTTTAAAAAAAAACTCACTTAAAGCTACTCCTAAGATTTTACCTTTGATCTATTTTTGATCATAATAGTGGTCTACTGGGCACAATGGCTGTGATGAGTTTCACAATATGTCTCTTTGAGCTTTACATTGACCTGAGAGGTTTAGTTACTGCTCTTGACAGTCAAGGGTCAAACAAATAGTTGAAAGCTGGACTGAAGCTGACATTGTTATCTCTTAATTACTCGTATTTTCTATTTTGACTCATTTTATGAATGTTCCAACACTAACTTATGTTAGAAATGTAAAAAAAATACTTGACAAAATGCACTAAAAGTATGTTCCACACCTATTGAGATGCCAGACTTTGCTAAACTGACAACAGCCACATGCATGTGCTAGGCGGAGCGAGACATGCATCTGGCTGTTGTCAGGTTAAGACTTTGCAGCAGCGGTCTAACAAAGAGCTTTTGAGTTGTTTTTTTCATTCTTTTCTTGGTATCAAGATAAACGTTGCTTTTCCGTCTCCAGCAAAGTCATTGGATAGATGAAAACTGCCACATGTCAGTGTCTGAAGTGATGAATCAACTTTAAAAAATGTATGAACTGAAATGTTAAACTCACATGTATTGCATTAAAGAAACAGAAAGTAATGAAAGATAAAAAAAAATCAAGAAAATAAACAAAAAAGAAGTTGTACTAAACAGAAAACAAGAAGGCTGTAGAAATGTAGAAATGATTTAATTCTTTAATGTAGTTCCCGTTGTTTAATAGCATCCTACAGCTGCTTTTCTAATGAATCTCAAATGACCTCAGTTTTTTCCAGTTTTTTATCAATGAAAATTACACCATTGATGGTATTTTATTTCCCAAAGGAAAAGAAAACGACGAATGTAAGCCTACTGTATAATAAACATTACTGTACAACAGTAATGTGTTATACAAAAGAAACCCAATCACAACTAAAGTCTTTAATGACAGGCTTTGAATCAATGAATTAATAAATAGACTGTAAATATACACTTCACAGTTCTCCTTAATGCAAAAGAAGCTTGTAAAACAGTCTTATTTCCACATTTGGTTCTATAGACAGGACAGTTTAAGGAAAAGCCATTGTAAATGAACAATTTGTTCAGTCTCTATGAGTCAGTAACTTTTATACTTTAAGGGAAATCACACGCTTTCATCAGAGATTTATGGAGGATGCAGTGTGTAGCATTGTCTTTCAAATTTGCAGTCCCTCACCCTTTTCCACTGGTTTTTACATATAAGTATGTCCATTACTGTGACTTTGTGCATTCTTTTCATTACAATTCATATTCATCATGTGACTGCTATAAAGAGCAGTTATGTTGTTTAAGTTAATTTCATAAATTTAATTAGCAATAAATATGTTAAAAATAATGTCAGATTATTAAAATCAGACTTTTTGTGGTAAAAATGCACATTTTGAAGCTTCAATAGATGTTTTAGAGTGGAACCAATGTTCAATGTGTCGTTTGGGTTGTTTTTCTTGTTCAAATTAAACACTGGATGAAGCAATGCAATACTTCTCTATAGTCCGAGTCTGCTGTATTTTTAATCTAACAACAAAATCAACTTAACTGATTTTTTCAGTACTATTTACAACAACCATGCTTTAACACTCTGAACCTAACCAAATGAAAAAGTAAAACGAAATAGAAATAAACAAATATGGGAGAGCCCCAATATTATAATGGCCTTTTTCTTTGCTGTGCTGGTAATAGAGTGTTTATCATAGATAAAGTTTATCATTTCCAATGCTTTCTGAAAATTACTATTATGGAGCTGACTATCATGTTTCTGTGTTGCACTTTTTAAAAAATTATTTGTGCATAGTTGTGTCTTTATTCTCCTTATCATATTAACAACAGAAACATTAAATAATCACATTCCTCCTCATTTTTCTTAAATTTGAACATGCCTTCATGAATATAATTAGGATTAAAGGCACAGAACAAAGAAGGAGAGACAGAGCTTTAGTCCCCGATACCATAATCAATTAGTCTTGTGCTACAATAGCCATAAATATCATATTGGGGTCATGAATTCCTTATCAGTCGGAATTTCACATGCCATATAACGGAGCAATGATTAATTAAGTTGGTTAAATAATTTTGTGATAGATGAGTGTTAACCCCCCCCCCCCCCCCCCCCCATGCCAGCTGCAAGCCCACATTGTTACTTAAAAAGTGAAGATCACACTTGAGGGCATTCTTCAAATTCCTCCAACTCAAGGAGCTTCTGGTACAGCTCTTCTTTGCAATAACTTTTAACATAAATACCTCTGCAATATACTGCTTCAGCACAAAAAATCCCATCAGTTCCTAATGATCGAAAGTGTATTTTACTGTTGGTTAAAAGATGTGCATATTCAACACACTGATGCAATAGCTCTTTTTCTGGCAGAACTGTCCTAAGCATCGGCTTGCACAACAGCTATTGCAGATCCTTTGGCTGCACATTTACTGTGAGACAATGTACCGATGAATCCTGGAACTGCAGGAATAGAGATACAAATTCTTCCCCATGCTCCTCTCCAAGCAGGTGTTGTATGGGTAAACTGGCAATGGTGGACATGCCACTCTAATTTCATTGACAGGTTTACAACTTTTTATGTGTCCCAGCTGCTGTGTTTATGACTGGCTGACTGTGCGTTCATGTTCAACGACATTAAACATGCATAAGCTAGACGGAGCAGCCTGCCACACACATAGGAATGTTCTCTTTAAGCATAGAGAACATCAAACATGTCTTCAGAGGAAAACAAATTGTATAGGAGCTATAAAAACAAACATATATATAAATACAGAAAGACACATGGTCAGACAGTATTACAATAATGAATGGTAAAATTACAATCTAAGTCATCATGGACTCTATATTTATTGGGCTTTTTGACTCAGGAATATCCTTAGGTAACAAATTAATCATGCATACTGTAAGGACAATACCATAGAGGTTGAATCAAATTGAATCCTTGTGTTCAATTTTTAAGAAATTCTTTGTTTGATTTTATTCAGGTTAAAGCAGGAAACTGACAACTAGTTACTTCCCCAATCACCTGCCCCACTGCACAGATGAAATTAACTACTCAAATGTTTTTCTTTTGTTGCTTAAATTCTAAATAATATGCTAAATACATATGTTTAGCTAAGGCCTCCAGTTGCTTTAGGTTGATCTAAACCAGGAATGGGCTCTTCAGTCCTTTTTAGATAAAGTATGTCCATCCTTCAACATAGCTTAATCAAATATTTAGATTTTATTTATATTACCAGTGCCCTCTACAACCTGAATTTTGAGAATGTGATATAACCATTTGATTGAGGTGAGCTGGACCAGGGACCCATCTTAAAGTTGCAGGACACTGACTCTTGAGAAACGGAGTTGCCCATTACTTATCCAAACCCTGCATGACATGTTGAACTGACTAAAAGATAAAAACATTTACAGTATTCCCTACTTACATAGAAGTAATTGGTTTTAATTTATATTTCTAAATTTTAATATTAAATTTGAATAGTAGTTTTTGAACCATTGAAAATACCAGTAATGAACCTGATGGCTCCTTGGGCAAAATCATTTATGTAATAGCTGAATGCAGTTGAACTCTGTGAGATCATCAATTAATAACTCAAAAAAATTTCCAAACCGAGCATGTTCTTTCTTAATAAAATAGGATTATTTTGTTAGACAAAAAGCCCCACAAATGTTAGATGAATACAGTATGTATGCTACAATGTAAGTATTTTACATAGATTGTTGTTTAACAAAAGGGGTGGTTCTAATTACACATACTGTATAAGCCTTGCTTTACTGTAGGTTTTCGGGACTTTTGAACACTATACATTTTCAGATATTTAGATTTATTGGTACCTTTCCTCAAAGAAGACTACTTCTCAATTTACAATTAAGACTTGGACTTGGAGACTTAGACAACTATTATTGTCTTTTTGCATTCACAGAGTGTATACAAAACAAAATTTGTTTTTGTACAGCTTTCAGACAGTAAATTCAAGACACTGTTATTACTTCTTAGTACATTTAGAAAATCTAAATGTTAATACTTTTCAGTACATGTAGAATATCTGAGTTTTGTTTAAGGAGAGAAAAATATTTAGAACTTGGACATCTGCTTATCCATTTGGTTTCAGCCTTACCAAAAGTCAAACCACACCATAAATTTATTTGAAAGTAGAGTATGCAATGAAAGATGCAAACAAAACAGAAATACTAAAACCTCCATATAACTTATCAGTGTTTACCTTTATGCTAGTCCCTCAGGTATAACGTTTTCTGATGAGAAACCCAAGTCAAGTCTTTAATGTCTGAAATGTACATCTCCTCGTTAGTGTCTCAGTAACATTGCATTATTTTATGTTAGGAATCCCAACTTTAATTTTTTTTCCTTAGGTCTGGATTACCACGTAACAACAATAATATTTTACATGTATTTAATTTCAGTTACATTTTTTCCTTACTGATTTAACATTCAGTTCAGGACTAAAAAAAATGCATGCTTAAATTTTTCCCTGTATTTAGATTGATCTGTCTTTCCAAATATGCTTCACTTGACAAGGCTTTGAGGGTTTTCTTCTATCACCTTTAGCTAAGGCGGTTTCTATAAGAGTTGGAAAAACACCTTTTAAATCTTAATTTAAAATTTTTGTTCTCAATTGTACAAAGGCATTTAATATAGAGTAAAAATTACAACCCAACTCTGAAATTACATTGATCCTTACTGGATTTCAAAAAAGAAAAAATCTTGTAGTGCTTTTAGATAGCATAAATAATGCATTCACATAAGTTATTTCTAACTTAAATAATTAAAATATTTTCCAACCTCATATATTGGTGAAAAGAAAAATATAGATTGACAGCAAGATAATTTTGGAGGTTTCTGTAGTTCTAAAATATTTTGAAATTCCTTTACAGCACAGTGAACAATTTGCTATAAGCTATCAAAAGTTTAGACTCTAATTAACAATGTCACTGAATAAGAAGCAAATTTAGCACTGAGCTCTTAAGATAGGAACAAATACATTGTTGTCACCATAACAGCAATATTTGTGGTAACTAGTGGCAATGCTTTTTAATTAGGAGTTCTATAATTTGACAGAAGCACCTCTCACAGATTATTCCTGTGCAAAAGACTAAACTGTATAGCATAGTAATAATCCACTAATTAAAGGATAAGAGAGCACAATGTTTAAACACATGATCAATTATCTAATGTGTTTAGCACTTATCCTGAATCATGATCTGGTCTCAAAAGATAGATTGAGGGGGACAGCCAATTTATTGGTAGCTGTGTTGTGCAAATCTTCCAAGTGTACAGAAAATCAATGTTTTCAAGCAGTGCCGCATTTTTTTCATCTAACTGTGACAATACTGCTGACATGTATTATGCTATAAGTTGTAATTTCAGCTATTGTTTATGCCTTATTATGTTGCATCTCAGGCCATTAACCGGAACACAAACAATCTAGTGACAGCATGATTTTATAATAGGGCAAATGGATGAAAGTAATGCAACATGTTGGACTTTAGGTTTTAAAAGTGGCCATAGGAACAGTTGTGGCCATAGGAACAATTTTTTTGATGTTGGAAGATTGTGTAATCAGAAACATTAGTGCAGTTAAATGCTTTTTTAGCAAGTAGATAAAACACTACAGACCATTTAGAAAAACCTTTGCTTTAGCATTTTACCTGTATATCATTGAAGTTATAAAAACCAACTTAAGAAATTTTGCAAATAAGGCAATGGCGATAGAATTAAGACAAAGAGACTTATGAAGTAGGCCAGCTGTCTTTATAGCAAAAGAAAAAAGGTGGGCCAGGAGGAGGGGAGATACTTTAAGCTGATTTATAGGAAGCGGTAATAAACTGTGAACCCCACCCTTTCTGCCCCTCCCTTGCCTGTTTAATATGCAAATATGCAGAGAATCTCACTCCAGACAACTCCTCATCAATAAAATCATGGCTGGAAGCGCAGGTGCCCATACTTCATCTATATGAAAATACACGATGATGGATGATGATTTACACAGTCCTCTTTTAAAATGGAGCCATGTGCCTAAAAAGCTCTAATATTATGTTTTACATATTATAAGACCTAAAAAGAACTGTTGTTCTGATTTTACATGCTGCCCACTGGTAATAATTATATTCAGCTATACTGTACTTCAGCCAAAAGAAGAGGTTGGGTGGAATATTACAGATGCGATCTACTAAGACAATGCAAGAAAAAGCTACCCTGTGAGATTTGACATCTGATATAAAAACAAAAAAAAAACATATTTACATTTTCAGGACTCATCACAAATATTCTTGTCATTTTTAATACATTATATAGCTGATCATGGCCTATGGTAGCTAAATGCAACATTCTAATACCTGGCGTGAAATTTCCTCAGCTTCCTTGACACAGCTTTCCTGACATCAAAATGAAGATCCAAAAAACACACACACAAAAAAAACAAAAAAAACAAAACAAAGGGAAACATGGAAGTTTTAGACTTGGTATGTCCAGCCCCTGGAGGCCCTGGTATAACCCATTCTCAGTCAATGTATTTTACATCCACAATTCTCAAAGGGCACAAAGAACAGGAATCTCACACTATTTAAATACAGGATTTGGGACATCAAAGCCAGGCTGATATTGGAATAACAGAAATAATTAGGGATATGGAGGTTGCAGAAATAGCCACATTTCCATAAGATGGTAATTAGTCCCAGGGCTAGCTAGGTCAGGAGAAAGAATGTTTATTGAAGCTCTCTATTAAATGGAGGCCTACGGGTGGCATGCCAGGTAATTACAGAAGAATAGAAAAAGTGAACTTGAAATACTGATTGAATATTCACTTTTCAGTTAATCCCTTTACAGTGTTTTTAACCATGTGTGAAGCTGAAATGATAAAAATCCTTTCACTTTAAATAACATGTTGACAGCACATGAGAAGTGGTACAGACAAGAAACTCAGCCCTCACTTAAGTAGGTTACCACACTTTCATTACAGGCAGCTTTCAGTTAGTTGAGCGGAAATTATGATGAAGATATTTAAAACACAGCTTCACAATAACAAAGATAGGGCTTTCTTTTGATGACGCTTAGCAATTACAAAGGCTTATAAAACATGCATACTAAATGACTATGTGGCTTTGTGAATCATTTGGAAGATGAAAAAAACTGAAACCTCAATTAGACCCAAATCGTGAATTGGATGAGATCGGGCCAAGTCTGCTGTTATTCTTTTCTCTGTGTGTAGTCATTTGGTTTGTCTTGTTCCATTTCCACTTATGGGTAAACAGGGGAGAGAGTAAAATCCTTTTATTTTCTCCTGCTGAGAGGGATGTTAAGAGGGGCCAGAGAGTCTGTTTCTCTATCTAATAACCCTGCCACAAGCTTGCCAGCACAGGAGAATCCTGGCAGTGAGCACGAAGGGAGTCACAAAGCCATTTAGAACCTGAGCTTGGCTCAGTCAGTGAAATCCACACTCTGCAACTCTAAGGGTAATATTGGTTGCAACTCTCCCTCTACTTCTTCAATGGGTGCGGGTTGGATGCATCTGACAGCATCTGGGTGTCAATTGTAATGCTGTACAAGGCAGAGTTTAAATCACAGACGTGTTTTTATAAAGAGACAATATATTCCATTTAATTTCATTTACTTACTCACATGAAGACCTCTCTCCAGGAACTCATTCAAGATCCAAAGAACATTTAAAAATATGGTTGGTAAAGGAGAATTGAAAAGTGAATTTTTTTCACATCAGTTTGGCTAAGGTAATGCACTTTTTAGGGTTACCTTTACAATTACTGGGATTAAATTCTTCTAGTTATTGTCATGATCTGCCCCGATTGCTCTACCTTAATTGTTTATTTCTTTCACCTGCCGTTTTTCCTCCCTGCCGCAATTATCATTTATTCTTCTCAGCTGTTTCCTTGGGTTTATATTCTGTTCAGCCTGAGCATTTGGGACCAGATCATTATTTGTTTTCAGTTGGTCTGTTTAGTTTAGTTTATGCCACGTTTCATGTCCTGGATCCTGGCGGCCAGTGGAAGGCGGCTTTTGTGTCTGTCTCGTCTCCTGCTCGTCCACTGTTCCTCCCCTGCTGAGTCTTCTGGATTTTTTGCTCTTTACACAGGGAGGTTCAGTTTTTATCCCCGTAAGCCTGGCTCCAAGGTAGAGACCAGTTTACAGGTCCTGCTCAAGTTCTGGTTCCACATCCTGTCTCGGCTACCCTCCTTCTCTGAGCCTGCCAATCTGCACCTGATCCTGTCTGCTCCTGTGCGTGGCCTGGTCATGCTTCTGGACTCTCTTTGGACTCTGAACATCCCTGAGAGCTCTAGGGTGCCTGGAAACCTGGATCCTGCCTGTTCCTGTCTGTTCTGAATCGCTTTTCAGGATCGGCTTCCTGCAAGTCCTCAGGAGCTGCAGCACCAGGGATACTCTGGGTGACACGTTCCGCGTCAGCTGTCAGCCCATCAGCTGGATCGTACCCCCTACAAGGGTGATGGACTGTACTGTTAAACCAGAGTCTCAGAGACTGGGTGGTGCTCTGCCCCCCTCCTACAGCATCCGCGAGCCCCAGATCCTAGAAGCTCCACTTTAGTTTCAGTTTGTTCATGTTTTTATATTAATAAACATTTTGGACTTTCCTACTGACCCTCTCACCTTGAATACTGGTTCCATCTGCCCTGTTTTATAAGAGCTGTAGATCCTATCTAAGTTCATTATTTGGAACTTCTTGTCACCTGAGAACATGACTATCATTATGAATCATAGTAATACTGGGACAGAGACAGAAACAGAGAATGAACAAAAAAAATAGTTACATAATGGACGTAACCATTATTTTTGTTCTAGTTCAATTGGTATTTTTCATTGTTGATGATTTGATTCCCAATATAGAGAAATATCAAATAATATGTAATGCTGCTTTTGGTTGAAAGTTGTTCCAAATTGTAACAAATCATACATAAAATAGGAAACTATTAATATTAATCTTAAATCTTATAAACTATGAAATATATATATATATATATATATATATATATATATATATATATATATATATATATATATATATATATATATATATTATTTTTTTATATTATTATTTTTATTTATTTATTTATTTATTTATTTTCATACTTGATACTTGAAAATGTCTTTGTCTACATACCAAACTGAAACATTGTTGTTCTCTACTTGAAAAATCACTTTAGATTTTAAAATGGAAAAATGTTCTATATTTTTTTTATTCATGAATGTATAAACACTTAACTTTATTTTATTCTGTTTATAGTAACAGATCATAAAAAATATCTCCATACATTTACTGGTTGATGATTTTCTTTATTCTGACCCAGCTAATTTTTAATTGGTTACCCCTGCTGTATACTATTCCAGCCACTTGGTTATGGCGCTTCATGTAAGCTTTCCCTGCCAGGATCTTACACCCTGCAGTTAGGTGCTGGATTGTCTCAGGGGCCTCTTTGCACATTCTGCACCTGGGGTCTTGTCTAGTGTGGTAGATTAGATTAGTAGATTTATTTATTTATTTATTAGTAGATTTATTCTTATTTTTTATCTTTATTATATTGTATAGTTGGATGTGTGTATACAGTATATTGTATAAAACTGTAACTAGAGCGTGTAACAAAAGTAATTTCCCTCTGGGATTATTAAAGTATTTCTGATTCTGATCTGGGCCTCTGTTTCTCTGGTGCTTTGGGTCTTCTCCTATATAGCCATGATGAGTACCTCTGTGCTGTCCTTTAGTCCGGCTTTGTCTACCCATTAGCATCATTTCCTGATATCTGCCACTTCGATTATGTGGTACATCCTGTGTAGGGGCTTATCCTCCCATGACGAAGTCTCTGGCACCTCTTCTTCTGTTCCCCATTGTCTGAGACATTCACTGAGGATGTCGTCTGTTTGAGCCTTGTCCTTGATGTACTTATGGATCTTGGATGTTTTATCCTGGATGCTGGCTATTACGCTCATTAGTCCTCGGCCTCCTTCCTTACTGCTGGCGTACAGTCTCAGGGTGCTGGATTTGGAGTGGTACCCTCCGTGCATGGTTAGGAGCTTTCGTGTGTTAACATCTGTGGCCTTTACCTCTTCCTTTGGCCATGTTATTATTCCTGCAGGATATCTGATTACTGGCAGAGCATAGCTATTTATTGCCCAAGACTTATTCTTGCCATTGAGCTGGCTCCCTAGGATCTGCCTTACTCGATGGAGGTATTTGGCCGTAGGCACTTCCCTTGTCTCCTCTTCAAGGTTGCAATTTGCTTGTGAGATTCCAAGGTACTTGTATATATAAACTGTATATATATACATACATACATACACACATAATTATTATCAGTGGCGGCCGGCCAGTAAAGGGCGCCAGGGTGCCGCCCCACTCACCAAATGACTTTGATTATGACATAATAACCAAATAAAACCTAAATTATAAAATTTTAATATTTCATAATGTATTTATATACTTTTTAGATGTGCAACATTAATATTTAATCTTTAATGACGACTAAAGCTTTTTTGTTTGTCGTCACATTGGTGATGGATTTATGCCCTGGGGCGCAAAGAATTTGCCCCATAGACTCTCGTTAAAAGTTGTCCATGCCCATGTGGTTTTTCTGCACACCACCTCCCGCCACAGCGCTGACATCACAGTTGTCTCTTATAAAGTGCGGCTGATTGACAGGTTTATATATTTATTCAGCAACAGTGCTTGGCTTACTGCATGCAGTGAGGGTAATGCATTAATTTGCTTAGGATCTGACCCAGCATGTATTAAGACAGGTAGGACTGATTTAAAGCCCATTTCAGAACATTTTAGGATATTGTTTTTTGTTGTTGGCATTCTTGTGAATATACTGGTGTAATACCTTAGTATATATTTGATTTGATATAGATCTATTTGGAAGTTATAGTCCCCCCCTGGAGAAAACTCCCCCAGCCGCCAATGATAACCTTTTGACCAACTGGCAAGAATGCTTTTGCCTTTATGGACATATTATAGACAAGAGACATCTGCTTTAGAGCTCATGTAATTAAAACATCTACCAACAAAAGATCTTTACTCAGTTATTTCTATATGCAATTTGTACTTTAAGTTAGACAACAAAAAAGTAACCAATCAACCAGTTTAGAATTTGTAAGTAAGTATTTTAATTCACAGGTGAGAAGAAAATCATAAAAAAACAGAAGAAAGTAAGAAAAACTATTAATAATGGTTCTAATATAACTTTTTCAACTATCCATTAGAAAAGTACCAAACAGTAGATAATAGTTTACAATAAGGTAAACAATATGCTCTCTGCTACAGCACCACTGAGGGTGGCCCCAGCTGCATGGGAGACAGTGTCCCCTGGTGTCAATAATACCTGTTCTGTATTAATACTTCAGCTTGAAATTTTCCCAACTTGCTGTCCAACAACAACAAAATAAATAGGATCAACTTATAATTACTCTTTTTTATTTAAATTGTAGATGGGTTTCACTAATCCTTGTTACAGTTTGGTGTAATATGATAAAGAAATGAGTTTTTTGAGGGGTAAAGTTAACTTCTGAAGGGAACATTTGAACATATTTACTAGTAAAAGTCAAAAATGAATATGATCATCCTCATTTAAATAATCCATCAATGATATTGAGCATGGATAGGATATTTTTCCACTTTTAAGACAGATATGTAAACATTTTCATTCACTAATTTATTGGTCTGATCTAAGAGCCCAGGTAACATAATGTGAAATGTTTATTGTTTTTCCAAGATTTATTTTTATTTTTATGAACTACTGCTGCTGGTAATTTGGGTCAAAAGCATAAGATGTTTCTAGATCTTTATATATGCAAACCCCTGCCAATAGGAGCTGTACCTCGCCCACCATGTTTTTTTTATCCAGAGCTGTCAATGTAGTTACAAAATTTTTGTAGATGCATTGAGCAAAAAAATCAGACCACCTGGTGGAGATGTGTGGGTGCTGAAATTATTTGATTTGGCAGTGCATACCATGAGTCTGGGTCAAGCATAACCTACTGAGGTACCGAATGGGGTACCCCAATGAGAGACCAGTGCACAGACAAGAGATGTAAAGATATTTCGAGAGATTTAAATCAAGGACATTCATGCTGTATTTAAGCATGATTGCTAGCATATGACAGCATCAAGCCTTTTTTATTGTTTATTTTACCAATTTAAATAAAATTGCATATTAATTTACATAGTTAAAATAGGCAAGGAGGGGAGTTCCTGAAAAACGTTTTTTTTCAAAGTCAAGCACAATCTTTTTTTTTTCCGAAGACCTCTGAGATCTAATTTTTTTTTATTTTCTATCGGCAAACAACTAATAACAATAACAACAGCTACAAAAAGCTCTGTAGACACCCTCTGTTTTTTTGGGGTTATGAATGAATGGAAACCCAGACAGCCCTAGACAGAACAAGCTGCTGACTTTGCTTAACCATTTGATTTGCAGGGTGGGTGCACATGACATCATATGTTACCCTAGGCCTGTATGGGATCCACAGAGGGCTCGCGCTCCTTCTGTATTCAGAACACAAGCCCCAATACATGTATGCTGGATCATCATGCTTTGTAATCCCGCCTGTCCACTTGATATTCTCACATTGTCACAGAATAAGGTATTTCAAGAGATGACTTATCAATTTGTCATGATCCAGAGCTGCAGTAAAAGAACTAAACATGTTAAATTATGTTGAAAACGGCAAAATTTTAACAAAGTGGATGATGTACTCAGATTACACAAAGTTAAGTATAAAAATTATATAATATAAATAATAATACTGGAAATCTCTCTGAGGAGCAGAGCAATGTTTTATATATATACATGCCTAATTATTTTTGTCAAGCAAAAATGTTGTTACTTTAAAATACACTTAAAAAGACTCCGATTAAATGTAATTACACATCTAAACAAAAGTTAGCATATCCTGTTAAAGTATTTAAAGCAGCGCTAACATCTGGCACTATTCTCCCTGTGAAGCAAACGGTTCTCTTGGCACATGAAGACACTGAAATACATCTTGAGAGAAAAGAACACCAGCCCATGCTGTCAGACATGTTTGTGACACTCTCCTGACACCAATCATTTCCACATAGATGGCCTAACGGCTTCCTATTTTCAAGAGTCTTTTATTTCCATAATCCAGTGGGTGCCATCGTCTTGGATTAATAGATGAGTCTAAGTATGCAAGATGGCAGGGCTTTGTAACCCCCAAACGAACTGTGTCTGTGATCTGATGAATGGCATTTTGTGGGTAAACATATTACTTTCCCAATTAGCAAATATTGCACCAGTTGTGCCATACTAAACTATTCCTTTCAGCTGTTGACCGAATGCAAGACATAATCAAATCAAGTTTTGCTTGAATAACTGTATACGTACCTTAGCTGCTAAAAATAGTTACAAAAAAAAGATTCCAAAGAGATGAAAACTATCTTAATTTAAAGTAACTGCATGTAGAAGCATGGATGAGTTTTAGTGCAGCATTCATTTTCCTGATGTTCTGTTTTCTCTTTGTATGAAATGTATAGTATATGTATGCTGTTTAAATAAGGGGAAACAGCTTAGCAAATGGTAAAGTCAGTGTTTTATGGAGTATTCTTACATTACTTTAAAAAATGTGGTCAGTATTAAAAAGTGGGAATGTATAATTTTAAAAATTTTTATGTATTTTGTTTAGGTGAGTAAAGCAGGTTTGTCCACTTACAAAACTGCTGAGAAGCAAATCAAAGCCTTGTTTTGGCTTAGAAACATGTAAATTGAACCTGACGAGCGGGTCCACCCCTTCAGATTGGCGGCCTTTTTTTTCTTTGTTAGTCTGTAATACCTGAAACCTTTCTGTCTCTAAAAGGGGTGTCATTATAGGGAACTGTTGGCCTGGCTGAAGAGGCAATGTGCTCTGTTTCCCTGTAATGAGGCGGGGGTTGCGATGATAGCGGGATAAATCAACACAATCGCTGAATTGTAGGTTTTTGAAAGCTGGAACCTTAGTCCACCCCCTCTGTTTAAGGTTATTTTTCTTTCTTAACATAGATGGCTTCATTTACACCCCTTTTAAACCACCTATCATTTCTGTCCAAAATGTGAACATTTTGGTCCTGGACAGAATGTCCTTTGTCCATAAGGTGTAGATGTACCGCAGAGTTGTGTCCCGAGGAGGTCGCTCTTCTGTGTACTATATTTGAGATTCTGTCTTTTATATATACCAAATTAACTTATAAAAAAAAATAGATAAATTAACTTCTCAATTATATTCTTAGTTTTTAGATGCACCTGTAAATAGATCTCATCTAATAAAAGATTATATGTCTTTGAGAAACTTAAAAGGTGTTTTTCTCTTTGTGATTCAGGTAGAACTGAGTGCTACCATGACAGGCTATTAGTCATGAGGCACTAGCCACTCAACTCCTATCACCAAGGTAATCCATACCTAAGACAACCATTCTACACATTTCAATACATACATTGCCCAGAGAGGCATTAACTCATGGGTGACATACTCTGCGGAAACTATCATGCTGAGTAACATGAAGTGACTTACACCAAGGTCGATCAGGGCTGACAGGTAAAATATGAGTCAATGTTGGAATTGATCAATGAAGATAAGAAGGACCATGTGTCTGTCAGACTTATGTCCTCTCAACAATTGCCTCTCCAGCTTGAAAACACAAATGCTGACATCTCCTCAACTCTAGAAGACCCAGTTTACATTTCGTGTGAGTTTGCTGCTGGTCTGATTCAGTGACATTAATGTGAATTTCTTTAAATAAATCAATAAAAAAATCACAAGAAAGAGAGAATACCATTTAAGAGGGGGATTATCACAGTATGTTTTGAAGCTTTTTCAGCTGCTTAGAAATTAAGAGGCAATTTTTTTTCAGCCACAGGGGACTAGTTTAGAGTTAATTGCAGGGAATACAATTTTTTAATTAAAATGAACATCATAACGATCTGAATGGATTTCAATTTGTGTTATTGTCATTTCTTTTTTCAGCTCATCTAATTTTCACTGCCCTGCAGGATATCTTGAAAGAGTCCTGTTGTTTTATTTTAATTGGGACAGTGATATAATATGCCTACACCATGCTGGTCTCTTCAATTTAGGTCCTGGCATGTGTGACTACATACTCAGAAAGGAGATCTAGTGGATGGTGTAGCATCTGGGAAACAGAGGGAGAATGAGCAAAATATTCCTAATATGCAACTGATGCATAGAAAATATGAGAAAAGACATTTATTTAGTATGCCCCAATCTTTGGTTACACACCAAGAAAGAGCCATAAAAAAACACTAAAATACTTGTCAAAGCAACATTATGGCATAATGAACAATTATAATGAATTCTTTATTTTTTCATCTCGACGTGCTTAGTGGGTTCTCTTATTTAATAAACCTAATGTGGCAAATATATTAACACAATCAATAAAGGAACTGTCATGCACTAAAATTAAACATTGCCTTATAAATAAAAAATGTGAGATAAAAGTGGTTGAAAAATCAAGTGTTTGTTGGTACTATATCTGAATTTATTTCTATTGAGACTCCATTGTGTTAGTATGTTAGTAGCTTCTGATCACTTCTAACATACCTGAGCCACAAAAAATGTCTTTGTAATAACACGGGTAGGGTAAAATCAAAAGAGACAGAAGACAAATCTTTTACGAAGGCAGATGGAGTTAACATCTACATATCTTCTTGCATTCTAGATGTGCCTTACCTGATAAGATGCCACAGTGATTTACATTCATGTATTTTGCGCATGAACTACTTTGTTTTTAACTAAAAGATAGCCCAGACAGAGGACAGCAAGGAAATTTTAGAGCTCCCTTAGAGATAGGGCGTGGAGCTTTGTCATTCAGGAGAGGTTTAGTATAGAGTCGCTTCTCCTCCACATTGAGAAGAGTTAGCTGAGGTGGCTAAGACACCTTTTTTGGATGCCCCCTGGATGCTTCTCTTAGTAGTTGTATGAGAAAAAGAAATATCCAGTGGGGAAGAGATGTGTGGATGAAAATGTTGTGTTTAGACTAGAGATCAGTTTTGAATGGAGATACTGATTAAAGACAAGAGATCTTAAACATTAGGAAAAATATCTAGTTGGTACAGGAGACGCATATGAAATGCCATTTTTGAATAGACTCCATGGTAAGCCTTGAAGAAGACTGGCTACAACAGCTAAAAACCGATTCTTAGCAAAAAGGTCCACAAAGACCAGGAAACATGTAAAGTAAATCTCTTTATTGTCCCACAATGGGGAAATTCACACTCTGCATTTTGACACATCTCTTTTGGGGAGCAGGTGGCTGCCATTGTGTGACGATTAGGGAGCAGAGATACAGAGTTCAGCTCTGGAACCCAAAGTGAGGGCTGTGGGTATCAAACCGGATATCTGCAACTTTTTCAGAGCACAAGCGCACTGTTCTAACCCAATAGGACAACACTCCCCCACTACGTTCACAATTTGCACTGTCTAAAAAATGTGCAGTCTTATTCACTGAGCCTCAGTATCAGCAGGGTCAGAATTTGGATTAAGCAATGAACCAAAAATAACATATATAATAGTAATCTGCTTCATGATGATGACCCTGGTTTCATGATGTCAGAAAGATTTTATGTCACGTACAGTAGCTTACCTTAGAAGGTACACAGTATGAGTTCAGAAAGGTTTTGGTTTTGGATGAAATGCTTAAGTGTTTTCTATTAATGTGTGTTGAACTTTTTATTTCTTATCATAGTATCTTCATCGCGTATAGTTCCATTTGGTGATGTCAATGTCCTGGAGCGTAATATCTACTATGCTGCTGCCATGAACACCTTTGATTATAGATGGTAGGGTTGAGGCTGTTTGTAGTGCTTAGACCTGTTTCTCTCAAAAACATAGTTATGGGCCCAGCTTGTATTGTGTCTAACTGTGTGTGTTCTCTTTCGTCCCCTTTGGCATGAAAACTGGATCAAAGCTCATTTATTTATCTGTTTCCTTCCTAGGCCTTTGTTGCAGGCATTGTAGTAGGCATGGATTGGCCATCAGGAGAAAGGGTGCAGTTCCTAATGGCCAGGCTTGGAGTGGGAGAGACAGCTAAGAGGAAAGCAGGAAAGAGGAAAAGGAAAACAGAAGCAAAAATTTGCTAAAAATTCTGTAAAATAATGTTGGGGAGCAGGTGAATTATGAACTGTATGGTAAAAACATTAACATAGCCTTTTCAACAATGCTAGCTTAATGAGCGGGTTAGATCTGCTGTAAGGAACCTAAGGGGCCAAAAGTAATTACATTTTTTTTTTACGTTTTTACAAAGAATAGTGCTAAATTGTGTGGTTAAATAAGATGGTCTTGATTTATTTAATAATAAAAAGTCCAGGAATTCAGATGTTGTATAGCTATACTTCATAAAGCCCCTTAAATATTAAATGATTATTTAAATCCTTATATTATCTAATTTTATTAAAGCTTTTTTATTTAAGTAAGATTAATTCCATATTAAGAGCATATTGCCTATTATATTTCCAGCAGATATATAGAGACAGATAGTGAATTTGCATTGATAGGGTCTGAGTGTCTTTATTTTAATTTATTTATCTTTTTTATCAACAAAGATAGAAAAGAAAGCACAGTGAGTACACCTCACAGCCCTAATGTTGCAAAAGCTCCTGCAGTAAGGGAGGTTGTGGACAGCAGTAGTGAGAGGTAACAGCAGGAATCTTCAGGTATAATTTAAGAGCACAACACAGATTTATCTTATTTTCATATAGATCACTGTAACTAGACACATCAGGAATAGATTTTTCTGCAATGTCCCTAGGGAGACGAAAGAGGAAGAAAGTAGCATCATGAGACATTTAACAAATGGACTGCACATAAAATAAAGACTGGGAGGGGGGTTAAACTCTTTAGATTGCAAAGATGGATGTTGAAAGGTGTTTAAGGCTGGGCATGGGGTTTAGTCAGGCTCAGTCTGAATACCCCAAATTGGTAAGGTCACTTAAGCCACAGGGGAAGTGTGTCAGCGGTCACTATAACAAGTTATATCCCAATAATGCTGGCAATTAGGAAGGGGCTAGGACTAGGAAGCAGCATGCTCCCAATATTCCTAGCCATTGTGACTAAGAATGTTTTTGCTTTAGTCACCACTGGTGTTGCATTAATGGCCTGTTTATTGGTTTGCTAGATTAATCCATATTTTTTTCTGTTAAACATAATATAAAAATCAAATTGAGAGATGAAACACTCTGAATAAAGCTTCTCCTGTCCACCATTATGTAAAATAAGGTTAAGCTCGCTGCTATGAACACCTTCATGGCATAGCCTACCTATTATATATTGTGCTCTGCTTGAGCTGAAGGGCTATTTTAAGTCTCGGCTTGCAAGTGCACCAACAAGCATATAGGGGAGCCCGCATGGGAGTACATGTAAACAAGTGGGTATGATGCACAAAATACAATCACACTTTTTGCTTTACTCAAAATACCCTTCTTTCATCTATGAGAAACAAGCAGATCAACCAGCACCCACACAAAACCCATTTTAATTACCCCATTCATTTATTATGTTTAATCTGTGAGCAAACAGAAAACACAGCAAACAAACAGAGGGGTGCACAATAATTTCCTTTTGTTTTGTTTGTTTGTACAGTGAAACATTGGTTGTGATGTTTTTTCATCTGCAACTACAACAATGTCCTGATTTTGCCTTCCTATATCAGTTCCACAGAATATATTTTCGTCCTAATGATGCTTGGAACTTGGAAAAAGGAATGCATTAAAATATCTGGGTTATGAACAATTTCATAAAGATTGACAGAGTTAGGAAAACCTTTGTTTTGTCTTAACTGGACAGTGCTGGTGCCATTACAATGAAAACCTACAAAGAAATATTCAACCGCAAACTTACGAAATATATATTCTTTTATTTGTTTGTTTATACGTTGATACATTTCAGATTACAATTAAGCCATATAAACTGTACTGCCTGATCACTTGAGTTCTCATTTAAAGAACGATAGCACACATCATGCTGGAACAATGTCGAAATATGATGCCTGAGAGCTCCTATGTCCAGCCAGGGAGAAAAATAGCCTAAGTAAAATTATTGGTGACTATGCAAAATAAATAAATAAATAACAAAATTGAATAATTAAGTGAGTAACCCTACACCTGATAGACATTTTGGTCAGCTCTGCAGCTGCAGTCAACAGGGAAGGTCAAGTAATGATGTGGTGTGACTCTCAGTAAATATGTTATCATATTCTTTCATTGAGACTCTGCACCAATAATTCCACTCTTTTCAAATCAGTCTTTTAAACAAGCTTTAAATTTAAAGTTTCTCCTTTATTAAAGTAAAAAAAATAAAATACAAACATTTGTTGTCTTTACCTTTGAGTATGTAACAAATTAATTGAGTTTTAATATCCCTGCCATATAGGGGAGTAAAGAAAATCTGTAAAAGTGTAAATAGCCCAAGACAAAGTAAGCTTAAGAATGCAAATTTTCTTAACTATTTCCTTCATAAGGGCTATAATTAAAATAGAAATTTTTTAAAGCCTTGTCACTTCAATAGCTTCCTGGTTTTACACAGCATGACAAAATGCAAGGTATTTTTACAGCTGCAATGACAGGGCCATGGACATAAAGGTCTAAGGTTAACGCGTGCAAGCTTTGATCAAACTGCTCTTTAATAAGATAAAAAGCCTAACAAAGAAAAGCTTTCACATCTAAAGGGAGGTCATATATTCTGTACAAAGAGAGAGGAAGAGGAAAACACAGCAAAGGAAGACTCAGACACAAATGCCACAACATTTCAGTCAAAATGAATTTCCACTTCCTGATTTTACAAAGTACCAGTTGATGACTTAAATAGACCAAGATGTTATATTTTTTGTTTTAGTTCATTTTCAATAGGTTTGTCAGATCAAAAAGAGTATTGCATGAGTCAAATACTTAGGAAAAATAAATATGGATAACCTTTTAAGAAATTGAGTTTATTATAAAACTGATGGAATAAAAACCCCTAGTAGGTAAATATCTTGTCTTAATCCACAGACAACAAAAATGGTTAGTATCCATAAGAAATCGTTATGTTTCATAATGACAATAAAGATTATTGATTCCTATGGAATCCAAGAAATAACTAACAATATCAAAAATTCAAAATTTGTTTTACTTTAACAAAAAGCATTGCTTAATTTTACTACAAAAATAAAACAAAACAACGGTAGCTAAATTTATATGTAAATGAAAAGAAGAAAATGATTATTTTAAGGTAATAAATGAAAAAGCAGCCACATGATGAACAATATGTAATAAAGTAATTAATAAGAATATATTAAAGTTAATATTTTACCTCTATTTAAGTTAATATTTCTCCTTCCTTATTTTTTTATCTAATTCAAAGTATTAATGAATGTTTATGGATAAATGGTATGCAATCAAGGCAAAGTTTATAAAATTATTTAACTCCTGATTTTTTCTTGTGGTATTTTAGAGGGTAATAGAGAAGTCCCACATCTTATGTTAACACACCAAATCTTTCAGATATCAGGGATGACCTTATTCCTCAGTTGTAAATGACTTTGGTTGGATTTAAAAGGGGTAAAAAAATAGAACCCCCCGCACCACCACCCCCCCACCCCCGCCGCCCCCACCCCCCCTTTTCTTCCCCACGCTTGAATGGCAATTAAATTAATTCCCTTTTTCTCAGCACTGGGTTTTGTTATGACTTTTGTGTTACAGGGAAATGGGGGAAGAGTGACACATCTAACCTAGCACAGCTTCGTATCTAGAGGAAGACTTATGAAATAAGAGGAAAAGGGATCTTATCAGTGTGGAATTAGTGCTTCTCACTACTCTGTCCAGGAAGTGTATGGAGGGATTCCATTATAACAGGGGAGCCTTCAGAGAGACCAGCGCGGCCAGAGGACACCTTGGGAGAAAAGGCAGGACTATGTTGAGGAACAGGATGGAACCATGCTGAACCAGCATTTCCGAGCAAGATCACAATCAGGCATTTACAAAAGCCCTGCACAATTACCTGCTAAATAAAGGTCATTTTTATATGACTTTAACACTTGTATGGTTTAGAAAATCGAAGTTATTAGGTACAGAAATTGAAAGCAGATTTTTTTTCTGCACATGACTTTATGAGAATTAAAACTGTATTACATCCTTTAAAAAAATATGTACTTGGGTAATATATCCTGTCAATGTTATATGTTCCCATTTATATATATACATGACCTTGTGTTTTATGTTGATATAAATACGAATTTTAGTAAAATCTTTGTTGAAAAGGGCTTTGCTGGGGAATGACCACTGAACTAAGGGTGTAGCTTTGTGGTGGTAGAGTGACAAACATTTTCATCATTTAGTCCCACATCAATTTGCTTCCCATGTTAAAGCAACACATCGAGATGCTTTAACATGAGGTCTTTTAAAGTGACCAAACTCTGCATTTTCTAAAGAAGTTACCAAGTTTACTCTTAGGACCAGGGGTCTATTAAATAGGGCCCTGAGAGACTCTAAAGTTACTGACGACTGGCAATGAGGTTTAAGCGATCTGACCCAGTGGAAATGTAGTGTGTTTCTTATGGTGTAACTTTATCTTTAAGAGTGTATAAACCTAATGAGAAAAGAACCTTTAGTAGTTTTGGTTATTCAAGAAGAAAAAACTTAGTTCACTTCTCATTTTAATCATACATATGTGTAATGGGTAATGAACAGAAACCAATGATAATTTTGAAAAAAAAAATGCTTTCATCAAGACTTACTACTACCAATTGAAATATAATAAAATGCTATACATACCGTACCAGAGCTATCATAAATCATTATTTTGCATGTTTAAAATAGCGTGCTGATGAGAGGTATTACAGTAGTTATCATTTTAATCAGAAGGTTTGATTTCAGTTAAATAGGATAGGCTTAAAAATATTTAATTAAAAAGTTCAAAGTGGGTTTGCAGTTTTAACAATATAAAAATATTTTATCTTAAAAAAATGATTGTGATATGTTTTTTTTTAAGGTATAGTGGAGGATGTTCTTTTTCTGGGTGTATCATCAAAATAAGTGGTTCTTCTAATGTCAATGTCCTACGAGCTTGTCCCCATTTTCACTTACCGGTGGTGAGACTGGCATAATTTAAATATTGGAAATATTCTTTTGGAAAGTAAGCTTGTATGAGCGATGCAAACAGCAACTTTTGAAGAGAGTGTTCTCAAGGAGAAATGGGCTTCTGGCTGCTCTCACACGCAATAGGCGCTCCCATCTTTGGTGCTTTCTTTAAATATAATTTCTTTTTTTTTTGCCAAAATGTATATTTTTGTCTTGTTGTCCAGCTCTAATAAGGGTCTTCATATTATAACTAAATGGCTTGCAGCTTGGGGCTGGATAGTGAAAAATAACTTTTTTTTTTCCATAATCTTTGATTGACTAAAATTAACTCATATTAACTCTGATTCAAAAACAACAGCAATTGAGGATTAAGTATTCCATTCCTGACCTTTGGGCACATGACTGTGCGAACAACCCAGAACATTTGAGGTTCTTTCTTTTTAAAAGATAATGAATATTCTTTGAAGTATCAAAAATAAAAGATGGACTGTATTTAAATGCATGAGAAGCACAGAGGAAGAGTAAAAAAGCAAAGCGAGATGAGTGACTCTTCTTCTGTATGTGGTGGAGTGCTTATTGTTGGAAGATGGAATATGTTCTTTACCAAAACCCGATGACCCTAATTCATCCAAAGCATCCTTACCAGAGCACATCATCTTTGTATTCTGTGCTGTATAATATTATAGACTTTAAGACCTACATTAAAAATGTCTCCACAAAGGCATTTTATTAGATATGCATGAATGCTTATATGTTTGCAGAAAAGCAGAGTAACGCAAATTTCATATTTCCATACTCTTTGTCAGATAGAGTAAAAGAGAGTAGGAGAGTGAAAAACTTAACAATGTAAAACTTGCTATGTAAATAGAAACACAATTTTGTGATTGTGTCATATTGAGGCGGGTACATTCTAATCTCCCTTTTATTATGCTGCAATGTGCAGACAGGAGAAGTTGCTGAATTATGATGAATATAACCTTATGAAAATCTATTTACCATTGAAAAATAGTATCTCTGGCCAGTTGCTTATTAATACAAATCCAGGCATGTTGCCTTTATCAGGGAGAAAATCGTTCTATTCATTTTTTTCAAGCTCTATAAAATTGGATTCATAGGATCAGGACAAATGTATTATGTAACATCAGATAAAACAGACAAAATATATTTAAGAAAGAAAAGAAAAAGAAAGAAAAGAAAAAAATTATTGTTAACATTTTGGTTTTTTTTGTTTGCTTTGGTTTTAGAATAATATTATTGCAAATATTTGAAAAAATCAAATAATTATCAGAAGTTAAATCAATTTATTATGCTCTTTAAAATCATTATACATTTGACAATAAATAGAGAAATATTTCTTGCATGTCTGTTTTCCCTGCTTCCATCCATCTATCTATGTGTATTTAAGCTTAACTACTGTAGGTACTAAATGTCTGCATTTTAGTTCAAGTGTATGTAAACCTTCTAAGACACGGGTATAAGATTACATATTTTCTCAGCTACTTTGGTATTCTATTCAATATACAGATAAATATAATTCATCTGAAAGTAAATGCTAGACCAGACTGAAAGAGTTATGTACAATATAATAAGTAATTGCAGTTTTCTCCCTTACGTGTAGATTATCCTGTAAATATTAACAAATTCTAAGGCTGTTCCCTATGTTTTACAAATCAGACTATAGGATTGGATTTGAAGGAAAAAAAGCTGAATATCAACTACCCTGCTGAGTGCTGTGTTAAGAAATGGATCTGATCTGCTGTTATATCATACTGTAAATAGTCGAGCCACAAAACCAAACAATTCTGCCAGCAGACTAATCACTGAGGCCAGTAAACCAATCCTCCATGGACATGCACCGCAAGTATAAAAGTGTGTTTGCAGCCCCGATTATTTATTCATTTTGTTTGATTCAGGATGATGTTCCTCCTGTGGATTACATTTTTTTTTTCTTTTTCCTATCTGGTGATAGCGCTGGCACTGTGCCCTCTGTTTAAGATATCAAAGATTTGCGGCATCTCATTCCCTTGAGTTGTCTCGCCAGGGGAGTTTCACTAAACATGAAATGGATAAAGTCTCAGTGATGTACTGCAATAAAAAAACAAAAGAGTAGAGAAAGAGAGTAGGCAAGAGAGATTGAAAAATGAAGATGTAATGGGGTTCTTCTGTTTCAAAGAGGGAAGATCTGCCTCCGGAAGCCTGTGCCTTTCCTGGGATGCAAGAGCATGGTGGTCTCAGGAGAGTGAGCCTGTGGGAACATTGACTTTAAAATATCACCGCTCAGGCCTGTGTGTATCTGCAATCCGTGTATATTAGATAAGGTGTATAATTGATTTCCTCTCCACCTTTTTTGAGGTGAAACACAAACAGAGCAGCTAAATTTAAGAAAACACATGCCATTAATTATAAATGGTATATTTTTGGACATTTTACTCTCTGAAATTCTACTTTCCAACAACAGAAGGTGCAAACATATAGCAAAAGCATTTTTGCAAGTAGATATATTAGTTCATCAACATAAGCTTTTTGTTTTCAGTATTCTTTTTGAAGAAGACTCTTACTGGTAAATTTCTCAAAGAAACTATCAAGTTCAAGTATAGACCCAGCTTTCTGACCATTATTAAGATGGAATAATGTTTATGCAAATACCCTTTTAATGTTTAGATATAAGCAGTTCTTAAAGACATGATTATGTTGCTCTCAATGTCAAAGTCCTGTCGACACAAATGGAATTTCCTCTGATAAGAGGCAGCCAGACAGTCTGTCTGACCTGCTTTTAACATGACTTATTCTAGAAAAAGTGGGCAATATATGAAAGAACTTTCAGTAATCTTTAAGGAAAAGTAACCTATATATACCTGCCTAATTGTCTAATTGTTTGTTTTTATAACCTCATGAATAAAATGGCTCTATCACTCGGTCGTCAAGGTGATCTTTAATGATAGAAATGCTGATTTTTATCACACCAAGAACTCTTTCCCTCCAAATACAACCTTCTCTGCATAATGTGCTGGCATAACAAGAGAGGACAGCAAGGCTTATACAGCGCTTGGTTTCTGATTTCCTGTCTAAATCAGAATAAAGTATCTTTCCTTCAGATAGATTACCTGTCAGTGCATTTAGTACAACTTAGGCTACATCTGAGGCCACTAGAGACACCAGCATGCTCTTCCTGAGGCGCTTAAACCTTGGCTTCTTCAAAACCACAGATCTATTACACCTGCCTGTTAAAAGCTTTGAGGAAGACTTCAAGTCAAAGTCAGGTTGCAGTGGGAGATTGTTCCAAGGTGACTAAACCTATCTCAATCTGCACAAGTTGCTGTTGTTCCTGGATTAGATCTTACACAAATTTTGTGCTGTCTTTTTTTCTGTTGTTTGTCATGAAATATATCTATAAAAGCAAACAAATATGCCATTCTATAAAGGATTCAATCAAATATAAAAGCAGTAGCAGTAGTGTTAGTGGTCTCAGTAATACTAGCTGCATTCGAGACGACCAGGGCTTTGCCTAGAATGTGGGCGACAGTGTAAGCTTCTTCCGAACGAAGGGGTAAAAAGTCTGTTGTAAAGCTGGACAGAGCGGTCTGCAAATGAACGAGATGCCTTGCATTGTGTTTGTGTTATGCAGATAAAAATTTAAATACATCTAAAATAAAACTTCCTTCGGAGTCCTATTTACTGTATTGCTGAAGTGTCTATTATTTATAGCATGTATAATTTATCTAATTCATTAATGTTATAAGCCTACCCAAAATCAACAATAATACTATTCATAAGACTAAATGTTACAACACAAAAGCATTAAATAAGGAGCCAAACATATCCTGATATTGCACACAATTTTTATTTGTGGATTGTTTTACATGGTTTTTACATAACATCCATAAGTACACGTTCATCGCAACAAAAAGCTTCCATCTAAAGAGTCTATTCAGCCTATTATGAAAAAGTAGTTGGAATGAATATGCCACTGATTATTTGTTCAAGTTTGTAGTGATGCACATAAAAAAAAAAAAAATTATGAAATGGAAAGGTCGAGTAGGTAGGGTCATTTTTTTTTTTACAGAAATTGGCTTCAGAATCGACACACCTCATGCTACGATGCCCACAGATGAATATAGAAATGTTTTTTTTTATTTTTTTTTATTTGGAGGTTTATAACACAGTGGAGCCAGAAGAAAAAGGTCAAGAAAACTGTCAAAGGAGGAACACAAGAGAAAAGGAGAACAGATTGGGACATGGCTTCAAAAAGAGTACATATAGCAAAGGGTTTTTACTCTGTTGTGACATCTGAAACAAAAACAAGGATACAAAACTGATGCAGACCTCCTGTAGCATTGCTATTGTAACTTAAGTTATGTGCCTGCCACTACAAAACATGGAAAAGCATGAATCACCTAATGAGAGCAAATAAAAATGGTTTACCATGAGGGACAGACTTACATACATGTATAAAACTAATAATTTGTGACAAGAATGATACTGTACACTACTTTACATTAGATAATGTGCAATACTACCCGCCCCTTCTGACAATTGGTTGTGATATATCTTCTAACTTCTTAGAGAGTAAAACAGCGCTGTAGCTGTAGATTTCGTGACTTACGGCAGGCTATGTTTACAATAGCGCTATTTTGAAATAGTCCTGTCAGGGGAAACACAGTGTTCCCTTAAAAAACAAAAAATGCAAAAAATGAATAGAATCCATTTTTTGTATTTCCTGTCTAATACAAGTATCTCTCAAGTTAACCAAGTTTCATTTTCGATTCATTGATCAGCACTTTGTAATATCATCCCCTGGAAGCTTGAGCTACTAATAATTTAGAGTTGATTTTTTAATTAATACCTATTATTATAGTAATAATTTGGTATTTTTCCTGTAAATAAAGATCAGTCAGTTGTACAGTTTGCAACGTATTGGCTAACTGCAGCAGAATAGAAAAGCACTTTGTTAAAAAGGTAAGAAAATTTAATAAATATTCATTTCAGTTTATTCTGTATAAATTTTTAATAGAAAAACTAACTTGAAAAAAGGTAACAGTTCTAGCTTGCAATAATCTTGCATTACAAATGTGTGGAAAATATTAAAGACGCTTTTGAAAAATTGCTACTCTTAGAAGCAGTCTGAAGCTTAATGAATTCAGTCTGCATGACGTACGTCAGTTTCTACATGGGGAAAACAGCCTCAATGGTGGCAGTTGTATGAATAATGCAGCTAAATGGAATGGTAATTTACACTGAGTGTCAGGAAGCAATGTATTTAACTTAATTCCTTATTTTTCTGAGTGCAAGACCCTCCAGAAAACTCCCCAAAATATGCATTGTTTTGAAATCTATTCAAAGTCATAACGGCAGTTCCAGTACACATGCCATTATGAACTGTTGGTGCAATAGAAAGAAATGATTTCTAGGAAAGGAAGTAAAATCTCTACTTAAACACCAGTACACACACCTGCATCTACTGTATATACATATATATGTGTGTGTGCGTGTGTGTGTGTGGTTGTGTGTTCTGGTTCTGATTTAAGAGCACTGTGTGATATCTTGATATGGCTGGAGCCAGATAAGTCTCCTCATGTACAAACAAGTGTATGTTGTTTTTGACAGATTCAAGACTACCATCCATCGGACATGCCCAGCTACCACAACTTATATAATTATTTGCTGAATTGCTGATTTTACTTTTCAGGAAAAGCATTGACTTTTGCTTATAAAAACTTAAATGCCTACATCTATTTTGTTTAGGATGTGTAGTAGTTTGGGGGCACTATACAGCATTCCAGCAGTGAAACCTGTTCCCCATCAGGGAGAGGAGGCACTCTGCCTCACAGCTGACACATGGAGGACTCTGACGACAGTCAACCCAAGAAAAGCCACAGGCCCCGACAACTTACATGGGCAGGTGTTCAAGGACTGTGCAGGTCAGCCAGCTGGTGCCCTCACAGACATTTTCCAAACCTCGCTGGACCAATCCATTGTGCCAGCATGCTTTAAGTCTGCCTCAATTATTCCAGTCCCAAAGAAGCCTCGAGTCACCTCATTTAATGACAACTGGCCTGTCACATTGACTCCCATCATGACGAAGTGCTTCAAGAGGCTGGTTAAAGAACACATCTTCTCCCCTCCTCATTCCAGTTTGCCTACCATCGAAACCAATCCACTGAAGACGCCATCTCCTATGCTTTTCAGCTGAGCCTAGCACACCTGGAGAAGAAGAACAACCATGTGCAGATGCTGTTCATCCCGCAGCATCTAATAGGAAAACTGGACATCTGGGCTTCAACACACCCCTTTGCAATTGGCTGTTAGACTTCCTCCCCAACAAACTCTGTTAGTACGGGTCGGACAGAACACCTCTGATGTCATCACCCTGAGCACAGGCTCTCCTCACAGCTGCGTCTTGAGCCCCCTGCTGTTCGCCCTGATGACATGTGACTGCGTCCCCAGGTTCACCACAAATCACATGGCGAAGTTTACAGATGACACCAGCGTGGTGTGCCTAATCAGAGACGACAACGACCAGGAATACAGAGAGGAGGTGGAGCAGCTGGTGAGCTGGTGCAGAGACAACAGCCTGATCCTGAATGTGAAGAACGAAGACGAAGGAAATCACTTCAGGAAGAACTGGTGTAACCACACTCCACTGCTCATCAACAGCTCAGGCTTGGAGGAGGTCAGCAGCACCAAATTCCAGGGGTGCACATCACAGACAGCCTCACCTGGACTATGAACACCACATCATTAGTCAAGAGGACACAGAAGCGCATGTACTTCCTGCGGAGGCTGAGGAGACCAGCTAGCCTAGGATCGTAATCACAGGCCGAGAACCACAAGATGTTGGGTCGCACCAAAACTGAGTTTTAAATCGTTTTTACATCATAAATCACAGAGACAAACAGTTGATACACACAAGAAGATGACAGAAAACAAGACAGGAACAGCGGCTGTAACATCAAAAACCATATAATTTTTTTTTTCTCCCACACTGTTTACATTTGATCACTGCTGCACTTTATGGAATGGAAAAGTTCATTTCACTGCTAGGGTGTTGCTCACTTACTTTTTGAAAGCTGTACAAAATAAAATATAGTTTTGTATACACTATGTGTATACAAAATGATAATAAAAGTTGTCAAAGTCTAAAAACTCACAATTTGAATGTTTGTCATAAACCTTTGAAAATCGTTTCAGGATTTCCTTTACTAAACCAAATGGTATCTAAATACTAATTCTACTCGCTGAGGCAAGATATCCATTATATGATAAAGACCCTTGGGGGAAGGATGAATTAATTTCAGTCCGTGTACATTATGAACAGCTGTTTTGGGGAGGGCTCTGCTCCAGTAAACCTGGGTCTTATGTCCGCGTAGGTCTCTCAAAGAAACAGTCAATCAGTCCAACACAGAAACAACTGGTATGGCTGAACCATAACTTTAGAATCGGGGGTGCTCAGTAGCTCAGACCTTTTTCAAACAGGGGTGTAGTCCTTTTCCCCTGCAAAAATGGACTACAGTTCCAGAAATTGCCCCACATGTAGCTTGATTGTTGGGTCTTTCTGTGTGTCCAGACTCAAGTCCTAAAAATGCTTTTCTCTGTGGATTTAAAGAAGCCATGGAGTATGGTACAGGATGTGATGTCAGGAGGACAGGCTGCATCAAAACAAAGCCATAATCTGAAGTTGGTTTTGATCCATAACATGAGCATCGTGAACATAATGTACGTACAGCTATTATAACAGGTAGCATCTTAGCTATTAAACCTGTAGGTCTCTCACTCTGACTAGGACCTTACTTGCGTTTTTATGTCACCCTCAACCATCAGTGCATTTAAAATATGAAGATAATACTTATTCAGGCAATGCCTTATATTGGAGAAACCAAACAACAACTACACAAAGGCGTAGCACAGGATAGGAGAGAATGTAACTATAATGTTAGATTCAGCTGTATACTTGCACTTCAAGAACAGAGGACACACTTTTAAAGACAAAATGTTCAGATTATGTACAGACAGATGATTTGAAAAGTGGTGAGTAAGGCCGACTTTGTGAAAAGGGAAAAACATCACTTTACAGAGGGAGAGGAATTTGGTTTTACTGTAGGTTCTTATCGTTTACTATTCAGTTATGTAACCCATTCCAAAGGAATTAGAGAAGCACTCTCATCATGTTTCAAAAGGCCAATCACATAGCCCATGGACAAAAAAGGACTTCAAAAATCCAGAAGAACAAGGGCTGGCTATTTGATTTGCATCTGACTTTGGAAGTGCTTAGAAGAATGAATCTCCAAGGCGCTTAAATACATGAGAAATCCAACCACGGTTTGCTCTGGTGCAGGTCAGCAGAATTGAAAGACTACTTGAAGGGTATCGATTGAACATCTTCAAAAAAATGTAAGCCTGTTTTGTGGCTCTTGTTCAGAGGTGATGCTTAAAAGCAACAAGACTATACTATTGTAATTCTTTACTATCAGGAAGTCCCAAAACTGTAGTTAAAAGCTGACCCAAAATGCTTCAGTCAGAGTTTTGATTAAAACTAAAAAAGGAAATCACATTTCCCCTATTTCAGTCTTCCTCTCATTGGCTTCCTGTTAAATCCAGAATATATGTAAATAAAAACCTAAATAACCAAGGTCTATCTTGCCAGAGATTTGATAGTTGCTTTGTTCCTAACAGACTACTTTGCTCTTCACTGCCATACGCTTTGGTTGCTGCTGGAAATAGGGAGCACTTTTCATCATTGGGTTTCATTCTATCTCTGTTTTCCATTGCGCTGTATTTGTTAGTGACACCAATACTTTCTGTTCTTTCTGCTTTTTATCATCTTAGTAAATTGGTGAGGTATATTGTTATGAAAGATAGGTGATACCTGTTTCTCTCCTACGCAAAGCTATGGGCTCAGCTTTACCCGTGACTAACTCTATGAGCTCTCTTTTATCCCTTTGATATAAAAAATGGCTAAGAGCTTGACTCCTTAGCTGTTTTCCTCCTAGATAGAGAAACCTATTTAGCTGGTTTAACCTTATATGTACATTTTCTAACAGAAAAAGTTTTTTTTCTTGATCAGTGCTCCTATGTTCCATTTGTAAGTCACTATCAACCAACACGACAAAGCATTCTGCAAAATCTATTTTTAATAACCATGCACACGTGTACTGTAAATCCCAAGACCACGTCTGGCATCCCTTCATCGCACTCTCCATCTCTTTCATACAATGCATTTAGAAACATTAAAATGTTAACTTTAAACATTTCAGAATTGATGTAATAAAGCCAATGAGCTGCCATGGAGAGTAATGAATGCAAATCTTACTGTTTTTCTTAACTTTCTATCCAGTTTCTTTTCAAGAAGTTACTTGGATAATAGCAAGATCTCTTAGAGCTCACTGGCTGTTTTTTCTTTTGACAAAATGACAACAAATTAAACCAGTGTCCCCTGGATACCGACATGGGTAAGGCCGGGCTGTGGCGGCCTAGTGGTTAGGGAATAGGGCTTTCAAACCTGAGATTCTGAGTTCGAACCCCACTCCCAAAGACTGCTACTCTGAGTCCCTAAGCAAGACTCAGGGAACTAGAATTGCTGATTTCTCCCCGGCCGCCCCACAATGGCAGCCCACTGCTCCCCAAGGGGATGGGTTAAATGCAGAGGTATATTTCTCCAATCTCAGATCAATAAAGTTCAATTATCATTATGCCAAGTGCAAGTGTAGTGACCGACAGTTCTTTCAGTTTCAGTGTAGAAAAATGCAAATTATAATTGCAGTGTTGCATAATATAATATAATATAATATATATAATATAATGCAAAATGTTCTCCTAAATCAGTTGTTCAAACAAACTACATAAACTTTATATATTATAAAACTTTTATATTATAAAGATTTAATTTATTCACATTTACTTTAGTATGTTATTGAAAAAGAAATGTTCACAAATTAATGTATTATTTTTTTTTTCACTTTTATCTAGTCATGTTTTCTGCTAACTCTACTCTTATTTGCATGCAATTTATGGCTACTCTACCCTCTTAAAATGACTAAATAAAAAAAATAACAAGTAGGCTTTAACCGAAAATACACCACACACAAACACATGCATCTCTAGCTCAAGTGAGGCTTCGTGCATTGGCAGAATCTTTATAGTTTTAATGTAATTTTCTAATTCCTCAGGTCACAGTACCTTTTTGAGTTAAAATTAATAATAGGTGTTTTCAGATATATTGTTTTTCATTATATATTTTTTTATTTACTTGTCATTCTTTAATTTACCTAAAACTGAACATAACTGTTTTTATATCTGTCATAATTTTGTACAGAATAAATCAAATGTTGTGATCCAACAGTAATTAATTGAGTCACCTTTTTACCAAACAGGTTTTTATTTCCCCTGCTTCAATACTTGATTAATGTAATATTAAGGTGAAGTATAATAAAGCAATTTTATTGCACAAAAGAATATTGTTTTGCCACTCTACTTATGTGTTCGGTCACTCTTCTTTGAGTTTACACTTATGAGTTGTAAAAAAACTTACTATAGCTCTGATTAATCAGCACTGTTTCCCTGCATTACATTTTCATTAAACAGTGTCACTCTCTCCGCTATGCGCATCTTTGTGGGATCTATAATTGCAAGTTAAAAAGCTATTGGTGTAGAGAGGTATACTTTTTTTTTTTTAGTATTTCAGTGCAGTTTTTAAAGGAATATTTCTTCCCTTTTCTTTGACAGCTTACCTCTGTGACTTATTGTAAAAGCTCATCATTACCATCTGCAAATGGCCAATGCAGTAGAAAAGATTAACTAAGCATGCATTTAGGGCAGAGGCAAAATGGACATGTCCACAGATTTACTGGTATTTATTATAGTTGTTCTTGTTTCAAGTGCAAAAAAAAACAAAAAAAAAAAACATCTAAACTGCTTAAATGAAGAGGTTGTTGTTCAACTGGGCAAACACCATTAGTGGGATAATTTATGCATTTAACATATTTGAATAGAAGATGAATCCAAACAGACGATGCAGTAAGGGAGCACATTATCTTTCTGTAATTTAACATTTGGCTGCATGGACAGTAAAATGAAGGATTTTTGTACAATCTGTGTACAGCTCTGAATTACAGTTTATAGGAAAAAACGTGGTGACAGGTCTGCAGAGCTATAATACTTCCCCTGCCTCTAGCCTGTCTTCTAGGGAGAACCAGGAGAGTCATTGAAAAAGAAATACAACCATTTCAAGTTTAACATTTAAGTCATACAATTAGAAATTCAATTTGAAAAGCTTTTGTAATTGCATATTTTAAATTCCATTGTTATAGAAGAAATTTAAACAGAATTTATTAATCAATTATTAAATAGTGCAATCTAACAATGTATTGCCAAGACCTACTTATAAACAGAGATTTTTAAAAAACATCATTATTAATTAAATTTTGTTAACTAAAATTTTAAAAAGGCAGTGGCTTTTTCATTTTTCACTTTCTTTTTCATCTTATATTCTTAATTTTATTTTCAATTGCATTGCGATTCTTATCTTTACCATCACAATTTAACATTTGCATGTGTCTTCTGGTCTCGGTGCATTCTTTTAACTGTTCCCCTTTTCTGTTTAAATTTCGAAAGGTATTTCTGGTCCCTGAGCACAATAAAAAACAAGTTAAACCATCACAATTTCTCTTCAGATGCAATTCAACTCAATTCAGTTTATTTATATATTGCCAATTCACAACACGTCATCTCAAGGCACTTTACAGTTCCACCAGATCATACAGTCAAATTGATTCAAAGTTTTCTATCTAAGGAAAACCACTTGATTACATTGACTCATTGACTTGAATGCAATCCCTCACACTAAGCATGCTTCTAGCAAAAGTGGAGAAGAAAAACTCCCTTTTAACAGGAAGAAACCTCCAGGAGAATCAGGCTCAGTGTGCACAGCCATCTGCTGAGGGCCGACTGGGGTTCAACGAGACAGAAGCACATCCAGCCAGTCACAGTCAGAGAAATAGGACTAGACTGTAAAAACAGGCCGATCTCCAACATCTATAAACAAGGTGCTGATGGCACCTTTGTTTATAGGTATATATTTGCCATGTGCAAGGTAACTCCTACAGTAGTGTTGTGATTCAAGCTGTCTAACCAATGAGACAGCTGATCTTATCTATATAACAACGTTGATAGCTTAATTTATTGTCCAGTGAGCTCAGGTAACAGGATGGTTACACAAAGCTAAATGAAAAAGGGAAACTGTTAGGAGACTGTACAGCAGTGTTAATTTAATCAGCGTTTTTTTTTATTTATTCTTAGTCTTTTCACAATGACGAAAATCAATTCTAGTCTCAGTCAAATTTTTGTCATTTTTGTCATTTTAGTCAACACTGTAAATAATATAACTTCTCTACACACTGTTTCTCTTTTTAACATATACATCACACTGTACATAATAAAACTTCTCCACACACTGCACATTGAACCTTTTGTCCGCTTGTTTCATCATATCCACAAAGTCTTCATCCTCAATGGTCCTTGCAGGCAGGCCAGAATGCCCAATCCACTTTGCCATTGAGTTCTCCAGAGCTTTCTGCTCTTTGGCATCAGGTTTGTACAGTGGGGGTGCTCCCAACATCTCTGCGACAGACTTCCCTTCCTTCCACAACCTCTGATTTGGCTGTGGTGTCACTGTTGCAGGTATCTAGTTAGGAGGAAGAAATGTAAACGATTAATATCCAGTGTATACGTAGAACATCTTTCTTCTATGACAGAGAGACAGACAGATACAGGCACAGGAAGGCACACACACACACACACATCCACATGCATGTGCACCCGCAGGTTACCGCTAGGTTGATCATGACTGGCTTTAGTACTATACCTAATCAATTTCAATACCACGTGCATCTACGTTCAACTACTTTTCGGTCAGTATTTTCCACTCTCTTAGTAGCTAGCTCTGGTCTGGCGAATCTACTACCATATATTACTTGCCAAATTATATTGATCAACACAACACCGGCAGACGTGTATTTGAGATTATCCCACTGTCCGAACACAATACACCAACTGTTATGATTCTGACACACTTCTGATCATGTTAACGTTGAGTGCTGTTCACCATGCTTGTCGGAAAACAACCAACTCAATATAATGATCAGTCATGACCAATGTTTCCAAAAGCTTCTGTGAGTAAAAGTATCTCTCTCAAATTGTTCTGATATGGGCGACAAATAACACCCCCAACTTGACGCTGTCAGAGCTAGTTAGCTAACTAATGGCTAGTAGTAGATGACAATACAGGCGGTACTACTACTAGGGCCCGTTAAATAGCTTTTGTGTACCGACAGGCCCACCCGTTCCTTACCTTTTTCCATATGGCAGCATGTTGGCACCTCAGATGTCGCTTGAGATTCGTTGTGTTCTTCCCTGCCATTTTGAACCGCAGACTCTTCGGTGGCGTCCTTCCTCCGGTGTCTCCACATCTTGTCCACCACCAGCATCGGCGGCATGATCAATCATTATCATGCTGTTGTTTTGCTGTCCTTTGCGTTGTAAATGAAATGGCTCAATACATCCAGGCGTTGCTTTCCCCCAGCTCCTCCAACAAACCGTACACCGGTATCCGAGCCTGACGCCATGACTGCGAAGTTGAGCTAGCCACGGTTTACTACTACCAGTGATTCTAGGAGTATAAGCCCTCTGCTACTACTGATTGAGCGGAACGAGGCACTGTGAGACAGGCGCCGTGTAGGGACAAACAGGGCAACAATGAGTAATCTTTTATGAAGTCCAAGAAACACTTATATTAACAACTACAAATTAATTATAAACAATGACATTTTTTAATCTCCATTTGTCCATGGCTTGTATATATCATCTGGTCTTATTCTCATTAACGGAAATCTTTTTTTATTCTCATCATATTTTTATTTTCTGGAACTTTTTTTGTGCGTCATCGTCTCAACATTCTCACAGGAAAAAGGGGCGTTTACGAAATATTTTCGTCATCGTCCTTGTTGACGAAATTAACACTGCTGTACAGATATTAAAAGGGTCCCAGAAATGCTAAATGGAAGGGTTAAATTAAAAGGATAATGCAATTGCTAAAAGAACTTGGAAAGGAAACGGAATTGAAAAAGGAAATTACCTTTGTAAATGGTTGATGAGGAAATATATTTATATTTTCAAATTGTAGTATTGTATATTTTTGGTTTAAGCCTACTTGTTATTTTTTTTATTTAGTCATTTTAAGAGGGTAGAGTAGCCATAAATTGCCTGCAAATACTGTAAGAGTAGAGTTAGCAGAAAACATGACTAGTATTTAGTTTGTTGAACAGAATAGAAATGTTTTGTTTTTATGACTACTAAATGTTAATTGGAACAGCCAGGACTTAACCTAACAAATGTAATCCGTTTCTTACTATCAGAATTTCTTGTACTTTCTTTCTTTTGTCCTAGTATTTCTCTCTGCAGTACTATGCTACAGGGTGTTAAGCTCACACCTGAGTTACTCTTGCAGAAATTCACTCATCAGATGAAAAACGACATTGCCTCTGTTCTTGCTAAATACACCTAAGGGAAGATGTATTTTCTCTTTGTATTTCTATAGGATCTCTGTTAGTGACTGTTCTTCTATACATATGCTCTATAAATAGATGGAAAAAGAATAGGTCTTTCTAAGCCACCAATTCACATCCTCTACTGTAATGGTATCCCATCCATACACATATCAAATGCCTTACCCCTGCAGCATTTAAGCAAATTAAATACCGCCATCATTAGCAAGCCAATACCTAGTTAATCCACACAAAATACCCCCACATCAAGGACTAAAAAGTCCATATGCCACAAAGGCTAACGTTCATTCAATGACTAGCTTCATTCCCTGTACATGACCTGCTGCTCTGAACACATTGTGTGTAATTGCATTCGACCTCTCTCCATACTGCACTTTATCAAAACAGCAACACCATGGGGACAAATGCATAAAAAAGACAACCAGTACACCTCACATATTGGTCATCTGATCTGGCATGTAAAGTGGTATATGATGTCAGTGTATTATATGGCCCCATACCAAGGTCACTTTTTGTTATCTGGGAAAAATACCAGAAATACCTGAAAAATACCAGGAACAATCTGCATTGCATATGCTTATTTTATGTATGACCTCAACAAAGTTATCAGTTTTATTTTTAGTATTTTCACATTACGGGGACCAGTGCATGGAAGGTTTTAGAAATATTCTGTTTTAGACAGAAAGACTCATATACTACAATAACCTTCCATGCCTTCTTTTTCCAAATTGTTTAACAAATGTTTTTAGGATGTTCTCCACCACAGAAATATGGGCAGCTGGTGTCACTGAACTGAATGAGTTTCCAGATTCCGACCTACAGTTCATCATTGTGCCATTGGCTCATTTGTCTCCATTCTCACCTTTAACCTACAGGCAAATGGTGATAAAAGCACCCTTCATTACATTTGACAATAAAAGCAATAGGCAGTTCCTGAGTCAAACAGCACAGTAAACAAACATAAATAAAAGAGAGTGGGAATCAATGAATGAAGAAGCATTTTAAAGCACCACACAAACCTTAAAACTGCAACATTTAGACATTACCACCATTAAAAATGCAGCGGCTCAAAAACAAAGGTACTGTTTACACTTTAAATTCATTCATTATTGAGACATATGGGCAGTACTCGAGTTGAGGGGGGATGGGGGGGGGGTGGCATCCCCCTTCTTAAATTACCATCCCATGTGACAGTTTATCACTGAATGTCTAAATTTCTATTATATATTAACAGTAATGGCAATATCATTGCCCTTTCAACATTTGGCAGGCTGTGCGCTTATGAGTAGTGCACAGCCCGGGCTGTTCTGAACAGCATCACGGCCAAGCGGCAAAGACAACTCGATTAAGAAGGAATGTGAAAATAAGCAGGGGTGGGAATCTTCCGCAGGTTCCGGGTTCTAAGTTGTCGAGATCTTCCTCCCCTGCTTAGTTTGATGAATAATGTGTTTACAATTATGCAAGTTTCTCCACGTAATCATACCTGTTCCCTGCGATTGTGGTATGAATTTCATAAGTCTGGGACAATAATTGTGAAAATAAGGAAGGGAGGAAATCTTTGGCAGGTTCAAGGTTCTAAGTTTAGCAAATAAAGTGTCAGAAAGGATCTAGAGCAGAGAATTTATTAATCGCATCTTGACTGTAGCACATCGACTGAAACGTGTCTCCATACAAGTAAAATCCTATTAATTAGAATTTATCTGTTCATCAAAACTATTAATTTTAAGGCATCCATGTATAAGAAATATGAAAACTTTAAGAATATGTTTAAAATTTCCCTTTTCGTTCATACCTCAATCCGTTTTCTCATCAATGGGTGTAGGTTTAGGGCGATGGGCACTCCCACGACAAGGGAGGTCATTCTGGGCACAACAGATGAAACCCGCAGGAGAGAATTGAAGCAGGGGACGGATTTAGGAAATTTGGGGCCCTAGGTAAAGATAGGCAGGGGGCAATCTGAATTGAGAAGATAACACATGAAACAGACCCATTATACAGATAGAGAAATTTTAATAGAATAGACATACATTATTCGTTCTACATTTTTTCCCTCTCTTCTTGTGTTTTTCCTCTTTGTGTTTTGTACTTAGCTGACTTTTCATGCTGTCTCAAAAGGAATGAAAGATTTTTTCCAAGCACTAAGCTCACTTAGCTGATTGCTCCTTCCTGTGTTTCCAAAAAGGTAACGGCAAAAGTAAATAACACAGACCTTCTTTTCACTGTAGACAAGCCATGCTTATTTGTTCTCCATTTTTCATTTGAATGAAATAATACCTTAAAGTAAAACACCTTTCTCCATTTTTTTCAAAAGATCCTGTCCTTCAACTGAAGTGGTCCTCTCCATACTATTGAGTAGCATGCTCGATCAGACAGCTTCTTTGGCCAGAGTGCTGGTTCATCTTTCAGAAGTACACTGCTTACTAGCTGAGTGGATGATGCTGGAGTCTAGCAGTCTGGTGGAACAACATCTTTATGAAAGCTTGGCTGGATCATTCTGGAATTCTCTCCAATACAGCCCCTCTCTTTCTCATGCTGAAAACAATCACACATAAAACAAAATATAAGGCTTTAACCCAGTGGTTAAATATAAGTATATTTACTCAATTGCTAAAGTAGAAATTTGAGGATGTCATGCAACTTCAACAACTCGGGGCCCCAGGCAACTGCCTATATTTGCCTAATGGTAAGACCGCCCCTGCAATGACGTCATCAGTGACTTTGCCTCCAGAAAAGCTGGGAAGGAACGATTTTGAGGTCATTGTTGAACTCTTGCTGTTCTTATGTTTGCTTTCATTATTTAAGTATCTTTTTTTTAACAATCTAGTTTTGATTATATTAATGTTTGTCTATTTTGGTTTTATTTAAAAGATTGCACATTTAAGGCACATTTGCAAATAGTTATATAATATGTTTTTTGACAGTATGTATTCAGAAGTTTCAATAAAAGAGTGAAGTATTTTAAGTATCATTTATTTATTTTGTTTGTTTTTCACAGTGAGTCTGGTTCTGGGGAGGTTTCTTCCTGTTAAAAGGGAGTTTTTCTTCTCCACTGTCAAAGAGATTGCCTTTGAGTCAATTTGCCACGTCTTGCCGGCAGCCAACAGGCCGGAATCTACCTCGTCCTCTGGGAAAGGACTGAAGTTTATGACCAGGTTAGTGGCTCACACATTTATAATCTTACTCTGCCAGATTGATGTGGTCACTAACCTGTGTTTTCTCCCTGCAGAGGTTGCGGCCTTAGACACCCTCACTGTTCACTGCAGATCTGTAGTTTTTACTAAACTCTTTTTGAGATACGATACTGTCTGTCTGTCTGAATACTGAGTTCTCTGTTCTGAGAGCTGACAAAAAGCGGAAGCAGTGAGATTCTTTTTTGGAAAGGGGTTGGCCGATGCATTAGGTAATTATCTGTCTCTTGTGTCTCCTAGAGCTTCCTAGGACTAAAGACTGATTTTCTGGAACCACATGCCCCAGTCAACTGAACTAACGTGCTAAAACCTTTTTTTTCCTTTTGATGTCTAGTTACTGCCATGGACTAGCGACCTGTCCAGGGTGTACCCCGCTACTCGACCGTAGACAGCTGTTTAAGCGTTTCAGAAAATGGATGAATTGATGTTTAATTAAGGTGCTCTATATTTAGACAAGCATATTTAGTTAGGTTTTGAATGCGTTAATTTAAAATCCTTAAAGTTGATAGTTTCATATGAAAAGATTTGGACTGAATGCTGACCTCATGGAGTGTGTGTGTGAATGAGAGTGTGAGTGGCTGGGCATTTGCTTTTCTCTATCCCTCCATTTGTCCTGGAAGATAATGTGCCAAAGGTGAGTGGCTGGCATTGTTAGCTTCTGGCTACCTCTTTCTGGGCCACATGCACTGATCTCTATTTATTTACTGGATTGCTGATTGCCCAAAAGAATTGAAGCCACTGTCCGCCATGTGTGTATTCTCCACTCCCATGGAGATACACAGTAAAGCCTACATGTATAGCATTCGGCTGCAAAAATAAGCAGTTTGCCGGCTGTGGGAAGTCGTTTCACAGCTAGTTTCACTGTAAGTGTGTGCATACATACTTGTATGTATAGTTTTTTTCTTCAAATGATCAGATTCTTGTTGTAAATAAGAGCAAAGCAAAATATTAACTTGATGTTGCTTTTATTTGACCAATTTGTGTGATTTTCCTATTGTAGAAACTGAAGCTCTGTGGACCAAATAAATTGGTTCATCTCTAATGTAAATCTGTCAGATTTAAAGGCTAATGCACAGACACAAAATAAAAGTATTTGGCGTCATGCATGTACAATTGGCAAATAGGAAAATACTATAGCATTAACAGCATTAACAGTAATTCAGTCTTTATGTAGAATCTTAAAACTATATGTAAAATGTGATTACCATAACATTGTAATCAATACATGTAATCTAAATGTACATCATCAATTTAGCACTTTTGGCACATCTGTATTATTGTGTTCCATAAACACATACATTTTATTGTGATGGATTTGTATAATATGTTATATTACATGATTTATAGACTTCTTTGACTTAATAATGACTACACAATGTGCAATATTAAAGTAATCTGCTTACGCAATGAAAACAGGTTTCTGTCAAAGTGATGGATTTATCTTTATTTTAAGTCTTAAGCCCCTCTAAAAATGAGAACATCATCTTTGTTCCATGCTGATGTGCATGGAACACTTGTTTACATCCAGACCATTCAAACTAGGGAGTACCAATATGGCGGCCGGTGGCTCCATTTTAACCCTCTACTACCTACGGGCTATCAGCAATCCAGTGATAAATAGATCAGCGGTCACATGATACAAAAAAGGATTGTGAGCTTTTACAATCCATTGTCTCAGCTGAACCCTGCCTTGAAGCTTGATCCCAATTGTTTTGCTACAATGTTGATACTGGTTAATGAATTTTGAATCACTATACTTGCCATTATTTTAAAGGGTTATCACGAAATTCATGAATACACTTAAATTTAAATGGGACATTCCTTAGAGACCTTTTCCCCTGTTCCCTGTTTACTAGCTCCCGTTTAACTTGTGTTTATTGTCAGTAGTTTGTAGTGTTTGCATAAATATCAGATATGATATAATTTGAGTAATAGCAAAGTAAAGATATCAATACAGCCTGTAGTAGTTTCAGGTTATTTTTACAGTGAAGGATTTATCAGTCAGAGCCAGACCCCCTTCTTTTGGTTAAAGCTACAGTGTGTAATTTTCAGCGACATCTAACGTCCAGACTGCAGACCGCAGCAACATGAAGATCTCCCCCCCACCGCTTCTCCCCCCAAACAGTACGGCGAGCGTTACGGGACAAAATGTCTTCCACGACGTCCGCATCACCTACCTTCTCAAGTGATGAGGTTTGTTTACATAGATAATTTTAATACTGCTATCTATTGTTCAGTACCGTCTCAGTTCATCTCTCTCAACTTGCCGTAGTTACTTTCGAGCGTAATGGGCGATCTCGCAATCGCTAGTTTGTTGGCTCTGCGCTGCCGTAGCGCAAAGATGTCTGCCTCCATGGCTATGAGATACGCTCCTATGTAATTATAAATAACGAATTCTAAGGCAACGCAAATATTAAGGTTAAGAGGCTGAGCTCGTAGATGATGATAAATAACATAGTTATGTATAATATATTACATTTCTGACTGTATATCCCTGTAATTATTACACACTGTAGCTTTAACAACTTGATTAGACAGAGGCAAATATTTTCCTGGTGGTTAATGATTAATTTTTTTATTTAACCTTTATTTAACAAGGAAGTCCCATAATAACTCTGCTTGAATTATAAACCAAGTTATTGACATTTTTGGGTGGAGAAGAAATCTTTTTAACAGCCTGTTCGAAACATCCAGTCATAAAGGTTAGCAGTTGACAACGCCTGGTAATTGAGCAAATTGTCAGTTATAATAATTGAACTTTTTTTGGTTTTAACCTTGATCTAAAACACCTATTATCTAACTATAGCTTCCAGTTCTAGTTAATAATATTAAACTGCTGTTGAAATATCACAACAGAGGAAAGTGGGTTGCAGAATATTAAGTTGCCTTGCAAATAAGAACATAAAGGCACACCTAGGACTTTGTGACCTAAAAGTTATTTGAAATGATTCCTCTGGCCAATATACAGTGCTTGACAATATAAATACTACGAGCTGGGCTCCCCTTTTGAAATACCACTTATATATGTTGGGAGAAGACCGTCGTTGGCCAGCTCATGTGACCTGGGAGAACATATCGCTTTACGGCCACAGTCACGTATATAGTCATGGAGCTAGGGCTTTTGCTCTACTATCTTTTAACCTGCTGGACTACTGGTCATGGCTAAGGCAAGGAAAAAGTTGAAACTTTTGTGGAGGCTAAAGGCACAAAACGTGAAAGGGACTGTGCGTTAGGAAAAACAAGAGTCGATCTTGGAAAGGAGTTTCAGGGGCGGATCAAGGATTTTCAAAATGTTTGTGTGCACTTAAGGGCAGTGATGGGACTAACGGCGTTGAAAGTAACGGCGTTACTAACGCCGTTACCTTGTTTTAGTAACGAGTAATCTAACTAATTACTTTGACTGTAACTATAACGCAGTTACCATTGCAGACACCCCGTTACTGCGCGTTACTCAGGTCGCACAATGAACCTTTTTTCATGATAGGACTCATGCGCAGCTGCGTGAAGCTGACACCCCACCCACGTCAAAAAACTCTGCAAATAGACTGAATGGTTAGTGCAACGTTAGTGCAGATTTGTGCAGAAAAAAATATTGTTTGTGCTACTTTTGTTTAAGAGATATTAAAGATTATTTTTTAGGTCATCCAGAGGTGCGCGCCTTGTAATGAGAGAGGGGAGGATGAGAATGGCTGATGTATAGTGAGATTCCGTCTGTCAGTTGGGTAGATGGGTGTTTCTGCTGGTGGGTGTTAACGTACAGCACACACAGAGAGATGGAGAGTGAGGATGACTCCAGCAGCAAACAGCGTTTTCCGCATGGAAATACCGGTGTCACGTCGAGCTGCGTTTCCCCATCAGATACGGTTTCCTCTGCATCTCCGCACAGCGCAGGCGGCACGAGTCACCGCGCAAGCGACAGGAAATGCGCATGCTCGCTAAAGGCGCGCAACAGTCGCCCTGTGCTCGCGCCACAGGAGAACTATGGAGAGCGTGAACGATCAAATGATAGCCTATATGAAGAAAGGGAGAAATCTGGATGGATGGATGGATGGATACTCTGCCTTCTCAACCTACTGTATTTTTTATTTTAAACATTATTTGATGGCCTTTGTGGCAGGGATGGAGATCCATATTTTATGTCACACACAGAGTATACATATGGATAGATAGATGTTGCAGTATCTATAACAACCCAAACACACAGGATTTCAGAATTAGACATCCCCAGTTATTAATTTCATATACTCACCAGATCTGAATGCCCTGTTAAAAAACTTCACATGGCGTTCCCCCCTGATGTCATTTACATTGAGTTGCAATAAATGCAAAACTCTCTGCAGGTTCTTGTCTTTGTCGTCCGCTCTATTCAGCTGGCTTTTGAATCACACCGCGAGAAGGTGGGGGCTGGGTGGTGAGGGGTACGGGGGCGAGAAACGCAAAAGTAACACAATAGTTACTTTTACTAGTAACTAGTTACTTTTATTGTGGAGTAACTCAGTTAGTAACTCAGTTACTTTTTGGGAGAAGTAACTAGTAACTATAACTAATTACTTTTTCAAAGTAACGTGCCCAACACTGCTTAAGGGTAATATCAAGACAGCATGAAGTGAAATTGGTGTTTCCCAACCAGGGGTACGTGTGCCTCTTGTGGTCTGTGATCTGGTTCTGACTCGACCTCGGCTCTGGATATTCCCTCAGGGACACTGTTGCCTCCTCGGAGTCAGCTAGCTTTAGCTTATCATCCCTCTGAGTTCTGGAAACGGCACCGGCCGCAATTGTTGGATAATCCGCTTCTTGGATTCTTCTCCTTCCTCTGTGATCAGACTGAAATCATAATCAGGTTAGTGACTTTTTGCCTCTAGTTGTTATCAGCCTGATATTCTTAGTCTCTGACCTGAGCTTTCTATCCCTGCAGAGAATCCGGTTACTTTGTTTTGTACAAAGTTATTAGAGAAAACTTGTTTGAAGTTAGTCCTGATCTATCTGCTTTAAATATTGAGATGCCCCATCCGATTCAGTTGCCCTGCCGCTGTTCCAGCCTGTCCCAGAGAGCAGCAGCGTTTCTTATGCCCTCCGAGCTGAACCTAGATGCCAAGCATGGTCCCCAATCAAAAGACATGGGAGGAAGAACAGGCTGACTTTTGACTTTTGCAACAGTGCTGTGGCCACTAGGGGCGCTAGATGGGAAAGTTAGAGGTCTAGTGGCCAAAAGTTACAAAGTATGCCTTTAAACACATATTTTTAACATAGGCTCTTGGGTTTCCTTTAGTTAAACAATGGCATTTGTCAATCATTAGATAAGTTGGGTGATAGCCCCCAACTGGTAAAAGAAGTATTCTGTTTTCATAAAGGGAGATAAACTTCCTTTCTAACAAAGCTTAAAGATTCATTAGACAGAAAGTTGTATCTGCATGCATGAGAACAGTGGGTATCTTCATTTTCTATATATAAGATATATACAATACTAACTCAGAAATGATTTGATATGTTAAATGTGTTAAACAATGAATCTTCCCAATGTTGCTGAATATCATACCCCGCAATTTTTACTTGAAATATACTACCAGAGATTTTTTTATGTATATTTTGAACTTTATTTTTTAATAATAAAACAAAAAATAATAATTTCTTATTTAAGAGTTTGGAGCTTATCATGTGAGAGAACAAGTTACCTTTAATCTTCCCTGAACATATGTGCATCATTCACATTTTCTAAAGCATTTGATTTGTTCTAAACATCTTAACAAATTCTGACACAAAAATAAAACAGTAGAGCTTTGACCTTCCTCTTCCATCACTTTACGTTTTCCTCTGCTCCAATCAACCACCCCACAACGGATTAGCTCGGAGGAAGACCCATTTCCTCTTTGAGGCTGCTAAAATATTAATCAAAACACAGAGGAGTGTGCTGCAGCTCCCAAGATGCATGTCTTCTAATCGTAATACACGGGGAAAGGCAGAGAGGGAGGAGTACTGACTGTAATAGCATCAGAGAGGGGGAGGAGAGCAGGAGGGCCAGAGGTGACTAGGGGCTTTCACAAGGGACAAAGGGAATAAGAAAAAGGGACAAGACAGACAGGAAGAGTGGTAGAGAGAGGACAAGGGATGTGTGGAGAATTGTTGGACAAAATGAGCTGATATAAAGAGCTTCGAGAGATAGTCGAGATCAAAGGAGTATCATCGCCTCTCACAACTAATTTCATGTGCTTAGAGTTTTAGATAGCCTTGTGTGAAACTTCAGACTATGAATAATAGATAAAAACCATACAAATATCCAATTTAGCTGAACATTTCTTCTTGCTTATCAGCAACGTCAAATATTTGCTTTGGTTTTTGTGCCTGTGGTTCGTTTAGGCATAGAAGAGATAGAAAAGAAAGAACTCCAACATTTTTAACACATGTATATTTTACCTAAAATTCACAGTTGATACAACTTGTGTGTTTTAAAGAAAAAGCTGTCTCTGTCTTGTGGGCCAAATCCAAACCTGCCTTTGGAACTAAGCCACTGCCACTGGGGAAATCAGAGGAAAATCCACACTAATCATATGACTAAGCTTTCTCGTGGTAAGAGTAGACAAATTGTGTTATTTTGGTTCATTTTTTACTCTTTCTTTTATTAGATAATTTGAGCACACTGACAGTTTTCATGTTTTCTAAGAACGTTTGAAAACCACATTAGTGTGATGAAAACTGTGAAATTAGTCACACACATGTTGCAGACAGCCTCTTTACTGACAGTTTAAGGTTGACAGATGCATGAAAAACATGGTCGGTAAAGCACAGGAAGCTGATCTATGGAAAATGCAAACTGTATATCCTCTTAGGTCATCTTCAGCTAACATGCAAATATCTGTGACTGTTCCCCTGCCTGGTAATTAGGTAGACGTGAAGTCCCCATGGATTACACACAAGCAGTGTGCTGCCATACTTCTCTTCCTCCTTCGTACATCAAAAATCCCAGGAGGTAGGGCCATTTTGGGAAAGGTGACATAACTCTAGTGACCGCTGTCTACTTGACCATTTCAATAATTAGATGGAACTGAAGCTTCATTGTATGCAAATACTGCTGTGCGTGACAACAATGTTGAAGAGAATTGAACTGAGGTAACCAAACATTAACTTCTCTTAGAATAATAAACGCAATGTAAAAAAAAAGTCAAAGAAGGGTTGTGATGGTTTCAAAAATGAAGTAAATAAAATACAATAATGCATCAAAATATATTATTTTTTCTTCATAGAGATAAACCTTCCACTGAGAAGCTTTTTTTCTCCTGGGTTGCTTTCGCTAATATAAACAAAGTAGACTAACCTTGTGGGCCCAATCAATGCTTATTTTGAATACTATCGATTAACAGTTCGGATTATTGATTATCATTCCATCTAAGATATCCCAGTGGTTCTGATAAGGGCATGCTGTGGAACAGATGGCCAACCATCAACTGTGCTAGGGGACACATACAGCATGATCTTTTCTTTTGAAACACTTGTACAATGTTCTAGAACTTCCTGTTTATCATAAAGGTAATTGTTTTTGTTTTTTGGTCATTTTTTCTCATAACTGATTGCCACTGACATCCTCCAACTTAAGAAGTCTGACATAACAGAGCTCCTTCTTTGGTCCAAAATATGCTTATTAATCGATTTTAGTAACCATTAAAACATATAAAAGTAGATGTGAATTAAATAGAATACATGTAAAAAAAAATTAAGACAGAGTTTGATGAATCCATATGAAATAATAATGTCAATCTGATTGTTTTTTTTCCCGTTGTGTGTCAGGTTAGCTCAAAAGTTGCTGTTTACCACAGCTGCCACAAGCTGCTGGAGAAGAAGGAAAGGTTTAGGTCTGCATTGTTCTCTAGATGATACGGTAAAAATTCTAGTTTTTCACTGGACAGCAAAGGTGGGGATCTATTGTAACATTAGAAAGTGCAAAATGCTTGGTTGGAGCAGATGGCTACTCATATTAAATAAGGAGGTATAATAAGTTTTCTTTTTGCCAAAATTTAGTCATTCCTTCCTTTCCACACATGCTCACTGAAAAGTCATTGACTTGTAAAAATATGTTGGCGTTTCTCTGCCATTCTCTGGGAGGGTGCAGTGTTTACTGTGACGGTCCTTGCTTTTGGGAACCTTTGGATGACTAGAGCTTTGACCATTTTCCAAGTCTGCTGTAGTTCCTGGGGGGCAGGTCTGGTGATCCTCAAACCTGCTATTGAATATTCTAATGGAAAAACCTTTTTCCCACAAGAACTCTCTCTCTCTCTCTCTCTCTCTCTCTCTCTCTCTATATATATATATATATATATATATATATATATATATATATATATATATATATATATATACATATATATATATATATATATATATATATACATATGTGTATATATATAAATACTACTGGAAAGCATTAACATTTGTGGTATTATTCCCGTCTTCGACTTTATGCATGCTTGGTTATTACCATTCACTACATGTCTTCATTACATCATGAACAAATGTGTGAAGGGGGAGGAACAGTAGACTGAGATAGGTAGAGCTGAACAAATCTGTATTTTTAGAGTTCTTGGTCAAAACATTTTTAAAGTGTCAAAGAATAGGTTTTGATAGGTTACATTTTTACCACCTATCCTTTTTCATCACTCTGTGAATTATTTTTGCTTCACTTTTAGTTTCTGATTAGAAATTGTTTCATACTTCCTTTGGGGACGACATAGGGAAATGCATACATCTGTGAACCCTTGCTTGTTGCTTTTTCACTTACTGTAACTTCACTTCCTATCACTTTTCCTTGCTATGGATGAATCATAGAACTAAAACATCCCTGTATTCTGCTAAAAAAGATTTTCTGATCATACAATTATATGGCTAAGAAATAGAAAAGATGAGTAAGCACAAAGGGGATGGACATTAAAGTTTTAACTGAATGACTTCCATTAACTTATTGAAAATTTAAAATATGAGCATGGCATAAACAGTAAATTAACTTGTTGGTTAAAAGGGGTGTCATACAGCTTAAGTTTGACTCTGCTTCAAGCTGCAATAAAAAAAAAAAATCAGCCACATTGGCTACAGAAAGGCGCCTACTGTACAGGTTGAGCACATGTCCTGATTTGGGCAGGACTGTGGCAGATTTTTTACTTTTGCCCTGTTTCCCACAAATTGAAACAATGTCATTTATTTGAGTGGGTCAAATTATGAAAGTCAAAGACAAATTACTTATTGGGTCCTTTTCTTAATATAAAGAAAGTAGAGCTGAAGTCATTGTCACCAAGCACTTTCAATAAAAAAAAATGTCATGATAACTTGCACTACTATCTTAAAATTAAGCAGAAGATTTGACCAAAGTGGAACATTACTCTAACTTGATTGGACCTATGCAAAGCAAAAAATTCTAGGCCTTTTAGGGTCTTTTTGTACTAGAACTCTCTAACTTTTTAGCTCTCAATGTATCTTTATTTAAAAAAACATATCTTTTATACAGATTATGTGATACATTAATGCAATATTTTACAGTTAAATAATATTAATGAAACATATCTTAACTATATAGCTTTTTTTGCCCTCTTTCCTTTTAAATTAAGGGTCTCTTGGAGCCTAACCCTATATGTTGAGATAACCAGGGGTGGGGATAGGCAGGCAGGCAGGCTGGCTTTGTTTTATGGTTGAGTGGATGAGCTTCTCATGGAGGATGACTGGGTGGATCATGCTGAAGGCCACATGAAGTCAACAAGTATGATCCTGGCATACATCCCTGGGTGATGGAGCGAGATCATGTGCTGTCCCAAGATAATTGCACCCTCTGCAGACTTGTTTGCATGGTAAACACACAGAAGGGGGTCAAGCATGCAGCCCATGTCATTATAAACCTGTGATGTTTTGGATAATGGAGGAGCATTTAAGTATTTCAGGTAAAGTGATTGGATAAGCCCAGATGCTATGTTGTCTGGGCAGGGAGTTGAGACAGCCTGGCTCGTGGAGCTCCTGAGGCAGCTCACAGGTACTACAAGACCAAGTGTACCGGTGCCCAGGCAGTGGCAGAGGCAAACAATTAAGTGAGACCTCAAAGCAATTCTGGTAAATTATCCAGTCCCTGAGGGTGAAACAATGTTTCACTAACACTATGTACAGTGAGCGTGGAGAGCTGCTGACCTTGATTGTGAACATTGTAAGAAGGGTAAGAAATATTTTTGAGGATTTACTTAACATTACTGTACTTAACCTTAAAAGTGGAAGAAGAGATTGGATGCTTGAAGATGGAGTTGCTCATCAGCCTGAAGTCAGTGATGTTGTCAAAAAGTTCCATAATGGTAAGACTTTGCAGGTGAATGACATCAGTATAGAGTATGCCATGTCTCTGAATGTTGTGGGCTGTCAGGGCAGATGCACCTGATGTCTTAGATACAGTCCTAATCATAATAATAATAACAATAATAGTAATAATAATATTAAATCTTTTTAGAAAGCACCCAAAGAAACTGTACAAACTGACAACAACAACAAAAATCACTAAATGGAAATGTACACTGTGTAGGGATTCTTTAAAAGATGTGCTTTAAGTTTAGACTTGAAGTTGGAAAAGTGTCAGTAATATCGAGGGGTGGAGAACTCCAGGGTTTGGGCAGAACCTACTCCTGCTTTGTTCCCCATGGTGATGAGACATGAGGGAGGAACAGTAAGGTCAAGGGAAGAGAAACTGGCCTTAAAGCAATTCTGGCAAACCATCCTCTTTAGAGTCTGCCAGACCACGGATTGGCAGACACCCACCAGTCCCCCTTATAAGAAAGAGTAACAAAGGCTGTGATCCAACTACAGGGGTACCGTATTTCCCACCCATCCCAGCAAGACCGATTATATTTTTAAAATAATTATTCAAAAATCTAGAGATTTTTTTTAATTCACACCCATTCTGGCTTTAAAATGCATGTCCCATTGAATAATCATTATAATAAGGTGCATGGGAGAGGGAGCAGTTCAGACACCAACCTGAAAAAAAAAAAAAATACAACTTCCTGAATAAACTTTTTTCAGGTCTGCAAAAAAGGGTCCTGACTGTGCTGGTCTCTGTACAGACATTGCAGGTCTGCAGCCAGACTCTCTTTGCACCTGACAACTTACATCAATAATTATATGAAACTTTTTTTTTTTTTTTTTTTATAAATTTTAAGCATTGTCTTTGAAATTTCTTTCATAATCATTTTAATCAAATTACTTTTACTAAACACTTTTATACTAATTGTGTGGCGTTGATCTAAACATTGTCTTAAGATTATACTTATCTTAACTTGTCCAGGAGCTGCTGCTCACCCTTTCCTGATGAATAAATTAAAATACTGCTACAGCTGTGTTGAGCTGTGGACAGAGCCCCTCTGCCTTTAGTGTTTTGTCAGCAGTGCAGGTTAGCTCTTGTCAGCCAGCCAGTGTTGAGCAATGCACTTTACATATGGGGGCTCTTCCGTAATGAGCCTCTATGTATGGGTATCATGTGAGATATCTGAGCTAGTGTTTGCCAATCCATGGCCAAGGTCAAAGTCAGCCCACCACACCACTGACTCCCCAACCCTATCCATCACCTGAGAACACAGACCGCAGCTAAGCTCACATTCCAACCCCTCTGGTCATCCTAACACCAATTTGGGGGGAACTTCATCATTTCATGATCATACCTATTTATTAGCTCACAATACCTCCATGATATTACTATAATATTATATCCCAAAATATTACTGCCATTTTAGAATTTGATATTCACAAAATAAATACATAAAACAAATATTTTGTGTAAAATTTGTTTCTTTGTTTTCCAAAAAGCACTTCCTTTTATCCTACCACAAGTTTACTACTTGTGCTAAATTGCTTATTTGTTCCTACATAAAAAGGAGAGGAGCTGCAGTGCACAGGAGCCTGGAAGCATCTTACCATGCACGACCATCAGTAGTCAGTACTAGCTTCCATGTATAAGATTATATGTCAATATCTTTTGGAACTCAGGGTTAAAATAAAGAAAAAACAAAACAAAAAACATGTAGCTTAAGTAAGGAACGTTTGTGCAGCTGTATGCATATTTGTGAAAATGAAGCTCACTTTTTGCAGTCGGGCAGGTCATCCTCTTCCACAGACCCAAGAATGAAGGATCTTACGGTATGGAAAACAGACTATAGTGTCTATATGTGCATGTTTGTAATTATTATTATTATTATTTTTTTTTTTTTTTACAGCAAGGTTGAACACAAATTGTGTTACATTTTTCCTTTTTTAAATACTAAAACAAATTTAGAGGTCTTTTTTTTTTTTTTACAATTTCCATGTAGGTTTCATTAGGTGGCAAAGAGAGATGCTGCACCAGTCAATCTCCTTTTACCGTTTTTCTTTCTCCAAAAAACAAATCCATGCATTAGAACATGCAGGCTCTATCAACCTACAGTTTGGCCAGATAGTCTAATGATTTATTTTTTAAGGCACAGTCTTGTGATAATGTATTTTTTTGGAACTAATGCAGGTTGTATTATTTTGAGGTGAAAACATTGGACAATGCAATAGTTGATTTTGTATTCAGAATTATTAACTGAAGAAAAAAAAAATTTTCATTTCTTTTTACAAGAATAATCAAATGAAACATCTTATGGTAAATGTGTTTAAGACACGAAAATTGTATTGTAAATTGTATTCATTTTTCAAGAGCTTAAAGTTATTGTTAACATAGAAAGCAATTACTAATGACCTTTGCCTTTCTACTTTCACCTCAGAACAGCAAATGCAGCATAAAGAGATGAACCAAGTATGTATGTTTTGTAGTGAAAATTAGAATAACCTACAAAAAGCAGGGTTGGGTTTTGCTTTGAGTTTATTGGCTGTACATATTCAGATATATTCTCTAAAATACAGGAATCAGGATTTCTTTTTAAATGCTGTGCATATTCTCCCTACCAGGGTTAATGTTTGCCATGTTTCATAATGTACAAATTATTAAAAAAAAAAATGACAAAACATACAGAAAGCTTCTCTCAGTTTAGTCTAGTATGATTTTTTTTTTTTTTTACATGAGTTAGTTTTCATCATCACTATTACCTGACCTTGTGTGAAAAATATTGTGATTTGGAGTAGGTATACAAGAAAAGTGAAAAAAGAAAGGACAGATGGATTTCCTGCCTGTTGTGATATATGACCAATCTGCCTTTCTGTGTTCAGATTTCCTGTTAATGGCTGTTGTTCAAGATTTGAATTCTTTGTTTAGTTTTTTTCTTTCTCTTAATCAATAAATTGGCAACCGTTTGATTAAATGCTAATCCATTGTGTTAAAATGAGCCTGAACTGATTTTGTCTCTCTTGAGCAATGGGGTTGTTTTTATTACAACTTTACAGATGCTCTTCAAAACAGGGCCTTAATCATCCATTTCTGAAAATCCTTTACTATTGATTATCAAATGTTCATGAACAAACAATTAGTTTTAGTAGAAATGTTAAGTTTGATCAATATTGCCCTCCCTTTCTTACATTCCATTGCAAACAATGCATATTAAATTGTATGTGTTATTGTCACCTGTGGATTTAATTAGGGTACAACTCACATATAAGATTTAACAAAAAATTATAATTCTTAAGAAACTTGAAAAAGAAGGAACATTAAAATAGAGTAACTTTTTCGCTGAGAAACAGCAATGATGACCTCCTGTTTGTATTATAACTATATTGACTATAATAATTGTAATTATTTGATGAGTTTACTGTGTTTACATTTAGTCATGCTTATGTGACTGGAAACCATTTGAAGCTGCAAATAAATGTGAAAACTAAATGCTCACTGTGAGCTCAACAATATTACAAATAAGATATGGAAGCTTGAAAAGATTTAATTCTTTTCATATTTTTTATTTTCAGATAACAATTAACAAAAAATCTCAAAATAAATTTGTTACTATATGCTTTCATCCCTCAATGTCTTCTTCTAACTGCTAGAATGAGATATAGGTAGCTGTCATAGGAATAGATCTTAAGCTATGTTCTTCAAATTCAATGTGGGAGTACAACATTCCTGTGAAAAGTTTCTGAACATAGCTGAGCCAAATGTTGTAATTTTCCTATAAATGGTACAAAAGAAAAATTGTCAATATATCTTTAACAGTGAGTGCTTTTGAATAGTTTGACAAACAAGCTCGAAGAAACTTTGTAAAAGACAGATAAAAAGTTGAGTTTTTAATTCCCGCACATAAGAAGTGGACACAGCTTAATGAAATTTATATTTTTAATCTCCATCACATAAATAAATTCATTATATTGCCTAACTAAGTTTTTAGGGGAGAAAAAAGAACTAAAGAAAACTAAAGTGTTTAGTCATAGAAATTTGCTGATGGACTGTGGCGAAAACACCACACTGATAGAGTGAAGTTCAAGTTAGTATTCAAACATAACCGTCAAATTCAGACAGATTTACAATAGAAAAGAATAACAACTGCAGTCCTGGATGCAAATATAAACAAAAGAGCATTCCTGAAGGTGTAGTTAAACAACAATGCCCTCTGTTGGTGTGCCATTGCAACCATCATTCCAACTGAGGCCATCATGCTAAAAGCACACTGATGTCTTTTTTAGCACACTCAGCAGAAGCATAGCATTGAACTGCATTCACCTCAAACCCCAAAGTCTGTCCTTATTAGTCTTCTAACTACCACAAAGTGCTCTGTTGTTAATTTACTAATGTTATAAATCTACAGCAGCATTTCTGCCAAGATGGGAGAGCCTTAAAAACATATTAATTAACAATAATGAATAAAACCACAGTAGGTAGGTCTAAGAGACTCAAAGAGTAACAGGCTGTAGTCAGGGTCTCAGATAGTGCAGTTGTGTGTGTACATATATGTGTTTAAGTATGGGATTGAGAAGGAGGAAGGTTTATTGGATCACAGAAGGACTTTTTGACAGGAATGAACATAGAGCCTTTCGTTTCCCTGTTGCGTTATCTACTGAACCGGAACAATGGTGTAGACAAACAGGGGCGCCCCAGAGAGCCTGGCAGGCTAAGTGAGTGAGCACAGAGGCTTAATATGACAGCTCAACTTGCGAGTCTAGAGCAAGGAAAATGTCCTACACTGTAGAAGGCTGTGAACAGCCTCTTAGCAAATCAAGCTGCAGCATTTACTTCAAGCGTCTTAAAGCGCTGAAATCCTTCTAAAGTCTAAGTGTCTTAGAGGGTCAGTTTTCCAGAGAAACTAATTTCACTTTCAAACTTTATTATGTTGAGGTTGTTTTTCCACAGTATATGGATATGGAGAAGATGGATGGATGGAATTGCCTACTTTTCTACTTTTATTGAATAAGCAAGTATACAGAAACTTTAAAACAAAAAATAGTGTAATATTAAAAAAAGCAAAATGTAGCATTCCTACAGAAAAAACTAATCAATTAGACAAAATGTGTAAACTCCAGTCTTTATTATATTACACATCCAGACTCTTCTTCAGTGATTCAAAATATAGTACATTCTTCGTATTGTTCCAATAGCTTTATATCAGTACAATAACTCAATGTTGCATTGTGTGGGGGAAGTACCTAAATTAACTGTAGATTAATTAGTAATTTTAAGGATCATGTTTTGATTTCGGCCTTCTCACCATATCTGATCCATTTCTGATTAAACTTGTCAAATCTGCTTTCTCTTCCCTTGTCAACTCTGTCAAACAGCCACTTTCTTTGTTCATGTGGCCTTCAAGGTCTATGGCATCTTTGTCATACACAGAAACAGTTGCCCACTCACCCCAACCAGGACAATGTCAGGTACATTTCTTTTGCAGTTTGTTGTTAAGTGTTTTGGGCTTTGACATCTTGTAAACAGAAGTCGCAATGCTCTCTGCTCACAGGTTATTCAGTCTGTGAGCAGAGAAAGAATTACTCCCATATTAGTAGCTTAGGAATGATGTTACATTAAAGAAAGGCTGTTGTATTTCATGCAATTTTTCAGTCAATTTAGGTCACAGTTAATTGGACCTCTAAAAAAAGTTGAAAACCAGAGATTTTCATTAATCTATGAATCCACCTTAGAAAAGTTGACATGTCCATGCAAAAGAGCACATTTAAAGTCTGAGGTGAGAAGGCCTCCTTGGCCTCATAAGCAAGGCTGTACCAGGAAAGTAATTTATTTCATTTGCAATAAGAATATAGACAACACTACCAGGGTTATAGGACAATTACAAAGTAAGGCTTAAATATACTTTCTCGTCAATGGTTAACGCACATCAAGGTGCAGCAAAAGGTCCTGCAGCGTGTTTTGAGCAGCCGAAGCAGCGCCTCATGGGCTTCTGAGCATCTGAGCATCTTCAGAAGAAGCAGGTGCTTGATTTGGAAAAATTTTACTTTTACTGCTCAATGTGTCACATTAACCAATCAGAGAAGCTGATCTGGGAGCTGGCAGAGAAACAGACACAACGCTGCTGATGCAGATAGCTATGATCACACCTCTGAAACAGTTAAACCTAAATTAACATGAAATGTCAAAACCTGCCGGCAAAATATGTTCAATTTCATTATTTTGGTGCCTGCAGTTTGGATTACATACAGGAAAAATGCCTTCCAGTACGTGCAACAAGTAGTGGAAAACCGCAAAGAGGTGACCGTTCCAGAGGCTCCTCTGCCCTCCTAGTGACAGCGCAGTGCTGGTGTACGGGATCTGAGTGGCTCCGACAACACAGTAATATTGGAAGGCAGGATCCTAATCTTGACGAACTGACTTTACAGATTAAGTTTTCAGGTGGACTTTCTCACTTACTGTAAAAACATATTAAAACTACTTTTTACCGACTGATCACAGAAAATCTAGCTGCTATTGTTACAGGCAAAGAAAGGATAGAGAAGCTCTGCCCAACGTGCATAAGACCCACTTTTCGACCACGAATCTAAAGCAGCAAAGATGCTTCAGCCGAGCATCAGAACTAAAATTGAACAGGCATCAAAAATGAAGCAGTAATCGTGTTTTTGTTGCTCCTGCTGCTGTCGGTGTGAAAGTAGCATAAGACTATTATAAAAGGTTTATAATGCTTTAGTCACCGACTAAGAGAGGACTGTAGCTAAACAGCATTTTCAATCATACATATTGGATTGAAGTATGAAGTTTTAAATCTCCACTTTGAAACCTTGCATTTCTTTTTTTACGGTGTGTGTCTGGGTTGCATGAATTAAAGCGTCATATTTCAACAGGGTTATACCATCCTGCCTACCTCTCAGAAGGCCATAAAACACTTTCAGACTTTCAGGCTTTAGGAGGGGATAACATTGCAGAACAAGTATAGACAGTTAAACATGCAAATAGCTGTTTTGCAGTTATACATTTTTTATAAGAAGCTGCCAAATTATTTAAAAAATTTACTTTTATAATTATGAATATAAATCATGTTAGAATACTTATGTTAAACAGCTTCTACTCTGTCATGAATGCTCCTTGTGCTTTATTTTTGTCATGATGGGTTAAGGAGGCAAGCCCAAGATGAAGAACACACACGGAGGAGGCAGGGAAAAAGTTCAAATGTTTATTAAAGGTTCTGAACACGAGAGAATAAACAGTTCTGAGAATGTTTCACTGAAGTATTGACTGGGACTGGAAACTGTTGGTTAGCAGCGTTCATGAGAGGCTAAGCATCTAGCTTCAGGCTTAGCATGGCAGATTTGCTGACAGCTTCACGAGGAGAAAGGAGGTTAAGCTCATCCAGAGCTTCACGAAGAGACAGGATTCCTGTGAGGCAGAAACAATGAAGAGTTAGAATCTGATCTCACACTAGAGATAACTAAGGTTCTTCCAGTAACAGAGGCTCAGGTTGCTAACCAACTAAGATCAACACTGCGGCGTGGAAGCAAGGTCTGGCAGGAGCTTATAAAGTGGAGGTCTCCTGATGAGTAGATGGAAATCAGGTGTGCTGGAAGGTTCCAGCTCCAGAAGACCCACGGCACACTCTGCTGGAGGCAGAGGGTAATCTCCAGATCCCAACAGTAACTCCAGCCCTAAGGGAAAATAACAAAGAGCAGAAGAGGATCCTCGGCGCCCTCTGGTGGGCAAGCCTGAGGATCCCAACAGAGCCCCCCCCCTCAAGGGCGGATTCCAGACGCCCCCTGAAAAAGTCCAAAAAAAAATAAACAACAACAACCCACCCAGGGTGGGCGGAGGGGGCATTAAGGCAAGGAGGGCTAGGAACAAAAAACAAAGTCCAGAAAACAAAAAACAACCCACCCAGGGCGGGCGGAGGGGGCACTAGGGCGAGGAGGGCCAGGAACAACAAAAAAACAGAGTCCAGAAAACCAAAAACAACCCACCCAGAGTGGGCGAAGGGGAAAACAGGCCAGGAGGGCAAAAACAAAAACAGAGTCCAGAACAGAAAACGATCCACTTACGGTGGATGAAAACAACAGAAAACCCCGAAAATTTCTTGGGCAACGTCTCAGGTGGCCGGTCGTGGGACCGGCAGCTGGACTGAGTCTCAGGTGGCCGGCCGTGGGACCGGCAGCTGGACTGAGTCTCAGGTGGCCGGCCGAGGGACCGGCAGCTGGACTGAGTCTCAGGTGGCCGGCCGAGGGACCGGCAGCGGGACACAGTCTCAGGTGGCCGGCCGAGGGACCGGCAGCGGGACACAGTCTCAGGTGGCCGGCCGAGGGACCGGCAGCGGGACACAGTCTCAGGTGGCCGGCCGTGGGGCCGGCAGCGGGGCCGGAGGCGAAGCAGATGCTCAGGAGGTCGACCGTTGGGACGGAGGCGAGGCCGATTCTCAGGGGGCCTACCGCTGGGCCGGAGGCGAGACAGATGCTCAGGAGGCCAACCGCAGGGCTGGGGACGAAGCAGCGTCTTACGGGGACCACCGCCGGGCCAGAGGCATGGCAGAGGTTCTGGAGGCCGGCCGAGGATCCGCCAACGGAGCAGAGTCTTAGGTGGCCGGCTGCGGGGTCGGAGGCGAAGCTGACGCTCTGGGGGTCTGCCACGGGGTCGGCGGCGAAGCTGACGCTCCGGGGGTCTGCCGCGGGGCCGAAGGCGACGCCGACGCTCCGGGGGTCTGCCGCGGGGCCGAAGGCGACGCCGACGCTCCGGGGGTCTGCCGCGGGGCCGAAGGCGACGCCGACGCTCCGGGTACTGCCGCGGGGCCGAAGGCGACGCCGACGCTCCGGGGGTCTGCCGCGGGGCCGGAGGCGAAGCTGACGCTCTGGGGACCGGCCGCGGGGCCGGAGGCGAAGCAGCTTCTCAGGAGGATGATGCCCAAACTTCAGTAGGTACCCCCACGGGGTACCCCGTCCCCTCTTCGGCAGCTCAGGAACAGGCTCAGTAGAGACCGTCAACTGTGGCTCTGGAGGAGGCTCTGAGGAGCCCGCCGATTGCGGCTCCGGGACTGGAACAGGGGAGCCCGCCGATTGCGGCTCCGGAACAGGGGAGCCCGCCGATTGCGGCTCCGGGTCTGGAACAGGGGAGCCCGCCGATTGCGGCTCCGGGTCTGGAACAGGGGAGTCCGCCGATTGCGGCTCCGGGTCTGGAACAGGGGAGCCCGCCGATTGCGGCTCCGGGTCAGGAACAGAGGGGACCACCGACTGTGGTTCAGGAACAGGCTCGTAGGAGACCGCCACCTGTGGCTCCTGGACAGGAACTGAGGAGCTCGCCGATTGCGGCTCCACATCTGGAACAGGGGAGACCACCGGCTGTGGCTCCACCTCTGGAACATGAGAAACCACCCATGGAGGCACACAATCAGTCTCTGAGGTGGCTTGAAGCGTCTGTAGAGGGCTCTTGGCGGTTTGTGGCCTCTGCTGAGAGGCTCTTGGAGGTATATTTCCACCAACTCCGAACTCTGAAGCCCTCTTAAGTGTATGCTCAGGGGTCTCTGGACGGCAAAGGGCAGGCTCAGGGGTCTCTGGATGGCACAGAGCAGACTCAGGGGTTTCTAGACGGCACAGAGCTGACTCAGGGGTCTCTAGACGGCACAGAGCTGACTTAAGGCGACGCCGTTTCTTACGCCGAGGGGTCTTGGGAGCTAGGCTAGCAGGTTTACAGATTGGATCTGGAGACAAATTAACCTGTTGAAGACTAAGAGTTCTAGAAGGGATTACTGGATATGGAGCTAAAGGATCAGGCACGGGGTCAGGCTTTAAACTAACTGGGTTCTTTACTGGACTAGGCTCTGGATCTGGCTGACGTGGAACAGAATGTGGTGGCTCGAAAGGGAAGATGTCCTCTCTATCTCCATAGAAAAAATCCCATAGATCATCCTCATGGATGTAGGGAGCTCGATTAACAGGCGAGGGAACAGGTCTAGATACAACTGTGACGGGTTCAGGTGTATGATTAGGCTGGCGGGGAACTCTAACTGTTTGCAGTGAAATTGATGGGCCGATCTTGAGTCCTTTAACGGATGGAGCTAAATGATGATCTAGAATATGAGAACTGAGACTAACCCGGCGCGGAGAGGAACTGAAACTGGTTTGTAATGCTGTGTCTAATCCAATGGCTAATTCAATGAGGTCCTCAAGGGTAGCTGGCTCGACGTAAAATGAAAGCTCATTTCTGATAGAATCATTTAAAGCTAAGAGATAAGCGGACTTGAGCGCAGACTCGTTCCACCCGGAAACGGCTGCTCTAACCTGGAACTCGGAGGAAAACTCGGCGACGGACCTATTACCCTGTTTCATATTCAGAAGTTTACCAGAAATTGAACACTTAGTGACCTGACTAAAGGTTTTTTCAAACTCCTGAATGAAATTCTCGAGTGTACAGTTTTCTCTAAGTTTAGGCGGAAATTTGGTCTCCGCCCATTCAAGAGCTTCACCAGACAGAAAAGAAATAACAAAAGCTATCCTATCCTTAGCATAAAGAAATTTAGAAGCATGGAAACTAAAAAATAATCGGCACTGAAAAAGAAATCCCTTGAGCTTACTTGGATTACCTGAAAATCTCTCAGGCAGAGAAGGACCGGGTGACGAAAACAACGGGTAGAGTTCAGACCAGAAAGGAGGATTATCATCTTGACTAGGAGATGACGTCACCGCCGGTGACCCAGGAAACGGAAGTGGATTCGGGACAGGACGAGCCGCTGACGTGGCGTTAGCATTGTAGAAGTGGCTAGCGAATGTTTGTTTTAACAGTAACTCATGGAGGATTTGTGTGTGATCAAGAGTCTGAGCGTCCTGTTTCTCAGTCCAACGACGGAGGTGATCTGCTGGGCTTTGTGTTTGGCCGCAGTGTTCTGTCATGATGGGTTAAGGAGGCAAGCCCAAGATGCAGAACACACACGGAGGAGGCAGGGAAAAAGTTCAAATGTTTATTAAAGGTTCTGAACACGAGAGAATAAACAGTTCTGAGAATGTTTCACTGAAGTATTGACTGGGACTGGAAACTGTTGGTTAGTAGAGTTCATGAGAGGCTAAGCATCTAGCTTCAGGCTTAGCATGGCAGACCTAGATTTGAGCTTCCAGCTCACTGCAGAGAACAACAGGAAATAACCACATAGGATTGCTCAGGCTGAGCTTCCAGCTCATTGCAGAGAACGACAGGGAATATCCACATAGGATTGCTCAGGCTGAGCTTCCAGCTCACTGCAGAGAACAACAGGAAATAACCACATAGGATTCTTCAGGCTGAGCTTCCAGCTCACTGTAGAGAACAACCGGAAATAACCACATAGGATTCTTCAGGCTGAGCTTCCAGCTCATTGCAGAGAAAAACAGGGGAATTTCCAAATAGGATTCTTCAGGCTGATTCCACATAGGAACCTTCAGGTAAACTCCACATAGAAGTCTTCGGGTTAAATTCACATAGGAATCTTCAGGTTGGCTCGCCAGGGCAGATAGCAGGTTAAGCTCACCTAGAGCTTCAGGCCAGAGACAGGTTTCCTGTGATGCAGCTCTCCCAGAGCTGCAGGCCAGAGACAGGTTTCCTGTGATGCAGCTCTCCCAGAGCTGCAGGCCAGAGACAGGTTACCAGTGAGGCAGCTCTTCCAGAGCTTCACGAGGAGACAGGAGGTTAAGCTCATCCAGAGCTTCACGAAGAGACAGGATTCCTGTGAGGCAGAAACAAGGAAGAGTTAGAATCTGATCTCACACTAGAGATAACTAAGGTTCTTCCAGTAACAGAGGCTCAGGTTGCTAACCAACTAAGATCAACACTGCGGCGTGGAAGCAAGGTCTGGCAGGAGCTTATAAAGTGGAGGTCTCCTGATGAGTAGATGGAAATCAGGTGTGCTGGAAGGTTCCAGCTCCAGAAGACCCACGGAGCACTCTGCTGGAGGCAGAGGGTAATCTCCAGATCCCAACAGTAACTCCAGCCCTAAGGGAAAATAACAAAGAGCAGAAGAGGATCCTCGGCGCCCTCTGGTGGGCAAGCCTGAGGATCTCAACAATTTCTAAATCATGTGTGGAAAATTAAAATGTCAACTGGTGTTTGTAAGACCTGAGAAAAAGTTCTGCAATGGTGTTACAATACATACGTAAAGAAAATATTTTGAATCCTCTCTCAAATTTGATTGCAGTTCTAGCTCTCGTTTTTATGCAGAAACCTTCAGGTTGACTATCTCTAATCTCTTAAACATAGATTCCATGTTAAAGTCTCAGTGTAGACAACTGTACGTAAAATTTTCTAAGACACAGTTTGTTGAAATCGTCATAGTTGCCTAAAATCAACTTTTTCAAGCTTAACCATTACCTGGATGAGAATCTGAGAATCTTTAGAAATCTATAGAAAATGGACAAGTTTTCCTGTTGTGGTGTTCAGCTGCACATGCATACTTAAAAGACTCCATATTTGCTTTAACCACGGTGAACAAAACAATCAGCCAAGAGGGAAGGAAAGACAGACAACACACACTCACATTCTAAATGGAGCTGACAGGCTTGTTTCTCATTCTGAGTCTTAGCTCCCCAAATGTGATTAATCAGGATTCTGAATATGCATATGGAGAGGAAAAATCCAAGCCTAAAAAGACACATGTTGTAACTGCTGTGGAAACCTACACATCACTATTAAATGAAACACAGAAAAACATGTTTACTTTAATAGAATATTATTTAAAGTAAAAATATATGTATATATGTATTAAATAAGGCAGGTTATTGATCATGAATTGCATGGCTATTTAGTATTATTTTAAGGTGTAAGGGAGGATTTTCCCTAATTTTTGAAAAGACGCCCCTCTCCACTTTAACAAAAAAAAGCACAACCCTGTGTGTGAGAGGATGCACAAGCCCATTTCTCCTTGTGAGCGATGTTGCGTAAAAGAGAATCTCCAAAAAAACTGGTCTTGTATCTTTATTCTGAACTCTTTCTTTTCTTCTCATACACTTCCTAGACACTTTTTCTCTTAAAACCATCTGCTATTTTCAAAAAAACACGGTGAGAAAGGTGAGCTTCAATGACTGGCTGAAACCGTAGCTCACCACAGATATACGCCTGAAAGTGTGCATGTGCAGAAAAAGATAGGTAACGGGACGAGCACGTAGGACTGTCTGACATAAACATATCACCAAAATGATTGACAATTACGAGGACCACTTATTTTGATGATCCACCTGGAAACAAAAAATCCTCCATTATACTTTAACATTTAAAATATCTTTTTAGTCTCCTTACAAGAAAGAGAAAAATATAACAGTCTCTCACAAACTATATATGCAAAGGTGTACCACAGCCCAATCTAAAGTTAAAAATCAGATATATTTCAGCTAGAAGCAGAAAAAAAAGTAAAACAGAAACAATGAAAATTCAAAGCAGTATTTCACTGGTTAAACCATGTTGAATGGCATAGTTACTAACCCCAGGATCTTCATTCTTCCTCAGAACTAACATGCATGTTCATCTAAATGGTCTGGCTGTTCATAATCTCCTTTTATAGTTTTAAAATCTGATGGTATTTTAACTTTTAAAGAGAAGTGGAATGGAATATCATTTAGTAAAAAATAATTTGATGTTACTGCGGGGTGTACTTTGACTTGTTTCAAAGTTGTACTGGGGCCACACTAAAGGTATTGAGGAGGACCCGCCCTCTCCACTTTAAAAAAAATGTGTGTGCGAGGGCATGGATGAGCGCATTTCTCCTCGTGCACACCCTGTTTAAAAATGCTGTTCTCATAGCTCATACAAGCTTGCTGTGTTCACATACAGTACAGCAGTGATTATATAGTGGACTTTATAGCAAACTCAGTTAACTGACCTTTTGTACAGATGATCACTGCAACATCTTTGTTATTAGTTGCCGCTGTCTGGTAGCGACAGCCTATGGTGATAGAGGGCCACTGTGACAATAATAATAAAAATAAAGTGAACTTTACTGAACTCACAATGGAGATAGTATCTCTCTGCATTTTGCCCATCCCCTTTGGGGAGCAGTTGGCTGCCATTGTGCTGCTCCTGGGGACCAGTTGGGGGTTAAGGGTCTTGCTAAGAGACCCAGAGTGGCAGTCTGTGGGAGTTGGTTCCGAACTCACAACAGCAGGATTCCTAGCCCTATGCCCTAACCACTAGGCCCCCAATACCAGCAAACAGCAAATCCCATAGTTCTTTGCGAGCAGAACTCTCTGCTCACAGCATTCTGGGATATATCTGCCTCTTCTGAGGCCTTTCTTTTCTTCTCATACACTTTGACACTTTTTCTCTTACGTCCCTCAGCAATTTTCAAAGAACCACGGTGAGAAAGGTGAACTTCAATGACTGTCTGAAACTGTAGCTCAGGTATACGGCATGCTCACAAAAAGATTGCTAACAGGGCAACCACGTAGGACAACTTTACGTAAACATATCACCAGAATGATTGACAAAAAGGAAGACCACATATTTAGATGAACCACCCAGAAATAAAAGACCGTCCCCTATACCATTAAGGGACTCAATTAGTATTTTCTCAGAAATGGTCTGCAGGATTTCAAAGCTTAAGATGGGTTCTCACAGGCCAAACATACAGTCATGGCTAGTCAGCACTATCACATTGTGTCCACTTTCTTGCTTGTTTTAAATACTTGGCAAATTGCCAATTTTTTTCTGAACCCTTGTTTTATTTGCACGAGTTACATACGATTTTGTGTGGTTGTCTGTTTTTAATAACAATAATACCCAACAAAATATATTTTTCTGTGATTTAGAGAATCTCTAAACATTTCTTTCAATCCATTCAGCTCTTTGTATGACACAGGCGTGCATATTAAAGGGAAGCAGCCAGCTGTGAAAACAGCTTAATTAGTAGTAATCAATTCTAATGGAACATGTTTCCACTATTTGCCTCCATTAGGGATGGGTTATTTCTCATCAGCCAAATGCTGCAGTTCTAAACCAGGTGAGGTAGGTGAATTACTAAATGTCTCCCAAAGGCAGAAAAAAATTATAATAATAATAAAAAAACTAAAAATATATTCATTTATTTCTTCAGATTGAGGTCATCTAAACAGCAATGACCACCAACGAATATCCTATTAAAAAAGTTACTGTAAATATTTTTAAAAAACAGTAGATAAAAAAAGCAAGAATAAATATGCAACATCAAGCATGAAAAGGTCAAGGAGACTGATTGACTTAAAGGCAACATGGATAAAAGAAAATATTCTTAAAGCCTTTCTGATTCCTTTAACTGGGTAACAGTTCAAACCTGTGTAATAATAGCTTAAGTTTGTGGTCCAACTGTTTTATTTTTTATTTTACTAGCTGCTTTTAGCATCTTTTTACGATACCTTGCTTTTATTTTTCCTCTACTTTATATTTTAATTTATAAAGCATTTGTACTAAATTGTTCTATATGAATAAACTTGCCTTGCCTTATGTCATATGTAATATAAAAATGCTACTAAAAACATCTGAGATGTTTAATGGTATACGTTTTTTCACTTTGCAGATCACAAAATTATTTCCATATTAATGCTTAAGAATTTGTTTCAAATGAATTCATTTATTTTTATACAGTGTTTCTGGAAAGGGTTTGAGTATTTTTAAACAATGTAAGGGTTCCACAAAAGAAAAAAAAAATGGTTTCTAAGTATTAGCATTTGTTCTCAGCCTATTCTCCTTTCATCATTGATAGTGCACTTGCGTCTTTTTTCTGAGCTCTGTGCCATTGTACAAATTTTATTTCAATCACATTATTATTAATTTATATAAGGTTCTTGCAAATGATACTAATATTGATGCTAGATCTATGGTATTTAAAATTTGCACTAGTACTAATTTTACATATTTTACAGAAAAGACAAAAAAATAACATCACTTCCAAAAATCCAGAGGATACATTTTGTTACAACACCTCAGTTTATTCAGTTGTGGTGATGAACATCATCGTATTTCAACTGAAAAAAAAAAAACTGCCACTACTCAGCAGTAGTCTTACCTCTAGGCTGCAGTAGAGTTTCCTCAAGACAATATCTGTACAATTTCCTCTGCATGGTCTTTATTGCTTTATTTTATCATTCCTTTTAAAGGCTGCTGCATTGAGCAATTTGGACACATGCTCTATATATAAGATCATAAAAAGTCAGTCTACAACACTAGTTTCAGTTCATTTGCAAACGACATAATGCAAACCTCAATGTAGTCTTTGTTTAAAGGATCACTTGCACCTTGTCAGTGACCGCTAGACACACAGACAGGGATTCTTATCCCACCACAGCTTGCTTAAACATCCGTCCATAAGCACTTAATCAAAGCACATCAACTTGAGGTGAGCTTCTACACACACTCACTGCTATAGCCATAAAAGGCACAGATGCCCAAAGGAAAGGACAACATTCAACTCAATACAGTTAAACATTTCTGCTGAGTAGACATTACTATGCACGGGGAATTAGCACTTGGCTCACAGAGCTGAAGACCAGGCTGACTAGTGTATTTTATGTGTGATTCAGTGTTTTTTTTTTTTTTTTGTCTCTTTGTTGTGGTTTTTTTAAGGACAATTACTAATTTGATTTAACCTTTGTTTTCAGCACATTCACAAAAAATTATAAGGTTTTAGATAAATGTATTAAAAGCATTTTTTATTGGAAATATAGAAATAAAAAATTAATAAATATAGAATCAGGGAAAATAGATTTTGTGTGTACTTTAAACTGTAATATGTATTTAGTTTTTAAGTTAAAATTATAACAATTTGTTTGATCTTTTAGTTTTCTGTATTAGTTTCCACTGTATCCTGCATTTAACACCTCTACTACCTAGCGTGACAGCACTTTGAAGCTTTGAAGAATCCCTTATGAGACACAGGAGAATAAAAAAAATACTTAGGCTGAAATAATTTAATAAAATAATTTCCTGATAATTCTATTTCCTTTTTCCTTCTGTATATCTTTTCATGTTCCTTCTGTCCTTACTATTTTTCAAAGACGTACCTTGCAGGCAGTAAGTATATGTACCATGAATACATTTAATTTTCCCTCTTAGTCCACAGTACGGCCAGAGGTGAGGTTTAATAAGGATCAATGGAACTTTATCTGGGAAAGAACCCACTGCTGTGCATGCAAATCACAATACCAGCAATGCATTCAATTAAAATAAGAGAACCTCTAACCAACAGCACTGGAAATTTAATTAAAGGATTTACTGTATGCAAAGGTGTGTTGGCTTTTTCCTAGGTTGCTGGTTCTGTTTATGTAATGAACTTTTCGTATCAGGAATCAATACATATTCTGGAGTGGAGCCACACAACTGGTGTTGGATTTTCTTTACATATGTATAGAGGACACATTTTCATAAAAGGCTCTTTAAAAGAAAATATCTTTCTTAACAAAATTCTTCTGTGTTGATTTTAGTCAGGTGTGATTGTCCCTCCATATCTGTAGTTCACATCATTGACTTGAACTCAATCTTAAGTGCCGTGTTTTCCTTAAATCCCCTGATTAGAGTTCCTCCCCCAGTCAAGTATGGGAAGTAAATGGCTAAGGTGCCTGCAGGTGTGTGTTTTAGCTTAATGAAATGTGAACTCAATAGACAATAATCCTTATTATAAGATTGAACAAGGACACCACTTTCAATATTAACAAACAGGATTGCTGGTTTTCTGTGTGTGTACATATGCAGTCACAACATTGTCATATCTTCATATCCATTTAGATGCAAACTGCTCTCTCAAGTTTTCAGTGGAACAGAACAATATGACCATTGGCTGAATTTCAAAGTTTTGTGTGGGGACCCATAATATTTTCCCACACCTGCATTATTAGAGGATTTACACTTCCCTAAAGTTCCTGAGAAGTTTTTGATTAATCTGCTGCAGATGCACCAAGGGTACTTATTCAAAGATAGCCGTGTAAGAAAATGGATGTGTCAACGGAAAAGAGAAGCATAAAATAAAAGCTGTATAACAACCCTCTTGGCATTTGATGTAGAAAGCACAGTTATTAGTAGCTGTACTTGTGTCTGCGTAACGAGTATATTTTGCATGTCTACTCATAAATTGGGATTTATGGTAATCTAACCACATAATTAGTGAGACAGTCAAAACCAAGATTAAAACGATATTAGATGATACAACAAAAACAACATGAATACTGTGTGTTAGTCTTCTTCTGGATGCTCCATTTAGGGCTCCCAGAGCACATCCTCTCACCTTTGGATTCCACTTAATGCATTAACAGCGTCCACGCCCTGATGCCGCGTTTGGATGCAGACACTCATGTCAATCAGAGTGGTTCCACTTGGTGAAATGGAAGCATCCTTGAACTAACCCAGAAGCGTGGTCTGCCTGAAATTTGCAGCTGGTTTGTTTTTCACGCTTAATGATTCAAGTCCTCGTCAATTTGGAGTAGAGTGGATCATTCAAGCAGTAAATATTTTGCTAAAAAGCTAAGTGGATTTGATGAAGTTTAAAAGTTAAATACTACACGTGTAGATTGTGAATCTCATTTTATTATAAAACATCAAAGCAACTTTACCTATGGTTTCAGCACAGAGCTAACCTGACTCCGCCAGCTGGATTTGCTCCGCATATCCATCTGGAAACCTTCCGTTGAAGTAATTTTGGGAAGGGGCGAAAATACTGGTTAGCTGATTGGCCTATGTTGGTGATAGACGGGCCAAATAAACCAATCAGATCAACGAAGCATATGACGTACTAACAGAGCGACAACGAAAACACAACCACAAGCCAGGCACAAGCCAATTGATAGATCAAACTCTTGCCGAAACCAGTCGGGAGAAGAGCAAAAACATCTTTTCTTCTGAGAAAAATCTCCAGAGCAGTGTTTTGCTCTTCTTTTGGTGAAGAAATACTCTGTAATTCTGATAAAACTTGCTCGATAGCCACGCTAACTCTAGCTTCATCGGCTGAAGCCGCCATGTTCTTTAGGCTGAACTGTCACGCTTCTTGTTGCGTCACACCTCAACCCGCCTCAAAGCCAACGCTGATTGGACGTTCGTTTGGTGAACTGCTCCAAATTTTCTTTAACAGAAAGTAGCCAGACTGATCTGCGAGTGAAACCTTGAAAGCTCGCGAGATAAGGATGGTCTCACGAGGCTAGCACAGAGCCACCTTGAACCATGAAACCTTTTATTTAAACAACACATCTGTTTTACAGAGATAACCCCAAAAAAGAAAAAGACACGCACTGCAAGGTAAGGTGACCAGATGAAAAACAGGCATGCAAGACACTGGTTGTAGTAGCCAAAAAAAAAAAAAAAGATTTTGTTCTATTTAAAGCCTATATGTGTCATAATTCTACCTTTTCTGGAATTTTTGGTTTCCTTTTTGGTTTTTCAGTTACACTTTGATTTATGTCACACTGTGTCTTCTAGGTCCTTGGTTTCTTTTCAATTTTTGGCATCAAAGTTTTTTTGTAATTATATTTAAGCACTATTGTATTTCTTGTTTACTCTCTGTTGCTCCTCTGTAATTGTAGATACATCGGGTATCTTCCAAATCCAAACTGAAGAAATCCTAGTACCATAAATCCAAACATGTATATGTCTTCCACGTCCTCAAGTGACTGCATCGTAAAACACACCATCCTCCGAGCCTTCCAGGAGTCCAGAGTGTATCCCACGGAGTATGTCCCAGCAGGACAGGATGGGTCTCCTTTACACTGTCTTCCAGTTGAGCAAATTCGATCAATTGCACTGAGAGACCAGCTGACCAGACACATTGCTTGATTCGGTTGACATGAAGAGAGGGCTCAGAAAAGACAAGACACAGGAAAGCAAGGACAGAGCAGGGAGGTGCAGGAGCAGTAGGAAAATGCAACTGCAAAGAGCAAAAGAGGAAATAACCAGTAACTCATCTTGAGCAGTTACTGATTGCTGGATTTTCTTAATTCCTTCATTTCTTTATTCCCTCATTCCTTCAGTTTATTCCTCCCTAGTGTCCCCTAGTTTTTTGTTCCTGAGTTTCCTGTTGTTTGGTTCAGGATTATGGCTTCTGTATTTTCCCTCTTCATTAAATTTGGGTTCTCAACAAGTATACACCAATCTCAACAATATATATATATATATAATACTACTGTGTAATGATAATCCTTACAGTATATGATCTGAGTCGTACCACTCTGAGGTGCTTTGCTCTGAAACGCTCCCAGTGGAATAGGATGCTTGGAAGAATCTGTGGCGTTTACTAGGATGACCAGACATCCTCTGGACATGAATCACCAATCTGGTGATCCATATCCTACTTTTCATAGGTGGGAGGGTATGTAGGCGTCTACATACCCTCCCCTATGATAAAACTTGTAGGTCCAGTTTTATCGTCTCTTGTTTTACACGGAGGGAGGCTTGATTGAAGTCTCCAGTGATGACCAAGAGAGCGCGGGATGCAATGTCTGGAGCCTGGTCACTGTGCCGTGGGTCCGCTCGCACGCAGCAGTGGTGTCTGCAGAGGGGGGGAGATAAATACAGAGTAGTATCACATTCCCAAACTCTCGTGGAAGATAGTATGGTCTCATGGTCTCCGTGAGTGGCTCCACTTCTGGGGAGCATATTTGTCTCCTCTCGTAAAAATGAGCTGTGATGCACCATCTCTCATTCACAAACAGCGCCAGCCCCCCTCCTCTCTTTTTTTCATTCTCTGCTAAAGTCCTGTCTGCGCTAATTAGTTTAAAGCTGTCCAGTGAAACCACTCAGTCTGGGACAAATCCATCTAACCACGTCTCAGTTAAGCACATGATACTAGCATCCCTGTACCTCCCTTGGAAGTGTGATTAATGGTGACTCATCATATTGGGGCTCCACTAATGATGGATTTTCATAGTTGTTACACATGTGTTTAACTCTAATTGGACCTACTCAGAGTTGATTAAAGTAAGTCACACCAGCCATTGTGAAACCAAAAAGTTTCTAACATCAGGCAGGATCAATTAAGAGTTGAGGAATTCCATCTGAGTTTGTTTAACCCTCCTTGTGAAACGGGCCCACAGCAAGTGCTAATCCCACATCTTACTGTAGGGACAAAATCCTATCTTTCAAGATGATAAGGCTTAGTTCTGTAGAGGATGATTTATCACATATTACATACATATTTTTGGAGTGGAATCGATGGATTGCAGCCCCATTAAAAACTGGTGTAATTTGTCCTGTTTCTACCAGAGTAGCCAACACATGAACAGTGGATAACCTGTGACAAATGCCAAAGGGACTGGTATGGCATCTTACAGCAGTGTGTGATAATGTGGATTACAGTATGAAGGATATGTTCACTTGAAGAGACAGTGTAAGGTTCTTCAACACCCATCTAGGTATGTCTCTCATCTAATACATTTGTTAATTTTTAGAGTTCAGATATGTATTATTTCCTCAATCAACCTACGCAGTTAACACCAGACAAGAGTCCAATGCAGATCAAGCTTTTTGCCACTAGCATAAAAGATTTGAGAAGTTTTTTAAAGGTGTGTCCCCATCTATAACTCTGCTTTTCAACCCACAAAGGATTTGCATTACATAGCCAACACATGAACAGTAGTACCAATATATAAAGAGAAAGCACACATTCAACTGCTAACAACTGATTTCCAAAAACAGTTGTAAAGAAGGCAGTAAAGAAAATACATTTTCATGAGTTTGCATTACATAGCAAACACATGAACAGTGGATATATAAAGAGAAAGCAGACGTTCAACTGCTAACAACTGATTTCCAAAAACAGTAAAGAAGGCATTAAAGAAAATACATTTTCATAAGTTTGTAAAGAGTAAAAAGCTCTGGTTGATTTGAAATAAATGTGACAGGCAATGACATAACCAGGAATAATGCTCCCTGGCGCTGTTTTGAGTTATTTAAAGATCCTTAAATAAGGATGTATGAGCTTTTCAATTGTGTAAAACTTATAAAAATCAAGAAAAAAAGAAATGGACATTTGAATGTTACAACTTGACAGCATGCATTGTTGCCATCAACAAACTTGGTTTAAGATGTTACCACTCATAACAACAGGGTTGTTAAAATCTTTGGCTTACCTACATGGATCTGGCTTGTAACCATTTGAACCAAGGTCAGCTTAATTCCACTGGCTTTATCTTAACTGATTTATCCATTTAAAATCAGTTTTGTGTTATTATTGTATCGAAGCCCATTATTCTGTTTGAGTTTCACAAACCATCCCATTCAGGTAAAATAAAAGTCACGTAGCATAGTAGCTACTAAGGGACCCTGTCTTAAGAGGTTATTACTTGTTTTTCAATTTCAAATCAAAACAAAAACAAAAATCCTTACAAGACAATCAAATAATATTGACGATATTGACTTGTCAACAGTATTTAAAATGCTAATAATGGATGCTGAATTGCATTTAAACATAAAAGCCTTAAGTTGCACAACTTCTTTCAAACATAATTCCAACAGAACTAACTATGTGGACATTTTCAACACAATATAACTTTAACCACAGAGAACAATGCAAGTGCAGGCTGTTTTATCCTTCGTCTCATCAGCACTGGAAGTGAATTGGAAGACTGAGATGTAGAGCAAAAGCAGACTAAAATTACCATCTGTATGAAAAGTGAAACTAGGCAGGTTATTCACATCCTGGCTCTGCTATAAATAGGGTAAGACACACACACATGTGGTGGATTGGTAGCAGGAAGCAGACAGACAGTCATCACAGTCCTTGTTCCCCATAACCCACCAGGTCCTGGATGCCAGCAGATGTCATACTATCTACCAAATCAGTATTAGCCAGGGACTGTGTCCATTCACAAAAGCTGTTCCATACAACTCTCATCCCCAGTGTATTGGCTAAGTGTCCTGTTCCACGGTTCGATTTTCCAGCAGGGTTTTCCTCCTCTTTTCCTCTTCACTGCACCCTTTAAACTAAGTGTGTAACTAAAATCACAAGTAAGGACCCCCTCCTCATATCTATATAAAGTTCACAAGCATGCGTCATAGCTTGAGTGGCTTTTTACTGTCAGAGTCATGTAAAAATCCACTCAAGCCATCACTTTCAAGCAAAGCGTTTTCTCCTGCAATGAGAGTGAAGATGTTTATTTGGCTCCTCGTGTTTTTGTTTTTTGTTTTTAGTAAAAACATAACAGTAATCAAGTCAGTTTATATGCGTAAATAACAATGGTAAAACAGACAGATATATAAAACTTTCTGTTCCATGTGTATTATTGCAATGCACATAACTACAATGTATTGCATCTTTTTATTATCATTTTAAAGAATTAATTGAGGAAGGCAAACAGTGATATAGCTGTACAGAAAAAAAATACTTTTTTAATTTACTAAATCAGCGACTGTAGCTGTTGCTGTTTCTTCATTCTAAAATCAGACTGCCAGCAGACACTCCCTCACATTTTCCTCTCTCCTAAACACCAATTAGGACTCTATTAGTATGGGCTGGCAGCTCATTTGCTCTTTAGGTTACTGAGGGGGCCTGTTATGTGGGAACTCTGCCCATAGTGTTCCACCCCAACAGCCCCAGCACCACATAGCTGTTATGGTAATGTTGCCTCTATGTCTCCCTCTTCCACAAGTTAATGTCCCCTCCCATCTCTTTATCCACTCCCCGTCTTGCAATGCTTTGCCAGGGAAATCCGCAGCCCTCTAACAGCCTGCAAGCAAGTAAGCAGAGCAACTAAAGGGCAGTCAGCATACGTCTGTAGGGCCACTTGTTAGGCACTTCATTAAATGTCTGTCCCTATGGTAAGAAGGTGAGATAGAACCCTTATTAACTGAGCGGTGACAAATCCCCCAAGAGCAGACAGATGAGTAAAAATCCCAGCTGCTGTAGCAGGTCTGTGTGGGATAGGGGGAAATAGCTAGTGTTGCAGGAATGGTGCAAGGCCCAAGATAGAGTTTGATGAGACAGAGAGCAGGCACTGAGCAACATTCAAAGCACTAAACAGTCTCTTTGCAACTCAGGAAAATTATCCCTCTGGCATGTAAGACAAGGCCTAAAGCTCTCAGGAACTTGTTAAAGCTGCCGACATCCTATGCCCCTTGCTGACAGTCTCATGCCTGATATCACTCATGAGGGACTTGGTCAAAAGATCAGTGTGTGCATACATAGAAATACATGAAAGGCCAAAGGGGGCAAAAATTGAGAAAGTGAGGAGGCCAGCATCTGTTATATAGCAGGTCTAAAGGGAAAATAAAGTATTTAATTTACATATCAGCCTAGTAACTTATAGGTTCTATTGCATACTTTATTTAAGCATTTCAAAGTGAACTATAAGCAAATATGACAAAATGTTTTTAAAACTACTTAGGTATTCATTTGTTTTTAAATAATGTTTTTTTTTTTCTTCCAACCTAAAAGTAAGAAAAACAAAAAAAAAACAACCTCAATCGCCTTCAAAGGGAAGCCGGCATTCCTGCATATTATGTTGCTGTATTACACCACTTCTGAAGGCGAAAGACGTCAGAGACCTCTTATAGTCAATGGCCGATTTTCACAACTTCTTAAATTAGCTAAAAAAGGGGAGGTTGATCCCCTGTGCAGCATTCCTTGTCAGGCTGTGTTGACTCTCCAGTCAAGTCTTACTACTAGATCAGAACCTCTGTGTTGTTTATTTGAGAGCACTCTCTGTATTCTTTCACACTAAGACTGGTTCTACTAAAGATTTCTTCTTGTTAAAGAGTTTTGCTTTCCACTGTTGCTACATGCATGCACAGGATGTGGTATTGTTGAAAATTTATTGACAGAATGTAAACCACCATCCATTTTTAAAAGTTGCTCCTCCAGGAGGAGTGGATACTGCAAATCAGTAGGTACATTTCCATTAACCATTTAACTGCACAAATTGTAGTTACAAAAACAAATTCACTAAACAGAAAAACTAAAATTCCGAAAAGACTGATTTTTCAACAAATATATGAGTCGTCAGTGAGTTCATTTAGTTGGTTTGTCGGTCATATCGAAATCGTAATATTTTGCTAAACTGCAATGGAGAAAAATTATTTTACATAGCACATGTCATATGATCTGTAGATGGACTTTTTTGCCTGATAAAAAGATGAAGAAGCGTACCGAAGTAGTTGGAGGATGATGGCTGCTAATATAGCTGTGGCTGAAATGTGGATATACAGTATATCTCACTTGTTTAAATCCGTCACTGCCATGTTGCTTTCAGAGTTAATATCTAAAAAAACGTATTCACGTGCAATTTTAACTGCATTCATTAGTTAATGGAAATAACGCAATTGCAAAACTTGGAATTTTCCAATATTGACATAGTTTTGTGCATATTTATAATGGAAATGCAGCTACTGACTATGCAATCTGTTGTGTTTTCTTAGATAATACATGTTAGTTATCTCTAGGCTTTATTTTGCATAAAGTGTTATAAAGTAGTGATAAATAAACCGAACAGAGTAAGTTGCACTTTATATTTTCTTGGTATTGAATTGTGCTGTATAGATAAAGTTGCTTTTCCTTAGTGAGTGGCCTTTTTGCTATAGGACTTGTTTTACTGTGTAAAGAAATTATCTCAAACTTCGGACATAATGTTATAATAAGTTCTTTAATGTTAAATTTAAACGATGCAATAATTAAAATTATATAATTTAAAAATGTAAAAATAAGATTAACCTTGAGAACCTGATCTGATCTAAAACATTAAAGTCTTATGTCTTTCACCCAGTAATAAATAAAAAAGTGCATGGTCTTTTTATTCAATGAATGCAAGTTTCAGCAAAACATGACAAAGTTGCTGCCCTGGAGCTGAATCAACTTACACAATATAAAATCACTAACAGATTTTAGGTGTTTTTGACATGCAGCAAAGGTTATATAAATGCATTAGGGTATGTTATTGCTTGTGCCAATCTTGTCAAGTAAGAGCAAAACAAATCAAATATCACTAATGTATAGTTTGGCTTTGTAGAGTTGTTTTTTGTGATCCTCTTTTCAATATGCTGGCATTGCATTCTCTGCAATCTCCATGGATCCCAGGAGCATGTACAAGCAATTAAAACAATAGCATCTTTACGCCCCTGCAACCAATAAACAAGCTAATGTCACTGCTGTGTAAAGACACTTAGTGTCAGGGGCAATACCCCTGTTGGATTAGAACAGAGCTCTTTGCTTTTAATACCAAACTATAAAGATGGTTTAAGGAAATGCATGCACTTTATTAAAGAGGCTCAGAGGAAATAATATCAAATGCATAACCAAGACAACAATCTGGAGTTAGAGCATAAATTTACAAGGCATACTATTTAAACTTAACTTTTTTTTTTCAATACTTCTATAAAGATCTTGTTATTTTGGCTCCTCCCAAGGACTCACAAAGGCAGAATAAAAATATAAATGCATAAATATCTACTGAATATAGACACTAAAATTATATTTATTTTCTATTGGTTGGAATCTCCTGAAGTTGTCTCATTGCATAAAGAACTCACATTATAAAACACCTTGTTAAGCCAGTTATCAACATATGTGACTGCTGAGCTTGAAACATAAAATATAATTGGAAATAGTTGTCAAACTACTCTGTTGCTGGCTGCGCAGAAGAAAGGAATAAAAAGATGCAAGTTCTAATAAAGGGAAACTTAAAAAAAAACATAAGGATGTCACACCAGCTCCTCTGCTGTAACCCACACACCTGGGATTCATCACCCTAATCAGCAGTTGCAGCCATTTAAGGTCAGATCCTCCACCTGCATGGCGTCAGATTGTTGTCAACCCCCAGTGGTAACACATTCAGGCCATTTTACTTGAAAAACCAAGTCTACAAGATCTAATCTGCTTGTTTTGTTCCTCTATTTGTCTAGTTTGCTGCCTGTCTGAACCTGAACCCCCAGCCTTGAATTCCCTGGCTTTGACCCTCTGCTTCTCTCACGAAGATTACCTGGATTGTCCAAAAATAAACCCACCAAGCTTTGCCAACTGCTCAGTCCTAATTCAATCTGTGCCTTAAGTGTGACAAAGGGTTCCAAGATACTAGAGGTGCCATCTTTTTTTAAACCATGTCAGTAATTCAGTGACACCAGTTTGTACATTTTTGCTTAATTCTATATAGATGAACACTATAAGGCAAATATATGGAATATGTATTATTGCAGAAAAAAAAATAGGAAAGAACTAATTTTGGGGAGAGCAAAGACCTGTTTGGACTATTTCTCAGTATACTAATACTCTGCTTTCATTGGCTTTTTCCCAAAGATTTAATGGGGCTGTCCGGGGAGTGGTCCAGTACCTTTAGCTTGTTTGTACTGTGGCTGATGGTGGATTTACATACTACCCTTCCTTCTAACCATTTCTTCCTTTTTTGCATCTTTACAAAAATTCTAATGGGACTTATTTTACCCTTGGTAAATAAGCTTTGCCACTGGACAAACAGAACACCAAACCCAGCAGAAGAGCTGGCATAAAAGTGTTCAAAAGAGGGAGAAGGAGGAGGAGTAGGAAATAGGACTCTGGAATGTGCAGAAAGAAAAGAAGAGGGGGAAATATGTAAATCTTTATTCATGGATTTCCGGCTCTGATTTCTGAATTGAACAAACTCTACAGGCTAAAATAACAGATTCTATTTTTAAAATAACACAAATATATGCCTGAAATGAAGTAAACATGACACTCAAATAGAAGCATTACTGAGAAATAAAGTCAAGATAGAAGCAAAACAAGAAAACATGGCTCCATCTATTTCTTATTCATGCAGAGTAGAAGTGAGATTAAGTAAAATTTGTAAAAAAAAAATTTCAATTTGCACAAAAAAAAATGTAAACAAAGCTAAAGTCCACAGTCAAGAGGGCGACTCAGTTTGTCCTGAGGAGTTCCAAAGATCTGGAGGCCAAGGGCTTGGATGATCCTCACCTCTTCCCTCTCCTATTTGTCCTTGAAACCTGACATAATGACCTGCTGCTGATTGGCTGTCCCACCATAAGTCCCATCTCCTTGCTTATACTCTTCTCGCCACAGTTTATGCTCAGAAAAAAAATGTTTTGTATTGACATAGAGATGCTTTTTTATGCTAAAATCTGGACTCTGAGTGTACGTACTCAGATTATTTATCATTAAATTAACTTACATCAGCCATTTTGAAAAACAGATTCCGACCTTAGGCTAGATCAATTCAGAGTCAAGGATTTGGCTCCGAGTTTGTTAAACTGCTTTATGAAATGGACCTCTGGTGTACACCAATGTAAATGTACTCCTCCACCACCTCCAATTCTTTTCCTATGATGTTAGTAGGATTCAACTTTTTCCTTTTTGTCTTGAAATCTTCAGTCATCTCCCATATTTTGTTGACATTCCGGATCAAATGATTATTACCACACTAGCCCTATTTGCACTAGCCTTTTGAAAACGTGCCGAGAAAGGCCTAAGCATGATAACTGAGATAACTTTTGAGTGTAAGTAGAATGCAACTGAAGTGGACCATGCCAGACACAACCAAACTGCACTAAATCTAGTACTAGTTCAACCGTAGGGCTTGGCACGGTTCAGTTCTGGCCCTGGTCACTGATAACAAAGAGTGAATGAGCAGGCCGCGTCATCTCCTTACAGTCAGCTGGCTCGTTTTGCGGGTTTTCTGCCGTGTTCAGCTTTGTGTTTCACAGATTTCTTCACCTGTTCTCAACACAAACGTCTTATCAGGCTATTAACAATAAATGGCACCAAAAGAGCATGGTGTGACCTGGGATAACGCAGAGGCCGACGCTTTCATTGGAATTTGGACAGAGGACGCTATCTAGGCATGTAAGTTTCTGAATGTTATGGGCACTGCAATTTTTGTTTGTGTAATTCCCACCTTGAATGCCTGTAGTATCATGAACCAACAATAGGAGGCAAGGAACCGTGCTAGCGTAATGTGTAAGGTTAACTGATCCAAGCTCAGTCCGAACTCGGCATGGATCGGTTTCAGAGGGCTAGTGTAAATTGGGCAACTGTTTCAAAAAGCAGTCCCCCAGCTCCCTGTACTAACCTTCTTGTCCATCCTTGAGGCATCAAATGACTGAAGAGTCATCCAACCATTTCCTCAGATGACAGGAATCTGTCTTGTAGTGGAAGACTTACTGTTTGCCTCATTACTTTCACCATCTGCATGTCTGTGATCTGGTAAATGGTGAAATTGCTTTTACCTCCTGTGCGCCTAACTACTTGATTAGACAGTTGAACCTTTAGTCTTACACACTGTGCTCTGTTTTAAGCTAATCTTTGATCGAGGCAATTCTTGACACCTCCACCTGAGTAAGCAAAGTAAGTTAGGCTGTATGATTTTTAATGCGCTGGAGAAATCAAAGAATATCATCCTCATAATGCTGTCTATCTTGTCTAAATGCTGATGTATGATGTCATCTGCTGGTCTCTGGTACATTTCCTCCCTGAACCTGCTCTTTCTGTTATGACAGTAGACATAAATGAAATGTGTGAGGGCCCTGGGAATGTTGACTTTAAGATTACACCACTAATAGTTTCAGGAGATACAGCTAACCCTTTATATTTAATATTTATTTGTTCCAATCATTTGACTTTAATGTTGGTTCCTCCACTTAGCAGGAAACCATAAAAGATTTTCCTGTTTACCCCACTAAAAATTGTAATTTAGATAAAGGTATGATTATGTCAAACACACTCCCTAGAGCAGGGGTGCTCAAGTCCAGTCCTCAAGAGCTACCATCCTGTAACTTTTAGATGCATCTGTTCTCTAACACACCTGAATTCACAGGCTCATTCCATTCATTTAGCCCAGCAGAGACATGGTAACAAGCCACTCATTTGATTCAGAAGTGTTTAAAATGGGGTGCATCAAAAAGTTGCAGGATAGTAGCTCTTGAGGACTGGACTTGAGCATCCCCACCCTAGAGGATGAAGAAACTAAAGTACTTGTAGGTAAGAAACTGATGCATAACTGGGATTAAAACACTTTTAGTAGATAGAAAAAAATAAATAAAAATAATTTGCATTTCATAAAATGGTTGTGTCCTTAGTTTCTTCGTAGTTATCATGATTTACACTATAATTTCAGTCCATATGAAACTTTCAAACCCAATGTGCAACCCCCAAACCCGTTGCAGATCTGATTAAATGCTACTTATACTTATGAAGTGTTATTTAAAGAGTTTGTCCTGCGTAATCTCTTTTAAGGGAAAGCATCAAGGTGCATACACAGAGGCTATCTTTAACACTTGGATGCATTGTAGCAAAAAACCAATCAACCAAAAAAATAAAAGCATGTGCATTGGTTCCGTTTTGGACTCACAAATGGATCGGGAAATTTAGAGGCCCCTTTAAAATGGTACTTAGCAAATTACCATTTTAAAGTGCTTAGGCAGGTTTTTCAAACATGAACACCAAGGTCCTTCACAGCAGCAACATCACAGATGGGCACCCCAGTGGCAGCTTATAGAGTTTTCTCAAGGGGGGGACTATAAATTTAAAATAGATGTATGCCAAAAACCAATCAATTGTATACCAAGTTAACACACTAGAATATTTATACGAATGCCAACAACAAAAAAAGGTATAAAAACACTTTAGAACAACAAAATACAATTGTATAGGTTTATTTTTTGTTCTGTTTGCCCTTCTGAGGCTTTGGAAGGCATATCTGTGTTTTACATTGTCCAATATTGTGTCGTAAACCTTAAAAACTAAATTACCGGTTTAACAATGGAGAAGCTATTAGTCAGCTTTATATATTTTTTTCAATATGTAAAATCTATTCATATTCTGAAAATGTGTTTATTTAAGATCAACAATGCAAATTAACAAACATCTAGAAGAAGTAAACAATATTATACTATTTTCCATGTTAATCCTATATTGTTCATGCTTCTTTGCCTTTTCAAAAAAGTGCTTTAAATCAGTCCTACCTGTCTTTATCCATGCTGGGCCAGATCCTGACATTTGAAAAAGGAGGCAAGCAGTCAAGTTAGCCGAAAAAACGTTAGCCTCGCTGCATGCAGTTAGCCAAGCCTTCTAGCCAAACCAGGTAATGGAAAAAGACAGGGTGTACCGTCTCCATCTATCTTTTGGACTGCTGATTAATTTGGATCTTAGGCTGATCAGCTCCAAACAGTTTCAACTCTAGCTTCTCTTGGTAAGTTTGCTTCCCTCCCGCGACTAGGCCTGTCAATCAGCCGCACAACAACTGTGACAACAGTTCCTGTCAGCTCAGGGTTAAGCTTTGGTGCGCCAAGAGCTCTCCTATACTTCTGTATTGCAGAGGAGCTACTACACATGTACAACTTTTAACGAGAGTCAATGGGAAAACATTTTTGCACCCTAGGGCTGGTCAATAGGAGGCACTAGGGCTATTGGTCCAGTCTTTTGGGCACCCAAACAACTGAAGGGAAAACTTTGGTTTGTCCAGGAGCCCCAAAGAGTAGACAACTGTGCACATTAACAATGTTTCAGTTTAATGAATCAGGGTCATCCGAATCAAAGTCTGAAATTCAATCCAACTCAACTTTTTGGCAGTTTGAGATATTATTAAAGTCTTTTAAACAGGACTCTGATGCTGATTGAATTACGATCAGGTGGGGTAAAATGCTAAACAGCTGGCTCATAGAAGGATGAGCCTCTGATTACATGAGGGAAGGTAATCCATTTTGTTGAGTTTATTCAGCATTAACCTAATTTCTTTCACTCATGTTTAACAAAATCATTGATATAAGCATAAAATTGCAGTGGAGGTCTGTACGTTTTTTTCTCAGGCCTGCTTTCTCTGATAACTTTGATAATGAGCATCAGTCAGAATAGCAGTACTGATAAATGCTTACTGTTCCTATTCCCACCTGGGCCTAAAGCTATAGGTAGAAGCAGTACAGCAGGGCTACTTCAAAATATTGAAACCCAGCTATCACCCCAACATCCAAGCCACAATGATGCAACTGTCAGGCCAGTATAGCCACAAAAAGAAAAAAACCGAACTGTCACTGCCAAAAACCACATACACAATGCCTTGTCCCTGCTAGAATGGAGGAGGCGTCAGTTGGGGTACTAGTGCTTATATTTAAGCATATTGAGTCACTTTGTGTTTCCGTTGTGCAGTTGGTTGATCTTTGTGGTGTGGTGTTTGAAATGTTTATTCTTGATTCTCTTCTCACCCACCCTGTTCTTATGCTGTCTGTCTGTAACCAATTTTACACGCTCAGCAAAATACGCCCTGAGATGTGAACACTGGCTGCAGGCCAACAGAGGGTGCTAAGCCTCATGTACAGGGCGTAAACCTGTACATTAAACTATGTTTTGATTTTATAAAGAGATTTTATAATGTTTTTTGTTGTTGCCATTCATATAAATATACTGGTGTGAAAACAGGCAACACCAAATCCTTAAAAGAAAATGGCAATTAATTTCAGTAAATATTAAATCAAGATCTTCGTTGCAATTTTAGTCTAATTTCAAGTAGATATTTAAGCTGCAGTTTTAGTCTCATAAATTGCTTTTTATTCACATTAAGTCAGATTTTTGCAGCAAAAATCTTGTTTTGACAAAAAAAAAGACCAGATATTCATTCATCCATCTTCTAACACGCTAAATCCCAAGTGGGGTCGCGAAGGGTCCTGGTGCCTATCTCCAGCTGTTAATGGGTGAGAGGCGGGGTACACCCTGGACAGGTTGCCAGTCCATGGCAGGGCAACACAAACAACCACTCACGCACACACTCACACCTAAGGAGAATTTAGAGAAGCCAATTAACCTATCAGTCATGTTTTTGGACTGTGGGACTGTGACTAGATATTGTAAATGACTAAACAACAATATTTCCCTGTTCTGAGAGTTTAATCATATCTTTGGTATGGATCAATCAATTTTTTTCTGTTCCTGTGCACAAAGACGCACCATACTTCAACATTCAGGATGGTACTCCTCTGAAGACAGCCGTATTTCCCTCTTGCAGCGTTATTATGTTGTTGATATTTCTAGTATACTGGATGAGACAGGCCAGCACCCCTGGACTGAACATCTGTTGTTGCCATTAAAGCTCAGATAAACAACCAGACCATCCCCGTGCATACTCATATTTATTATATATTTTTTTGTCTTGATTGTCAGGTTATGGTGGTAGCAATAATATGAAATACGATAAACTTATCGAATTGGATAAGAGGGCTGAAGGGGGACTTGTTTGTCGATTACATTCTGCTCCCTCCCTCCTGCCAACAACTGCAGTATGCACTGGGGTCCTTCTCACCCAAAGGCGATGTTGCCAAGATTGAAATCAGCTCCTCCAAGACCAAGGTCATTGTTTTTGACTGGAAAAAGATGGTTTGCCCCATTCAGGTTTAATCTCACATTTAGTCTGGTTTATCAGGCTAGTTCTTTGCTCTAATGCCTGAAAACTTGCTGTAAGCTGAATCACTTACAATCACAGCTTTATGAATAAAAAAAACCTTAGCTAAACCTGATATAATTTGCATAAATGATAGATCATTAGGGCCAACTACTGTGGCTAGGGTGGTATGTCTGGCAATACGCAAGTTTAAAGAAAGTTCCTGCCTCAAGCGTAGTACATATGGCTCCAAGCAACTTATGTTGTACTGGGCTAAAGTAAAAAAAAATATATATTTCAGATATTTCCACAGCCATTAGAAGCCCAAAAACAATCAGGCTTCTTGATACTGAGCAGAAAGTAACTATTTAGAATGAACTCCTTTACAAGTTCTAAACCATTTTCTAAATGGTGTTGTCCCTATGTTATTTTCTGTAAGTGGTCCCCAAAGATGACCCCATCCACCCCATTGGCTACACCTAGAAATCGATTACATAAAACTATTTTACAAAGTCCTGATTATTTAGAGAACTCTACATTTTTTGTTTTAGAATTGATATGAAGAGGAGTGGGCCTGTATCCTGGAACTTTTAGATATGTCCTTGACTTAACATACAGTACCTGAATCAAGTAAATAGATAATTAAAAGGACTCTGGAGAAATTGATTGCATACTGGGGAGGTAATTGAACCATTTGATTCAGGTGTGTTGGACCAAGGATGAATCTAAATGTTGCAGAAAACCGGCCCTCAAGGACTGGAATTGCCCACCCCTGATATATATAATAGGTTAATGTTGCACTTCCGAAACAGAAAGGACTCCGTCTTCTCTTTGGATGACTTTATTTGCCCCACGCTACACGTTTTTTTTATTTTATTTTTTCTGATTGTTCTCTCTGGAGCAGCTAGGCATGGATACGTAGATAAAACCATCACGGATTCTTATTCTATTCTTTTTTCGCTACTCCCGCAACTAACATTGACGTAGTGCCCAGATCAGATGTGCCTAAACAATAGCAACTAGATGTGATGTTCTGAACAACAGATTTGACCAAACAAATAATGGTCACATTAAACAAATCAATAATTCAGTGAACAAATGTTATATAACCAAATACAATATGCTCAAGGTGCAACATTAAGTCAGAGTAAGTGCTTTGAAAGTAGAGGTTTTCTTATAGGACATTATTTTTGAGTAGACACTAAGGCTGCTACAAACTGTTTCTTTGATTGTTCCTGGGAATGCTGTATTCTGACAGGTGTTAGAGAAGGTCCCTAGATAGCACAGGTTTTATATTCACCTTATAACGACACATTATTCTCTAGACAAATAAAGAGATGGCAGTAACAACCCTTACAATGTATATGTTGAAAAAATGTTTGTAAATGAAACATAACTGTTACTTCAAATCTACTGTATCCAAAAAGCTGCAGAAATATAACATTTTCTCTTAACACCAAAGACACCTTATATTAGTTAAAGGTCCCCTTTCAGACCTGTTGGCAAATACAATTAATTAGTTATCCTTTTCCTTTACATCCTCTTTTCAAGTTTTGTTCATAGGTAACACTGATGTCTTTAGGCCAGCCTCTCTGTGTCATGAGCATGTGTCATTTAGAGCTGTTTATATTTTATTTAGCTTTCATTGGTTTCATTTCCATTTTCTGTTATTCTAGTTCTTTTTGTTTGTATCTCTTGAGTTCTTATGTATTTCTTGTTTACCCTGTGTTGCACTCTTTTGTCAGTCTCCTTCCCTGAGCTCCCTTCTAGGTGCTTCAGTCCGCATCTGCTCCTTGTCACCCCATTAGACTATTCATTGTTCTGTGTCCCATATATATATATATATATATATACATTCTCTGTGCAGTATGTCTGTGCTGGTTCCTTGTCGTTTCTTTATCCTCATGTGTGTTTTGCCTGATGTCATCTAGTTTTTGGTTTTCTGGTTCTTTGTTATATATGGATTTTTTGCCTGTTGCCACCTTTCTGAATTAAAAAATCTGCAAGAAACCACTTCAGCTTCTGTCACTGCATTTGAGTCCTATAAAGCCTTCACTCAACCTGACACTCTGATGCTACAGTAATACCAATACAGTTTAAAATTGATTTCATGAAGCGCAGTTCTTTTGCTGTTAAGAAAAAAAAATTCACACAGAATTGCTCCTTTAACAACCCCTCTTATTGAAATTTGTTTGTGAGTCTTCTTCCATTCCCTCATCATCCCATACCACAGTTAAGTAGGTCATAGACAATCTTCTCGTTAACAGTTAAAACCCAGTCTAGTGTCATGTGCAATTTCTCCATTAAAGGGTTTCCCCACCCCCAGTGCTCCGTGTGGAAGCTACGAGCTTTAATCTTGTTGCCCCTTATGCAAGAATAACTGTGACTACTTTCGTGGCAAAGACGGCTAAAGCTGAGGGGTTACTGCATGGTTGATTCTCCGACAAGGTTCTTTCCATTCTCATTCAATCAATCCTTATTCCAGCTATTGCCAAAGTCATTTGTTTTTATCCTGGGATGCTTGGTTAAAATATGGGGAGGCACAGAGTAAACCAGGGAACTAAGTGGTAAAGGATGCCCCACCCTGTTCCTGTGTAGATTCTTTCACATTCTCTGGTTTCCTTCTTTAGTCCAAAGAATTACAATTGAGTTCACTGGTCTCTAAAATGTTCTTTGTAGTGACTTGTACATAATATGCCAGACTTGCCAATGATGGGGAAACACACTGGACTTATCCCCATGTTAAGTTAACAGGATGACCTTTTGGACAAGGATTGCCATCCTCTGGTTACTATCAATGGCTTAAGTAACAGATCCCTCTTTATTTGCACTAATAATAACAAAGTTATGTGTGTAAACATTTTAGTCACTCTCTAAGGCCTTTACCAGAGGCATTTTTTTTTCTTAAACACCATCACTGCTTTTGGAAAAATATATAGTTTATTCCATAAAAAACATAGCTGACTATTAATACATCATGGGTTACAATACAATTGTTACAAAAGACAAATACTATCGTAAGCATGTTAATTAAAGTCATACTAGCACACGCTCAAGGCTCAGGAACATAAATTTGGGCATGTACACGTTTAATTTGGTCACTGATTTTCGTTTTCCTGAATTATACTGCAGACCGATCAATGTAATTCCACAAAAGATATTCATAAACATTGCTGGACAGCACAGGTTCAATGAAGGCAAGGTATGATGATGATTAGGGTGTGGCAGATTATTTGGGCTATAAGGTAAGGAACATTAACATGGGTCAAACAATATCACCAAGGTTTAATCATGACAGGGATGAAAAGGCTTAAGGTTGAAAGGAAACAAGATTGACACTGCCTCTTTCTGCTTGTTATAAGGTTCTTTCGATTATGTATTACCTATGGTGAGTAGGTGGTAGATCATGATTATTCTTCATAATTCAATTCAATTCAGTTTATTTATATAGCGCCAATTCACAACACATTTAATCTCAAAGCACTTTACAGAGACAAGTCAACCAGATCATACAGTCAGATCGGTTCAAAGTTTTCTGAGGAAAACCAGCTGATTGCTTGTTGACTCAGCAAGCCCTCACACCAAGCATCCTTAATGCGACAGTGGAAAGGAAAACTCCCTTTTAACAGGAAGAAACTTTCAACAGATCCAGGCTCAGTGTGAGCTGTCTGCCACCTGGGGTTTAAGGAGACAGAAGCAGACATATGGAAAGAAGCCGAGATACAAAAGGATACAAAGAGGATTTTAGTGAATATCAAAATCACAGATTAATTGATTTCAATGAATGTTAAAATTCTCTCCAGTATTTCCTTAAAGATACAGTAGCTATACACATACAGTACATTTGCTAAATATCTGCTCTATTTACACAGTAATCCTGTTAACACACACCATTTGGGAGGATGGGATCTTTTAAATTTGTGTCTCTTAAAATTAACCCTAACACAACTAGCTGAGTTCATGTTACTTTGGTCATTTGGAAACAAAAATACAGATTTTTCCTGCATCCTATTTCACAAAAGCTGAATTCAGAAATCCAGGGATAATAGATAAAGCCACACAAACCCTGGCATCAAATGCATCCTAGCTTCATCTGTTTTACAGATGCCTAGCCAAGCTCCTCTGGTGTGGCTAGCTTAAACCACGTGTACGTAATCAAGCTAAATGCAGGTCTGCAGTTTTCTTCAAAATACCATAAGGTCGATCACAGAATAATTGACAAAGCATACAAAAGCAGATAAACTTAATGCTGAAACTGTAATGACCTCAGAAACTAGGACACAATATTTAGACAGACAGACCAGGATGGTTTTCAACAGGATTTGTAAAAAAAAAAAAAAAAGGATTGCAGCAAGCGGCTGGGTGTCAGCTGGGCTTCGGCTGGGCGGATACTCTGCAGAGATAGGAAACACAGGTCAGTGACGGGAAAGCAGGCTGATCATGACTTGGAGCTATAGTCACTGACCTGATACTAAGTTTTGTCCATTGTTTGCAGCCGTAGCTGCATCCAGAAGCCTGAGAGAAGATGAGCTGATGCCAGCCAACACTGAGGGAGCAACGATGTCAATGAGGAGAATCTAAGCCGAGGTAACCAGCAAAATCCAGGAAAAACAGTAAAAAACCTAAACAGACTGAGCAGACAAGGGCAAGGCAAAAACCGGAATATCAAAAGCAGAAAACTGGTCAGAATCTGAATAACAGATGCGACTTACTTGATGGCTAGAGTTTCTCTCACAACAGCTTGAATAATCTGGCGCTTATGGGACGACAGCAAACAGCATAAATAGCTGTAGGGACCAGGTGAAACAGATTGGTGATAATCAGCTGTGGGACCAGTTTGACAGGTGAGCAGGGGCTGATGAAAAAAAAAAAAACAACCATCAGAGCCAGGACCGTGACAGAAACGGCCTAAAATAAACATTTCCTAACCACTTGTAAGAAAACATCACAATTTAAAGAGTTACTTGTCATGTTTTTATCAACTGTAAAACTACCTAAAAATTAACAATCGAATCTGTGTAGATCTCACGGTTTATAGATTTATACTACTTTTCTCACCTTTTATTTAGTGCCTATAAGGTTCAATTCACACCAGCCCTGTTTAGTCTACTATTACTGGACCACAGTTTTTGTCCAGAAAGTTCAGTTTGTTTAAGGAGGTATAATTTCGCAACTGAACTCTGAGGACCAAAAAAGTGAACTCGGGTCCACCTTAAAACCTAGGTCTCAATTTGATTGAAGTGAAGTCTGGCAAGGTGAGATTAGAGATCTGAATGCCAAGCAGAATGGAGAAAGCTATAAAATCTGTAACTGTACTGTAATTGAATAATAAAACAAATGAAACTATTCATATCTGAAAAATAACTTGCTGGATGTCTGTGCATTTTTGACATCAGTGCAATTAAGTTGAATGTGCTGCTTCTTGCACATCCCCACCTGGAGGTCGTATATGCTTCAATCCACATCTACTCCTTGTCAGCTTATTAGCCCAGTCTTTGTTCAGTCTCCCATATATACTCCTCTTGTGCAGTTTCTCAGCGCTGGTTTCTCATTCTTTCTTTGCTCCCCAGGAGTGTTTTCATTGATGTCTACTGGTTTTTGGTTTTCTGTGTTTTGTTATTTTTTATTTTTGCTTCTGTTGCAACCTTTTGGTTATTAAACCTACCAGAAACCACCTCATTCTCTGTCTCTGCATTTGGGTCCCCTAGAAACCTCCACACAACCTGACAATATCAGTGCAATGTTGTGAAATACATCACAATGTCTGATTGCTTTGCAGAAGTTCCTCTCATAAAAGTGAGCACCCTAACACATCAGCATTTCAGATAGTAGATGTTGTGCTCCACAACTGGGCATGAACAGGTGTGGTTAGAATTGAAGTGTGTCCCCTTAACATTCTGGGGGTTTTAAAAAATTCAGTTTAATTCATGTAGCACCCCACTACCCTGTCATGAAATAACTGAGGTCCAAATGTAAATAAACTAGTGGGGTGCCCTCTTTTTTATTTTCTTTTTGGGTTCTTTATTTTCTGGTAGATACCCTTCAGGTTTACCTTAATTAAATCCAAACTTATTCCTCTGACTGATAAGGGAAATAACTTAAATAATTCCAGACAACCTGCTACAGAAACGGTTCCGTTTAATTAAAACTCAAAAATAACATATACAATCAATAAAAATAAATGCTCAGCCCAGACTCAGGCTATCCTTTTTTTTTTACCAGCAAAAATAAAAAATAATAAAATAAACCACCTCTAAGCTCTTAACTTCTAAACCTAAATATCCCTCAAACCAATGTGAAATAAAGTTTGAACACTTTTCCTTTATCAACAATTCTGTTTTTTTCTTTCTTTTTTTCAACTGATTAAACACTTTTTCTCAAAACCGTAGTCCAAATTTTTTGCACTAACAGTACTCCAGTCTTTTACCACAAAAGAAACACATCACTAAACACTACACGTGGGCCCACACACACTCACACGCACTCACACACACACACACACGGTTCGGTACCGTTGCAGGCCTGTTGAAGCTAGGGTGCGTCGCAACACAAAATCCTCTCCTCCCAGAATATAACAGGAACGGACTCGCTCACCCAACAGGTGCAAACTCCGGCAGCGCACGAAAACTCCGGTCGTCCCTCTGTCTTCTCTTCTCCACCTTAACCCCGGAGAACCTCCGCAGCAACGTTGGGGCTACGGTCGCCAGGTTGACACTGTCACCCCGCCTCCCACGATCAGCCGCAGTTTCTCTCAGTTCAGCCGCGGTTCTCTTCTCTGGTTCTTCACCTCCGTCGCGCCCCAACACACACCTCAGAAGTCATAGACTGCGATGGTTGAGTCCACTTGTGGGAAAAACCCTGGAACAGTTCGGGGCCTTCTCCAAACTTATTGACTCTCCTGAACTGAGTCTCCATCAGCGTTCACCATTCTCTTTCTTTTTTCTTTCTCCTCTCCTTCTTCCCATCATCCCACAGTCTGCTTTTTTTTCCCACTCCAAGATGAGTTCACTTGCCCCTCAGTTTTTTTACTACTTCTATAGTCTTAAGACTAATAAGAATCCAGTCAGACAAACAACATTACACATATGTAAATACACATGTTTTGTTCAGAAATGCTTTTCTCTTTTTACCTTTTTTTTCACATTATGAATAAAAATAATCAGTCACGATAAGTATATAATCACTCAGATTACACATTGAAAACAAAAAACCTGAAAGCAACAATACATGACTCTCAACTGTATTTTTTAATACAGAGAACATAAACCTGTGATTATCTTGCAGATCGTTTTTGTTTTTTAAGCCAGGGCTACATTCAGTTTTCAATCCAGTTCTTTTATATAGAGCCAATTCACAACACATGCCATCTCAAGACATTTTACTGAAACAATTCAACCAGATCATACAGTCAAACTGATTGAAAGTTTTTTTCCTAAGAAAAGCCACTTTATTGCATAAGCTTTCTGACTCAAAGGCAATCCTTTACCCCAAGTATGCTTGTAGCGACATTGGAGAGGAAAAAGGAGTGAGGAGCCAGTGTTTGAGGGGATAGCCACTGTCTCCTGTACACTACAGCTAAAAAGCAAACCAGTTAAACAGTAAAAATGTGGTTTTCGGTAAATCACAACCATTGTGTGAAAAGTGATATACAAAGGATTAGGCCTCACTTTGTGCTTTATAAACCAGATACCCGATCTGGTATAAGACAGACCGTTATAAAATATCCAGTGTTGGGCACGTTACTTTGAAAAAGTAATTAGTTATAGTTACTAGTTACTTCTCCCAAAAAGTAACTGAGTTACTAACTGAGTTACTCCACAATAAAAGTAACTAGTTACTAGTAAAAGTAACTATTGCGTTACTTTTGCGTTTCTCGCCCCCGTAACCCTCACCACCCAGCCCCCACCTTCTCGCGGTGTGTTTCTAAAGCCAGCTGAATAGAGCGGACGACAAAGACAAGAACCTGCAGAGAGTTTAGCATTTATTGCAACTCAATGTAAATGACATCAGGGGGGAACGCCATGTGAAGTTTTTTAACAGGGCATTCAGATCTGGTGAAATTAATAACTGGGGATGTCTAATTCTAAAATCCTGTGTGTTTGGGTTGTTATAGATACTGCAACATCTATCTATCATCTGTCTATCAAGATGTATACTCTGCATGTGACATAAAATATGGATCTCCATCCCTGCCACAAAGGCCATCAAATAATGTTTAAAATAAAAAATACAGTAGGTTGAAAAGGCAGAGTATCCATCCATCCATCCATCCATCCATCCATCCAGATTTCTTCATTTCATTTGATCGTTCACGCTCTCCATAGTTCTCCTGTGGCGCGAGCACAGGGCGACTGTTGCGCGCCTTTAGCGAGCATGCACGTTTCCTGTCGCTTGCACGGTGACTCGTGCCGCCTGCGCTGTGCGGAGATGCAGAGGAAACCGTATCTGATGGGGAAACGCAGCTCGACGTAACACCGGTATTTCCATCAGGAAAACGCTGTTTTGCTGCTGGATCCTCCTCACTCTCCATCTCTCTGTGTGTGCTGTACGTTAAAACACCCGCCAGAGGAAACACCCACCTACCCAACTGACAGACGGAATCTCACTATACATCAGCCATCCTCCCCTCTCTCATGACAAGGCGCGTACCTCTGGATGACCTAAAAAATAACCTGAGTAACGCGCAGTAACGGGGTGTCTGCAATGGTAACTGCGTTATAGTTACAGTCAAAGTAATTAGTTAGATTACTCGTTACTAAAACAAGGTAACGGCGTTAGTAACGCCGTTACTTTCAACGCCGTTAGTCCCATCACTGAAAATATCCTTCATATCTACAGCTATCTACAACATTCAAATTCTTTTTGGAATAAATAGAATATTTTTTAATTGAAATTAATCTCAATTGACATTTGGAAACATGTCTTTGGAAAGCATTTATGTTTGCCATACATATTGTATTCAACATCTGAACGATAGTCTTTGGTCAAACAACCGATTTCCAGCAAAAAGTTATTTTCTGAAGTCCTGAGACTTGTTTTGTGATTCTCTACCAGTGTAATATGAACAAAGCTGTGCTAATAAGCTGTGATTTTGTTTATTTGTAAGAAAAACAAAAGACACTGGGACTTCCAATAAATACTATTAAAACTTAAACCTTGCTGCCACATACTAACCTAAGACTGCAATGGAGCATCAATTTTTTTTCACCCCAATTTCAACTGAATCTGTCTACAAGAAACAGTGCAGAACAGCCGCACAGTAAAACTAAGTTTTCATTAAGGAGTAAGAGTTCTTATTCATGGAAACACTATTCACTGCACTCTGGAAAAAGCCCAGTGATGACAAAATAATAATAGCCAAGAGTACTCATCATGCACAAACCATAAACTCCCCTAAATCTATTTCATCATATCATTTAACATTTACACAGAGCTCTAAGCAGAAGGGGCAATTTTCATTGCTCTGCAGCTCTGTCTAGGTTTACATGAGGATTAAGACCCATTTGTCAGGTCTAAATCCAATGTGAATTCTTCTATATTAAACTGGAGTAATTACCACCTCACTAAATGGCTAACCTCTTTATTTTTGTGCCTTCAAGAGATACCCAAGTCAGGACCTTAAAAAATGGTTTCAATAGTCAGACCTTATAATGTATAAGCCTATGCTTTTGGGAAATCTCAGTTTTGATTGCAGTGTTCAAGATTTGTTTTTATTATTTTCATTAAAACATTGAGAGAAACAAATGGAAAAAAGACAGAAAGGCAAAAATGATGTGATATATCCTTGTGGTGTTGGGATATACTGTGGTAAAGCCATGAGGCAAACACAGAGGCTTTTTAAATCCACCAGGCAAATTTACTCGCATGGAAAATTAGGCAGAGAAGGCATTCTCTCCCCCTAAAGACTTTAAGATATATGGCTGCTTTTGTAATTATCATGGGTCAGCTCCTAAACTGAGATGTGCTCATATGCCAGTAATTCCAGTGTAAATCTTTCCCTGTGTGTGATGATTCTTTCAACGGCCAAGTTGTAGTGCGTCATGTTTTTTTTTTTTTTACCCTTTTAGTGCACATCGCTATCTTTTTGCAGGTATAAAAGTCTGGGTGTGCTTGCACATGTGTGTGTGCATCTTTGCTGTGCACCCGGTGGGTGATATATGAGTTGCGATAGGATTGCGAGAGCCTCGTCGACAGCTGCTGGCTGCCATTCACACCTGAGAGGACCCATGTCCTTATGAGAATTAATGTACTCTGACATCCTCTGGGACTTTGGCAGCCCCCAGAGGGAATAATGAAGAAATACAACCTTGCCAAGAGTGAGTGGGGCATTTTAAAGGGCTCCCTCAGGCCCCAGGAGAGGGCATTCAGATAGGGCATGGATAGTTAGAGGAGACAGAGAACAAAGGTATTTAGAGTTAGAGCAGAAACAATGCCATTTCTGTTCAACTTCTGCGCCTTTACCATTTCATTTATATTGTGTAAAGTGAGCCTCAACATGATGATCTGTGTAATCCATTAAGCAAGGGGAAAGTGTCATCAGAAATGTTAGAAATCCCTTCCCTGCTCATTAAAAACCTAATAATCAATAATTTTTATCATTATATGTAGAAGAAATGTCATAGAAACGTTGTTTCCTGATCTTTGAGCAAGTCCACATGGGTCCCGAAGGTCTGGAAGGTTCAAGGGGTAATCTCTATGGGTCATTTGTGCCGTATAAAAGGACACATTTGGCTAGCATAAAAAAAAGCTTCACCTGTCATTAGAGCATTAATTATTATGCAAAATCTGTCTGGGTTTCATGTGAAATAATCATTTAAATTCCAATTATGATAGATTTCTTTGAATTCAAGAGATGTCATATTTAAGGCATTATAATTAGCCCACACAAATCTGCCCGTATCAGCCAATACTGCACAGCCAGGTATCGGTATGGGGTAAAAAAAAATGGCATTGGCTTAACACTACTGAAAAGAAATAATTATTTCAATTATTAAAGGTGATATTTTGTTGTTTGAAATTATTTTCTGATCACTTTCCTGAGGATACTTCCACATGTGAAGCATAGAGAGTTTTTAATAATGATCCCCAGAATTTTGACTTCAGATCATTGCTCTCAGCTAACACAGTTATGGTCCTTTGAGTTTCAGAGAAGAAAATGGAGTAGACTGTGAATCCTGTCAGTATTTCCACAGACCTTTGGATCTCCTCACCATGTTGACTAGTCATCCCAAAACCACTAGGAAATTGTGGTACAAGCTGACCCAGACAGAATCCCAAGCATAAAACCATGTGACGTCAGAGCAACCAGCATTTATCATTAGAGCATCTACAAACTGTCTCACAATCTCTTGCTCTTTAAAGCAGTGTAGGCGAGTTATGTTATAATGAAAGCAATGTATTGTAAAAAAAAAAATAAGAAAAAAGATCAGGTGGCCATAACAGCTGAATTAGTATTCAGTGAAAGTTTTTTCTTGACAGATAATCCTTTAGGTATATTTTTGGGAGAATGCAACTGTCTAAATTCTGCTTTCCACTAATCCCTGTAAATTACAGTGTAACTCCATCCATGGAAAGTCAATTCAATCACTTGGCCACTCCTGTTCATTCCAAATAAAAACTCTTTGAATAGCATATATATTTATTGCACCAAGCCAAAAAATAATAATTATGAATTTACATAGAAAATTATTGTATTTTAGTTACGTATATCACTCATATTTTAGAGCTATGATTAAAAGTTAAATGAAAATGCTCCATTTGTCTCAGGTTTGAAGGATGTATTTTCCAAAGGGCTTAGTTCAGCTCCACCCAAAGATGCTCAAAAGGATATATATCAGGTCTCATAAAAGGGCACTTCAGAAAAGTCTATATTTTTCCTCTTAGAACTTCTTGGGTGTTTCTAGCGGTTATTTTGGGTCATTATCCTCTTGATAATGACCTTTTTTAAGGGGTACCATCATTTATGTCCAGGCCTGTTAAAATTAGGAATTTGAGATGAGACAGACAGTAAAAAGATTCAAAGCATTTATTTAAAAAAAATGCAGAGCTGTGGATCTGCAGTGGCTACAGGAGGAGGCAGGGCATCACCCATCACTGGCAACTCTGGTTAGAGAGAAATACATGTAAGCACCAATGATAATATGATGCAAGATGATTATCAATGTGAGTAACTTACCTGGTTAAACAGTTCAGTCCATCTCCTTTGTGCCGAGTACAATCCGGCCGATGGACTGCCAACAAGACGCGGCGGACGCCGCCCAGAGTGAGCCAGATACAGCAGCAAAAAAAAACGTAGCCCGGTCAGGGGTTTCTATCAGAACAGGGACAGGCAGATCCAGGTTTCCAGTAATCCACAGAGAGTTTAGGCAGGTTCAGGGTTCCAAGAGTCCAACAGAGAGATCAGGCAGAACATTCAGATGGGAACAGGCAAACTCAGTAGTTTAGAGGCAGAACAAGGCATGATATCAAGACAACTACGATACATTTATTAATTTATCAACTAATTACATATTTACTTTATTAATTTTCAGCAAAACTTTAGGTATTTCTGTGAGTATTGTGTGTTTTGCTTCATTAAACGAAATATTTCCTTATGACAGACAGACAGACAGACAGACAGACAGACAGACAGACACTGTGATTTTGTGTTTTCTGGATATTTCCTTTAATATTTTTTCTTCTCCACACTTATTGTATCTTGGTTAGTTGTGACTAATTTTGATTGATGAACTCCTTTGCATGGATTGGGAAAGTAGATAATTATCAGCAGAGGTTTTTTCACTTACCAATCCTTAATCACTACTTTGCCTTAATTGTTTTAAGTGCAACTTTATGAAATAGTCGATTATCCTCTAGACACCAATGTGATGCCTTCATTTTGCAGCTGCAGGCCACACGACCTCTAACCCCACATTCTCACATGATTAATGATTACAGTGAGGATAGACCTTTGACTCTAAATAAACATGCTCATATTGCTCACTATGTTTGCTTTAATTACATTGCATTTAAACCCTGTCCTTTAATTGTAATGGATTTGGCTATGGGATTTTGTTAATGTTGGTTACTTGAATTTAACATTGTTATTCTGAAGCAAAGGCTGAATAACACTAGTTTCTATACATAAGTTTTAGGAGATGAAAATAATCGTAAGGGTTCATAACATGAACCATAATGCTTGCCATATATTTATGAATTACTTGGCATTACCTTTGGAAAAATTAAATTACTTACGTGGCTCTATCAGCTCTTGAAATATTTTTTTTATTTTTGGTGCAGGAAGACAGGTTCGACAATGAATGTTGGCTCTGAAGGAGACTTAAGAGTTCTTGCTTGAGTGTGTGTTACAGCTTTAGCTGCCCTATAGTTTATGTGCGCTCATGGTAAAATGCAGAGCACTTTCAGAACATTTATCATAAAACATTGAGAAGATGCTCTGGTGTAAAATGGCTTCTCTGTTCTCCCCTGGTGTCTGCAATCTCACGGAAACTCCCCTGATTATTCTTTGACTAATGTTGAGAAAATATCAGAGCACAAATTATAATGCTGCTTTCATTGTAATTTTTTGTTTGTAAACACAATTTATTTTTGAGATGTATATTTTTAAAGCTTCCCATAGAAATTAAATTGAAAGTAGTTATTTTGAACAGGGTAGTTTTAATAGAAGTTTCTAGTGCGTGGAGATTTATAACCCAGGAAACATTTGTTGACTGTTAAGAAAGGCAAATTGAAGCCAAAAACACACCAGTAGCCAATTTATGATAAAATAAATCTGCCAGATAAACTTGAAAATTTACAGGTGTTTTTACTAACTTGCTTTTAAAAGTTTCTTATTTAGACAATAAAATTTCTGCTGTTGAAAGTGAATAAATCACCCTGAAGTCAAAACCCAGAGCCCCTGGTTCTCTTAATTTTTCTCCCTTTTGTGCGTTTTTCTAAAAACATAAATAAAACCTACAGCGACTCTCAAAAGGACACAGGCAGTGGGGGACTCTGAACACATTGGCAGCATTTAGCAGGTGACAAATGGAGTTTCTCAGGCTGAACCAGCCCAGAAGGCTCACTCAGATGGGTTGATGAATGTAGAAGTGAGGCGAGACAGGCAGGTTTATTTTTATTACGTCTGTCAGAGCACCTTTGCTGTGTCTCCATACCAAGTCTACATTCACACTTCGTGTACTCGAAAAGGGAAATGGTTTTGAATCTCAATGAAGGGCCTCCAAATTTCTGCTTAAGCTTTTTGTTGCCTTGAAAATTGCATGGGGTAAAAGTAAAACATCTTGAAAAGTGAAACTAATCAACAGTTGTAACTGTAAACCTCTTTTTTAAAACATACAAGTTTGTACAAAATAAGTTTGAACAAAAAACAACAAAAGGGTGATATCAGAATTTTAACCAGAAAAAACCAGTGCGAGAGAAAATGTGGACAGCATCCAAATAACCTATTTATTATATCCAAAAACTAGACAATGAAGGGCAGACTTGCAAGAAGTGGCAAAACGCTCATTATAAAATTACGGTATTTCATCCCCAATAAAAAAACACAAGAGGGCAGTGAAAAACACTCTTTCTGTATTTTGCTACATCCAGACTACTTTATCTACTTGACAGAGGATGTGAAATCACAGAAAAGGTGTGCAGAGAAGTTAAAGAATATTATTTTTAAGAGGATGATTCATGAGCTCCTGACTGCACAATTCATGAGTCAACAATGTACTGCGGGTGTCTTTGGGGGTGTGTTCATAAGGGGTGTGTATCAATAGGTAATAAATCTCCAGACGTTCCCAGGATGAGGACAGCCTTACAGGTGTCTCACTGTAAACAGAGCAGCTTCAGCAGTACACATGGGTCATAGAGATACTGTGACTTTGCACGCTGGCAATATAGGAGTGGAACAGCACTGTGTCCTGAGCAGGTAAGCATCAAAAACAGTTATAAAATCCTCTACACATTTACAAATAGCAGTGCAATCGAGGAAAGCAACAAGTAATCTGACAATTTTGATTATTACTATCTAATTGGAAGCAGTTAAAACAACTTAAAACTCCTTAAGAGGTTAGTTCAGGAATTGAATTCTGGACATGTTTTTTTTTTCTTTCTTTCTTTTTTTTAGCACAAGCAGGAACCATGTAGTGGCAACTGTGTTCTTGATTTCTTTCACAACTAGTGCAGTTAACTGATGAATCAGAATTTTACCAAATCTAGATGGAAAAAAATCACATGCATTTGTTAATGTTTATCTTCTGAAAGACACTCAGAGGACTTATTCGTCTCTCAATATGTGTCTTTATCACATGAGGTGCTTTTCTGATAACAGGGGATGCTGACCTGTGTATTTCTTGAAGCTGCATGTTACTGAGCGTTTTATTTCTATTTGTGTAGAATCCAGCTGGCTAACTGCATTAAAGAGCAACTGACTAAACCTGTGGTCTAGGTCCCTCCTTCATGAGAATACAATGCAGAGCATTACAAAGTGAATCAGTGTCATATTTAAGGAGTGTTTGGGACACAGACAGATGAGACCGGTTACATGTACAAGGTGTACTTAAATGCTTGTGAAAAGCTGGGTCCTCTGAGATTTGTTTGGTGTCTAGTTGTTTTTTGTTTTTTCCACTGAACTTATCTCACTCCATACTTGGGCTTGAGTGGCTGAGGTTATTCCGAGCTATCTCTATAATCATTTTGATATATAGGCAACTAGAAAACATACAGTACCACTTTTCATCACTCTGCTTCATTCTGCTATTCTCCAATTTTGTTGTATTTGTTTATTAAAACCCTCACTTTATGATCTCTCACCAAGGTAGCTTTATTTGGCCTGGTCCTGTTTAGCTATGACACTATCCTGGAGGAAAATTATAGCTGGGTTCCTGTCATAAACAACTTCTTAGATGGAGTTATATAAGTGCATAGTCCTGTTTCTCTCCAAGACCTAGCCATGTGGTCAGCTCTAATCTTACATGTGGACAAGATTGTTGGTTCCCATTGTTTAATTAAAAAAACAATTGTCATTGAAATAACTTAAATCTGACAAAAGCTATAATTAATACAAATTTCATAAAAATTAACAAATGAAAGTCAGACATTACTTTTCCACCATGCTTCTCAACTTCCAGTCTGAGGCGCTGCAGCCTCCTCACCACACAGTGAGACAGCTGGTCAGAACGCTCTCTATGGTGGGATGGGTGGGAGCAGGTGGGTTCTCCTCATCCTCCGCAAGAAGTACATGCACTTTTGTGCCCTTTAGATCATTGAGGTGGTGTTTAAATTCCAGGTGAGGGTATCTGTGATGTGCACCCCCAGGAATTTGGTGCTGTTGACCACCTCTACAGCTGAGCTGCTGATGACCAGTGGAGCGTGGTTAGGACGGTTCTTCCTGAAGTCCAAGATGATCTCCTTCGTCTACTCCATGATCAGGTTGTTATCTCTGCACCATTCCACCAGCTGCTCCACCTCCTTTCTGTAGTTCTGGTTGTTGTCGTCTCTGATAAGGCCAACCACCACTGCAAACTTTACGATGTGATTGGTGGTGAACCTGGGGACGCAGTCATGCGTCATCAGGGTGAACAGCAGAGGGCTCAGGAGGCAGCCCTGAGGGGATCCTGTGCTTAGGGTGATGACATCAGAGGTGATCCGTCCAACCCGGACTGATTGAGGTCTGTTTGTGAGAAAGTCTAACAGCCAATTGAAGAGGGTTGTATTGAATCCCAGCTGTTCCAGTTTACCTATCAGATGTTGTAGGATGATGGTGTTGAAAGCTGAACTGAAGTCCAGGAACAGCATCCGCATGTAGGTGTTCGTCTCCAGGTGTGCCAGGCTCAGGTGGAGAGCAGCAGAAATGGCAGCAGAAATAGGCAAACTGGAATGGGACGAATGTTGGCGGCAGACTGGAGACAATGTGTTTTTTAACCTGTTGAAGCTGATCCTGTTGCAAGGCCTATGTTATGGGACTAAGAACAAGCTTTCTGAACCTTAAGCAGGCCATTTCTATCAAAAATCCCATAACAGCCTTGAATTTTCTTTGTACCCTTTGGAGATTTAAGACACCCTACACCACATGAAGCAAAGCAACCTCAGAACATAACAGAGCCTCCTCCATATTTTACAGTAGGGACAGTGGTGTTTTCTTGATTTGTTTTGTCTATCTTTGAGCATAAAGCAGATGTTCCTTTGCAAAAATTTTTTTGTCTCATTTGTCCAATGGACATTCTCCCAGAGGCGTCATACAGTAGCTTGTCATCAGTAGTAGTAGTAGTTAAACAAATTCCAGCCTAGCTGTTTTTCAACAATGGTGTCCAGTTCATTTTGGCTCAAACAACAAAAGATGGTGCGACCTGACATAGATGTTCCATGAGCTTGAAGTTCTCCTGTAATCTCCTCTGAAGTTTTTCTGGGCTCTTTTGTAACCATTCTTAATATTTGTCTCTTTGATTAGTCGTCAATTGTCCTCCTGCAGCCACGGCAAGCTGGGTTTCCTCAGACTGAAAACTTTTAACCAGTATGTTATGATTTGGTTGTCTTTGTTCAGTGTGTTGAGATGTCATATGTTGTGAATTGGCTCTTTATGAATAAACTGAACTGAATGTAATTTTAATTACATAAAAATTTTGAGTTATGAACTAAATTAGATTCTTTTCTAATGTGTCATCTCTAGTCAAGACAGCCAAACAGGGTCCCCTTCTCCAATTCATCTGGAGTTCAAATGTAGACACAGGCATTGTTCACCTTGTCTGTGCAGGTGTCTTTTAAGTAGAAACCATGGAGGACTCCTTTCAATTAGTATGATTTATGGAAGACCTTATTGAGCTTATTATGCATGGGCTAAAACTTGGAGTTTTCTGCACAACACAGAGGTTAATTTACGTGTTGATATCACAAAGAAAAATTGGAAGCATTGGAAAAGCATCAAATCTCATCCTGGATCTCATCAATCTGTGATAACTTGCGCTCCATTAGTTTTAATGAAGTCTGTCTCACCAACAATTTCCTTCTTATATTCACCCATATGACATAAACAACAGAAACAGACCAAAACAGTTTTTATACAGCAGTCGAACATTTTTTGCATGATATAAAAGGTGAATATTATTAGGTCCTTTCCTCTTCTGATAGATTTGCAAATCCTGCATATTTTAACAGTTTATTAGATTACCAGCCATTTTCCCAGGTTAGTCTAATTGCAGCCCTAATAATGTTGTCATGCAAAGTGTGGAGTGTAAAGGCAGCTTCTAAATCTAAAACAATTAGGACAGTTCTTATTGTACAATTCAGCAAAGAGATTTAACTGGAACAGTTCTACTTTGTGAAGATGAAAACATAAATCTTGAGACAGAGATTTGTTTTTTCCTTTCTCACATAAAACAGTGTTAAAAAAAATGTTGGACTTATCAAATGATTTTGAAAGCCAGCAAAAAAATAATTTTAACACAAGTTCAAACGTTTTGGCTTTATCTAGAAGAATGGAGTATTAGAATTCATTTTTGGTAAACAAGATGTGTTTATTCTAGTTGATTAAATTACCTTTACAATTAAAATACAAATATAATAATATATATATATATATATATTTCCTCTAAAGATATTATATCATACAATTAATTTAATGATTTAAATCTGTCTAATTTATTCAGTTTCGAAACTGTAATATGTCCTATCATTAGGTGAGAAGGAAAATAGAGATGTGTTGTCAAGAGTTCCACTCAAATCCAATTATTACCATACTGGTATCCAGTAGTGCCCGAGTGGATGTTATTAAATTTGCATTCCAACATCTCAACAATGCCGAATGTGTTTAGGCAGCAATACAAATCAGGTAAAGCCTCCAAAATCATTAGAGATAAAAGAATTTCTTTCTGACAGCTTTCACCAAGGTTGTTATTTAGAAACTCAATCTACTGTTGTCTTTCATAAAAGAAATGCAGATTAATTTCCTCTCTACACAGACAAGCTGCAAAATGTTATGCCTGCCTTTGAAGGTAATTCAGTGTTGCTGGGGCTTCTCTGAATTTAACTTTGTTGGAATTATTTACAGGGGGAAACGAGGAAGGTGGGAATATTAAAATACTCTATGCCCCAGGTGATTATCCACAAGTCTTAGACCGGACCTATTGATGAAATAGGCTCATATTTATACACGAGCGGGGGATTACACTTTCAGACAGTCAGACCACCATTTCATTTCTTCAATCTGTAATTATAAGCGGATTAGTCTGCATTTGAAATGCAAACAGACTTCTTACTTGGAACTATATCCTGTCCAAAATATTGCCAGGTGACTGCATGTCTTCATCTTATCACGTAAGGAAATAATCGTCAAAGTGTACAGAAAAGAAAAAAACATCTATTGGAATACTATACTGTTTGCTTTAAATCCACAATGCTGCACAATGTTAAGGTCATATTGGGTTGGAGGCACTGACAGCAATGAACGTTGGTGGTATATTTAGTACTTATAATGTTCATGACCAAAAAACAGAAACGTGTTTGACTTGTTATTACACATTAATAATATATAAGAAAAATGTTTGCTGAACAAAAAGGTGGACATGTCTCCTTTCCCATGGTGCCCAAGTTCATCACCTGCCACAGGTCTTGAACATACACCACACCTGTTAAAGGCACAAAGACAGCGGAATGAGATGGGATACTGGAAAATGACTTGATGATCGTTGAAAATAACCTATGCAATTAAAGTAGGACTGTCGAAGTAAAAATGTTAATCACTTTAAAATGCAAAAACAAGATATTTTTCTTGATGGTTATCTCAAGCAGACATATTTAAAGGAAAAAGGTTGTGTGAATATTTGTTAAACCCAAGTTTTTCAAAGTTTTACAAACTAGCCAAAGGTTTTTTGTGTGTTTATTTTTTTGTTTGCCCTATAATCAGTCTGTCCCTCTGCACAATTTTGTAATACTTGCAGGCAAAAATTATTACAGCTATGGGAGCCTTCTGGCACGATAAAGACGTAGAGGTTGAGCCAGCCATTCATGCAATATGGTGGAGTAACATCAGAGAAAGAAACAATAACTGCTCTTCCTCAGCAATGGTGCCCCTATACACCGTAATGCAGAAAGATGACAGGAGGTGACGTTCCTGGCTGCATTACTTTTGAGTTATGGAGGTGATTTGCAATTCAAAGAGTCTGAGGAGTGCTGACCACAACATTAACGCCTCCATAGGCCCGCTGAGGCAAATAAGACCCGGGGCAATTTGCAGCACTTTTTGCTTGGAAACACTTTTAGGCCAAGTCATGTAAAATACAAATATGATAAATACCAAAACTAATGAGGCCAAATTTTGTTTTCTGGGATAAAAACAGGAGTGGCGTTGGGGCTTCACTTAATGTCAAGGATACCTTTTCTTGGCTAAACTTTGTTGGCCTTGAGCTTGTTGAAAAGTAGCTAACGTTTTACGCAGATAAATGAACACTTTGCATATCTGCTTATTCAGGGAAATCACAAGTGTACTAAGAAAACATGTACACATTGAAGAATTCTGTATTTGATATTTTTGAATATTTTACAGCCAGAACATCAAGCATTCTTACCTCAAACATTCTTATTTGAACTAGTAATTAGTTTTGATATTAGTACTTCCATATGGATGAACAGAAAATAAAGAGCACCAATTGTAATGATCTTGGAAAAACAAAGCTCACCTACGTCTGCCAGCTATATTATTTTTTCAGGTTGGCTTCAGCCAAAGAAAAATAATGACAGAATATTTCTCAAAGCATCTCTTCAAGTCAAATATAGAAAAACCTGGAGACAAACCAAGGATACGGGAAGGTCTTGAGTAGGCTATATGCATACCATGTCTTTGCCGTGTCTGCTCCATCATCCAGAGCAAACTGTTACTTTGCAGTAGTCCTTACTTGGTGCCTGTATGATCAGCCTGTGCAATGGCTCTTATGTTGAAGTTTACTTGATCCACATTGCTCTCTCTGTGTCTGACTTCTTGACGCGCTAATCTGTTTTTGTAAAAATGTATGCATATTGCTCTCTCATATGTCACAAATAGCCTCAATCCTCATATCTGATGAATGGCAGAAGCAAGCTTTCAGTCACACTGCAGCCAAAAGAATCATTAGGAATTACCACTTTGTCTAGAAAGCTTCTATGTGTGACGGAAAGGAGGCCACATAGATAGAATAGTCTGTGTGAATAAGGAGTAAGGAGAAGTGATGTTGCTGGACTTGTGGTATCAAAGCTCTTTTCAAATGAAAATGAATTGTATTTTAATCTATAAACCTTATCTTATGACTCCTCATAATAAGAAATCCAGAGGTTCAAAGACCCAGTGTCACTCTGTGTTGAGTTTACATGTTCTCCTTAGCTATGTCTGGGTTTTTGTTTTTTCTAAATATACTTGTCCAAATCACCCTGTGTTTAGTTATCCTAGGTACAGTAAGGGTAAGGGCTAATTATTACTCAGTTGCAGCCTTGCCTTATATCTACATACAGTACCTGAATTAAATTGAGAAAGATACACAGCGATCTGAGACTTTAAGTCACAAAATTGGGCTGTAGTTAAAAAGAAAAGAAGCAGAGAAAAATTGCATGCAAAACAGTATTGTAAAAGTTGATTCAAAATCATTTTAACTTCACTGGTAACCTGCTATAATGATATGCAGATTTTACTGTATGACCACCTGTACATCTATTCGTTTATCGACTGGTTGACTTCTGCAATGTGAAAGGGCAAAAGCCATTTTCTCATGCAAAAGAATCAATCAACAGGCATTCGGTGCTAATCAGAGACTGCATGCCTAAGGTGAAGACCACCCCTCTCAGGTCCTCTGGAATTGAAATAAATCCACTGTCAAGTATTTGTATGTAAGTTAAGGATATTTACAGCATCTCCATCAGGATTTACTGTGAGTTGTACTTTTTTTGCACACATGACAAGAATCAGAGTCATCAACTTGATGGCCCAATGTAAAACTTTAATCATTTTTCAGACCAAGTGTTTTTTTTTTTTTTTTTACACAAAACAAAACTACACTATTTTATCTTAGCTTTTATCTTATCTTTCATAAAAATCCAGTGCAAACTTTGCTTAAAATCACATTTATTGTGTTGCTTAGAAGAGGAACCTTTTTTGGTCCAGAATCTATCTGTGTTTACCTTTAATCTAACATACCAGCTCAGCACAGAAAATTCATCTGGCTCCCATTTAATTTCAGACAACATTTTGTGGAGCTTTTGAAGTGTGTTGTGATTGAATTAAAAACTACATTCTGTTTCACAAACTGGATAGTTTCCAAGAACACGTTTGCAAACACCATAAATAACACAGAAATATTTTAGCATCATAAGGGACACTGCCAAGCATTTTAGATTTTTAATTGCGTGTCTTTAAGTTCCAAGAAAATAACAACCTGTTTTGCATTTGAAAGAAACGAAGCACTAAAATGATTGGAATTATGGTTTTACATTTACCTTGTAAGTGGAAATATTTAGATTGGCCATTATGCTTAACGTTGCAGAGAGTGAGGTCCGCAATTGTAAGAACTGGGCCATCTGTTTGTCCATTGTGTGTCTAAATCAGTTTGTTGCCCTTAAAGATATCTAGTGTAAAGAGGATTAACTCGTGTCAGACTGCCACCCTTAGAGACACCTCGAATGCAGAGCCCTGACGCTATGGAGGTTTTCTTTTCCTTTCTCCAGAGGTCTACATCATGCTGGCCTCTTTTAGATACCTGAGGCTAAATGACTGGTTTATCTTACTGTCTCCTGTGTGTAGTTTTAAGAAGTCTTCTGTTCAGAGAAAAGGAGATATAAAAAGTGATGTGAAAAGGAGCAATATAAGATAACAAAGCAGAGCAGGCAGACAAAGACAAGGGTTCAAAGTTTCTCTGTCTGTTCTTGCAATAACTAATAATTAATATTATTAATATATAACTAATTATAGGCTACTTTATTTTCCCTTTACTACCATAAACTGTTTCTTTATTTCAAAAGTATGTTTATATTATATAGTGTCTTTACAAAAGCAACTAAAGATTACAGGTATACATATTCATCTCCATAAATAAGAATAACTAGTTACTCGGGTTATATAGCTTCAATAAACATTACGCAGGAATATACTCGTACTTGCTATCTCCCGCTTCTACAAGGACTGGATTGTGGAGGCAGCAGCCACAGCAAAGACTCCCAGACTTCCGTCACAGCAGACATGTCCTCCAGCTCCTCTTGGAGAAGCCTGAGGTACTCCCAGGCCAGCCGAGAGACATAATCCATCCATCGTGTGATGGGTCGTCCTCTAGACTTCCTCCCAGTGGAACGTACCTTGATCTTCTCCCAAGAGAGGCATTCAGGCACATCAAAAAAAGATGTCCAAGCCAAATCTGTTGTATCCTCTTAATGTGGAGGAGAAGTGGCTCTACTCCGAGCCTCGCCCGAATGGCAGAGCTCTTCATCCTCTTAATCCCTAAGGGAGAGCCCTGCCAGCCTGCAGAGAAAGCTTATTTCACCAGTTTTTTATCAGGGATCTCGTTCTTACAGACAATATCCAGATTTCATAACCATAGGTGAGAGTAGGAACGACCAGTAAATTGAGAGCTTTATCTTTTCCCTCAGCTCTCTCTTTACCACGGCAGAAAGTGTCTGCATTATAGCAGCAGTCTCACCAATCCATCTGTTTCCCACCCCATCCCCCCTCATTCTTGAACAGGACTTCCAGATGATTGAATTCCTCTACTTGAGGCATGCATTGTCCTCCATATGTTCCAAAGCGTGAGCTGGTACTAGTGCTTCACTCTGGGACCTGGAAGATGAGAGTCTAGCTTGGATAACACAGGTTACATGAACCTGTCCATGATGAGCAAACATGGAGCGATAGTGGAGACGAAAACTCCCCTTTGGGTAGAAACCTCTGGTAGAACCAGGCTCAACATGGCGGCCTTCTACCAGACCGGTTGAGATGAGACAGGGAATGCAACTCTGATGAATCTTTTGCTACAATGGTGGAGAAGGGGCTGAAGGTTGAATCAGGTTGAATCAGGTCATCTGAGTAAAAGTCCGACATGGTGCAACCACTGCCAGGGCTTTGGGTAGCAGACTGAGATGTAGAGGAGATGGCTTTCGTGGAGATGTGGTTCAGAATTGATTGGCTTGTGATGGAGCTGGGTCGGGTAAGTAATAGTTTATTCAGTTGAACTTCCTTCTAGGCTCCATATAACACAATACAATAATATATTACCGCTGTTAGCACCAAGGAAAACATTTCCATTCAAGACTTGACATGTACTTTATTGTCCTCCTGCTATATATAATTGTAGGACCATAAACTACAGGAATGGCTGTGACAAGATGGTCAATGAAAATATGTAACTCCAAGGAGGAACTGAGACAGTTGGAAAGTGAAGGAGAAAAGGGTGGTACCTTCAAAATTTATGTCAGAAATAAACAGTTCTCTGAAGTGGTTATGAGACCTAATTCCACTTGATCTATAGTTGAGTGCTTGGTGGTGTTTGTTTATTCAGCCTTTGAAATTCCTCAGGTGAAGCCAACACATGGAATCAAGGTTTGTTTATTAGTCTTCTGAAATCTGGGCTATCCTTTAAAGTTTTCTAAGCTAGTTAAAAAAAAACATCTTTAAATGAAGTAACTAGCTTTGCTTTAGCTGTTAAATAAGAAGTAATTTATCATTAACACTCATCTCTAACTTTTTTTCCCCATGTTTGCTTTTGCCTGAAACTTACTTCTGCCCACAAGGTTATGAGACTCAGTAGTGTGATTAAGATTATTTGCTAACATTCACAAATGGCAATGCAGAGCAACAGGGCAGTCTTCGTATTTACACAAAATAATAGAGACTGAAGACATTTACAAAAGGACAGGCATATTTTTGCGCCAAAGTTCTGAACAGGCTTTCCTTCTCCTGCTAGGTGATAAATGGTATGTTCTTTCAAAGGACCACCTACCTGACAGAAAAATCAGGTCATCAACCTGGAAATGGTTTTAGCCACAGACACTAACCAACAGCATGTGATTAAGTTGGGCTATTACTCAGGGCTTTAGCCCACACAGAGCTAGACATGGATGCAAATGGGAAGAGGATTAAATTGAGTGTATGATCCAGCGGTGTATTTTTTTTTCTTTACACCTATGCTATTATTCTTTAGGAAGTATCAAGAATATGATCATTAGAAATTCTAAAAGTTTGATTAACGAGGCGTTCAGTCTCATTTGTTCAAGCAACAGTCTGGGAATCGTTGAGTCAACGCAGTTGGTAAAACAGACAAACAATAAAAAAATAATTGATTGTCTTTTGCGCATTAACTGCTAAAGATTTATTTAAATGTCTTATTTGTATCCATTTAATTGTTTTTGTACATTATTTCCATTTATAACCCATATGTTCTGCTCTAGTGGAGCTAACTATTTGCCTTAAATGATTTGGTTTATCCAAAGAGAACATACTTCTTTTGTTATGCTTCCTGAATTCAAAACCATTGCATAGGCAGCAGTACATGTCCAAGAATTGGTCAGCCGTTGTTAGAACTTGGTTTCAATTTATTGTGTTTAGCTTGGTACATGCAGGGCTTTTTTTTCAATAAATCTGGCATTAACATTCTACAGTAGCTGTTTTCACAAACCCATGTCATGTGCTTCTAATTCTAAAATAAAGGTAGAAGATGGAAGATGGAAGAAGAGATTATTTTTGGGCAGCAGCACAACACTACGGCAGTTGTTTTCTCTGTAAATCACAAAATGTCCTCCAACAAGCTGGCCATCTACCTCCAGCTGTGAGACATTAATTAGGATTTCCTGTATACAGCCTATCCCACGCCATGACTGCACAATGCCAAAATATGAGTCATATTCACACAGCAGACATGAAGAAGTGAGTAAATACAACCTGTCAAACACTTGCTAAATACTAATGAGAGCCAAGAGTCTCAGCCAAAATTTTGCCCTTATCAGACAAAACATGGACATTATTTTTAATTTGTGCTTTTAAAGCTCAACTTTGTTACCCTTAGTTGTAACCCAGCTTTCCCATCCAAGACCTGATGACAGTGGCTTATCAAATTAAAACTGGAATAAGGTAAAAGCTGTTGAAATTGGCACTTTATGTCAATTTTTGTGTTAATATTTTCAATGATCCTTCTCTCAATAGCAAGCACTGTCCTTACTTTAGATGATGAAAAATGTAGCAGAAACTGGCAGGTCATTCATCTCTGCTGCCCTGGTGGATGGTGCTGGTTACAGGTTGACTAATGGTCCTGCTAAAATGCTTCAGATGTCTGAATAATGACAAGCTATAAAAGCTAAGCTGACTATAAAGTCAACTGACTGTTTTGTAGCCCTCAAAACTGTAAAACGTTTAAAATAAGGAAATCACACTGGATAGGATGATGTTAGGCCCTAGCCTCTGTAAAATAATTTGCTGTTAAACAGTACCTTAGGTAAACAGAGATAAAGTGCAGAAAGGGTAGCTTCTTTTGGAGTGCCTGAGCAACTGAGGAAACTGATTATTCTTTAGATTCAGGCTGGAATTTATCCGTGTTTGTTAAACTGTCACTTGCGGATCAGAACTTCAAAAGGTTAAAACTTCTAAAATCAGATTGAAAACTTGTTAAACTGTGAGAAGCTGATCTACTGACCAGATGCAAATTTAACGTCACATCTAAAATAAGCAGAACACCAGGAGTGAACCTTTTACGCATGCTTTCCTTCAGTAAAATGCAGAACATGTGCTCATGAACAAAATGTGCAAGATACTGGAAGAAGAATATAAAATGTAATTTCTTACCAACAACATAACAGTTTATTAAACACAGATTACAGGTACAGTTTTTAGGGTCAATATTTAGAAGTTTTAAAAGTCATATGCAAATATGCATGCATGTCTTCAGTCACTGATGATATAAGGAAACAGATAGGTGATGATGAAGAGAGAGTATTTGCACGTGTCCCCATAATGTACTTGGACTTTCAGAGAAATAGCAATATGAAATAGTATCAGAAGGAAAAGAGGTGATTATGTGGAGATGGATTAATACAGCAAGAAAAAAACAATCGTTATGCAGTTAAACCAAAGCCTTTTTCTTTCCTTAAAGTTCCTTAGTTATCTTGTTTAAATTGTCATATGTCTTTTTTGCTTGCAATATTTTGGATCAAGCAGGACAGACCTTAAGCTTGCTCTAATATTGACAGTTGCTGCTTCTTGGACTATTTCTTTTAGTAAAAGTGGTGGGTGAGGGTTATAAAGTCAGCTTTTCCAAGTTTAATATTTACGTTTAATTGTTATAATTTTCTGTATTTCAAATATTTTTTTACTGTTGTTTTTCGTACTTTGGTGTACTGATACAGTACAAAAAGTTAATTATTATTGAGATTTCTTATCATTTCTTATCACCATTCTTATCTTATCATGTTTGATGGTGGTCAGGGTGGCCGGTTGGGCCTCTGTACGGCCTTGCTTCTGTCAGTAAGCCCCAAGGCAGCTGTGGATACAATGTAGCTTACCACCATCAGTGCATGAGTGTGTGTTCATGAATGGAGGAATGACTAAATGTAGTGTAACATTTTTTTCCTGACTGGAAAAAGTGCTATATAAATATATATATATATTTTATCCTGCTCCCCTAAACTATTAGTAAATAATTTCAGCTCACTTATTTAAACAGGGCAGTCAAAATCACTTTTCTCCCGTTATCAATTGCACATGAAATCCTTGCAAAGCACCCACAAGACGTCCACTTATTGCATGTTTCTTCTCTTTTTTTTTTTTTTTTTCTTTTTCTGCACAACCAATTAGGAGCTTCTTATATGGAATCTTGAAAGACAAGGCCCTTAAAGTGCTGTTTAATTTTAACCATCAAAATTAAACTGCTTTTAAACAATTTTATGTGTAGTATGAAAACATAATCTCTATATTAAAAAAGAAAGAGTTATGGATAAAAATTTTTTTTTTTAAATAACTAGCTTGGGCTAGCACAGTTTACAAAAAAGCAGTTAAAATGCCACTATGCCAGAAGCAAAAAACAAGCATTTTCCATCATGCATTGTTTCATGATTTGTTAAGCCTACATATAAGACTATAGTCTAAGAGCAGTGCCCAAAAAATACTGAAGTCAAGAGTCAGAACTTATAGGCAGGTTCAGTGGCATGCTCCCCCAGACATGCTTTTAATTCAATTATTTAAATCGGGCCAATTTCACAGTCTTAAATTCATGCTCAGGGGAGTCATATTTAAATTTCAAGTCATTCTGGCTTAATATGGTCTGATACTCGTTGTCAGACCATATTGTTCCAAAAGTTAGAAATGTTCTATTTAAAAAAATAATCCTTTCTTAAAATCTTTTAGGGGTTTTTCGTTATTTCATGCAGGCCACTTAGTTATACGTCAGCTTTTACACCTAAATTTGGCCAATCATATATCAAAGGTCATCTGTCAATCAACTCTTTTTTTCAGTCATAGCATCTTGATTCATATATAAGAAATAAAAATAATTTATTTTACCATTGAGTTACAACCCAGTGTTCACGGGGATGGACGTCTGTGTCTTCGACAGGCATAGACCTAACAGAACTGGCAGCGTTGCGAGGCAAGGACTCAAACATGTACGGCTGTAAGCCTTCTACACCAAACCAAGCTTCTGCCACACTGTCGACCTCTTCCACAACATACTCGTCCCCGTTTTCCTCCTCTAAATCCACGACCTCAGACACAGAACTCTCCTCCTCTTGCATGTTTCCACTGTTCATAGCATTCCTTGACAGTGTCGTTGCTAAGTGCTACTTGGTCCGAATGTAATTTCCCATTGGGAACCTACTAGCACTAAGTTGCTAACTCGTTAACAAGATGCTTCCGAGACACAGGCCATAACCAAAAAGGCTTGCGAAATTTCCACCACAACAATCCCGCCCCCTTGATAATAGACCAATCACATTCCCTTTATTCACTTGTGTAAAGTCGGGCAACACTTGGGAGAATTCAGAACTGCTACGGTTGGAACAGCCGCTTCCCTACGACTTTAAGGGGCAAAAAGATCCTTGCTTAGAAATGTGTTGTCGTGGGAAAAAAGTATTCAACTATTCATCCTAGTTAAATAAACGGAGATCGATGGATTTCACTCAGTCGGCACATTTATTCAGATCTTTGCAAAGAGAGAACAGCTCATCATGGCACAGCATTCTGCTCTGTTCTGATCTGGGCAGGATGCGTCCCCCCCTAGTTACAACAATGAAAAGCAGTCAGAGTCATAACAAATTACACACACTTTGCTTAACAGTAACATGTTATGAATAAACCTTGAGAAAGAATCTGGATTCTTATGGGAAGAAGCTATGTCTGGTCTACAAACAACATTCTGCAGGGAATGGTGTGGCCTTGAGAGAGAAACAGACTGAGTGAAAACTTTTATAGTAAGTAAATATGAATATTAATATATAATAGAAGAAAGATATACATTTTCCCACAACAGTCCACCCTTTCGATTATAAAAGGATATTATCCTTGTGTAATCGATATTATAAAAAAAAGAAAAATTTATGAATATAAAAAAACTAAGAAACAAAAATTGGTAGTATATGTAAAGAAAGCTAAAAACTAAAACACTAAAAATATTAAAAAAAATAATAATAAGAAGAAAAATAATGATAATTAAAAAATAATGAATCAAAAATCCACAACTGCATTAAGTCGGTGGACAATGTTAAATGATTATAATAGATGGAAAAATTATGGAAAAGATAATGATAGCTAAAATATGTTGCCAATAAAAGGAGCCCTGGAATCACATCTGAGTTGGCAAAAATATTTACTGTTTTTCCCCATTGTGATACTTTTATGGTAAAATATCTATTTGCTGAAAATTTTAATTTTTAGTTCTTATCATTATCAATTACCCTTTTTGTTTCCCTGGAAAGAGAAAAGTTCAAATCAGTCAAAACAATAGACCCCTTCATGTCTACAAACTGTAAGTCAAATTATTAATCTGAGCTTCATTAAAAGTAAAAAGGATCAATCTCTATGCAAAATGTTAAAATCATATCACAAAGATGTTTCACGCAGATGACGAGTTCAGCTCTTCAGAATCAGGGTCAGTCAAAGCACACATTGAAAAGTTGGAGGATTTAATCTCAGCGCTCCTCTTTCCCAATGGTAGCTGAGATGACCCGATCATCAGAGTTCATTCTCTAATCCAGAAATCTCTGCCAATACTGACCATCAGCCATCAAGTGGTGATCTAACACTTGGACTTTCTTTCAAGAAAAGTAATATCAAACACTTAGATACTAAAAATGTTAATCTTTGATTAAAATACAACACATCACAACACATTTCCCTTCTCATTCATGTTGTATGATTGAAAAATCAAAAAGCCAAAACTGATGTCAGACATCTTCAGGTGGGCGTCTTCATCTTTCTGTTGATGTTGGTCCCTTTATTCTGATTTGTTTTGTTGAAGCTTTTCCTGGTTCCTTCCAGATGAGCTCAGATGAGCTCTGATCACTTTCTTTTGATGACTTTGAGCCACACCTCCTCCTGCTGAAGGATGGAAGGATGGCTGAGAAGGTCCTCCATCAGGATCTCCAGGCACCTTGGTCCCTCTGTAAAGCCGTCTCTGACTAAGGGGAAAAAAAAATCTTGTAGGTCATTTTAATGTGTCACCTGTCAGTCCCAGTCTGGCCAGAGGTCAGTGGTCTGGTCCGTTCTGTGGTCCAGGAACGGGTCGACCTGTCATGAGCTCATGTGGAGGAAAACTGGGAGTCAAAGTTACCAACATGCTGAATTAAAGGAGCTGAGAGAAGGACAGATCAGATGTTATCTTAGCCTTTCACAAACAATACTAGATCAAAATAAGTTCATGTAGCTTAAAGAACTTTAGATTAAAATTTGAACTTTAAACTATGTCACAAATCATTGAATTATTCCATAATTTCAAAATTACCCAGTAAATGTACTTCCTTAGTGTTCGGTACCCTTGTCACTTCTGCACCTGCAGAAATCCAAACAAGCTTCTCCTCAGCAGAGGACTGTGTGTGTCAGTGGGCTGCAGCAATGTAAACAAGGGGAGACGCTGCAGCACAGCCTTCTGTTGCTTCCACCAGACATGATGTGTGTGGAAGAAGAATATAGGCTTTCCATCCGATTTCAAGAACGATGTTTCCAAGGCGAAGCAAAATCAAAGAACCAGAAACAAGAGTTTCATGAGGTGAGTCGTTTCTGTCCTCTGCTGCTAAGAATTACCTTCATAGATCATTTTCCTTTATAAGGCCATTTTATTCCCTTATTTATTAACTTAACTGGTTTAGTCATAATTTAGTATTTTATTTAGGTTGTTTATTTATTCTGCTCTCAATTATCAACCCAAATTCCACATGGACTGTTCCAGATGGAAAAATAAACAGCATCTATATGGATCCTAATGAGTTTAGCTTTGCTGTTTTTCTCTTGTTTTATCTTCTTTCCACCCTTTTCTTCATCAGAACAAATAAAATATGTTCTGTTGAAGAAAACCCATAAAGTTTAAGTCAATTTAACCTCCAGATATATCTGAGCTATGGATTCATTGAGAATAGGTCATTTTAAAGCCTCCACCATTCATCTTAATATAGGAAATAAATCCTGTTATTTATATCCTCTATCATTGTAATCATTATCAATGTTATCGTTATTATTATTATTAAATAATGTTATTATCATCATTATTTCCAATTGAGTCATTTGAACACCGTATAATTATTAACCAATAATTATGTTAAATAAATTTGCATATTTATTCCAGATCAGCTTAAGATAGATTTACTTCTTAAAGAATTTAAAAGCAAATTCAATCAGCCTAATTTATTCTTATACAAGCTATTTGCGCTACACACATATAGATTTATTTACCCTTAAAGCTTAATCTAAATCTTAAAGAATTAAGGTTAACAAATTAAACTTTGGCATTTAGCATTTAAATAATGACACAGGTCCTTGATTATTTGAAGAAATGGCCAATTATTGTTAAACAAGCATAATCTGTTCATTTGATTTAATTTTTAAAATCTGTCTCATTAAACTTTATTTGTTGTGATATTTGAACCTTATGTCAATCCCCTTTATTACCAATTTAAACAGCTGTGCATTATCTTTAAGACATTTAACTCCTGCTTTGTTTTGAAAACAGGTTAGGGAAAAGAATGAGCCACAGAAACTAGAAACTGTCCTTATTTTACAGTTTAACCTTAATTATTCCCTCATTTCTATTTTACCAAGACAAAAAAACTAAATTATCATTTTACAAATGGACAACATACAATAGGTAGAGTGGATCCACAGACACTACAGACAACATATAAGACAAACAGATAAGACAAACAAAACACAAACAAATGGCCATAACATAAATAATTAAACGTAATTGTTGCATGCAAACCTTCATGCGTGTCAGGCCCTTTTCTCTCATTGGGGGGGACCCTTAGCCCGCCCATCTTTACCGAACCTGGGTCAACGGTAAAATAGACGCTTTTCTGTCTATTTATACGCAGGTACTTTATCTCTAGTCAAATAAACAGCGAATCAGTTACTATTCTGCTGTAAGCCAGACATTTATAACTTTATGTCAGGTGCTATTTCAGTCCTAATTCTGAAAGTTAGGATGTTCTTTTTTTTGTTTTTATCATCCTTGATTTAAATCTATTAAGCAGGTTTTAGGTTTTATTCATTTTTAAACATACTTGTTTTAAATGAGCCAGAAATTGTTATGAATATTTCACTCTCTCAGGAAAATATGCCATTTTGATTCAAATCTTTCAGGAATTAATTATTTATTTTTGCAAATCTATAATTTTAGTCAATAAACTCATAGCTTTTATATATTTTGGTTGCATTTTCCAAACTACATCCCATATATTTGGTTAACTGTGAGGTTTATTTATCTTAAACACTTAAGGTATGGAAATTGTTGATTTCATTGTTTAAATGTTTTAAATGATATACATGTGTATTAATATTTTTGGAGGAAAGGAAAATCAATTTCTCTTAGTTTTTAATTTAGTGAAATCTAATTCAGATTAAACTGACACATAACTTTAGATTTTATCCTATTGGATTATATTATTCATTCTTTTTCCTCTATAAGTTGCTGTTTTGTTTACATTTTCATAAGTCAGAGCAACAATCACCTTTTCTCTGTCTTAGTCAGAACCCCAGACATTCATGGCACAGGGACAAATCAACATACCACAAAATCATGAAGAGATGAAGCTAATCTCTCCGAGTGGCTGCTGTGGAAATAGAGAATTTGGTTTGTGACTAAAACCTGTGCACATTTTCTACTACTGTGTCAGACCATGTTTGGACCCTTTTCTCTCTCTGGATTTGCCTAAGTTTTCATCTCCAGGTCCGTCCATAACATTATGGAACATGGTGACAGCAGGAAATGAACAAAACGAGACCCGTCCTGTTTTTAAACAACCACAGGCCTGATAAAAACGTTTTGTTTTCCAGTCCTGAAGCCGACATAGGAAAAGGCAGTTGCTGCTGAATTTTTCTCTTTTAAAAGATAATTTTTGGTTTAGATACTTAAGGTTGGTTCTAATTTGATCAGAAATGTTTATACTGACTCTAAAACAATCATGGTTTAGTGAAAGCCAACCAGGCTGTACATTATCACCCTCATTAGACATTTTCCCATAGATAAAGTCATGTCAGTCAAAAAGTCTGTCAGCAAGCATTTTCTTCATTGCAAGATGCAGAAAGGAATCTAATAAGAGAAAGTTATCAAGCTTTTCTTGAATAGTTGGAAGTCTAACGAAATGGAAAATAAAATAAAATAAAATAAAAGGAAAGAAAAGAAAAGAAAATACATAATCGATCACTTTACCCTTTACTGATTGCTGCCAACAGGCGGTTTCAGTCCTGGAGCTCCACCACCTCAGTTAAAAAGGTCAGCCACTCCTCAAACAAAAAAAATAATTCAATAATTAAAAAAATAATTTAGCACCGGAGAGAACGAAAGCCTTATGTTGGTGCACCTCCTCCTTGTTTCCCCACAAAAAAAAAAATTCCCCAGTGTCTCTGTCCTCATGGTTTTTGCACACACACACAATGTGGAGCAGGTTGCAGCTCAGGTGAGCTATTAGGGTCAGGGGTTCAGAGCAGATGAAAATCCTTTCGTGTTGCTTTCCCCAGATTTTAACCCATCATTTCCATCCGGTTGCTGTGTTGGTGTGTGTGCGTTGGGGGGTGGGGGGAGATTGATGCTTGAAGCAGGCTGTCTTTCTCCGGCGGGCTGATAGGAGGGGGGGCAACTCCTCCAGGTCTGAATTCCACAAGGAGTGGCTCCGATCAGGGAGTCCATGTTTAAAGGGCAGGGAGTAAAAAAAAACAATGATTAGTTTAAGTTTCAATATTTCAAATGAATAATAATAATAAAAAAAAATATATATAAATTTGTTCATCTTTACCATAAAAAAGAAGAAGCCTTTTCAGGAAAGGAATGTTGTCTCGTCAGTCGCCCCACTTCATCCTTCAGTCACTTTAAGTCACGTTTCCCTCTCGTCACAAACTTTTCTCATCTAATTTTCTCAAATTTTGTTTTTATCATCAACCTTACTTTTCTCTATTTAATTTTGTATGTTTTCTTTATTTAATTTTAGGTTAATTCCTCCATTTTATTCTATTTTAAGTTTTTTCAGTTTTTAAACTTTTAATTTGACCTTATTTTATGCCCTACTTACTTTTTTTCTGTAATAATTTAATAGTTTTTTATTTTTAGCTATGAGTTATTAACTTCCTGTAAAAATTGAGAGAGTTTTGTTTCTTTAGAAGCACCATTGAAATTAAAATTCATTATTATAACTTAGTATAGTGTAAGTTTAATATGTAATACAGTGTAAATATGTTTAGTATCAGGTTTAAACACTGCCTTTTTTGACTTCTTATTTTAACCCATTTCTTTTTGAAGCTGAGAGTTTCTTTGAACTCTCCTTTTAACTATCCATCATTTTAAACTGTTTTTTTTCTTTTTTCTTTTTCCCCTTTTTTTTCTTTTTTTTCTCAAAAATCTGTAAATTTCTTACCTTACGTTCTTTTTAGCCTCTAACTTCTCATGATATTCGTTTATCTTATCTTCAACATTTTTTCTATTGCAACATTAAATCAAAAATTTCTTCTTGAGGAGTTGACAATTCCCTGGAACCTTGCCTTTTGTTCTACTACCATACTGTAGAACTGCAAAACCTTTCCCATTATCTACAGGTAATTTAACTCTGCCCGATACACACCAATCCCATGGTGCCAACCTGGATAACTGGGGGGGATCCCACTCTAGATTACCGACGTCTCAGTAAAATTAAATGCCTTCTGGTGGCACCTACAACCTTCCTCTCACCCTTAGAGAGAGCCTCACGTTCCTATGCGAGGTCTTTTGGTTCACAGGTGGAACAAAACCTGAACTGCCTTTCTGCTCCCCAAAACAAAAATTATCTGTTATTTCATATGTATAATCTTTAGTATTATACTAATTTTAGTGCATTAAAATGATTAACCTATTAATCTTTAATTTAGTTAGTTTCTTGCTAGATTATAATTTTAATGGAGAAGAAGATGACTTTGTTTGAGCTAATTTTCCAGTATTTGATTTCTAGTAATCTTTAAATCTGTTAACAATCTGTTGTTTTGTAATTTAGTTTTTGAAATTTAATTTAAACTGTGCCGACAAAAGATCATCTCACCGTCTCAATAAAATGGTTCGTTTTGATCCTCCTGCTGACCTCCAGGGACCTCGATGTCAGAAGTCTTCACTCCCTTAACCTTATAACGGGGTATTGAGGCTGGAAGACTGCTTCCTCCAGGTGGTACCTGACACTTCTGACAATCGCTGTCCTCAGAAAAAATCAGCCAAGGAGAATCCTGCCGACAACGCCAAATTGTCGTGGGAAAAAAGTATTCAACTATTTATCCTAGTTAAATAAACGGAGATCGATGGATTTCACTCAGTCGGCACATTTATTCAGATCTTTGCAAAGAGAGAACAGCTCATCATACAGCCCTCATGGTATAGCATTCTGCTCTGTTCTGATCTGGGCAGGATTCGTCCCCCCCTAGTTACAACAATGAAAAGCAGTCAGAGTCATAAAAAATTACACACACTTTGCTTAACAGTAACATGTTATGAATAAACCTTGAGAAAGAATCTGGATTGTTATGGGAAGAAGCTATGTCTGGTCTACAAACAACATTCTGCAGGGAATGGTGTGGCCTTGAGAGAGAAACAGACTGAGTGAAAACTTTTATAGTAAGTAAATATGAATATTAATATATAATAGAAGAAAGATATAAATTTTCCCACAACAGTGTCACAAAAGACATTCCAGTATAATGGAAATTAGTTGCTTCATGTTAACTTTAGTATTTAATACAGACACCCAGACCCTTTTACACTAGAAATTATATATTTCAATCATAATGTTACACAATACTTCAATTATCATTCATTAAACATCAAAATCTCTCTCCTCACTGCTCCTCTTCCTGCTCAACTCAAAGAGGAGCTTGGCCTTTTCCTCCCTATCCTGTTTTCCCTTTAGTGAAGAATATCAGCACAGTCAAAGTAAAAACTGATAGAAATAAAAAAAACTAAATGCATTTAAACATCATGTTTCAATAACTTAAACAATAAGTTTACTTGTCATTTCAACACCTTCAAATGAAATTAAAGTAAATGAGTTTCCCTGGTTTCAGAACAACCCAGTGTCAAAGAATAACATGTAAAACTAGCTATTAATAAGTATAAAAATTAAATAAACGGGATAAATGTGCTAATTTAATCAAGTGAATAACATAAATATGGGATTCTACAACATTACGGCAGTTGTAGATAAAATTTTGAGGCTTTTTAAAGGACCATGGTAACGTTTGAAGTAAGGGCAATTTACCACAGAAATTATTATTATTTTGAAAATTAACCAGATGTTTTATTTTGTTTGTGCACATCACTTTCTGTACCACGAATTCTGCTCTGTGGTGGCTTACTGCCTTGAGAGCCACCATCCGGCAGAAATATAATTATAAGTGCAGAAAAAAACACTTATTTGAATCCTTTTAAAGAAGGACATTTTTAAATGAGAAAAAAACTGTATGTAGGATGCATAAGGGTCCAAGATTGAAAACACAGAAGGAAGTGAATTCAGGACCTGTGTTGACTTTGGAGCTATCCCTAATCTGAGCCGCTCCTGCTAATACCCCTCCCTGCCTCCAACCTTACCCCCCTCTTCAGTTATTGCTCCTTCTGCTTCTTATGTCTGTTAAGTCAGCATGACATTTTATGATGCCTGGATATTAAAAGGCAGTTTCTATTATGTGTGAGTGGAAAGTGGAAACAGCCCTGCTCATGCTCAGTAATTAGGGGAAGCAGGCCAAGGGTGTATTTATGAATACAGGGAAAGGCTAGAGGGGGACCAGGGGAATTGGTGTGTAATGTCCTGCTGCCAAAAACAGTTTTCTCTTCAAGTCTATGCAGACCACTGTTAAGGGAAGAATTCATTTTGAGTCTCATTTATGATCCATGATTCCTCTGAATCATTTGGTTCATTTGTCCTCTGTGATCAGTCCTACAGAATAATGCTTGTAGGAGTACTGGTGAAAGTGACGCTAAGCTGTTTTAGCAAATAAGGCTTTGGATGGTTGGCTTTGTGGATGGCTGTTCATTATACCTGATGAGATGAACACAGAGAGGCAACACAGTTTAGTCTGTAATACAGTCAGTTATGTACTGTCAACAAGGCCATTATATTTTTAAATTGTCCTTGTGTAAAATTAATTGTAGTAAAATCTGAAGATGTCCTGTAGCTGATAATAATGCACACACCCTTTCTTAAGTAGGACACATAATAGCATACAATAAGCATCATTATGGATTTGGTTATGAATACAAACCATGCAGTTTTATGTGACAACCAGCACAACTGTATTTTCAGAACATTTTAAACTGGCTTGGAATTTGTTTTTTATTCAAACTGTGCAGGACTCTGCAACTGGGAAGAAGGAAATAAAAACGTCTTGCATGAAGTAAGCACTGGAGCACCTACTTTAATGCAATGGGGAAATTGAAGAATTTCTGGGGTTTTTAATTTTCAGTTCCACTCTTATTTATTTTATTCAGTGTTTTGTTGTTCATTGGTTTCTTTTCCATTTTGTCTTATTTTTACGCAGTTTTGTGTTTCTCGGGTTACTCTCTGTTGCCCCTGTTGGGATCTGGAGATTCACCACCCTTCTCCAGCAGAGTGCGCTGTGGATCTCCTGGGCTGGAGCCCTCCAGCACAGCTGACGTTCATCAGCACATCAGGAGACCTGCCTATATAATCAGCAGCCAGACCTTCCTTCAACGCCGCAGTGTTGACCAAGTTTGGTTAGCAAACCTGAGCCTCTGTTACTACTTGAACCTTTGCCTCTAAAGAGAAACACTATTCTAACCTGCCTCTGTCTTCTCGCTCCTAGGAAACCTGTCTCTCGTGTGAAGCTCTGGATGAGCTTAGCCTGTTACCTGCCCGCTTGCCCTAGAGAGCCAAACCTGAAGATCTCACTCTGTATTCCACCAGCTGCTCTTAAGGAAAGAGCTAATCCCTCAAACCAAGGTCTGTCACTAGAAAGTCAGAAGCTAGACGCTGCTGCTGCTGAGCACTCTGCTGAACCAACAGTCTCTGGACCCAACCGGTTCCCTCTCTCTAAAAAGAAAGCCTGGACCTCTTCAAGGTATTTTCAGAAACATCTGAAAACCCAACAACTAATCTGTTAACCTGGCTAATCAAACTATCCGTTTCTGCAGACGCCTGAGAATCCTGCCCGGACCAGTTTCCAGAATCCAGTACATGTTAACTTTGTGCAAACCTTTAATAAACTCTGTTAAACTTTTTATCAGTCTCCAAGTGGTGTTCTGCATGTGGGTTTGATTCCTCAACCAACCATGAAAGCCCCCTTGTGCCTGTTTCCTTTCCCCTTGGCTCCCTTCTAGTTAGTTCTGTTCACACCTGAGTGTGAACAGAACTGTTCACACTCACATGTGTTCTGTTCACATTCTGAGTTCATTACAGGCCATCAGTCCCATAGAATTGCTTAAAATTGTGCAAGTAGGCTCATTAGGTTTTTATCATCGAGTGAATCCTGATCCTAACCCTAAAGTAATTCCTTTTTCCCCATGGAATTAATGAATCTATTTATGTGTACTCTGGTTCTGCTGGAGGTTTCTTCCTGTTAAAAGGGAGTTTTTCCTCTCCACTGTCGCTGCAAGCATGCTTAGTGTGAGGGATTGTATTTGAGTCAATGAGTCAATGCAATCAACTGGTTTTCCTTAGATAGAAAACTTTGTATCAATTTGACTGTATGATCTGGTTGAACTGTAAAGTGCCTTGAGATGACATGTGTTGTGAATTTGGCGCTATATAAATAAACTGAATTGAATTGAATTGAATTGAAAATAATTTCAGAAATTCTTCATGTACTGTAAATATAACTTTGTAAAAATAAAATTATCTGCATCTCGCTCATATTAAACAAAACAAAAAAATTAATTCCATGCCCTCTCAACTGAGTTGTAGAATCCTCTCCCTTTCAATATTTAATTCTCTGTGAAAATGTGTCAATCATTCTTTAACAACAGCTTTGTCAAACAGACATGCAATGTTTGTTTTTAAAATCTGATATATGTAACAGACCTAGTGAATATACATTTTTCTTATTTTATTTATGCACAAAACTATGACAAAAATCTGAATAAATCAGGAAATAAAGTTACGTTATTGGCTGTAAGGAGAGCGTAGACAGAGGACACTCCGAGTTTACTGATAAAAAAGGTGCTACTGACCAGTTTAAGTCTGAGGAGAATGCAGCTATGGTGACTGAAACAGAGGTTGAGGAAACTCTCATTGTGAACCAGAAAAGTCAGAGTTTCCCTGTTTTTAGGTTTAGCCAACTTCGAGTTTTCAGTACACCTGTTTCGTGAAACAGACCCCAGTGCTACCTACAGCAGCAACAACGCAACCCTATATTTCTATCCTCTAACCTGGAATTAATGTTAGTATTGCCTTATTATTATTTTTTTTTTCTATTTAGGCTGTAGGCTTAGACTGCTGGAGGACATAGGGACCCTTTTTCATCATTCTGCCTCATTCTATTTCTATTCTTCCACTCTGCAGAATTTGTTAGTTTAATCTCTAACACTATGCTCTCTCTGCTCTTTCTCATAGTAGTTTCATCTGGTCTGTTCCTGTTTGGCTATGACACCATCCTGAAGAGAAAAAGCAGCTGAGCTGCTACAATCAACACCTTTGTTAATAGATCTCTCTGTCTGTGACTGGCTCAATGTGCTCCCTTCATCCTCTGACATGGGAGCTGGCTCGGAGCTTGTCTGCCTGGTTGTGTGTTTCCTGGACAGGGCAGTCTGTGGAGGTGCACTTTCCTTTTGTATCTCTGCATCTTTCTTCTTTAACCCCAGCTGGCCGCTCACACTGAGTCTGGTTCTGCTGGAGGTTACTTCCGGTGAAAAGGGAGTTTTTCCTCTCCACGGTCGCTACAAGCATGCTTAGTATGAGAAATTGCCTTTGAGTCAATGTGTCGATGCGATCAACTGTCTTTCCTTATTTAGAAAACTTTTAATCAATTTGAAAGCATGATCTGGTGAATTGTAAAGTGCCGTGAAATGACAGGTGTTGTGAATTGGCAGTTTATAAATAAATTGAATTGAATTAATTTAACAATACTTTGTGATTCTTGAAATAAGCTTCAAGTTCAAGCGCAGTATAAATTGAGTGAAAAGTTAACATTTTAATTTCAAAAGGGATTCCGTTTAACCTTGTATAATAAGGAATTTGGCTTCAGCTCTGTGAGGCTGTATTCTACCTTGCTTCTCTTTTCACAGGAACATTAAACAATATTTTCTGTAAGACCCACCAAGCCCCCAGCTCAATAACAGTTGAGGATGTGAGAGAAATGAGTGGAGGTGGTTCAGACACCCCTGAGCCTGCAGTGCTGCTTTGGGATCTCCCAGGAACCACAAAGCAGCACAGGTCACTCTCAGGTTTGTTGCTTTTCGTTTTCTCCACAGCACTGGGACAAAATGAAGCCTTAACCTTGTAATCCAACCAATGTGTCCCCTGGTAGCACTTCTGGATTTAAAGCTGGGAAATTACACTTCAGGCTTAAGAGGTAAGCAGGGAGATATGTGATTTTGAGAAAAAGAGAAGACTGCAATTTAGACCACAAAACCAAGAGACCTGGAGTAAACACTGGTAGTTGTTTGATCATACCTCCAAGTGTAATATAGTGTCTGACACAGGCACTGAAGTTACCTTTTACTTATTTAAACAACGAATTAATAACAACTGTGATTATTTTTATCTGGTTTCATCTTTGATGATTTTGTTTAAAAAGGTGTGGCAGGCTGAAAAGTGACAGCATTCACTTTGCCACCTGTCACTCTGTGGTTTCAGGGGAAAAACACCAGCATTCTTTTCCTCAGAGCCAGCTCTAGTCCTTCAGCCCACTCCATCTGCCACACAATCAGCCCTCTGTTTGAGACTCTGGGTGGGTCTCTCCTTCCAGCAACACTTCTGTGAAAACAACCTGATCTCAAACAGTCTCTCCCTCTCTTGCTATTCCGTGTGTAAATACATACTGCTGAACCCACTTCTAAAGCCCGTTGCCCACCCCAGAAGCGGGGGATCTTTGGGGAACTTGACTCCATTCCTGCCATTTGCCATTATATTCATGCCCTTCTACATAATTGAAAACATACGCATGTGTGTATTTAATGCAAAGATGCATGTCAGTGTAGGTCTGCAAAGACTACGTTTCAGTAATGTTGGCTGACTGTAGTCACAGATTTGCAAACATACAAATGTTTGCCATTTCATGCACTCACCTGTAGACTTGCTCTCTGCAGTACCTGTCAGTCAAGCATACTCCCATACACCGCTATTTTCACTAAGGTAACCATGCTATTGTCTGATTTTTCAGACCATATTAATCTAATGTAGCAATTACACATTCAATAATGTTTTTGTCCTGGCAAAATGCTACATACAGAAGTCAGAAAATATGAACCAACATTCCTGTCATTTATACACGTGCATCATGACTAAGGGTTGAAATTTGCACCCGCCACTGGCAACTTAATGAAGTGGTGGGTAGATTTCAACCTGAGCTGGTTTATGCTTCACGTTAATGGCACTGCATTTGCTATAATTTATACTTTGAAGAGCTTTTCCTAATTTATATTGAACTGTACATAATATTTTGGTCGACTCTGGGGGGTGGGGGTGAGGGGGGGTGCCACATACTACAAGCTTTTACAGGTGCAATATTGAGTGGCTGGTACTACTACTACTTTGAGAAAATACAGGTACACTTTAAACCTCAGCTAATCTATAAGGCTGCAGCCAAACCAGTGCACAACAATAGTCAGTTTCTGCAAACTACTGGTTTTATTAATTGGCATCAGCAGATTGTTCAGTGTATCCTTTTGTACTCAGTTTCAATCAGTTATATCTAATGTGTCTGTAACCTACTGAAGTTGGATATTTTTTGGAGATGACATTGCATACTGTTATACACATACCTATTTCTGCTTAGTATGTGAAGTATTTTTAGTTATCAAAAAAATTAGAATGTCTTTTGTTTTCACTTTTTTTTTTACAACATTGATTTTACTTTAAGGTCCCATATTCTACATTTGAAAATAAAAAAAATATTACAATGAGTTGCTCTAAACATTTTTTGTGGTTTTTGTAGTTACAAATCTTCCTAGAAAATTATTTCCTCAAAGATGTCTCTTAGAGGGGATTTGATGCCCAAAATTACGTAATTGGGTCCCCAGGACCTCACAGCGTTTCAAGCAGTTGCAAGTAGAATTAGCAGCATAAACTAAGACAGAAGATGAGGAGAAGAGGACTGGCTTAGAGTTGTCCTCTGCTTGATCTGTATGTGATGATTTGTTGATTTGGACCAGAGTGAAGACAGATGCTCAGAGGCTGCATGATGAATAGATTATATTTAATAAACAATAAGCAAAGAAACAGAAATTAGGCATGCAGACAGGAGATAACCAGGGAATCCAGTGAATGGTGACTGCAGGGTGCCAACCTAACCCCTGGCTCACACCGACTCCGGTCTTACCGTTGCGGTGCGGTGGGTGCGGCGCCGCAGTGATTCCAAGTCATTAAAAAGACGTAAACCTCTCTCACCGGCTGCTGGGCTGTCCGGCTGCAGTTACCGAGACACTCCGGCGCTGCAGAAAATTCAGCAAGAAAGCTATCCTTGCGGCGTGCCGGAGCCCTCCGCAACAAGCTCTCGCAAATATCCTTATTTGGGCCGTTTTATCGCGTGAAGTTATGTGAACTCAAGTGAACTTCTGTTAAATCTCCGGACCTGTTGCCGGAGCCGCAGAGCCGCACTGCACCGTAGTCAAAAGGGCGGTGTGAGAGGGGGTGTGCGGGAGTTGCGGTCTCCGTCGGCTCTGTAACCGCACCGGAGCCAGTGTGAGCAAGGGGTAAGTAGAGCTAGGCAGAGGTACAGACTGTGTGGGGAACACAGCTGAATGGAATCAACTAATTCACTAAAGGCTCTGGTTGATTGAGAAATATTTAAATCAAGAAAAATCCAAGGGAAAAATTAAGAGAACTCACCTAGCGACGTAGAAGCATTAACTAGCAAAAGCAAAGACAAACCAACTTAAAAAAGGAGAAATTAAGAAGAAAAAGCTAAATCAGCAAACCAACCCAAAAGACAAACCAAAAAAGCCAAGACCAAAACAAAACAAAACCCAAACTTGCAGCTGCAGAACTGTTTGTTTTTCATAAAAATATCAGCGTTGTTTACATTACAAATGTTTTTGTGGTCTTGGTCTGTTTAAAATCCCAGATAGCCTTTTAACATTATATAGTAAAAAACAGAGGTACACAGAAGCCATGAACATATCAATTTTATTTGTTACAGGTTTCAGTAGTTTTAATGTAAACAGTTTATTTTCTTTAAATCGCAATTGCTTGCAGGTATTACACTATAAACGGAACACAATAATAAAAGGTTCAATATGTGTAAACACGAAGCCGTGTTGAGGAGGACCTACCTGTTGTCCTCGCAAGTAGTCACATTATTCATTGGTCTGCTGTCTTAGAAATGAGCAACAATATATGACAGAAGGGACAAGTTATCCTGTGTGAACATCCCCTGTACAATCATTATGCGTTGTGACACCAGGAAAATTCTTAATGTATAATGATTCAAATGTGCCACTTTGACAAAAAAGTCTGGCTCTCTGAGAGGAACACATGAGCCAACATATGGTTCAGTGTATTGGAGTCGACATTGACATATTGTAAGTTGAGCTGCAGAAGGGCTTACATGGAGAGTAGTCTCGTCCTAACACCCAACTCCATAGATCATAAGAGACAGAGAGCTCTCCCTCAGCCTGTTCATGCTCCTAAAGTGAGCTCATTCAGCCTGAAATAAAAACTGAGAGAAACCAATTTACGTTAGTAGAGTAAAAATGCATGTGTGACCTAAAATAGCTTTTCACTCAGACCACACATGCAACATGGTTTAGTGCCTAAATTTGACCGACGTAATAACGGAAAATTAAAATCCCATTCCAAGAAAAAAAAAAAAAGCTCACACGTTTGCCAGATCCACCTCCTATGAAAAAAAGCCCAAACAAGTTTGTTTTGTTTGTTTGTTTTCCCTTTTTCCTTTATTGGATGCAGAAGTTAAACACTCAAATGTGGTGTCTTTGATGAACTTTGTTAACTGATACAATAATTGAAATTGCCTGAATAGTTTCAAAAACAGCCTTACCAGCTCAATGCCATCAAGGGGCAGGTTAGCCAAATAAACAGATCCAATTTCTAATAGCTGAGACATGTAATGAGAAGTCATGTCTGGTCCTACTACTACCCATTACAATCATTCGTCTAAAATGCTCCTGAAGTTGACAAACTCCATTAACAACAGTTGTTGTATTATAACTGGAGGCAGAAGTGTTGTATACACTGCCTTTAAGTGAGGCTGTCGTTATTTTGAGAACACACTGGAGGATTTTATGTCACCGTAACATCTTCAACACAGATAAAAACAGACAGGGAATGGCAAAAAATACAGCAGATTAGCTCTCAGTGACAGATGCACACACAATAATTCTAGTACCAATGCATCTCTCAAGCCATACTGTAAATCACAATAAATCTATACTCATGAGAGGAAGGGATTTACTGTCTTCATTTTAGGACCACAATGAAGAACAGCAATTTTGTCAAAAAAAGACAGAAGCCTGTGTTTTTTCATCAGTCTTGTTCCTAATGGGGAATTTTATAGACAACCATTTTGACTCCATCTATCTTCAGAGCCATGTCTGTTATCATTAGGTCATAAACCTACGGTAGATATTTTTTTTACCTTAATACTTTCAAATGTTCCAAGAGAAAATATCACACCAGCCATGATTAGAGGTGATATTTACTTTGAGAGGTTTTAAAAAAAAAACTGCATAATTAAATTCAAATGTTGCCCAGTTTCAGACAAGTGAGCTGCTTGTGATTCCAGTATCCAATGTGTTGTCAGAGCGAGGGTACAGACTCTAAAACAACAAAAACAGTATTGAAAAAGTGCCTGTCAAATGCAAAGGTCCAAAACCTTTTCAGAATAACCTCTGCAGGTATCCAACGTGAGTCAATTAATTGCCTCGAACCCGGTGTGTGATTCCAGTCCATACAGAGCATGGGGAAGCTGTGAGCTTATTTATGTATGTTCCTTAAAAAAAACAGTAACTACTTACAGTTACTAATTACTTTTACCAAAAAGTACCCAAGTTAGTAACTCAGTTTCTGCTCCATCAAAATATCTAGTTACTAAAGTAACAAAAGTTAGTCAAATGTAGCAACTGGTTAAATGTTTCCATTATAAAACCCAAAACATCCATTTAAATATGTTTATATGGATGTTTTTTTTTATCAGTTATTTGTTTAATAGAGAGAAGTAGTAGATGGAATAACAATTGTTCTATTAATTTTTGAATTTTGAGGTTTGCAAAAAGCAATGACTGAAATATTTGTCGATATTCTTAACATGTCGGTCTTGGTCTTTGTCTTGATTGCAGAAGGTCTGATCTAGGTCTTAAATTTGGAAGCTCTAGTCTTGACTCCGTATCTACTTATCTCACTACTATAATCTAATGAAGTACCTTTCATTGTCTTACAATCAATTACACTGACTGACAGCTGCCATTTTTATAAATACTTTGCCTGTACTTCTTCACTGTTATTTTCAATTCATTTGCCTAATGGGCTTTTATTTTTCTACATGGACATATTAGAAGACAGTTGCCTGTTTTTTATTTTCTTTATGCAAATTTTACACCTGTATAATGTGATCACAAATTGTATTTAATTTTTCTGAAATTGCTTGGAAAGCATAAATTATTAGTTACTGCTATTTAAAGCTGCAGTCTGTAACATTGAGAAGAGAGCAGACTTCCACCAAAAATTTGAAGAAAAACAGGTTTCACGCCACTCCCCCACCCTCTCTGCTTCACTCATGCCCCACCTCCAAGCTCCACCCCTCTCACAGCATCTGCGCGGCTACCGCATGCGACCAGAAGCGTCCAAGCAGCGGTACGCGGCATGGAGTGTGAACTGGTAAGAGCGATAACACTCACCTCCAAGCAGCTAGATATAAGATGCTGGTTATACCGAAGTTTGCCGTGTAAGCAGTTGTCAGCAGGGGCAGTAAGGGCAGTTTCTCTTTCGCTGGTGGCTGTCGCTCCGCCATGACTTCCACGCGCGTCCTCCTGACTGCGGCAGGTTAAGCGGTGAGGGGGGGGGGATTCAGCGTGTGTGAGCTGTGATTGACACTCCATCTGACGCTCCTCTGGCTGTGATTGGTTGTTTTGACTCGTCCCGAATTATTCTTTCCAGATTGAAATACAGGCAGTATGCGGGACCAATTGAAGCAGTTTTTTTCACAGGTTACGTATCACATGTACTGCTGTCTGGGCATAGGGACAGTTTTAGCCAATATGACAAAAAAGTGATTTTTAAAAACTTACAGACTTCAGCTTTAATAGCCACTTGTACAAATATGAAGTTCTAAAATATCTGATTCATTTTATTATATATTATAGCCATGTAATAATTACATCTACATTTATATCTTGCAACACAATGTCTTTAATTCCTTTTCCTCAATCGGGCTGACAAGCCCTGCATGGTGGAAGAGCAGTAGTTGAGTTGTAAAAAAAAAAAAAAAAAAAGAAGAAGGGGGGTGGTGGATTTTTTTTTTTTTTTTGGAAGTATACACAGCCTAATATATATATTCTATTCACCTAAAGCACTATGCATGGTATGGTTGCTAGATGTCAGGTACGCTGGACCTTGACCGAGGCACCTTTCAGTAGAAGTGCAGTCAGTCCCTGGACTGCTATGGCTGTTACTGCCCCTACATAGTTAAGGACAGATTTCCCACTGGGATCAGCTTCATTGTCATGGTAGGACACTTCTTTGATTTTACTTTGAAAAGATATTTTGGCAATATACTAAGATTTGTAACAAAACATCACAAAACATTGCAAATTGATATTTGAATCCTTTCAAGTCAAGTCAAGTATTTTTTTATTCAAATTCAATCAATTATATTGAAAAGGCTGAAATAATGTTCAAAATCTGAAAACAAAACTGCGTACAAATTCAAATACATTATAATTAGCCTGAAAATGAAATAAGCCTATATAAAATCTAATAATTTTACTCACCTTTCCAATATTAATTTAGAGTATTTATTTTATAAAATAGAATGTTTCTCAGAAAATCTGTATTTTATCTTGGCATGAAGAGAAAGCCAAGAGTGTGCAAAGCAGTAATCAAAGCAAAAGGTGGCTACTTTGAAAAACCTAGAATTTATTACATATTTACAGTTGTTTCACACTTGTTTGTTAAGTATATAATTCCACATGTTTTAATTCATAGTTTTGATGCCTTCAGTGTGAATATTCAATTTTCATATTCATGAAAATAAAGAAAACTCTTTGAATGAGAAGGTGTGTCCAAAATTTTGATCTGTACTTTATGTGGGGTTTTTTATTAATTGACTATTGGGTTAAATTATTATATTAAACATTTCATATTTGATTATTGAAATACCAGATGTAATTAAAAAGAAAGTTATGCAAATCTTTTCCAGATTTTCTTGACTTAGTGACTAGTTATTTGGATTAAGCAGAAACTGTGTTACTACCTTATTTGGGAGAAGAAACTAGTAACTATAACTAGCTACTAAAAGTAAAAATGTGTAGCAAATCTCACTGAATTAGTATTCATTATAAAATATTGATAAACCCAGAATGTAATTTGTTTTAGCAGTAAGCTCCATGCAGCCCATGCTTATGAGGATATACATGTATGCATAAAAAAAAAAAAAACTGTTCTCTCACCCACCCCTCATACTCCCTTGCAGAGTGGGTGGCTTTCTAATCTCTTGTCCTCTGCCCACAGTGCTCCAAATACTATGGACAATACCATTGCCTTCACCTTGCAGGCTCTTTCTAGTTTTTTCCTGAGACCTTATTATTTCCCCAATTTGTAATGTTCTTTTTTCCTGATGTTTCTGTCATTTGGGATGGCAACTACTACTCACTACAACTGTCCTCTACAGCTTATCAATGATCACGATGTCCGGTTGGTTGCCTGATCCATGTGCCCACTTACTGTTTCTTGGCTGCTATGATGTCTGAAAGAACTTTCCATGTTGTGGAGGAAAATGTATCTCTGGAAGCCGGCTGGTGGAAAGGATGGCATCTAAGCCATGGTCTATTCTCCTACAGAATTGTTAGCATAGAAAAAAAGGGTTATGCGCCCCTAAGTTTTAAGTTAAATGAAAATGTGATAATGTTCTGTTTGATCATTAGCTCCAATTTTTTAAACTTTTTTTTGTACTATGGCAAAAAAACAGCTAATATTTAATTAATACCTACATTATCTTAAAATGTTAATACTTTCCTTTGAAAAATATTGAATTTATATTCTTTTACTGGCAGTTTTTAACAACAAAGGCCTAACAAATACTTTATATTTACCTACAGCCGCTACAAAAAGCTCTGACAGATGAAAATTTTACCTAGCTGATTGTTGATGTACTGACTACACAGATAAAGTTTTAGACTTAGACTTGGACGGAATTTTGTGTTGTACAGCTCTCTTGACATTTCCATTTCTTAAAGTGCATCAGTGATCAAATGTAAACATTGGTAGAAAAAAATAAAAACATGCTGCAAATAAAACGCATTGATATCACCAGTTTGATTCAGAGACTCTGACGTGATTTAGAGGGTTATTTTTTTCTAACATTCAGCTTTTTTTCATTTTTTTTTTCAACATTCAGCTGTCTGATGGCGGTGGGGAAGAAACTGTTGCAGACTCTGCTGGACCTGCATCGGATGCTGCGAAGCCTCTTCCCAGAGGGCAGCAGGGAGAACAGTCCATGGTGGGGGTGTGAGGGGTCATTGATGATGTAACGGGCTCAAGACACGCAGCGCTGGGATGAAATGTCTTTTATGGAGGGGAAAGTTGCCTTGCAGATCTCTTCTCACTCTTCTCACCTTCTTCCAGTCTGCAGCGCTGCAGCCTCCACACCACACAGTGAGACAGCTGGTCAGAACGTTCTCTGTGGCAGGTGGGCTCTCCTTATTCACTGCAGGAAGTACATACGCTTTTGTGCCCTTTCGACCGGTGAGGTGGTGTTTACAGTCCAGGTGAGGTTGTCTGTGATGTGCACCCCCAGGAATTTGGTGCTGATGACAACCTCTACAGCTGAGCTGTTGATCAGCAGTGGAGCGTGGTTAGGGCGGTTCTTCCTGAAGTCAACAATGATCTGATTCGTTTTCTAAACATTCAGGATCAGGCTGTTATCTCTGCACCAGCCCCCCAGCTTTTCCACCTCCTCTCTGTAGTCCTGGTCATTGTCGTCTCTGATGAGGCCCACCACCGTGGTGTCATCTGAACACTGATTGGTGGTGAACCTGGGGAAGCAGCTGTGTGTCATCAGGGTCAACAGCAGGGGGCTCAGGATGCAGCCCTGAGGGGAGCCTGTGCTTAGGGTGATGACATAAGAGGTGATCTGTCTGACCCAGACTGACTGAGATCTGTTTGTGAGAAAGTCTAACAGCCATTTGTAGAGGGTTGTATTGAAGATCAGCTGTTCCAGTTTACCTATCAGATGATGTGGTATGATGGTGTTGAAAGCTGATCTGAAGTAAAGGAACAGCATCAGCATGTGGGTGTTCTTCTCCTTCAGGTGTGCTAGGCTCAGGTGAAGAGTAGAGAAGATGACTACATGCTACAGGAGACTGGAGATGATGTGTCAGATATCTTCCTGTACAGCAGAGGTCATGGATTAGCGGACTGGGATCCGAATACGGACCCAACCTGATTTAAAACATTTGTAAATTACCACAGGTTGTCTGACGACAGTGTCTAACTTCACTTGCGCTGCTTCTCCTGTTAAAATGATAAAGCCCTCCGGAGCTCTGGGAACAGGCTACACATGATAAAAATTAGCCAAGGAGCTGTGTCAGTCTGGGTCACTGCTGCAAGCTGCCTATAGACACAGCAGCCAAACCTTTGGCAAGCCGGGCGATGGGAAAGAAGGACAAGACGATAAGAAAAAGAGAAAAGTGTGGACTGCTGGAAGACCTGTGGTGAACTGTTGACAGAAAAGTAAAATGGCGTGTTCCAAGATGACCCTGCACATTTTAAGTATGTCTTCCTCAACCTACTGCTGTGAAGCAGGATTCCCCAACATGACCATTTATAAAAATAAATATTGATCTAAGCTCACAAAAGAGCACCTTGATATATGCTTTAGAATGGCTTTGTCACCATTCAAACCCTATCTATATACCAATATGATCGATTGTTGTTCTCTACTACTAAAAAAAAAACTTTAGATTTTGAAATGTAAAAATGTTCCAATTCTTTTGTATTTTTTTTTTTTTTAAGTCAATGTATAACATGGATGCATAAACACCCCATTTTATTTCAGCTGTTAAATTCTTTTTAAAGTAACAGATAATATTAAAAAATGTCTCCACCTTCACTGGTTGTTGATTTTCTTTATTTGGACCCCGCTGATTTTTAATAGGTTACCCCAGCTGAACATAATCCGGCAATGTTTATTTCAATGACACTTTACAACAACACCAGGAAAACTAAAGTGCTTCACAGAAAGATAAAAACGTTTTTTGTTTTTTTTTAAAAAGACAAAAATCAGAAACATAAAACAGTGTGTTCTAAGTCTTAAAAGCCAGTTTGGAAAAATTTGTCTTTAATCTTTAAGAGGGGCAGATCTGTGAGAACACCCAGACTGAAGGGCAGGCTGTTCCACAGTTTATGTGCGGTATTACAAGGGAACGAACGTCCCACTGTTTATACAGGGACCTGGGCACGTCCAGAATCATCTCATCAGCCGATGGGAGAGCTCTGATGGGACAATGTATGTTCAACATATCAGTACACAACTCCGCCCCTTCAACAAGGCAGGGTATATTTGAGAAGTCGTGCTTCTGTGGAGGAAGCAAAGTCCAGGGCAATTTAAATGTTTCTTGTTTCTCAAAATCCCAGGCTTTTGAGAAATCATTGCCTCGCAAAATACCCAGGCTTTTGAGAAACCATTGCCTCGCAAAATACCCAGGCTTTTGAGAGTTGGTTAAAAACGGGACTTTTGTATTATACAAGTTTCAATTTTCACCTGAGTACTAACATGATTTGCTCTTTCAATTAAATATAATTTATTTTTAATGCAACTTTGTAGATGTTAAAATGTATGTTTGGCTGCAGAAGATGGTCTGATATACTTGTATCAATTATAATGTATAAAAAATGAAAATACAGGAAAATTATCAAAGCTTCTTTAATAAAACATTTTAGAGAAGCTTTATGTGTTCAGAGACTTTGAGGTTAAGGTATGTACACATCAAGTCCTATATAAACAACTAAAGTTTAGCTGATAAATTTCAATATTGACTTATTCAAATAATCCTCCATCCTGTTGTCTTTTGTCTTCTTTTGTGCCATCCTTATTTCACTTCTAGTAATAAGCACTTGAATACATAAAATATGCTGCTCAAGTCCCCTCTGTTTATATTAATGTTTTATTTAGTGTTATGTATTATCATAATCAAAGTTCCAATAAAAACAACAAAGTAGAATAAAATATACATATCAAGTGACAGCCTAGTTCTGTAACTTGTCCTGCGTGGAATTTTGATGTTATGTTAACAAACAAATTAGCATTTAAATGAGTCCTGCATTTTATCCTTCAAGGTTATGTTGTTATGGATATTAAATTAGAGAGTGTGGAATTGCCTGGGTGTGCATGCGTGTAGCCACGTGTGGTCCACAGGCTTCCAACCAGCAAGTCCCCCTGAGAGGTGTTAAAGTGGGTTTGTTTAGGGTTGGCTTGAAATGGAGCTGGGGGTGGGAATGTGTACGTTCCAATGCATGTGGTTTTTGGCCTGCAGAAGCTTGAGTAGAAACCTTCCAGACATTTTTTCAAACAGTGGAAAATGGACAACAGTTGTAGATTAGAATTTTCCTAAAACCTTTGTGCATGTGGTTTCTTTGGGTTTGGGAATAAGGTCTGCACACAGCACTTTGTTCGCATGGGCAGAATAGTTTGTCCATGTGCTGGCCTTGTTAGGTTTCTGTGTTGGCTTCGTTCCTAGAGTAACAGTAACAGCAGTAAGTGTTTCTACTGTTATTGCAGCAGCGCTATGATGTTTAAACAGCAAACATTGCTTTGAGCAACTGCAGTTGCCAGAGGGCTCAAATAGCAGGTTCTGTTGTAAAATTCTAAAGCTGATTTTCAGTGACAAAAACATCTTTCTAATCCTTCAGCAATAGATGTCAGTCTTACTGCATGTTACATAGAATAGAATAGAATGGAAATAGAAATATCCCATATTATCACATATCAAGGAAACAATAAATAAAAGAAGAACACAATTGCATGCAAGACTAAAATTTGAAAGAAAAAAAGGAAACTATAAAGTTGTATGTTCAGCAGGATTAATCACTGGAGTCAATATGATTCATCAAGAGATACAATCTTCTGATGAGTCCTGGAGATGTAAATAGCATTACTAGATGTACTAATATGTTTGGATAGCGGATGAAGAACCAGTAGAATAAGTGTTGTTAAATTAGGAATCTCATGCAAACTATAAATGTCTATGGCTGCCATATTGGGTCATTGTTTTTTTATTCCTTCATAGTTTTTTTGACAATCACAAACAACACAATACTTTTCTAAGGATTACTATAGACCACAACAAAGGGCAATATCTATGTGGGACTGTCACTTTGCTTTAATAGTACTGACATTTACAAGTGACCTAATTAGTCCACTAGTGACTCTGGTTTAGTCTAAACAGAGAGAAGAGTCAAAGTATACTCTTGCCAATTGACCATAAAGTGAAATGTTCTCTGCAATATCAAATCTGCAAGTGTTAGTAAAGCATTTAATCAACCACATGTACAGAAACAGAACTCACAGAGCAGTATGAAACATAAATATTGTGTTGCAAACACATTATGTTGCAAACACTAAATCTGCAGCTAATATTGTGTTGAGTTCACACTTAATCTCCATGGCAAACTAATCTCCCATATAGATGATTCATGAACCTTCTCAAAAACAACGTTTTAATCTAACCTTCGCTGGATCAGCAGCTACAATAAAATTTGGATTAACTTGTAAAATGGGTGATATGTGGATTTTTATTTTTTTCTGATTCTTGTAGTAGAGCAGCTTCATCTGTCTTCACAGAAAATATGTATGCTAATACAGTACATACACACACGTTCCCTAAGCCTAAATAATATAGATGGCTTGCATGATGCAAGCTGTGTTAGGTGTGTTCTATCTCTGCATATTGACAACAAATATTTATACTTTGAAAAGCTGTCAACTTTTTACAAAATAAGTTTAGATCAAAAAGAAAATTAGTTTTGACAAAAAGCAAACGATAAAGGAAACGATATTTGGGAAATTGACGAAAGACATGCATGGGTTTCTATGGAACATTTTAAAGAAAGAGCTAGAAAAACAAGCTATTTAATTTTCGGAACCTTTTCAGAAAGCCTGGAGATGTTTTTGTTTTTACATTTTTGTGGTCTACCCACACCTCTTTAATCCATAGGTGGTGTCCAGCGATTTGATACACCTTTGTACAGAGCTCTTTTGATTAAAGCCATATGAGCATGGCTACAGTCAAGGAGACTTCTGCCTCCCTGCTGCCTATTAATTCATCTGAAACTGTAGCCACACTTTAGGATCACCATTCAGACATTCTATAGAAACACTGCTCCATCACCGGGATGTAGGTCTGGAAACACTCATTGCCCTCAAGCAAATCATTTCCTGGAGCCACCTTTAAACGATTATCCCAGCCACACATTTATTTATTCAGCATTGCTATCCTGAGTAGTCTGAGTCATTGATAAAACTTCCTTGTAGAGTTGCACTGCTTGGTCTCAAATACAACTTTTATTTTAAGTGATAGAGCAATTACTAATATCTTTCTGTGTGTTGGCAACAGGAAACACACATTGCAAGTTAGGTAGAAATCACTCTATCACTTTGATCATTTTACATAACAAGAAAACTACAAATCTATGAAGCAATTAGAGAGCTAAAAATTAGCTAGAACCATAAGCAGTAATAAACAGATTTCCGAACCAGCAAGTTTGCACCTCGATCCACCCCTAAGAGCAGGCCAGGTAACATGTTCAATATAAATTAAATCACTTTGACTGGATCCTGACTATTTCCTTTTTAATCCCAACAGCAGGATCAACATAATAAGCAGTGGCGGTTCTGCACCATATTTACCAGCGGGGCCTGCGTGATTTTGTAGAGGCAATGAAAAGCATGTACGAAAAACTTTAGGATGTAGTGTGAATGTAGCCTAAAGGGCTGGTTATACTCCCGCAGCAGTGTGTCGCAGTGAGCTTGTCGCAGATATTTTTGATTTATGCCCAATATTGAAGTGTGGTCTGTGAAAAAGAGCAGGGATCCAGGTGGAAAAAGAGTCCCAGCGTTCTCGCGCATCTCGCTCTTCTAACTGCTCCATCTTCAGGAGTCGTTTTCCACAATGGCAATCATACAAACAAAACAAGCTGGTAAGGTACCAAACAGGAAATACGCATAGTGCAGAGCGCATGTAGATTTGACCAATCAAATGCCTCCTGTCTGCAGCACTGATTGCGGTCACCTACAATTTTGGAGAGGTACAGCCAACTGTCTGCGGAAGGGGCAGGGGCATATTTATCCGTTAACTGCAACACACACACAGAAAACATGGTTTCTGAGTATAAACCAGGCTAAAAGGGGTCATAGAATGATTCTATAGGGTATTTGGTGCTGGACCTTAAGGTCTCTGAATAGGGTGTGTAAAATTGGTTAGGCTGAAAATGGCATATTTGATGTTCTATGAGCTCTAATGCAAGCCTGGTTATAAGCCCTAGAATGAAACGACAGGTTTTCTTCTTTTTATGGTATGTTCATGAATATTTAGATGAGCTATGCGCTGATTGGTTGGTTTAAAATGAGCGAAGCTGCTGAGCAAACATAGCAACAAGCACTCACTCACTCAAACATAAAATTGTTGGTATGGTGGGTGACCAGAAGTTGTCTTTTTCCCGGACATGTCCTACTTTTCATCCCTAAAATAAATGGGAGGGAATTTCAAAATCGTCCGGGATTTTCACTAAAGTGCAGCAGATCCGAGCCGTCAGCTCCAACGTCAATTGTATTATATAAGTCAATTCGGGGCTTTGTTTGGATTTGCCCGTTTTATGGTGGAAGTTTTGAATTGTGAGATTTTCAGAGAAAGGAGGTGTTGATGGGGTTTTAGCTCCTCTGTATTTCCATTTCTCCACCGAATTATCGTTACTCTTCTATGACAACATAAACTCGGTTTTGCATTCTATGACCTCTTTAAGATCTTCTTTTCAGAGCAAATATGATCAAGATACTTCTAAACACAAAGTTTGATTGACTCAACTCAATCTTTTTGGAACTCCATCAGTTATAACAACTCAGTTTTATGAAAACCATGATATATGCTGTAACTAATCACCAAGCCTTTAAAATATGGCACCAAACACAGAGCAGATATGTAAAGATCACAAAGTTAAACCACAAGCACAGGAAATAAATAAACATGTACATTTGCGTTAAAGAAAACAAATGTAACAGTGGCCCCCATGTGTATCTAAAAATCTAGACGTGGTTTGCATTTATGGATGCTGTTAATATGATAAAGGTGTTGTGGGCGCTTTCCATTGACTCATTTCTATGGCCTAATCCTAACCCTTCCAACACATTCCTAACCCTAAACCTAACCTAAACTAAATTCATACCTTCGTCCTAAACCTAACTCCTACCCCAATAAGAAAACACTTGCTCACAGGGACCAGTCATTTGTCCCCACAAGTACCTAAATGCCCGCAAAATGTAGCATATTCCTGGGAAATTTTTACCATCAAATAACAAAAACATGGCCACCAGCACACACACACACATATACATAGTAGAGGACTAAAAGACCTGTTAAAAGTGTTTGAACTTTTCATTCCAAGTTCCAGCCCCGGAATGTCCTTAACCTTACAGCCTTGTTGATATATTGTAATTGTATGGTCACAATTGATTGACTGAAGTATGTCTAATGCAATCTGCATTTTAGAGTCTTAGAAAAATGTAGAGGGAATAATGTCTCCCCTTTTTGTCCTTCTATAAACGACTCTCCTCAAACTCTAATAGCCACGTTTTCTAACAGAAAGAATGAGGAATACTTTTTTGTTAGAGATATTCTGCTTACATTTGAGAAAAGTATCTAGTCTTCTTTTAATCAAATCGAGATTATTTCAGCAAAGCTTAGGAAACATTCTAGTTTCAGGGCAGTCGTGTGTGTTCCAAAAAGCAGTGTCTTTGTGCTGCAGCTCCAGGTAATTAATCATCCAAAATGTTTGAAAACATGAGTAACTCTCCTCTTCTGTTCTTTTACTCAGTACTTTACCTCTGTTGTACCAAGGCATGAATGATTACAACCAAACTAAATATATTTTATATTCCAAAGTGTGGAAAAAAACACATCTGGTATGTTCTTTGAAGCTGTATTATAATTTAAACATAACTGTGAGGGGGGGAAAAGCTCAGTAGAGAGCGAGTTCTTTTTGCAAACAGGAGAGGTTCAGCAATTTTGTGAAACTAAACTGAGCTCAAAGTTTATGTTAAACTCTTTATCTTAAGTCACAAATTAGATTCGAGTAACTGATGAATACCAATTTCACTCATATCTGTTTTTATATTTATATCATCTTGTCATCAACACTTTAAACTTCCACTTCATGAGTTTTCAACCAAAATTATAATGTTGATACTCATGTGCTTGTGTTGATTTAACCATGGTGAGGACTTCTGGTAGAATTTGGTTCATTGTACTTTTTGTCATGATGTGGCAGGTTTACTAGCCCAGATGCAGAACTCACGGACAAAGAGGCGGGTTAAAAGTCCAGTATTTATTGAGAACACACAGGGTTCTGCCCTGGAAGGCAGAGAAGACAGAGCAGGTTAGGTTCAGGTACAGGTTCTGATTAACAGACTTACAGGTTCTCAGGTTCAGAAAGGCAGGGTGGCTCAGGCTTGCTTAACCAAACAATCCGGCTCAGAGTGGAGCTCTCAACCAGCTTAAATAGGGAGAGCTCTTAATGAGATGATGGGAAACAGCTGTCCATGCTGAACCCAAGCTCTCCAGGCATGTATCCACGGCGCCCTCTGGTGGGCAAACCTCTGGATCCTAACAGATAACAAAAAACACACAGAAAAGGGATCTACATCGCCCTCTGGAGGGCAAACCCCTGGATCCCAACAGAAACAGAAGCACACAGGAAGGGATCCACGTCGCCCTCAGGAGGGCAAACCACTGGATCCCAACACTTTTTCCAACTAAAAGTAGGTGACATCTTTCGGCTGTTTACTACACAATATATCATATCAAGGGTTTGTCATTTTATTCACACTATGACATTGGTGCAAATGTTTAAAACATTTATATTTTATGCACACAGAGCAATAAGAACTTTGTCATGAGGGGACAACAGATTAAATCAATTTTGAAATGACAAATTTCTCTCAAAGAACAGAAACAATCCAACGTAGCTTGTGCGACAAGCACATATGGTGGTGGCACATGGCTCCTTGGCTCAGTATAGCTCACATACTTTGCACACAAATTTCCTGTATCTAACAATACCACCAATATTCTTTAGTTTCACTGAGCAACCTGGTGGAGCAGAGTGGATCTAAATCAAGCTCCTAAAAGCTGCATGTGTGTCTAAGATGTTTCCTGGGTTATCTGACAAAGACAAAGGACAAAATGAGAGACAGATCAATTTCACTTCCATCTATTTCTCTTCTTCCTCCCTATGCTAAGTCTCTCTACACTTCTATCCGGAGATACGGGACCTAGGACAGGATGACACCAGGCCCATCTCCCTTGTAGAAATAGAGAAGGGCTGTAAAAAGCTTTTTCCAGAAGTCACCGCATAAGGAAGAGTAATTGCAGAGTGTTTTGGTGTTGCTTAGAAAAAAATAATAACACAAAAATGATGTTTCGATGTTTTGCAATGCCCAATACCCATTGATGTTTGCGCATGTTCAAATATAGTCAGCCAATAATTTACCAACTTTGTGAAGAAGTCTAAAAGTACCAATGATGTTTGTTACTTTATAAAAATGATAAATGTAGACATCTAAAATAGGTGTGGTCTGGTATAAAATAATTGTTTTCATGCTTTGGCCTCCTGCTCTGTGTTATGGGTCTCAGAGGATGTTGGGCATTCAATGCTAATTGGTTCCAAAGTGAACCATAAAACAGATTCCACCAAAGACTGTCCGCCTTCATCATCACAGGACCGTAACCAGTGTTTTGCTAACAACACAGTGGGGCTGATAGGAGGCCAGGTGGGTAATTGATGTAGTTACTAAATGGCTTATTTGCATTCTATATGCATATGAATCTAAGCAAGGAGAGAAATATGGGAATATAACACAGGGTTGGGGAAAACCTAAAGGCCTAAATCACAACAGAGGCTGAATGTGTACCCTTAAATAAAAGAGTTTGTTCTGGTCAGCCTGTATTGTTTTTTTTTTTTTATCTGTTGTGTAGGATATTTCTTTTATCTCTGCTATTTTAGACTAAAGCATAAAAGGTATGCTAATATTATTAGAAGTGATTTAGAAATTTTCTTTACAATAATTCCTCAAAGCGGGTTGATTTTTTTTTTTTTTAAGAAGGCAGGACATTTTCCTGCTGTCAGTAGAGCAGCTCAAGACTGTAAGCTGTTCTCCAGTGACAGGAAAGGAGAGACGATAACAGAGGATAACAGATGATAACATCAGAATCAACCCAAAAGTTGATTCTGATGTAGTTAAAGTATTTTGAGACATAATTTTTCCCTGTGTCCTGTGTTCTATGTTTGTGGGTTCTCATCAAGTTTTGAAATGTGCATTAACATGTATGGTGGATTCAATGCCTGATTCTGCATCAAAGAAGCAGTACAGTACCGGCCTATATAACACGTTCTGCTGAGGAAATTGAAAATTTTATGCAAATGTTTCTTAAGTGGCCTGCATACTTACAGATTCATGAAGTGGTGTGGATTTCATTATTCAGAGGTGAACATGCTTCAAATTCCCCAGCGTCACTTTTATTGAATCAATATTTATAAGCATTAAGAAGCTTATATCAAAAGGGAACAAGTATAATTATTTATGATTTCCAAGCTCAACATTTTTGCAACCTGATCCATAACAAGAAAGAGCAACATAAAACCAGAGGGCATTTGCGACCTGGAGAGGAAAATTGGGTTTCCAGTTCAAAACCCAAATCAATGGTCTGGTTCCCTACTGCAGTTTTCAATTTAGAGGACCTTTCAGCACTCATTCTGTGGCGGGAGATGTGCTTTTTTTGTTTGTAGTGTATGCAAAAATAAGAGGGAGTTAGGCACAGGTGACTCTAAATGGCTAATGAGGTGTAAAGTGGTTTGGTGTATCGCCTGATAAACATCCACCTTCTTCTTATTTATACAGTACGCCTACATATTTAATTCAAGAGGACATCAGGGGCCTTTATTTCGTGAAATGATTAAAGTCATGTATAAAATCAAATATATTTTAATGTGCTAATAATTACCTTTTTTAAATGAATGTCATTATTACTTTCAGTCTTTTTATTTTCTTCTGGGGCAGTGCAGTAGCGCAGTGGGTAGCATTAATGCCTTCCAGCAAGAAGGTTCCTGGTTCAATTTGAGGTCTACCTGCATAGAGTTTGCATGTTCTCCTCCTGCATCCATGGGTTCTCTCCGGGTACTCCATCTTCCTCTTATAGTCCAAAATCATGGCTGTTAGATTAATTGACTTCTCTAAATTTTCCTTAGGTGTGAGAATGGTCTTTTGTCCTGTTTGTCTCTGTGTTGCCCTGCGATGGACTGGTGACCTGTCCAGGGTGTACACTGGCTCTCACCCATTGACAGCTGGAGATAGGCACCAGTACCCCTCGTGACCCCTGCAAGGACAAGCGTGACAAATAATGTATGGATATTTACATCTGTCTTATTTTTTCCCTGTGTTGTTTTACCTTGCTCATTCGTGTTATGTTTGTTCATGTTATGTTTATTCATGCTTGTTATATGAATTTTAGTAAAGTCCCTGGTTCATTTTCCCATCCCATAGGCCAGGGGATTTAGAGGAATTATTTGTTTGCCGCTCTTCCCCGCTGAGCCCTCAGGATTTTGGCTCATTTTGTGTGGAGGTCAGTTTTAATTCCCATAAGTCTTGCTCCTGGGAGGAGACCAGTTTAAAGTTCTGAAGTAATTTCGGTACCATGTTTTTTCTCTGTCCCTCAACCACTGAGCCTGCCTGTCCCCATCTGAGCGTCTCTGTGCACTCTGCTGGACTCATGGAACTCTGAACCTGCCCGCCCGCTCTGAAGATTCCAGGAACCCTGGATCTGTCTCTTCCTGTTCGGATCAGAACCCCTGGTCAGGCTATGGACTCCTGGATCTCAGAACTGTCCTGTTTTGAGCTGTTTCTCTTGATCAGTCTCCTGCCTGCTCACTGGGGTTGCTGCATCAGGGACACTTTGGATGGCTCTGAGCCCCATCTCATTTGGCAGTCCATTGGCTGGATCTTGCTTTCCTTGGAAAGGATGGACTGAACTGTTAAACCAGGTAAGGGACTCACTCGGATAATCATCTCCTGTCAGATGGTCATGTCACTCACCTGTGTTTCAGTGTCAGTGATTGGGTGGTGCCCTGCTCCCCTCGTGCAGTCGCTGTGGTTCGTTATTCCTCAGCAGCCTGCATTTCTGTTCTGTTCTATTCTATCATTTCTGTAATGAAACACATTGAAATTTCCCTTTGTATGACTTGCCTTGATTACTCTATCTGTCCTGCTTATGACAAAATCACGGACCTGGATTTTCTTTAGCTGACTTTAACCTAAGGGGAAATATCTGAAAGATAAAACAAAAAGTCAATTCTTGGAAGAATAGCCGCCTTTGACCCATTACCTCAAAGAGGAAATAATGCACCAAACTTGCATGCTGAGGCATGAGGATTTCCCCCTCCTCTCAAACTACGTAAAAGAAGACTACAAAGCCTTTTTTAAACTGTTTAAACTAAATATGTGTGTAGGTAATGTATGTAATTTATCAGTATAGAAGCCAGTCAAGGTGTGACACTTCACCATTCATACTCCCTATTTAACCATTTTTTCATAGCACAACAATCAGCCCACATAAAGCTGATGTAAATACCGGTAGTAGCAGACTGAACCCAATAATACTTAATTTTTTTCCAAAATGGAAATTGCATTTTTTGGTAATGTAATGCTTGCACCATTCCAGCTGCCCATGTGGACAAATTAGGATATTCATTTGGGTGGTGTCATTTCATTGATATTAGGCTTTGAATTAGAATGAAGTGCAAAAATTTACAAAATTAGTTTGTTGCTTTTCTTAAAAATCTATGTTTCATTAAACAATCATATCTGTTTCTCACTAGGTCCCCACTTCTCACATCATATGTACAAACAAACTATAATTAAAGATGGTACTCAAAACAAGTTGAGTTCTTGGCAAGATCACCAGTAAGAGGTTTACATACCCCTTCATGTCCAATTAAATGCACCCCATTTGCCATATTGAGGGGATTTTGATGCCTCATTCATCACGTGAGCTGCCAACAACTAAAGAGCTTGAAGAGTCATCCCCGCTGCTACTGTGTATCAGTGGTGTTGCTCCGCTGTGGCAGGTTTCCCACTGAACACACACAAGTGGGAGACAGATTATTTTTGCCAGACTCATCCTCTCCAGGGAGCAATATGTCTGTGTTACAGTAGTGTTAGTCACACAGATATAAGTGCCATGCTCTGCTGCAGCATGCAGTTTCGCTCCTTCTTCCAAAGTGGTTTTAAAACACAAGTAATTAGGCATGATATGTTAACTTAAATGAGTTATTGTGATGTGCTAGCTTTTTCTCCCTTATCAACCATAACAATTGCATCGTACTAAAACGAGAAAAATTAGAGGGATGTTTGCAGCCTCAGAGAATAAGTGATTTTGGATTGTTTAATTATAGCGACTCTCCTGCGCTCTTAAGTGCTTAAGCAGATTAATCAATTAATTCAAATCAATAACACACTAACCTGGGAGGGGACAATCTCTCCTGTTGCAACAGCCTTCTAAAATGTACATGTACTGTGTTACAGCCCATGACCTTATGTGCATTAGCGTGCCTGCCCCCTTTTGCAGGTTATGGTGCTGTGGAAAGTACATAAAGCTATATCTCTAACTCTCGCTCTTTCTTTCTCTCTCCCTAACTCCCTCTCTGTTTCTCTGTCTGTCTCTCTCTCACATTATTCAGCCTTTCAGATGTCAAAGGGTGGAAACAATTTGCACTTTTCAGATGAAAACAAAGACATTATTTAAAAATGCTTGATGTGGATGTCCGGATACAAGCGGCTGAAATGAGTTTTCTCTGTAGTGTGTCTGGGCTCTCCCTTAGAGATAGGGTGAGGAGCTCAGTCATCCGGGGAGAACTCAGAGTAGAGCCGCTGCTCCTTTTCATCAAGAGGAGTCAGTTGAGGTGCCTCGGGCATCTGATTAGGATGCCTCCTGGACGTCTCCCTGGTGAGGTGTTCCAGGTACGTCCCACCGGGAGGAGGCCAAGGGAGAGGGCCTCCCTACTGAAGCTGCTACCTCCGTGACCCGACCCCGGATAAGCGGAAGAGGATGGATGGATGGATGGATGGATGGATGGATGGATGGATGGATGCATGTTTTTTTTTTTTCAAAACATCTGACATTGCAAAAACATTCAGTATACATGACTTGCAGCTAATGTCACAGATGATCTAGCCGCGTCAATACGGAGGATTTGTTTTGGTCCCCTGCATGTCAACTATGCTGCCTCTATGCTGGGTGGGATCATAAAAAAGGTGACCCAAGCTTTTCTTTTTACAGCTTACCAAAAATGAATGAATGTCATCAGAGATGGCTGTCAGCAATCAGAAGGGCTCACTGGAAACTGACTTAATATAGCCGTCTTGCTTCAAAACAGTTTGGGAGAGCTAGCTTAGGCTGTTGCCAGCTGGTCTTTATGTCTTTTTGTTTTTCAGAAAATTAAGTGATTAGATTGCACTGATTATACACCTTGTGAACAAAGTGCATTTGATATTTTGATCTGAAGATTTGCCTACAGACATCATAGATGTGTTTAGCTGATTGCATAAAGATTAGCAGAACATGACTTACCTCCGCTTTATGTACATACAAAGATCTTATTGTTTTACTGAAGCAATATTTTCTGATTAATAACCCAGACTGCTGTGAAATACCGAACAGCATAAGTTCTTTTAAAAGCCTCCAGAATTTCTTCAGTATCAAGATGGATTGTGTATAAGATTATATGCATTAGTTGTGAAAGGAAAAATCTGGAAGCTTTCAACTGAAGAAAAGTTTTGGAAGAAGACTGAAGTCTGAACTGGGTTTAAAAAATGGAACAATATGTTTGTAACCAGGCTGAAATGCAAGACAGATTATCAAGATTGAACAGTTGATAATTTCACAATCTATCAAACAATACACATGGTGGTAACACATTGATTTACTGATGACGTGTGAGAAAGTTGACATCCGTTTGAGTGCATGAGAAATGCTAATGTTTCAAGCCTAGGGCCTTCTGAGACAGCGTCGTTTTCTGGCAACTAAAGTTAAAGTTAATTTCTATCCTCCCTTTAAGAGGATGTTGTTATTTCTGGGGTTAAGAAGTAGGACGATCACATACACAAAATCTGGTCAGTAAATGAAAATGGTGTCATGTTTTTGTTATGACCCTGAGTCATTTAGAAAACCAGCTCTTTTAAAATTACACATACAGGGCATTCACATTCCTCAATTTTTTTCACATTTTGTGTCAGAATTCCGAGCTAAATTGTATTGCATTGTGAATTTTACTGCTAGACTGACTTCAAAGTAATGCATGATTGTTAAGTTAAAGGAAAAATGAAAATGTCCTTTAGAAGTTTTATACAAATTCAAATCTGAAGTGTGTTGTTTAGATTTGTTCATGACTATTTTTCTACTACCCCTACCCTGAAAGTCCAGTTGCCTTCAGAAGTCACACATCGAATGAATGAATAAACTCTAAATATGTCTTGTGAAATAACAGTATGAATAAGTTCTAAGAACTTCTTTGATATTTGTTAGAAAACCATTATGTTAACTACACAAGGAACCCAGCAGACAGGTCATAGAAGGAGTTCATAAGAGGTTTAAAGTACAATAAAGCCATTAAATCCAAAGCTTTAAACATTTCACTAACACATTTCAACCATGTAAACATGACAAGACTATGCCAGAGCTGCAAACATAGCAGGGGAAACCTCTTCAAACTTAGAAACAGAGTCCAGTGCATTGTTTGTTTGTTTTTTTTTACTTTTTTTGTCATGAACTCAAATCCTTGGACCCAATATTCAAAGCAGACAGATCTGGATCAGTTCAAACAAGTCTTTATTTGAAAATAAGCATGCGGCTGCCAATCAGCTCAAGCAGATAAACCGGATCGTCTGTAGGAACAGAAACTTAGGTCACTGACTAAGAACAAAGGGCTGATAATGACTAAGAGAAATAGTCACTGGCCTCATTTAGAGTTCGGTTGGATCTCTGAGGTAGGAGTGTGGCTCCGTAGCTCCAGGTGAAGGGTGGAGCTGATGCCAGCCGATGCCGAGGAGCAACAGTGTCCTGAAGGGGATAATAAAAGCCCAAGTCTAGCAGAACCAAGTTTACAGACCAGAAGATCAGAGTGCCGATGAGGTACAGAAGGGGAATCCAAGACGAGCTCAGAAGAAAAGCACAGGTTCGTTAAGCCGGTAGAATCCAGGAATCAGTCCAGAAGAGACCAGATTAACAGAGCAGACGGGGGCAAAGCAAAACTCGGGATCCACAAGACAAAAACAGGTCACAATCAGGTAATCAGAACAATAATCAGAACAATAATCAAAGCGCTAGAGTTAATCTCACTCTAGCGCTTTGAATAATCCTGCAATGGAGGCTAAAAACAATAGCAGTATATATAGGAGCTGGAAAAAGGTGGATCATAGAAGCAGTAATGAGAAACCTAGCAGAGTTAAACAGGTGAATGGAATGAGCAATAAAATCAGCCACCAGCGCCAGCATCATGACATTTTTAGAAACATTTATAATTTTCCTTCCACTTTAGATATGCATTATATTGTAACGATCAGAAACATAAAATCACAGTAAAATACAATGACTATGAGTTGCAACACTATAAAATTTTCTAAATGTGTTATGGTATGAAAACATTGCAATGAACTAAATGCTTAAATAGAGACCGCTAAAATGAACGTGTGTTACTGCTTCCTTTCCTAAAGGCCATAATAAGAAAACTGCATTGGTGGTTCGCATCATTTTAAGCAAGATATCCATGTATAATAGGCAGTGATGGTTTCTAATATTGGTAATATAAGCAGCTACCCAAGCCAGCTTTTTGTCTACAGCAGCATTAGTTCCCCTGAAAATAGGTTTATATTGGTCTACAACCAGGGCCAAACAGGTGAGGACCGCCCCAGGTAATAGGGTCATAATAGGCTGCGAGATGGCTCAATCTGGGGGAGACAGCTATCCAAGCAGCCTTCAGGCTATTGCCTCAGGTCAATTTTAGAGGAAACTCTTGAGTGTTTCAATCAGATATTTTGATCAATGAACTATATTGTGTGGCTTTTTAGCAGTTTGTGTGCTGTCCGGCAGTCATTACATGTTTTGATTACTGAAGTGACCATTTATGCCTACAATCACAGGTGTATTTTATAATTTCATATCACTCTAACAGAATAAAACAATTCACTGGAGACAATGCGGACCAGACATGGGCAATGTGGAGTCAACAAGTCATCTCCATGTCATGTATTTGTTCTACCCAGCCACTGAAGCAGGTGAGTCCAATCTTCACCGTGAATTAACCTGTGCAGATTGGACTCACCTGGTTAACTCCACATTGATGCGGACCACAAGAATACATAAAAAAATAACTCCCTATTATGAGAAAATGTTGCATAAGCATTCAAACCCCAAAGACTTAGATAGAAAATAACAAAAACAGGAAATGGCTTCTTCGTTGCATTTTATCTTATTCCTATATTTTTAGTATGCTTCTCTCTGAGGAGAACTGGCATTGATCAGTGAATTAATGCAAGCATCTCTTCTTCCTATCTACTCCTCACTCCTCCTCCACCATGTCAGTTGGGTTAAAATGCCTCTATTTAGCTGATATTTTCTAAAAAGCTTAAAAAGAATCTTTGGTCTTGAGCCAAGATAAACTCTATGATACTTAGATGTTGTCTCCATCTTTTGATTTTCAACTGTTTTTCCTAGTGGTCTCAGCAATCAATTGCATTAGAGATTTGGACTTTTTCTTTTACCAATTGGATTTTTTTTTTTACCAAAAGAGTAAATAAGCAACAGAATAGATGCAAAAAAAGATTAAAAAAAATGCATGAAACAAATAAGGGTTCCTGATTTGCATTTCTGGGCTTTGACTCTCTGCCGTTTTTTATTGCTTTATGTATTTCTGTTGGGATCCTGAGGATTGCCCACCAGAGGGCGCCGAGGATCCTCTTCTGCTTTTTGTTTTCTTTTAGGGACTGGGTTACTGTTGGGATCTGGGGATGTACCACCTTTCTCCAGCAGAGTGCGCCGTGGTTCTCCTGGGCCTGGGTTCCAGAGCCGCAGTCTGCGGTCACCTCTGAGCCTGTTCCAGAGCCGCTGAAGAGGGGACGGGGTACCCCATGGGGCTACCTACTGAAATTGGGGCGTCATCCTTCTGAGAAGCTGCTTCGCCTCCGGCCCCGCGGTCGACCTCCTGATCGTCAGCTTCACCTCCGGCCCCGCGGCAGAACCCCAGAGCCTCAGCTTCGCCTCCGGTCCCGCGGCCGGCCCCCAGAGCGTCAGCTTCACCTCCGGCCCCGCGGCAGAACCCCAGAGCCTCAGCTTTGCCTCCGGTCCCGCGGCCGGCCCCCAGAGCGTCAGCTTCACCTTCGGCCCCGCGGCAGACCCCCAGAGCATCAGTTTAGCCTCCGACCCCGCAGCCGGCCATCTAAGACTCTGCTCCGTTGCCGGACCCTCGGCCGGCCTCCAGAACCTCTGCCATGCTTCCGGCCCGGCGGTGGTCCCCCTAAGACGCTGCTTCGTCTCCAGCCCCGCGGTGTTCCTCCTAAGACGCTGCTTCGTCTCCAGCCCCGCGGTGTTCCTCCTAAGACGCTGCTTCGTCTCCAGCCTCGCGACAGGCCTCCTGAACATCTGCCTTGCCTCCGGCCCAACGGCAGGCCTCCTGAAAATCTGCCTTGCCTCCGGCCCCGCGGCAGAACCCCAGAGCCTCAGCTTCGCCTCCGGTCCCGCGGCCGGCCCCCAGAGCGTCAGCTTCACCTCCGGCCCCGCGGCAGAACACCAGAGCCTCAGCTTTGCCTCCGGTCCCGCGGCCGGCCCCCAGAGCGTCAGCTTCACCTTCGGCCCCGCGGCAGACCCCCAGAGCATCAGTTTCGCCTCCGACCCCGCAGCCGGCCATCTAAGACTCTTTTCCGTTGCCGGACCCTCGGCCGGCCTCCAGAACCTCTGCCATGCTTCCGGCCCGGCGGTGGTCCCCCTAAGACGCTGCTTCGTCTCCAGCCCCGCGGTGTTCCTCCTAAGACGCTGCTTCGTCTCCAGCCCCGCGGTGTTCCTCCTAAGACGCTGCTTCGTCTCCAGCCTCGCAACAGGCCTCCTGAACATCTGCCTTGCCTCCGGCCCAACAGCAGGCCTCCTGAACATCTGCCTTGCCTCCGGCCCAACGGCAGGCCCCCTGAGAATCGGCCTCGCCTCCGTCCCAACGGCCGACCTCCAGAACTTCTGCCACGCCTCCGGCCCCGCAGCCGGCCCCCGGAACGTCAGCCATGCCTTCGGTCCCACGGCCGGCCACCTGAGACTCTGCCCCGCTGCCGGCCCCACGGCCGGCCACCTGAGACTCTGCCCCGCTGCCGGCCCCACGGCCGGCCACCTGAGACTCTGCCCCGCTGCCAGTCCCATGGCCGGCCACCTGAGACTCTGCCTAAGAAATCGTCTGGGATTTCTTTTGCTTTCATCCACCGTAAGTGCATCGTTTTTTGTTCTGGACTCAGTTTTTGTTTTTTGCCCTCCTGGCCTCTTTCCCCCTCCGCCCACCCTGGATGGGCTGTTTTTTGGACTCTATTTTTGTTGTTTCTGGCCCTCCTTGCCCTAGTGCCCCCTCCGCCCGCCCTGGGTGGGTTGTTTTTTGTTTGCTTTTTTTTATGGACTGTTCTGAGGGCGTCTGGAATCCGCCCTTGAGGGGGAGGCTCTGTTGGGATCCTGAGGATTGCCCGCCAGAGGGCGCAGAGGATCCTCTTCTGCTTTTTGTTTTCTTTTAGGGACTGGGTTACTGTTGGGAACTGGGGATGTACCACCTTTCTCCAGCAGAGTGCGCCGTGGGTCTCCTGGGCTGGAGCCCTCCAGCACACCTGGAGCTCGTCTGCTCATCAGGAACCCTCCCTACATAAGCAGCTGCCAGACATTCCTTCAACGCCGCAGTGTTGACCTTAGTTTGGTTAGCAACCTGAGCCTCTGTTACCTGAAAGAATCTAAGTTGTCTCTAAGTGAGAAAACTGATTCTAACCCTCCTCTGTCTTTGCTCACAGGAAACCTGTCTCAAGCCTGAAGCTCTGGGTGAGCTTAACCTGCCTTCCAGCCCAGGTGAGCCAAACCTGAAGATTCCTATTTGGATATCCCCTGCTGCTCTCTGTGAAGAGCTGGAAACTCTGATCAAGGTCTGCCATTCAAAGTCAGAAGCTAGACGCTGCAGCTGCTTGTGTACTCTGCTGTACCTATAGTCTCTGGACCCAACGGTTCCCTCTCTCACAAGAGAAGCCTGGACTCTGTCAAGGTATACTAAGAATTATCTTAAAGGACTCATTAATCATCTGTCTGCCCAGCTAACCAAGCTATCCATCTCTGCAGACTTCAGTGAACCCAACCCGGACCAGTTCCAGATCCTGTTCATGTTTTTGTGTCAACAATCTTTAATAAACTCTGTTAAACTTTTACCCAGCCTCCGTTGTGTTCTGCATGTGGGTTTGAATTAAAACCAATCATGACAATTTCTTTTTTAACTGAACACCTTTCAGGTCCTCAGTGTCTGATTGGAGGCCAAAGAAAAGGTGGTGACAATATTTATTGTTTAAACCCATTAGTCACCTCCAAGGACCTCCTTTTGATATCTGTGTCTGACATGATATACCTTCTCTAAAGTTGCCACTAAAACCTGAAAAGGATAGCCTGTGGTTTAGAGAGCAGGCTCTTGGTAAATGCAGACTACTGCTTATGTGTCTTTGTAAGATATCTACACACACACAAGGGATACATTTTCCTTGAAACGATTGACTATGTAGCATAATACAAATTGCTGGGGTTAAGTCTGAAAACAATTAGTGAAATGCTTTGTTTTATTTTGTTTTGATCATGCAAGTCTTTTCAACATTGTATGGAGGTGAGGAGTAATGAGAACTCATTAAATACCCAGAGTGATCAACTTCTACTCATCCGTGGCAATGGGTTTCAGTTTTTTCAGTGTTCAGAAAGTTTTACCAGCTCCCACCACCAGTTTATCTATCATAATGACTCAGGGCTGGCCTCCTCTACAAAACCTTCCTCTCTTTCCCCCATTTCTTCTGTCTCTTGTGAAGAGATGGGAAAGAGATCCAACTGCTTAATTGCAAAAGTATCATTGTTGGGATTACTCGGCCTGCCATGTATGTTTCGCTGTGTCTGTCTGCCCCTGTCAAATACAAAAGAGATAGCACCCAGTCCTTTTGTCTGTACTTCCTGCATTCATCCGGGTTCCAACGAAGCATTATTAAAATATTACACTTGGGCAGAACTAGGGTAATGTATTGACTCTTGAAGGAGGCGGTCGCATTTTCCTGTTGCTCAGTAACTCCCTGATTTCCCTGCTTTGCTGTGTCTTGTATTTTCTGAGCCCTCTCTATATATCACCCGAACTCAAACAATGGATCTGGTCAGCTGGTCTCTCAATATAATTGATCAAATTTCCTCAACTGGAAAACAAGGAAAAGGGGACCCTTTCCTGCCAGGACTTATTTTGTGGGATACACCATGGACTCCTGGAAGGCTTGGAGGATGGTGTGTTTCAAAATGCTGGAGTCAGTGGAGGATATCAAAGATGTAAGGATTTTTTGTTTTATGATACTCTAATTTCTCCTGTTTGGATTTGGAGGATACCTGATGTATCTACATTTACAGAGAATGCCTGTGGCAATTTGGGCACTGATCAGTCTGCTGGCAGCGGTTGACGCCCTCACAAAGGGTGCGGTGGTTGAACTCAAAGGTGAGATGGGATAATATCTTGGATGTGCACGCTCACTTCAAGGTGGAAAAGCCCAAAAAATTTTGGAATATTGGATTCGACACAAAGAGCCAGCATGAAAAGATTCAAGGCTGACTGAAAATTCCCGTGCAGCCTGCTCTCAAAACAATGAGTGTTATTCTGGATTCAGCCTTCCCCTTACCAAATTTCCCCTGGATGTTATGATGAAAGGGCACAGAAGAACTGCTCCCCCCTCCCCTACCCGTGAACATCTGTGGATGCGCCCAGAACTGTTGATAAACCTCCATCTCACCAAGAACAATGGCCTGTGGACATCGTTCACGAACAAATTGAACACACTCATCATACACACAACTAATGTCTCAAATGTCAAATTGACTTCATGTGACCCCGCCTGCGATGTGACCATCTTCTGAAATGTCTTTCTTGTCTTACATGTTTTTCTTGTGCTGAGGTTTTTTAGATATCTCAAACTGTATCCTGTGTGGATTCACAGGATAAACTGTGAAGTATGCTTCTTTCTTTTTCCTCTTCCTCCCAAATGTGGCTCATGCCTTTCGACATAGATAAAAGGTGGCGCTATAGGTAACCGCCTCCTGGTGGGAACCTGGGAAGCCATAAGAACACGCTAAAGGCAGTGTTCTGCGGCATGCATGGCCTCAGTAGAACCGTTCCCCTTCTCAGCACCCCCAACCCACTCCAATGTATGTGATGTATTGTGATTAATTGTTTGTACTGAAACTAAAATCCTTGCTATGTAAATTGTAGTCTACAATAAAGTTGATTGATTGATTTGATTAATTGATATTGAAGTAAGTTCTTCGTCAAAATTGAAATGATCAAAATAACTTTTTTTGCCTCAAGCCTTTGATTGTGAATTTTCACTAAGATCTTATCAATTCATAGGGAATTTGGGATGTTATTTCTCCCCCCTATCTATTTCTTCCAGACTTGATTGATATTCAGTGAAACAATACTAGTGAGGCTTTTTGCCACCTCTAAATTTGTATATATTCACGTTAGGCATCAGTTACATCCCACTGTGATTGTTTTCATGGCATAAAAGTGTCTCCATGTTTAGTTGAAGGTGAATGACATCAAACATTTCATACTTTATTTTTTCAATTTTATTTAGTTATTTTCAGTATATTTATCTGCACTAATTAAGTTGTTTTGTTTATTATTAATCACCTTTTCCTTTTATTACCATGGTGTAGCTGAAAAAAACTATTTTAAAAGAACTGGGTTCCAGAGGTCTTCTTCACTTCCAAGTTCTTGGTGGCGAGTTGCTTGGTTATCAAGCTCTTGGGTGGGCTGCATTTGAAGTGAACCCAGCAGCTTAACAACCTGGCAACTCTGCCCCCCCAAAAAAACTCATAACAAAAGAACACCTATGAACCTTTGTTATTTTTCACCTACTATGCTCTGGACTTTTAATATGATAGATCATCAAAATATGCAGTTAAATTAGGGTGTATGATTTAACTATGCAGTTAAAAAAAATATAAACACATGAATTAGAAGACTTTGGCTTTCTCACCTCAATTACTTGTTATATTTAGATTGTTTAAAAGGCCTAATATTTCTTTGCAGAAGATAAACAGCCCTTGGACCTCCATGAGAGCTAATCATCACATTGTTCCTGATCAATGGGTAGGCAAAATGATTATGCACTCTACAAAAACTCTTAATTAGCTAAATATCTTCTTCAATCAAGTATCTTAATTACATTAGTACAGTTCAGTAATTACTGACCAAAAGAAAGATTTTTGAGCTGTAAAGAATAAGCTGGCCCATAAATGGTCCCACTGAATGGGTGAACACTTACTGAATGAATCATGTCCCAATAATTAAATTGTATGGCATACAGAGAGTGTTAACTTTAGTGGATGTGCACTGAGCGGTTGTGACTTCTCAAAAGGCTTTTAAAGAAATTAAGTGATGGACTAAGACAATAATTTCTCTTTTCTGGGTCATTTATTGTTCTCCTCTTTTTGGCTTCTTCGGACATGTTTGCTCTGCTCCTTGATTTATTTTATGAGACCACTGCCTTACTCCTGGAAAAACTCCCATGAGTCAAGGCTTATGCATGAGGCTGAGCTTTACCATTTAGAATGGTAGTAATTAAAAACTTTTTGTTGAACTTTTATCGTTTTGGACTCATTTTATGCAAAGATGGGCTGAAAATGGTACCACCTATGAGTGGATTAAATGTAAAAAAAAAAGTTAAATATGTAAAAGGGACTAAACATAAATCAGCACTGCCGTCATTACTGAGAAAAGGATTTTCAAATGTATCACTACGCTAATATTCAGAATAGATAAAAATTTGGAAATATGGATATTGCTTGCCAATCTATTAAATTCTATAAATGTTCCTGAGTTTAAATGACCTCTCTGACAAATTTAATGCTTATTTCATGCTAATGGCTACACTTAACCTTTAAGATGACAAGCTGGTTCATAGAGCTTGGTGGTAAGGGTATAATATAGAAACCTTAGCTCATTCCTCATGAGAAATGTGTCGTTAACAATTGTTACTGAACCGATGATGTCAAGATCAGGAAACTTTCTCAGATTACTTTTTAAAATCTGTCAAATAACAAATAAAATCTGTTTGCATCTGATAAATAAGTAATTGGTTACTCATTTTGTGACTTTCTTTTTGTAGAAAGTTCTTAATATTTTATAACTATGCAAATTATCCATATAAGCTGTGCCTTAGTTTTCTCAAGTTTTGATCCTGGTGTTCTATCAAATCTTCAAACTTTTCTTACTATCTTTTTCTCCGACTAACGTTTCAAGCAAGTTTTAACAATATAAAGCTTCTTTCTAATCAATAAGTAGAACCGTAAGCAAATGCCATTCATCAACTTACAGTCAGCACTCCTGTTGAGTGATAGATCGCCCAAGCAGTCTGTATCTAAAATTACTCATAAAGACCGATTAGGACAAAATCGGAACCTTCCTCCACTGAAACTTCAACAAATCATCAAAAAAAAAGCTTTTCTCGAGTCAACCAGCCCCATGATCGACGAGCATTTTCAAGCGCAAGGCCAGGGTACTGTGTGTGCCATGAAGCTTATTTTATAGGGTCCATGATCGATGTTGTTTAAAGCCATTTAAGCGCCCCTTATGCTGGTGTCAGCATCTGACCCCTCCGCAGTGATAAAGCTATCAGACGGAAAGAGAAGAAGCAGAAGTGAAATACGGAGGGAGGGTACATGCATGCCAGATAAACTCCTGCATGCTGGGCAATCATCCAGCTCTTAAAGGAAAAAGCCTTCAGTCTTATTTGCATAAAATATAGGAAAAAGAGGTAGCAGTTTCATTTTTATTACTTGTTCAGTGCATGAACAGTCAGATGTCACTGAAAGCTGCAGAAGTAATTAATAACCTATAAGGACTAGGTGACCAGATGGGAACAGCTCAAAATAAAAAGCAGTATCAGGACTGAACATCCTCTTCCCACCACAATTCTGTTAATGATAAAATCAGGTCATAATTTGCTAAAGAGAATACATAAAAAATAAAAAAGTTGTATTTAAAGATTTGCAAAAAACTGGAGGAAAAACACTGACACATCAATCTTTTTCATAGAGGTTACTTTAGGCAGATAAATCCAATCAGACAATTATCCCTCCTATCATTTTTCCTCCAACCTTTTTAATATACCCTCTACCTCAAATGGGTAGTGGCTGTCATATGAAATTGAGACCTATCGGTTGTAATCAGGAAGCGCAACAGACCTGTACCCTCTAAGAGCAGGTCACCTCTGCTCCTCTGCCCTCTTCCTGTTCTCATCATTTCAGCTTTCACAAGCCCCATGTTTTATTCCCCATTTCTGTCTGTTCATATTTGCCCTGTAATTTTTCACCCTTCTGACTGATCACTGGTTATTCTGCTGAGACGATATACTCTCACAGTTCCCTGTCCTCTGTGGGTTTATAGCATTATTATGACATTATCACCTCTATCAATACAGTACTTCTGGACTTAGATATTTGAAGATTTAGTCTGTAGTGGAAATAAAGACAGTGAGCTTTGATTTAAAGTGTACTTTCTTGAATAATCAGAAAAACAATAGTTTAACAAAAATAGTTTTCCATAGACTTAACATTATCAACAATTAATTTAACCTGTAATGTTATATTAACCTGTTTGTCTTATGTTCTAAAGCTCTGAGGCGTTAGGCTTTATGATGGTATGCTTTTAGAAAGTATCTTAGCTGGAGCGGTTCCTGTGTGGATTTAAAATTTTCTTTTTCTGCATACATGGATTTTCTCAGAGTAATGAGACTTTCCCTGTCTGTATATGTATTTTTGTTTTTCTCACTTGACCTCCATCTAGTGCATTTATGGGGTCAAGATGTACCCCATTTGTCACCCACCAACTGTTGGGTTATTCCACAACCCCCTGCCTTAATCAGTCCAATTCAGTTTATTTATATAGTGCCAATTCATAACATATGTAATCTCAAAGTGCTTTACAGAGAAGATTCAATCAGATCATAGTCAGATTGGTTACAGTTTTACTAACTAAGGAAACCCATCTGACTTCCTTGCGTCATTAAATTTTCAGGATTCGCTCCTCCTTGATAACCATGTGGCGACAGTAGACATTCGCTTGCATTCTGTCATTGAATCCTTCATACCAAGCATGCATCCAGTTAGAGTGGAGAGAAAAAGCTCCCTTTTAATAGGAACAAACTTCCAGCAGAACCAGGTTCAAAGTGAGGGGCTTTCAGCCGAGGCCAACAAGGGTTTAAGGAGACAGAAACAGACATACAAAAGGAACATAGAAGCCCTGATCACAAATACTTTCTGTGTTAAAAAAGTTAACGGTAAACTAGATCCATAGGCAACTCTTTGTAGGAAAGAAACAGGTAAGCAGTGTCAGTTTTCATGTCAAAATGCATGAGAGAGGATATACAGTTAGTCACTATACAGTAAAAGCTGAGCTCAAACTGTAGATATGTATAGGAGAGAGATAGGACATTCTATGGGAAAGTAACCTGATAAATGAAAGATCTGGCTCCTGTTCTACTTTTAGAAAGTCTATCTATCTCTGCCTGGATATAATCTGGAGACCCAACAATTCAGTCAACACAAAGAGTTAGAGCTCAAAAATGTATAAAAAAAAATGAACAGGTGTTGCAGGAACAGGGACTGACTTGAACTGGAATCATTGTGGGAAGGAGAGCAGGAGGTAGCCTAAACCAACTCAATGATGTGATGATTGATCCCAGTGGCTCTGTTTGGATGATTCGGACAGGGCTAAAGCTAGCAGGGGAGTTTTAGTCAGTCCAGGGATCATGCACAGAGAATAAAGAGGTTTCCAGAAGGGCAAGGGAAATCCAGAATCAAGGCAAGATAATTGGTAACAGTAGGCACACTAACCCAGCAGAGGTTTCCAAAAGGACAAAGGTAGGAGGTGAGTCCAAGGTCCAGGTTTGGGTTATATGAGATTGAAAGAACAATCCAGAGTGGGACAGAGGCAAACAGAAGAAAGGTAGGAGGTCAATGTCCAGACATGAGAAGCCAAAAGAATTATCCAATGAGAGCAAGACAGGTCAACATCAGCATGTCAAAACAAGGATTGCTGGATAGTCTACTCACATGAACAGCTTTTCTGAATCTGGTGGTTACCCAATAGGAGAGCCAGGAATATATTGTGCTCCTACCAGATGCAGTAACTCCCAGTAACTGGAACTGTCACATACAGTATGTAACTGTTCAGATTGCCAGTGCAGCAGCTTCAACAACAAGAACAGACAGGAATCGTCATATTCTAGGTACCACTAGTAAACCTGCAGATTCAGAGAAAAGTAGTCTGTTAGGAACATAAGGAACAATCATCAGACCTATATGAAGATCATTTACGGTAGTTATGCCTGCATGGGAGGGAAGAAAAAGGGGACAAATGATAATTAACTCCATAAGTAATAAACAAGAAACAGTCCTATCTACAAATACATTAAATAAAAAAAGACATTGAAGCATAAATAAAGCAATAGAAATGTCCATTAACGAAAATTAAATGTATTAATATAAACATAATCATAATCTGGAGGGAAATCGGTAAACGAGTATAAAAAAAATGTTCTTTGCTCATAGTTAAAATATAATGAGACAGTGGTACTGTTAGTAATAATAACAATGACAACAACAATGACAACATAAAAGGCCAGTTTTTTTATTCTTTTTCTTTGTATTCACTTTTGCTATTTGTTATGCTTTTTATAATGGTTTAATATATTAGACCATTATCATCTGCATCATAGGGCATATATGGTGGTGAATTACATAATCTATTGTCTTTTTCCAACATGTATGGCAGCTGAAAATAAAGGATATTTCTGTTTAGTGTGATCCAAGTTGTATTTCTGGCACTGAAAATGCACCTGAAAATAAACAGCATGTTTTGCATCTGTAAATTAGAAAATTTATTTTAAAAAAATTTAATTTATACATTTTTATGCTTTCCAGCATGTACTCCGCCTCTCACCCGCAGACAGCAGGAGATCGGCAGCAGCACCTCTCGTGACCCCGTTGGGATAAGCGTGTTAGAAAATGGATGGATGGATGGATGCTTTATGTGTAATAATTGAATGAAGGGAGAGAAATCGTACATATGTCTAATGTCATGGTTTTGGTTTTGTTCAAGCTTTATCTGCTGTTAAGGTGGGTGTGTTGGGGGGTTTCTTGGATAGTTATTAAGCAAAAAATTTAACAGGAGCGAAACTCCAAAACGAAAATCCACAAAAACTGAGAACCAGAAATATTCACGAGAAGGGGGCAAAGAAATGTGAGAAAAGAGTGACTGAGCAGGAGGAGAATAAATGGGAGAGAGAGACAAAGACCAGGCTAATTAGCAGATTGGGAGCAGGTGTGAACAGAGGCAAGAAGGGAGCTAGGAAAAAGGAGACTGACCCAAGAGGGCAAACAAGAAATATCTAAACTAAAATACAATCAAAAATAACTCAAGCTCAAGAATGAAAAATAAGACCAATGGAAACTCAGAGATAAAACTTGAACAAAACCAAAACCATGACAAATATTATGTATTTCATCTCTTTTTATTTGATTTATTTGATTAAATAAAATGCATAAAACAGTGAAATTGAAAATAAAACACAAACACTTGGAATACCACCAAATGTCTATGTCTGTACTTTAAATCAAAATGACATACTATGGTTACTGTATATATGTTGGGATCTGGAGGCTTTGTCCACTTTCTCCACTAGAGGGCGCACGAGGGCTCCTGGGGGCATGAGCTGACTGCAACACCTGTCTTCCATCTGCTCATCAGGAAGTCCTATTTAAGGAGGAGGAGGCTAACACTTCCCTGCCAGAGTGTTTGCCAGTAATGGTAGATCTAGACCTGAGGCAAACAACCAGATCTGAATCTCTGACTTTTTGAACCTGCCTGACCCTGTTTCTCTCTGCCTCACAGATAGAGTCCTGCCTGAAGATCTGAAATCCTGGAGAGTGATCTCGGTCTGGAATCTGCCTGCCTGCACTCAGTGAAATCCTGGAGAGTTACTCTGTCTGGAATCTGCCTGCCTCTGTTAAGCCTCTGCCCTCAGCCCTGTGCCTGCCAACTTGCCTCTGGACCTTCAAGGTTCCCCCCCTCTGCAGCTCCGTTCCACCCTTGAGCAGGTACACTATATTGCCAAAAGTATTTGCTCACCCATCCAAATTATTGGAATCAGGTGTTCCAATCACTTCCATGGCCACAGGTGTATAAATTCAAGCACCTAGGCATGCAGACTGTTTTTACAAACATTTGTGAAAGAATGGGTCGCTCTCAGGAGCTCAGTGAATTCCAGCGTGGAACTGTGATAGGATGCCACCTGTGCAACAAATCCAGTCGTGAAATTTCCTCGCTCCTAAATATTCCACAGTCAACTGTCAGCTGTATTATAAGAAAATGGAAGTGTTTGGGAACGACAGCAACTCAGCCACGAAGTGGTAGGCCACGTAAACTGACGGAGCGGGGTCAGCGGATGCTGAAGCGCATAGTGCGAAGAGGTCGCCAACTTTCTGCAGAGTCAATCACTACAGACCTCCAAACTTCATGTGGCCTTCAGATTAGCTCAAGAACAGTGCGCAGAGAGCTTCATGGAATGGGTTTCCATGGTCGAGCAGCTGCATCCAAGCCATACATAACCAAGTGCAATGCAAAGCGTCGGATGCGGTGGTGTAAAGCACGCCGCCACTGGACTCTAGAGCAGTGGAGACGCGTTCTCTGGAGTGACGAATCGCGCTTCTCCATCTGGCAATCTGATGGACGGGTCTGGGTTTGGCGGTTGCCAGGAGAACGGTACTTGTCTGACTGCATTGTGCCAAGTGTAAAGTTTGGTGGAGGGGGGATTATGGTGTGGGGTTGTTTTTCAGGAGCTGGGCTTGGCCCCTTAGTTCCAGTGAAAGGAACTCTGAATGCTTCAGCATACCAAGACATTTTGGACAATTCCATGCTCCCAACTTTGTGGGAACAGTTTGGAGCTGGCCCCTTCCTCTTCCAACATGACTGTGCACCAGTGCACAAAGCAAGGTCCATAAAGACATGGATGACAGAGTCTGGTGTGGATGAACTTGACTGGCCTGCACAGAGTCCTGACCTCAACCCGATAGAACACCTTTGGGATGAATTAGAGCGGAGACTGAGAGCCAGGCCTTCTCGTCCAACATCAGTGTGCGACCTCACAAATGCGCTTCTGGAAGAATGGTCAAAAATTCCCATAAACACACTCCTAAACCTTGTGGACAGCCTTCCCAGAAGAGTTGAAGCTGTTCTAGCTGCAAAGGGTGGACCGACGTCATATTGAACCCTATGGATTAGGAACGGGATGTCACTTAAGCTCATATGTGAGTCAAGGCAGGTGAGCAAATACTTTTGGCAATATAGTGTATATACTCCTACATCAGAAAACCTGCAGTTAATCTGGATCAAACATTAACCTCTCTGTCCTCCCCAGTGGTGATCCCCTCGTGACCAGTCTGCCAAACCAAGGACCAGTTTACATTCATTGTACATTTTGTAAATAAACCTTTGAACTTTTTCTCTGCCTCCTGAGTGTTTTCTGCATGTGGGTTAGACGCCTTGAACCCAACATGACAATATATATTTTAAGGAATTGAATATTTCAAGAACTTCTCTGAAAAATTGAAAAAAATTGAGTGACACTAACTGAAAAAAAAAATTTTTTGAATAATGTTATGTTATGGCTACCATACAACACACAGAATCCCTGAGAGTAGTGCAGCAAGTAAGCCTTAAAAGATTATTGTGCGGAAACTTGCTGCTGGTACAAGCTGGTTCATAGGAAGTTAATTGGAAGGAAAAGGTGTGATACTAAAATATTGTACAGACAACAATGATTTTAGCTTTAAGAGGTTCAGGAAAAAAAGACCATTCATAACGTTAGGAGAGAGAGTCACAGCTATGGACTGTAAATGCCACTCACAGACACATATTCAGAACCTGAGCGAAATCTTTTACATAGCTTTACTTGAGCATGCTATATCAGAGAACATGTCAAAAGGAATTTTCATTACCTGGGATAAAGATTGTTTCTTAATGGTTGAAATCTTTTACATTTTATTTAGAAATAAAAGTCCAAGAGTCTGGAGTGCTTGCATTTGGCTACTGTAACAAAGTCAGTGCAGTCCTCTAACAGGACATTTAAGACAATTTAATGCTACCATCTGTGATTAGAGAGAAGTGGCGGAAAGAAGAGGAAGGCGGCAGGTAGATGAAAAAGAAACAGTTTTTACTATAAATTATGCAAATTAAATTAAAACAAAAATTATAGTTGAGGGGGAATCAAAAATTATAATTCATGAGCAGACCACAAGCAACAAGAAAAACTGCTGGAGACATATCACACACTTTGTTTTCATTACAAATTTGTTTAAAACCATGTGGATACTCTGCTCAATTCAAATATGTAAAGTTTACCAAATTTCGTACTTAAATTAATTAGTACACGTGATAACTCTGAATACAATATGCCAGTGCCAGATGTAAACATGTGTGACATATCTTCCTAACATGAGATAAAGCAGAATCAAACTTTAACAGCAAATTAATCCTTCTGAGTAAAATTTGTCTTCATAAGTTCCTTTTCTTTTTAAATCACCCCCTTTTTTAACATCTTTTTTTTTAAATACTTTTATTTAAAGAAGTGTTAAACAATTGTAACAATCGAAAAGCTTAAGTTTTGCAGTATATCAATAATTTTACTTAATTTCTGTTGTTGGTTTTTCTTTCATCCTGACAATGTTATGTCTAACATCAAAAACACAAACATGAGATATATCCATAATTCAGCCACGGCTCTAATGGGTGCCACCATTCTGAAACTACTTCCTCTTGGTCCAATTACAGATAACGTGAGTCGTATGATGCAAAAAAAAAAAAAATCTTTCATGGCAGCTTTGCAAAATATAACAATTTTTGATACAACTGAAAAAAAATCTAAACTTCTAAAACATGAATTATTAGACATTAAAGTGTTTCCATTTAGCAAATTTATTTTGATAAGTACAATTTGATCCATCAAACTTTGCCTATTGCTGAGGAAACCAAGGAACATTTATACTGGGGAGCTTCATTACTGAAATACTAGACAGGGGAGTTAATGAGCAGGTAGGAGACAACTAGGGGTACAATGAGCTGAGACAATGATTAACAGAGAAAGGGCTGACATAAATAGACTGGATATACAAACCAAATAGGAAAAGTCTAACACAGACATAGTAATTTAAACCAAAATGCTAATAATACAAATACACAAAAGCAAAGAGAAATTTAAAACAGAAGAACCGATACGGTAAGGCCTGAGCGTCAATAATAATAAACCACGGAATGAACCGAACACAGAAAGTCATATGTGGCAAATCATTTAAAAGAAGGACAACATAAAAGCAAAGACCCAAAGATCATAACTCCCTCTATTGACATCTTAGGAGATTTTGGTTCAATTTTCAGTGAGACTTTGCAACTTTAAATATTATGGTATTACTATCTGTGATTTCAACAAACCTTCCATCTCCAAACCCTAGAGTGATACTACACATTTTGTCAAAAGAAAGATGAGAAACACTGGTTAACACTGCAGATGAACTGAAGCTTTCAATTAAAGCTGCCTGGGCTTTCTTACTGTAGCATCTCAGCAAAGACACAGGCTGATCATCTACAGACAGGCGATCCATCACAATTACACTATTGCTAAATAAGTGAAGAAGGACTGCTAAATGCATCAGAGACATTGTTGCTATCTTCTATCATGCAGTTTTCAGTGTCTTTAAGAAATGAAAATTAGGGGTTTCTGGAATGCAATCATCATTACAGTTGGCAGACATTAATGCTTGAGTTTTATTTTGATATAAATCCATGTGGGATTGCAACTTTTAAATTTTACCAAAATTACCAAAAATGTGCAGTATTTAGGTGCAGTTCTACTTTACAAGCCTCACTCTCTGGAGAAGCTAAATATCTATTTAGACTTTGGAAACTTAAGATCCCACAAAATGACAATGATAGTGTTCTTGGAAAGAGAAATGTGGCACCGAACCACTGATCTGAATGGAGATAAGTTGAAGGCGATGGATGGATGGATGGATGGATGGATGGATGGATGGATGGATGGATGGATGGATGGATGGATGGATGGATGGATGGATGGATGGATGGATGGATGGATGGATTAGATGGATTAGTTTTTAACTGGAAGTTAAAAACTAATTTCAGAGCATTAACTCTTTTGAATAGAATGAATATGGAGAAGAAGTCAATCAGCTATAACTCCAACAAAAGACTCATGTTACAAAAAAATTAAAAACAGCAAACACTGTGACAATAGAAAATGATCAGATGACAAACCTGTAATCAAAAACTTCCTTTTAGATTTTATATGGTTAAAACATTTACCATAATATTTTGTCTGAAAATTTAGTTCCAAATTAGTAAAATGTAGACCTGAAAGACTTAGGGCCGGATCTATCAAAGGTTTGCGTGTATAAAAACGTGAGCTATTTCACTGCGCACACTAAAAAATGTATAAACTGATCTATCAACAGCGTGCTAAAAGGATTTGGTCTTTAAAACGTGCTAAATAGCGCCTCTTATCCATTTAGTACTTTTTCTTCAATGAATATGCAATATGGGGCGTTTACACGCAAAAGTGCGTCTTGTGGGAGGAGAACATGTAAATATATTAATTTAGCACTCGCAAAGTGATTTATCAAACCTGAAAGCAATTTTGCTAACGGTATCTGACTCTATATTTAACACGTTTCAAAAGAAGGTGCAAAAACCCTAACCCTCTAATTGCGCACACATGGCAGCGGTTATTGTTGCAAGAAGGAGACATCGAACTGAAGCAAGGAGACGCAGAGAACGCATTTTTTCACTCCGTGTGAATATTTTTGGAATGAACGAGGAAACGATCATCAAAACATATCGTTAATCCAGCATTGACATTTTGGAGCTGTTGGGGGAACTCCTAATGGATTTGGAGCCAGCCACAAGGAGGACCCACGCAATACCAGATATCACAAAACTCCTTGCAACATTGGATCTCCCAATCTAGTTTTTCAGAAGTGCTGTCTGACGTTCTAAATGCCATGTCGCCCTGACGCCCTAACGGAGAAACCAGACCTCCCCTCTGCGCCTGTGGAGCAACATGCCAATGCTGCGGGGATGCGTACTCGCAGTAATGTCATCCACAGTCACAGCCATTTGGTATGTGCATTTTTCTACAGGCCAATACAAAACAACATTTTTTTTTTTTTTTTACTGCAGTGAAGTAGAAATTCAGCCACATACCACCTTAGGGAATAAAGGTTGCCAAAGTTTTTTCTTTATATATATACAAATTACTGCACGCAAAATTGGATCTTGATAAATCCGGCCCTTAATGTATTTTAATTTAGCTCATAAAAACAACAAATAATAAACAGGTTGGAATGTGGTTTCGCTTGCTTTAATTGAAGGTAGCATTTTGTCTCATACACACTTTCAATACATTTCTCTCTTTAAATCAAATGTATTACAGTTTGTTTTGTACCAAAGACACACATTTTATAAATGCAGATATTCTTTTAAAGTTATTAAAAGTGAAAATTATCTCTGTTTCTCTGTCATTTGTGTTCCTCCTCCACTTGAATTATTAACTGTGTGTGCACATGCATGTTTTAATGTTGTCACGGTGGATCTAGCCCTTCTTTCTGTGGCTGAGTGAGTTCGGAGCAAATTGCATTATTAATTCCAACAGTAACCTGACTAAATAAATTAATTTTAACATGAAAATGAAAATGTTTTTCTCACAACACATAGTTTTACAGTCAGAGGAGCAGAGCACGGGTGGCAATTACTATTGACATCACGCTAATTGTAGCCAAAAAATGTATCCTTAATGTTTTGGATTAGGTAGACATGATAAGGTGAGGGGACCGTAGCAAAGCCAAATTCAAAGCAAAATTGAATGTAAATGAAGCTCGGAGGAATTTTAGAAAAAAAAAAAACAACAACAAAAAAAACATTTTAATACAATTAATTTGAATTTAGTTAATACATTTTTAAAGAGAAAATTCCCAAGGCTATGGTGTAATAAATGTTAAGACTAAACTTGAAAACTAAAATTAAAAAAAAGGAAATTGTGTTATTTTATCTGATATCACCATAATTGCTATTCAGTTTCTATATTTCTTAGGATATGCATATTTTCAAATTGGCAAACTGTCACATAAGCTTGCAATGAGATTTGCTGTACTTGTCTGCCCTCTATTGGCCAGTAAGCTATAACTTACTTTTCTTCAAAGAGAAATTTGATAATGGCTATAAACTTTAAAAAGCTTTTATTGGAAACCCTCTCTGCCCTTTTTCCTATGGTTTTCCCAGAAAGACAACATAAAAAGTATAGCTGAAATAAGTTAAGGATTCACAGTTTTTCAAACAATATACTTGAGCTACTTCAGGACCTGATCCATACTTAATTTCCCTGAGAGCAAAGAGAAAAACTGAAATTAACCCTCCGATATAAGGGCAGTTTGTGGTGCAATAGAATGGATGCAAGCTTATAGAATTTACTCATTTACCTCATAAATCAGAACAAGAATTAATTATTTCAACTAACTAATAATTGCAATACGGTTATCAGTTGACTTTAATTTTTATTAATCTGTTCCTATTAACTTATTTGTCAAATACTTCATAAATATTCAATGTTTACGATTTCAAATTTAATTGTTCTGTTTAAGCTGCATTGATTCAGAAACAAATGATGAATAATGTGAATAACATTATAAGATATTAGATATTTAATTTGAGCAAGCTGAGTTTTGGTCTTATTGTAAAGAAGTAGCACCCTGTGCTATTACCATAATTCAGCTAACAAAGTTATAGCTTTTATGATTGTTTGGAGTATTTCTATCTTTTATTTCTGTAGCAGCACTGAATTAATTTTAGAGAAAATAAATTTATCATGTCATATGTTTATCATGTAATCCATCCAGATTGTTACCACCAAAATTCTTTTCGTATTTTTCTTAAGCAATATAAATAATGCCAACAAGATTCTGTCTGTAAATGTTAACCAAATTGAAATATACAATGAAGCTGTTTGTTTGTAGCTGTTTTTGAGATGACTTTAGGAATTTTGTAAAGCAAAATAACGTGTTAATTATGGAAAAGCCATGAGATTTTTGGAAAGTAAGCTGTTGCCTGCTGTCTGAGAAAACATCAGGATTCAAACTGAAAACATGGACCACTTCCAGAGAGTCACATATTTATGACTAAATGAAGTTAATTTTAAAATATAGTCTGGAGGATCCTCATCACCCCCACATGGAGCACCTGCCTGTGTTCTAAGTCAAGCTTTAGCCAATCAATGTTGGGACCATACCTACTACAAATCGAATCCTCCTTCAAATCCCCTTCATGCAGCTTCTGGCCTATTATTCCACCTGCACACCAGCAAACTTTCACCCACCTCCACTCAATCTCCTCTCTCACTCTAAGGCAATTTTTAGTCCCGTTCATCCTCTGGCCATTTCCATCACCAGTGTCTGCCCCCCCCCCCTGGGAAAGATTACTCTAATCCTTTTCATAGGTTACTCATCGAAGAGAATGTCTGTTCACAGCATCAAAGTCTTCTGCCGGGGCCCGAGCGCCAAACAATTGAGTGAGGCAGTTGTTGAGAGAACAAAACCATTGCTAAGAATGAGGCAGTCTCATAATGAATGATTTGTTAAAAGAAAAAGAAAAAAGTCTAGATCTCAAAAGAATGTGAAACATAAAGATGCTAGCGTAAATAAGGTTCTGCAACCAGTGGCTCCGGGGTCGAATGTGGCTCTTTGGACCCTCTACAATGGCTCGTAATAGTAGCTCGTAAGTTAATGTATTATAAAAAGAAATACCCAAAGTCTTAGAAGTGGAAGTTTTTTTTTTTTGTTTTTTTTTTTATTGAACCAGAAATATGTTTTCCGAATATTTTTTTCTTTTAATTAGCTTGTAAATTATTACACGTATTTCATTATCATTATTATCTCTTTTTTTTAATAAGATAATACCCTATAAAATAAAATCTATTCTTCATCTTTATTTAGGGGCTTTATTTAGGGGAGCGATGGCCTAGTGGTTAGGAAACCTGGAATCCAGAGGTTTTGAGTTGAAGCCCCACTCCCAGAGACTGACACTCTGGGTTCCTGAGCAAAGACCCTTAACCCCACACTGCTCCCTGGGCGCAGTCTATTGCTCCTATTGCTTTGTACTTGTGAAAGTGTAATGACATAAAGTTGAATTCTATTCTATCTACTTTTTATGTTGTCGTCCTTTTAAAAGCAGATAAAACAAATGGACTGTTGGTTGATTAATATGCTCACAGACTTCCTGTGGCACATATTCAACAAAAATAATAGGTTATGTTTTATTTAAAAGTCATGTAATGTTTTTTGGCTCTATCGACTTTTAGTTAGACAGAATCAGGTCAAAATGGCTCTTTGGTTATGAAAGTTTGCAGACTTCTGGCTTAGACAAACCGACAAACTATAACACATGGATTAATAGCAGAGGATCCAACCAAGAATGAATGAATGAATTCCAGGGTTTCACCATATTAGTATGCCACCTGAGTAAACATACAGTTGTGGCATTTCCTCCAACAGAAGGCATGCAGTCAGTCACAGAGCCAGTGGTAATAAAGGCAAATCTAAAAGCATATTAGGAGTGTTAAGCAGCACACTGGGCAGAAGTTGCCAACATTCAGCAGAATCAATACCCACACCCCTTCATGCCACACTTTGCATCAAGTAAAAAAAAAAACAGTGTGTAGAGAGAGAGATTCATGGAGCATATCATTTATCCAACTCTTTTATTACCAGGAAAGACCATGGATGATTTGATCTAAAGCATGCCTACATTTGAATCTAAAGTAGTGGATATGTGTTCTCTGAAATGAGCAAAAGGCTTTGTTTCCCATTTGCTTAAAGAGTTATTAATAACTGTCTATATTTTGTCAAGTGTAAAGTGAGGTGTAAAGGAAATTAGGGTGTGGGATTTTTTTTAGTAGCAAAAGGGGGTCCCTTTGCTAAAGTAAAAATAAACTTCAGAATACCAAGACATTTTGATTATTTTAATGCCTCAAAATTTGTGGAAACTGTTGGGGGATCACCTTCTTTTCCATCAGGACCAAGAAACACTGCAAACTCCATAAATACATGAATAACTGCTCTTAGTTTTGAAGAATATTATTACCTTATACTGAGTCTTGACTTCAACTCGGTAAAACCCCTTTAGGAGGAATTGCACAAAGCCAAGCCTTCTCATTCAACATCAGAATATGACCTCAGAAAATACACGTCTACAATCTTAGAGAAAAATCCCTACAATCACACTCATAATTATTTGGAAAGTCCTTGGTAAAATAGTTAAAGTAGTCATAGCAGCCAAGGCTAGGCCAACATTATGTGAAATCCCATGGGTTAAGAATGGCATGTGATTCAATTTCAGTCTTCACATACATGCATATAGTAAGAACATCACCAGGTACATAAAAAGAATTGCCATATTAAATATTTTTTTTCAGAATCCTGTTCATAATATTACATCTAACCCAAAGATTATGTAGGATTTAACCCAGACTAACGAGTTGCCTTGTGTTTTTGGCTTCACAAAAAAAAAATCTGTTTGTTTTGTAAATATAAAAGCTAAACTATTTAATTCCACAGATATGCCATAAATGTAACATCCATTTTAAGTCTTATCGAAAGAAACTGCAATAAGAACACCTCCTTGCTCATTTTATGAAGACAAAGCTTTGGAGGGTTTATACTTTATGGGTAAAAAATAGGGTAGTAGGAATAAAACAGCCCATTGGCATTCATTTATAGAAATAATCAAATCTGTGAAGGTGAGATTAAAATTAATACTTTTCTTTACTTATTTTATAGCCAAAAGCAAGTTTTAAATGTGGGTTTTAGTTGTTTCATGGATAAAGATGTTACTGAGCGACACCATCACTCAATACAGGGCAATGTTGCCATCTAGTGAATGAAATAAGTTTTTCAGGCAGGGAGACTGAAGACTGAGTACTGAGCTTTAAACCCCTTTTTGAGGTTAATAGGTTGTTGTTCTTCAGACACAACACCATGCACACACACATCACACCTAAGGACAGAGGCGTGCACAGACATTTTGGGGGGCAGGTGCTCAGGAGGGGGGGAGGGCACTTTTTAGCGCACGTGGAACACTTAATTATTAAAAAAAATACATGCATGTTGAATGAAATTTGACTTTAATTTGTAACATTCTCTAAACATGAGTTTGCAATGGAAAAAAGTCACATCACCAACAGAACAGACTAAAGCGTACTTCTTTCATCTGGCTCATCTCCCTGTTTCCCTCACCCATCTGCTCTCCCTCATCCATCTGTTCTCCCTCATCCTGGTCTTTTTCTGTCTCTGTGTCTTCCCTGAACTCTTCCTCATCTCCTGTCCTGGTAGATGTTGATGGTATAGAGCTTCCCTGCTGTGACTTGCTACAATATAATAATAAAAACCATCATGACAATAATAATGATAATAATAATAATAATAGCTTTAACAAATATGCCACATTAGTTTAAATAATGGGCTATTACGGCAACATGACTGGAAGTCTTGTCATGTGGATATTACTTATGGTAGCCTACAAAATAATAGCTATTTTAATACCTGCTGATTTTGTACAAACCACTTAAAAATAAAATGTGAACAGCTTTTAAGATTTTTCAATAAGATTAACCCTCCTTTCTTGGCATTGTGCTGCAATTACTAAATCAATATACAATTAAGACAATAAAGAGACCAAAATGTGTTAATTTATGTTGCCTAACAAAACCTATACAACAGAAAACGTTTGTCTTAACACATAGATTTGTATGGAAGGATTAGGGCCACTGGAAGAAAAAAAAAGTTGACTGATTTTTAAATTTTATTTAAAGGGTTAGGGTTAAAAAGTCAGAATTCTGACTTTTTGCTCAGTATTCTGACTTGAATCTCAGAATTCTGACTGAATTCTGAGATTCAAGTCAGAATACTGAGGAAAAAGTCAGAATTCTGAGAAAAAAAGTCAGACTTCTGAGAAGAAAAGTCAGAATTCTGAGATTAAGGTCAGGATTCTGAAGTCAGAATTCTGAGAAAAAAAGTCAGAATTGTGAGAAAAAGTCAGAATTATGAGCAAATGGTCAGAATTCTGAGATTAAAGTCAGAATTCTGAATTTTTTTCCCATACTAAACTGAAATAAAATTTAAAAATCAGTTAACTTATTTTTTTTTTCAGTAGCCCTAATCCTCTTCCGTAGATTTGCAATTGCAAACTCTACCGAAATTATTTGTAGCCTATGTGGTCGTCCTCACGTTATCTGTCATTGACTTGGGCTACAGTGTAAAACTTTCAGAATCAGGTTTATTGCCATTGTTAGTGAAGGAGTTCACAAACTAGGATTTTTTTATGGTACAATCGTGCAACATGAAACATATAATATGGAATAGGTAAATAAAATTATAAAATATCTAAAAACTGTGGGTATACAGCATGCAATAAAATAGACTAATATATACACTTAAGATAAAAATATGGTTATAAAATATAAAAAGTAAAATAGCATCTTACAAGGAGACAACTAGTTTATCAGGTGACCAGTCGGCCAAAATGCTTGTTTGGTGCTGCTGAATGAGACATTTTAACGCACAACAAAATGATTTAGCTTGATCTGTTTATTACCTGGCTAATGGGGCACGGGAGAAGCAGCCTGTCAGCGACCGTTCCTGCTATCTGAAGAGGTTTATTGGACTGCTATGATCCGGCGCTTCTGGCATGCCCTGCGGGCGACCGCGCGAGTTCACGTGACAAAGGAAGAGAGCTACAGTAGGCTGGTCGGCTGGTGGCTCATTTCGGGGCATTGTTTCAGTCGTTTTTAATGGCTCAGGTTTTCAAAAGATAATTTCAAAACCGACCTCAGTAAAATCTTAATATATTAATAATAAAAAAATTTTAAAAAACGAGTTTCAAAAGGGCATTTTCTTTGAAAAAGGGCAAACTTCCTAGTGCTTTAGCACCACCTAGTGTCTATGTATGCACGCCCCTGCCTAAGGACAATTTAGAGAAGCCAGTTAACCTAACAGTCATGTTTTTTGGACTGTGGGAGGAAGCTGGAGTACCCAGAGATATTATTCACTTTTGATGATAAAATTATCACTGTTGTTAAATGTACACTTTGGTCAGTTATGTTAGAGTGCACTAATCCAATTTCCTGAAAGGTTGCAGTTATGAAAACAGCTTTTTTATTTAACAATACTTCTTTTAAAAGATCCACTCTGATACAAATTCATGTTTGCACATGTTTATAGTTGCTGACACTGTTGCCTTACAGCAAGAAGGCCCCAGGTCCCTTTTCTAGCTTTGAATCACTCTACATGAAGTTTGAATGTGCTTTCTTTGTATTCTTGGGTTCTAACAGTGGTACCTCCATAGTCTAAAAAGACATGGCTATAGGACTATTTGTTTATTCTAAAATGTCCTTTGATATGAGGTATATGAAGGCTGGTTGTTTGTCCCGTGGGTCTTTTTGTTGTCCTCTGATGGACTGACCAGTACAGGTTGTACCTGGCCTCTCATCCAATGACTGCTTGAAATGTGCACCAGCTCCCTACTGATCTTGCAAGAATAAACAGGTATAGAAAATTATTGAATGGATAGATAGTCAACCTTAATAGGTACATATTTCTACATATTAGTCAGCCGTCATGCACTGTTGACAAGAAAGCAAAACACTTGCCTTTAAAACGTTTGTATAATAGAAAACAGGCTGGTCAACAGGCATGAATGACTCAACAGATTATTATTGCTTTAATGGGGCCAGGAGCTTGTAACAGGGAAAATATTTACAGGTAACAGTTAATGACGCCACATGGTGACTTTTAACATGAATGTCCGTGCTGAACAAGTCAAACCGGAAAGATCTGTTCCATCATTTGTAGTGTGTTGTTGTTTCTTCCTTTAAGCAAGCCTTTTAAATTCAACAAGTCCCGAATTTGCCACTAAATTTGGGACTTAATGTTGTTAAATTTGGGACTAAAGTTGGTTCAGTGATTTTCATATCTGCATTCTTTAAGCCAAATCTGTCTCTTAGAAACCTTTTTTTTTTTTGTCTGTTTCCTGCTCCTGCCCCCCTTTTCCATTTTGCCCTTCCTAGTATTTTACAAGCACAATAGACAAACAATTACAGAGTACAACATGAACTAAAGACTACATAAGTGGCTACATTTCTGCCATTATTTCTACAATATGCAAAGCTGGAATCTTGGAAATCAGGCAGTGGTAGAGTTTGGAGACCAGGTCAACAATCCAAACCGCATTTTACCATCTTCACATTTTTTATTGACTACTTTTTTAGACTAGAGTCACATGTCTCACTGAGCATGTATGGAGTGGAAAGACCTGAGACAGCTCTCCTAATGCAATTAAGGTAGATTCTGACTTTAGAAAGTTCCATACATGTAATTAAGATTTCAAAGGATATTTTCATTTGCTTCTTTTTTAAATGCAGGTCATAAACCTTAACATCTGAAAACATGTTGGTACAATCCAGTTAACCTAAAAGGTTTGGAATGATATCAACAAACAGCAAATTTTGCTCCATCAAAATCTATTGCAATGATTTCAAAATAAACAATGTGTTTGATTGACAAGTTTCATTTGATATTTAACAGCAATAATTCAGTGAGTAAAGTCATTTCTAATATTAAAAATCCAATTCTCTTTTTCAGAAAATGTGGTGCTTAAGCTGCTCTTAGGAGTGTTTATGATAATCTTGATTTTAATTCCCAGCATTCCACTGGAATTCCCTACTTTGCTCCTTACTGTGGCTTCAACTAGCTGTTCATCAACCTTAGTTTTGCTAGAAGTCGCGGTTTCTCTAAAGACACCAATTAAAGGCAAAGGGTGAAAATATTGTCAAGCTGCTTTTTAGCTTGACTGGAACAGTACTTTGCTACCTAAAGTGTGGCTATTTTTCTCAAAATTAAGTCTTTAGTCGAATTTTTTGTGTATAAGAGTCTCCATTGTTTAAATGAAATTTTGGCTGGTTGATTTTCATGGTAGCTGCATAATTACTTCCAAATATTAACTTGATGAGGATTACAGAAAAGCACTGTCCAAAGAAGGACAAAGTAGATCATATTTGCCTTAAGTTACCTTAGGCATTTTTCTAATTTGTCTCATTTCAAAATGTGTCTTGTTATTCTTTTGTGTTATCAGCTTCCTCAGTAATTGTTTCCCTGATAATAGAGCAGTTGTGATCCAGAATGTGATGAGGAATGGGATACAATCAAACTGGTGGAGATTTGAGCTGCTGTGGCTCAAAATTCATGTCCTCCTACATCTATGATGCAGCTTTTACAGTAGCATTGCTTGTGTAGGTGTTCCTCATCATAGCTGCAAAAGGAAGCTGCTTTTTTCTGGGCCGTCCATCTTGATTCATAAAAACACAAATCCACCACTTCCCAACATTTTGTAACACTTGACACCTGTTATAGAAATGCACTGCTTTTTCACTGAAAGAATAGTTTGTAACAAGGGGTTCAGATGCAGTACAGTTTTGATCACTGCATTTGTGAAAAATAGTGGTGAAGTAGATATATTTTAAGCTGTGATTGCAAAGAGCACAGGTTGTTTAGCCCATGTTTTCAAGGAGGATGCAAGCTATTTGGGTCCCCTAAGAGCCAGTGCTTTCTTGTGCGCCTCATATGCGCCAATGGCAGATCGAAGAGGGGGGCACTATAGGAGAGACTGGAGAGAGGTCCAACTCTTTCTTAAACAAATATATTGGTTGAGAGGCCCTAATGCTAACATCTAATAACAAGCTTTAGATATTTTCATTTTAAATATTATGTAATTTTGGTTACTATGAGGATTTTTCGATGCCCTCCCTTGCACATGGTGCCCTGTGATGCATGTGGGCGGCAGTGTTGTGCCTGAACGCATTCATTGAACGAAGGTTCATGAACTCGTTCATATTTTGGGCGAACGTGAACTGAACGTACTGCATTGCTGCCTGATGAACGTTATTGTGAACTCGTTCATTCTGGTGTCTGTGAACGGCACGCTCTCTCAGTTCAACTCCGTTCAATAGGTTGCCAGATTTCTATAGAGCCCTCCAGGCTAAACCCCGGCTAAATCACACCGTAAACAGGCCTTAATATGTAGCGGGAAAAACACCCAATCTGGCAACACCAGCTACCAGCGTCGTAGCCTACAGCCGCGTGCGTCATCTAAACAAAATGTAGCGTGGAAGCCACAGCAGCATGGAGACGACCGTGGAGGCGACAAAGCAGCAGTATGATCACTTAAAACAGTTTTATGACCAGGTGGTCAGTGAGGATGATGGCAACAATCTTACATTTTTCTGCAAACTTTGCCCGCCGGCTTTCAGTAAAAAAAAATCCGCACTTTAGTAACCTTAAATTACTACCTCAGCCTGCTCCCTCAGTTTGTGTTAGTAAAATGTTCTTGAGGGTTTTACTATTCGTGTAACTTGTTTGTTAAACCTGCCTGGTATAATTTTCCAGGATTCCTTTTTAGTATGTACTGAAATGGAATTTCAAATTGAAAAAAATATTAAAATTAAAAAAACATTTGAACCTTAAAGACTACTTTCCTGTTTTTCTTTTAATAATTCCTCATAAAAAAGACCATTCAAGCAGCACATTTTTCCTGATGTTTTTGAGAATATACTGTAGGGGTGAAAGCTGCAGCTGCTACTAGTGTGAAGTGAATGGACAGCAACAAAGCATTAAAGCAACAATGGGGAAATGCTTACCCCTCAATGCTAATGTAAACCCTGGTTGGATAAGGATTCAAAACTGGATATGAAGATGAAATCTGACGCACAGTTTCAGAGTTACAACTGATCAAATAATTGCTGTCTGTGGTTCTACAGTAGGCTATGATGTAATTGAGCAATATATGAAAAAAAAAAAGAACTGAACTAGTTCATTTTTTGGAACTGTGAACTTAGTTCAAAATTTTGAATTATGAACTATGAACTGAACTAGTTCATTTTAAAATGTGTGAACTGAACTTTGAACTAGTTCACGTAGAAAGAGAACTTTCCCAACACTGGTGGGCGGTACATTGCATGTAGCTCTACTGTTCAATGCCACAATAATTCCCAATATATTTGTGTGGGGTCATTTAAGTAAATTTAAGTAAAAAAGGCAAAAAATATGTTGCAGTAGATCTTTGCAGTAAATGTTTACAATACCATGTGAGAATTTACTGAGAATTAGCACAGGCAAACTATGGTAATATTTTGACTTTTAGTCATAAACATTGTTGCCAGCTTTCTCTGTTGAATATTGCAACTTAAAGAAAGAATTGGAAAAAAAATAATATTAAAATATAAAAATCTTAATGGGCATAATTTCAGCATTTTAGGCTGGTCAGTGTAACATGTTTTGTAGGGAGTCAAACATGGTTGAAGAAGCAGGATTTTCAAAGGTTTTTGTCAGGACTCCTGTGTGTCTGTTTGTGTTTTCTGTGTTTGTCTCCCTTCCTCCACCAGGAGGCATCTGTTTCTGGTCCGCCTCCTCACACACCTGCTGATGGTTACTTCATTAATGGAGTGTTCTTAAGCTGCTGACTGCCACTGCCTCGACACCAGAGTGTTTGCCAGTTTTGGGTACTCTAGCCAAGCTAAGTTTTGCTGATTCAAACTGAGTTCTTGTCAACCTGAGTTTTAACATTGTTTTGTCTTTGCCTCTTGGCAGGAAGTCATCCTGCAAACTGGATTTTTTCTGACCTTCTCTCCCTGGAAGGATCAACTGAGCTTCAAACTGAGCTGGGGTTCAAGCAGGAGGTTTGGATCCACTTTCCCCAAGAGATCGTTTAAGCTTCACACTGAGAAAGGGATTCATCTCCACCACGACCCGTTCAAGTACTGCAGGAAATCTGAGTGGCAGTCAGTTTCTCCATTCACCTACAAACAACCGCATTCTGGGTAAACCCTGTTCCGCCCTCCACCGAATCAGACAAACACTGGAACTATAGCACACAGACTGGAGTCAAAGATTCAACAACTTCTCTGGAAACGTGAGTCAGCAACCAAATCCTCTTCGCCAAGTTCACGAATCAAATTTCCCACTGAGCCTGAACTAACCGCTGTGTCTTCCCCTCACTTTTCAGTTCCGGTAGAGCAGTGTTCAGAGCAACACTTCTCTCTGTAATATCTCTTCAATAAAACCTGTTAAACCTTTTCCCTGGTCTCCCTGTTTGGTGTACTGCATCTGGGTCTGAACTTTAGTAAAATCATGACAGTTTTAAGCCCATCTAATTCCTTTATAGTTTTCTTCACAGAGCCTTACTTTCCTGTATCTAAAATCAAAAGCTTTTAATGAAATCTGAAGGTCTTTTAATCTCCGCTATGGACTTTGTCTCATCTATTTCTTATATCTTCCAGTTTGTTAATATCATTATTTTACTGTCAAGGCAGAAAAGGTAAATCAGGTTGACAATACCTGGAAGTTTCCTACAGGAACTCAGAGCTGTACAGTCCAGCACAAACCTGGGCTCTAGGTAAACATCATGTGCAGTACAGAGACTTTTATCAGTTACCTCATCCTTCCTGTCCCAAGGGCATTGAGGGACTAAGGCATTCCAGCCCAACCGAGAGTAATCTCTCCAGAGATTAGTGGATCTGCTCAGACTCCTCCTCCTAGTGACACATTTCTCCAACACCTTATGAGCTACACAGCAGGCCTCTAGTTGTTTAAGCTTCTGCCAGTATAACTCAATGTAAATAATATATCCCTGACTATATAATAAAAGTTTTTTTCAAGGTAGGATTTAAACCTTGTCAAAAAGGGGAACTTTTTTTGAATAGTATTCAATACTATTACAAGCTCCATCCACATTTATTTTAAATGCAATCCAAATACTATGGAAGTAAAAAAAATGGATATGACACTCTTATAGCCAACACTGACCTTTTTAATTCTTTAAGACAGTTCAGATCCCAAATAAGGATTTCACAATTGTCTCATCTATTAAAAGTGTAAATTTTTCAGCTATCAAAATCAAATGATTGTTTAAAACTTTAGAAACACGATCTACTGGAATCAGGTGCGAATCACATTTGGAATTTTGGGTGTCCAATCATGTGATTGGGCTGGTTGTACTATCCCAATCAAATAATTTAATTTCAATAATTATTAACTTGAAATTTGTCTGTACAGCATTACTGAATTAAGAGTTTTGTAAATTTGGGGTGGATAAATACAATAAACTGAATTGAATATAGTTCTCAACAGTGGTGGTTTTAGAACATCTGTCTTAACTTTACTTGCCTCTGTGCTGTGTTTGATGCAGTGCATTATTAAATACCGTACTAATATAGGATAGAATAAGCAAATGCTGGGAAAGGATTTTTGTCTAGTGCTGTGCTCAAGTAAACTGATTCAGGTCTTAATCTGGCACAGACCAAGGAATATTTTGTCTCATTTGGTAACCACAATATGGTGAAACCATAGGAAATGTGAAGTTTTCCAAGGCTGTATCCTCAGCCCAATTTTTAAGACAATATGAGCTGCTCATTTTTGGACCCCCAAAACATATTTTCAGGTTTGGTGACTTTCACATCAACACTTAGCTAGACTTAAATGGACTAAGGACTTCAAAGCATCCAAGTAACCTGGATGCAACTTTAATCTTGGATCTTAATGTTACCATCAGGAAAAGATCTCTTACTAAACCTATTTAGTATCATTCTATAAGCATACCCAAAATGAAGGATTTTCTTTCAAAAAAGAACACAGGAAAAAATGGTGCATATCTTTAATAAGTTAGATAACTTTAACAGTGACTGTACTGTTCTTTCTAAAATAAATAATTATATCTGGCAGTGGCAGCTCATCTGAATAACTGTTGTGAGAGTCTTGACTAAAACCAGGGATATGGATCACTATACTGACTCCTTGACTGTCAAAACCTGGTTTGCTGTTAAGCAATAAAGCACTATTAGGCCAAATACATTTCCATCTTACCAGCACCCCTTGCGACCCCAGCTGGGATAAAGCTTGCCAGAAATGGATTGATCATTTCCATCTTGCTTGTCAAGTATGAGCTGTGTAGAACCTTCAGGTTTGAGATGTGCTAACTTGGCAATTTAAATTTTCTTGCTACTGAAATGTCTTAAATAAATAATATTTTCATGCCATGTCTTCATACATTTTTACCAGGACCAAAACATAAATGCAATAAGCTGCATTTTGTTTCAATGCTCCTCAGATGTGGAGCATTTCCCTCAATATCTGAAACTTGCAGAAATATTGGACCATGAGTGAAAATATTTTAATGTTATGAAATGCTTTCATGGTTGTGCTTCTTTTCTTCTAAATCTTTGGATTTGCATCTTTCTAAGCACTTTGGATTGTTTATGTGTGAGTTTTGTAATAAAAGTGTATCTCCTCTTGACCCTTTTTCCTTTTAAAGTTGCTTTATAGGATATAGGATTCTGGAATCAAGTTCTGCACATAATGTAGACAGACAGACAGATAGACAGACAGGTCTTAGAAAACTGATTAACCTTCACCATGTTGCAGCTGTGTTAGTTTCACACCTTGATCCAGTTTGTTTCTCTTTTTAAGTCCCTTACCTGTCTTCCTTGTCTTCTGTGTTGACCGGGGTACATTACTATTGTTGTTTGTGTCCATATCTACATTATGGGCGCCCCTGAGCATTGATACTGCCTCATACTTGTGAGAGTAGTCTGCTATCACCCTACCTGGTGCTCATCATTTACCAACACTGCTGTTATCTAATATTTTCTCTCCAAATTGTTCTATCATCCAAAACACCATGAAACTCTTAAGTCAGAAAAGCTGTTGTGGTTCGGTCATTGTGATTCAAATCAGGTTAACATACATATGCCTGCCAAAGTCAACCAAACTCTTGATGTAATCAACTTCTATACCCATCTTACCCACTTGCTGCTATCTCGCCACACTTTTCTCTCTCTCTCTCTGGGCAGTCTTTGGTATACTCATTCCTTGTTGTTTACTCAGTCCAATTTGCCTCAAGCTTGTTCTACTTTCCTGCTCCTGGGGCACCAGCAACAGCTGTTTTGCTGTAAACATTTTCTAATGCAGTTCTGCCTTATTCATGTCATAATTTACTCTTATATTTTCTCCTACCGTGTGCTCCTATAAGTGCACCACACCACATTAAATTCTGAAATTCAGGGGGTATGATTTCCAGCACTTGTCAGACGATGTTCATTCACAAAAATCGCATTGCAGAGGAGGAAGAGAGACTTGAAGATTGAGGTTCTGCTGAGAAGCAAAATTAAAGGATGAGTAAAAGCCAAGCAGTGAGGAATAAATCACAAGGGCTTCTTTCATCAGCAAAATATTGCGAAAATTAGAAATATCCAGTCCAGTGGTAATGCTGAGAAACTAGTGCATGCATTTGTTACTTCAAGGCTGGAATATTGTAATCCTTTATTATCTGGTAGTCTCCAAACAGTAGTTAAAACCCTTCATCTGATCCATAATGCTACACCCAGAGTTCTTATGAAAATTAAAAAGAAAGCTCATATCTCTCCTATCGTAGCTACTCTTCATTGGCTTCCTGTTAAATGCCATGTCACCTGTTAGTTGCACTGATTGAGAAGTAAAAATAAAAATTATCTTTTCCAAAAGTTGTGTCTAAAACATGTCTAGCAAACAGTCAATGAAAACTACTGATGGAGATGAGGTGCAACAAATGATTTAAATGCTTAATATGAGCTTGAAAAGTTCAGCTTAGGCTCAATATGAGTTCGCCATCAACCAACATGACACAACATTCTGCAAAATCTCCTTTAATTCCACAAGGACACATGTACTGTACATCTTCAGGCAAGGTCTGTTATCCCGTCATCACATTCTCCATCTCTCTCATACAATCCATAAACATAAAAATGTGAATGGCAAACTCTAAAGCTGTGGTCACAACAAATGCAAAACCTGCATAAATGTAACTAGTTTTACCTGATTTCACTCAACTTCAAATTCACCTGGAATTAGCTTATGCAATTCGCACTAGAAAGACAGAGTGAGGCGAGGCTACAGATGGCTGGGGCTAGCCTCTAAACGCTAACTGTGGGGGATAGGAGGACAGCAAAGAATCGGAGAAGCCTGGCAGGCAAATAGATCACCAAACGTATTTGCTGCCTGCTCAGATACATCTGTCCTTCTCTCAACACTTGCTTACATTTTTCTCACTTTAGGTTGGACAAAACTGTATTTTCAAGGACTCTCTAGCTGGACTACTTTAAAAAAGTTGTTTTTTTTAAATCACTGCCAATCAAGATAAGACCTTATAGGGTAAATCAAAACCCTAAAACAGCTTAATACAGAAAAGGATGAACAACCTTAAAAGCTGGATGGCAGAACTAGAGCAGTTCTCTGGAATTAATGGTGTTGTGCTTAGAGGTCTAAAGAAAAAAACCCAGCTTACATGCCAATGCTGAGGAAAAAGATGTAAGGAAACTTGACACATACTGTCTGCACCGTATGGAAGTGCAGGTAGTTGTAACAAGAGCATTGTAAAGAAAGAAAGACCACTCAACCACCACCTAATATTTTGAGGTTTATTAACAGGAAACACAAAATTTGGCTCCTTAAGCAGTCGAAATTGAATAAATAAATACACCAGGAGGTGTTTTTTTTTTTTTTTTTGTGAACAGTTTGGAATTTAAAGAAATAGTATGTCTGCCATGATCTTGACGCTAATAACTGGCTTGTTCACTAATTTCATTCACCTGCTTAGCTCCGTCCGTTTTCTTGTTACCGGTCATCTGATCCACCTGCTTCTGTTTAACCTGCCTTTTTCCAGTCATCAGAGCAGATTAGTCACAAGCCGGTGGTGAGAGCGTCTCAGAAACATAAGTGTTTCTGATTTCCTGTTCTGTCTCACAACCACTGAGCCTGCCTTTTTCCGTCTTATCTGTTTTAACCTGCCCGCTTCCAGTCACCATTGCCAGATTATTCTCGAGCCAGAGTGGAGAGTAATTACGCGTTACCTTAGTGTTTCCGATTACCTGATCCTGACCTGTTCTGCCTCTCAACCACTAAGCCTGCCTGTTCCTGTCCGATCTGTTTGCTTGACCTCTCTATGGACTCCTGCTGGATTCTGCCTGTTTGCTGAACTTGAAGCAGTTTCCTGTCACCAACCTGGATTTCCCTTTGAAACCTATTTGAACTTCTGATCTCCTGGTTCTGTTACCTCACCACGTCTTCGGCACTGGCTTTGACTTCGAACTCTTGATTATCCTGCCTTCCATCATCTGCCAGGATCTGATCTGCTTGTTTTCCGTCCTGCGGGGCTACAGCATCTGGGACTCTATGAGCTGCGCCTGCCACATCTTGTTGGCTGCCCACCGCCTGGATCCTACCACGTTCTCTGGGCTTGGACTGAACTATTGAACCAGGTTGGTGACTCAGGTTCATAATCCTCTTCCACTAGATTTACGTGTTCACTAACCTGTTTCCTTTCAGAAGAGTTTCCTGCCCTGAACGCCCTAGCAGCTGTTACTGAAGATCCATTTTAAAATAAACACTCTTGAGTCTCTCTGTCTGCCTTGAATACTGGGTCCACTGTTCTGAACCGTGAGAATTTCTGGAGAGGCGTTAAAAAAAGTATAAATGGTACAGAAACAAACTAAATCATGCATTAAGCTCTGCAACAAGACATTTTATGCCAATTAATTGGCCAAAAACAATATGAAATTTCTGTGGTCTACAATAAACCTGTCATGTTTGTTTTCCAGAGCCTCTGGCAGCGGCGAATGTGATGATGAATGGAGGGTACGGAGATTTCTCTTTCATCAGCTGGAAACAGGGGTGGTTGATAGCCTAGGGATACTTGAAACGGAGACAGACCAGTTGCGGATGAAATTTGAGTGTTGTGAGCGTACTCTACCCAGGGGAGGAATTGACTCCAGTCGGTAGGGTTGGTGGACGTCAGACAGCGAAGGGTGGATTCCATTTCCTGGTTCATACGTTCAGTCTGCCCGTTGAACTGAGGATGGTAACCTGAAGAAAGTGACACTTTGGTGTTCAGAGCTGAGCAGAAGTGTTTCCATACCTGAGAGGTGAACTGAGGGCCTCTATCAGAAAGGATCTCCTGGGGGATGCCATGGAGTCTGAAAACATATTTTACCAACAGTTGAGCCGTTTGGAAGGCTGTCGGGAGCTTCCTGAGAGGGACAAGATGGCACGTTTTAGAGAAACGGTCTATAATGGTGAGGATTGTTGTCATACCCTTGGAGATTGGCAGGCCGGTAACAAAATCCACAGCAACATGGGACCAGTTCTGGGATAAACCGGGTCCAGGTCTGGTCACGACTGGTTTTCACTGCAGAGAGGGACAGATTGGTTAGCAGTCTTTCAGTGAACTTGCAGGTTGAGTGTTTGCAGGTCTATACCTGAGCAGAGATTGAGCAGAGCGGTAGAAGGGGGGAACCGGGAGTGTCCAGAGGCTGAAGGCAGGCAGAGGGCTACAGTAGGCAGAGGCAGGGCTAAGCGGTTACTCTTACAGAGCAGGTTCAGAGCTTCTCTCTCAGCTCCATCTGAGAGCGGGCAGGCAGGTATCAGACAGATTCGGATTTCCAGGGTTCTTCTGAGAACAGACTGCTTGGTTTCACGCTTGAGAAACTCTTCCAGGTTTCAGGTTTTCAGGCAGGGTCTTCCTGAGAAGCAGAGAGGACAAAAACAGATTAAGTTCTGGTTCAGGCTTCAAGGGAGTCAGAGAATCAGACAGGCAGGTTGGCTCAGGCTTGCTAACCATAACTGGCAAAACACTCTGGCGTCAGAGTGTTGCTCTGCCCCTCCTTAAATGCCGGTCTCCTGATAAGCTCATGAGCCGCAGGTGTGGTGATCAGCTTCAGCTCCAGGAGACCTAGAATGCTCTCTGCTGGAGAAAGGTGAACAGACCTTCAGATCCCAACAAAACCAAATTAAAAACCATAGGAAATGTTCCAAATAATTTCCCACTACATATAATGGTGGAGATCAGACTACATCTGACCCCAATTAATTTCTTACTGAAATTGGACCAGCCCTAGCCAAATGAATTTCCATGGTAAATGATAACCCAATTGAATATATCGAGCCTTAGAACTGTGATATTTTCACTCTTAATACAATTACAGAACACTAAATACAATATATGATTGTGTCCCTAAAAAACACATCAAGCAGAGCAATCATAGGAATTAGGGAGATTATATAAAGCCCCCGGGGTTTTTTTGTTTTTCTTGCACCTTGTTGAATGTATGAGTGGCTCACAATGTACTGACTTAAACTGGACCAAACATGGAAAACACAATGAGAGATGGAGATGGATAGATGAGGGATAAAGTAAACACAGGAAGACATAGTTAAGTGGTGGAACATTGCCTGAGAAAGTCTCACTACGGCAGGGGTTTGGATCCTCTGTCAGCCTCAGCCACTCAGAAAACTTTGACTCATTTGACACAGCAACACAGACTTTATGGAATTTCTCTAGTGTTTAACTTACAGTGCTCTAAAAGTCCCTTCCAGATGCATTAATCTATTTCTACCTGCCTGCAGGGAAGCAGAACAGCAGCTTGGTGGGTTTGTGGGTCAGAAACGTCACAAGCAACACAAGACACCTCGGATGCAAAGGTCTGGCCAGGACGGAAAGAAGGGAGATTAAGTCGATCAACGGGCAGAGATTTCAGTCTCCTCATCTTGTATAACAAAAGGAAGTATCAACAACTTATTATGCTGGATTTCGGCTGAAAGTTTCTCAGATACAGTCACTTTACCAGCAAAGTTGAAGCAAAACTCTGAAATTAGACATTAAAGAACTTGATATTCAGGCACCAGTTTTTATCTTGCTAAGAAATGCTTAAAAATAATGCTTTTCAAACAATTTAACAAAGTGAAATAAACTTTGGAATAAAATTATCCGTCATTGTCAGTGTTCCATAATAATAAACAAAGAGGAACATTGTCTTCAAGTTTGTCCATGTCAACAAATTAAAAATAAAAGTAAAAGTAATAATAGTAATACTTTTTTTATAAAAATAAATACAGTAATACATTTTATATAAAGCACCTTTCAGGACACCAAATGACACTGTAGAAAAAACAGTCAAAAATACACAATATCACACAATATAGGTGAGATATGCAGTCTCGAACAAATTAGTTGAATTTAAACAGAGGTAAAGTGTCAATATTACGAATATCAGGTGGGAGTAAATTACAAAGTTTGGGAGCAAGAGAAAGCTCTGCTCTTCATGGTGATGAGGCGGCAGGAGGCTCAACAAGATGGATAGAAGAGGGTATGGGAGGGGGGGTAGCAATTTGAAGGTGTCAAAGCTCCGAAAATAGGGCCCAGAATTCAAGCAAACAGAACCGGTTAGAATAAAACTTAAACGCTTTATTGACTGCTTCAGGATTGCGTGGCTCGTCAGCTGGGACTGGCTTGCTGGATTCTCTGGTTCCTAGTTCTTTCCGTGTCCAAAGCAAGGAATAGGAACCAGTCAGATGACTTATCCACAGTTTGTGGTGGATAAGTCATCATTCCAGGAGTGAGGCAGAGCAGACTTATGATCGGAAGCCAGCAGACACAGAAGAGCAGAAGAGCCCAGAGGCAGATTCCAGAGAAGGTGACGAAGCAGAAGTCCAGAGAGACACAGATAACCAAAGGGAAAATCCAAGCCGGTGTCAAGGAACTGAGTCCAAACAACAGTCTGAACACAGGAACTGGCAAAAACAGAACAGAACAGGAACAAGCCAAAACCAGGAATCCAGAGGCAAAAACAGTTTAGGATCAGGCAGTCAAAAAACAACAGGGTACGCTAGAATATTCTCACACTCGGCTCAAATAATCTGGCACTGATGGCTGGAAACAGTCAGCATAAATAGGAGCTGGAACAGGTGAATCAGATGAGGGCAGTTTAAAACCGGGTGGAGCTAAGCAGGTGGAAGGAACAAATTAATAATCCAGTCATCAGTGCAAAGATCATGACAGAAGGAGATATGAGAGGTAAGGGGGAGCAAGATTATAGGTGATCTTGAAACCAAGCTGGAGGATCTTTAACAGGTTTCTGAAGCTAATAGAAAGGTTGGGAAGCTCCTTTAAGCAGGGCATACACTGTTTGATTTTTTGCCCCTTTCGGGCTGATTCTCCAATCGTGCGAGAATTTTTTTGATCAGGCGACTTTCAGTCTGATTGTGCTTCGTGTGGCGTGTAATGTACAGGGGATAACGAGGGGTTATCAGCCTCTCACGAACACCTCCCGATCAGGAATCGTAAGGTCGGGAGAAAATCAAACATGTTTGAAATTCAATCGGCCGTCATGGGCCAATTTCTCATTGGGCATGCGCAAACAAGGACTGTTCTGCTTCTTCTTCTTCTTCATCTCAGACAAAAGCACAGTAGCATGGTGGGGGTGTGAGTGAAATGGAGTTCTTTCTGTAAAACTGATAGATCAAAGTAGCTATGTTTGCTCAGCCGTGTCTTTGACGAATGAAGGTGCTTTAGTAATTGAATGAACCACTGAAATCTGGAGAAACTAAAGCTTATGGAAAGATTTTTGGGGAAGGCCAAAAAGAAGATAGTTGCAGCAATCAATGCGGGAGGTCACAAGGCTATGGACCATAACATAAGCAGAGAGCAGGGATGAATGTCTTGTAGGTGAAAATGGGACGAAGGTGTAATGATACTGAATATGGAGGTGATGAGAGAGCTATCAAGGTCAACACCCAGACTCGACATGAGGAAAGGGAGAGACGGTGGAACTGTCAATTGAGAGAGAGAAGCTTTCAATCTTGGATAAAACCGATTTGGTTCCTACCGGAAAGATCTGAGTTTTTTGCAGTTGGGCTTAAAGAAGTGAGAGGTGAATGAGGCTTTAATTTCTGCCAGTCAGAAGGTGAGGGATGCGGGAGGTGATTTGCAGTTAGGCTTACCAGATAGCTGGATATCAATTAAAAAGGACATGTTGATTCTACATATTTACCAATATTTAAATATATTGTTCAAACCTTTTTTGAAATCCTATCTATTTAAAACATTATTTGAAAAAAAGATTAGAAAAACTAAAGAATTGGGTGTGCAAAATGGATCAGCAACTTTACTCTTAGTGCACCAGAATTCAGTGGGGATCTCAGAGTGATCCAATATTGACCTAAATGACTGATGATGATAAATAGAATTCATCTGTGTTTAATCAAGTCTCTCTATAAATGCTCCTGCTTTCACCAAATAGGTGTAACAAATTCAGATTCAAATCCGCAACTCTAAATTGATCTAGCCAAAAGTCAGGAACTCTGAGTGTTTGGTTTCACAACGGCGATTGGCAGACCGTTTTTTCTTTTATTAAAAACACTCTCCGATCTGTTGTTCCATTCGTAGATCGCTAAAATAAATTTCTACCTGATTAAAATCACACGCCTAGACACTCCTGTAATAATATATTTTCGACATTACATTTTTGTAGCAGAAAGTGAATTTTAGAGAGTAAGAAAAAACAAAATTATACTAGAAAGAATTAAGTTTTATATATCTAGGAATGTTGACACATTTTAAGTGGGCATTCTGACATTTATCAGCTTGACTGAAAATTTATGTATATCAGAAAATATCTATACTTTATAGTAAATATATTTTATAGTTAAAATAATACAAAATCTGACCAGTAATATTAGGAATATGGAGATCTAAAAATATTCTAGATGTGTAGAATGTCTTTTTGTTTGAAATGGTCATTTAGAAAAGGTGTTTGTTTGTTTTTTCTGATATCAGGAATATATACTCAGTAAAACTAGTTACCATGAAAATATTGCGGGATTCTTTCTTGAATGGTAACAGATCAATGTATCTATTTAGGTGAAACTCTTCTGACAGCAGGTAAAGATGAAGTCTAAAAGCGTTGTTTTAATAAATAGAACCTGTGAATTGTCCCTCCTCAGGTTGATTCAGTCTTTTTTTAAACAGTTAAGTGTCTGATTGCAGTCAAAAGGTCGTTATAAGCGGCTATCAGTCCCATAGAATGGCTTCGATTGTGCAAGTGGGCTCATTATGTTGTTATCATTGAGTGAATCCTAATCCTAACCCTAAACTAATTCCTTTACCCCAGCGGAATTCATGTCCTGTAAATATAACTAAATGAAAATAAAATGATCTGCATCTCACTCATATTAAACAAACCAAAAACAACTAATCTCATGCCCTGTCAACTGAGTTATAGAATCATCTCCTTATAAATATTAATTCTATGTGAAAAAGTGAAAATCATTCTTTTATAAGATCCTCATAAAACGGACATGCAATGTTTGTTTTTAAAACCTACTGTAATATGTCTAATGGACCTAGTGAATGATATATATATATATATATATATATATATATATATATATATATATATATATATATATATATATATATATATATATATATATATTAAAAAAATTTTTGATGCACAAAACTACAACAAAAATCTGACTATATCAGGAAATAAATCTATGTCAACCTGAAAAGCCAGAGTTTCTTTGTTTTCAGGTTTAGACAACTTAGAGTTTTTGGTAAACCTGCTTCATGAAACAGACCCCCTGGTCTGTGATATTCTCAGAAGTCTGTTTAAAGCATAGAGAGCATGATGAAGACGAAGTAGCACACCAGGCAGTTCCGAGATACTGTTGTGGCAAGCTATAGTATCAGACCACTACAAATCTGTGAAGACAAGACTGTCCCTCTGAACTTGCATCTCAAACAATGGAAAGACTGATCAGTGATGTAGCCAAGGGTCCAGTCATTACTGTGGATGAACTCCAGAGATATACAGCAAATCTGGTCTTTATGGACAAGAAAAGCCATTTCTGAAATATACACTGCATGAAAAGTAAGATTTTCGTCCCCATAAACTCCCGTGAACTCCCGCAGATCTCCCTGATTTTCGTCAGTTTCCGACAATTTGCAACCCGCGCTTGTCCCCGTTTGTCAGTGCCACAAATTGTCGGGAACGGACTCTGACGTATGTGGAGAGCGATCATCTGTACTAATGGCCCTAATTAGCATATGAATGCAGCAAACCCCCGCGGCTGGCCAGGTCTGGCTTGAATAACCTACTCAGTATTGGCTGAAACCACTATTCTCAAACAAGTAAAATCGCTCGTGATTGGCAGCAAAACCACACGTGGCCACGCAAGGCTTTAATTTTCTTAATATATATGTATATATATATATATATATATATATATATACATATATATATATATAAATATGTATATATATATAAATATATATAAATATATTATTTATTCATTCATATATTTATTCATTCATAAATTTATTTATTCATATGCTGTGTATTTGTTATCCTACACTACTACACAATTATTAGGCTACCATCAAGGACATGAATGAATTTATACAGGAAATGAACATTTGCCAGGAAGCTGTTTATGCAAACAAAGAGCTTTATTAAAACAAACTATATACAACGCGTATCCAAACACATGCGTATCCAAAAATTACAAGTCCGTGAACGGTCCGTTTGCTTCCTCGGGGTTGTAGGTAACTGGCAGCATTCCCTCCGAGGCAGGTCCGATGTGCAGACGCCTACTGTGCGTGGCCCTGTACTTCGGCATCGCTTCTAACCGGGACGGCAGCTTAACACAGAGTTCAGTGAGATCCGGCCTACGAAATGGCGGCGACCGTACAATCCATCCAGAGACACCGCCAACGACGCCATCTTCTTCGTCGGACATGAGGTCGACGGTGGCGGACTTCCAGAGTTCCACTTCCTCATCTGCTAGCACACTCTGCCTCGCTTTCAGCAGCTGAAAAAAAAACAATGAATCAGCGCACTGCGTATGGACACAACACATCTATCAATGCACCTGAAAAATAGTCACCAAATAAAGTCTTACCCTCTTTCTTCTAGCCCGACTCCGAGCAGATTGCTTGGCAGCTTCCGCACGCAACGTGTTCGCTGGCTGCGTACCGTCTCAAAATACGTCTTACAGGCAGCTGGAAAACAATTAAATGAGAGTGGTATGAATAAAAAATCAAACGCAAGTCACAGTAACAAGGAAGGAGAAAACATTAAAACAAGTCACTTACACAGAATGTCGTCTTTATCAACATCGAGCAAATCTGGACTTGCTGATATGGCTCCAAGCAAATAGGAGGTCACTCATTGTAAGGCGAGATTAGTCTGTGAAAACAAAATATACAGCTATGATCGGTATCTATCCGTATCTATTTCCTTTTACTGCAGAATGAAAGCATATTCTTTAAATCTTACCCTTGCTCCGGTTCATAGCGCCTGCAATTTGTCTCTGAGTTGTGAAGACGGCGTACTGCTTCCTGTGAATCACAAAAAATACACTTTAATAAAGCAGGTTCTTGCAAGCCTACCTCAGCATTGTTGCTGACCTTATGTCCTTATGACCACAGTGTACCAATCTTCTGATGGCTACTTCCAACATGAAAATGCGCCATGTTATAAAGTGAATCATCTCAGACTCATTTCTTCAAAACTTTTCCACTTAAGTAATTGTGAATTGAGCATATTGACAGACAACATTTTATTTTTTCTCTTAAATGCAATTTTTTTTTTTTTTATAATTACTGCTCTAAATGTATTGCTCTGTCACCTAAATATCTGTTTTGGTCTCTATACTTTAATTAAATAAATCAATTCAAGCTAAAATTTAAGAGTCTATACTGAGCCTGATCTCTTTGTATCAGAGATTTTCTTACCTTTTAGAAAAATGTCACTTGGGGTAAAACTCCCCCTGCAACCCTGATTTGCATTTGTATAGCTCACAGAATTTTCATTTACATGTTAAAGCCTCCCCTAGAATTCCATGGGGGGGAGGCATGGGGGGAACACTGCCTAAGAAAGCCCACAGCAATTTCTGACAATTTACGGGAGTTTTCGGCGACGCCTGCAAATTACCGTAAACTGCCGTTAACCTGAAATCCACGACAATCTACAGTGCCGCACTTTTCATGTAGTGATACCCATAAAAGTCTCATTTAAAACGTGCTACAAGTCACCTGGTAGAGAGCAAACATGTGGAAGGTGCTCTGGTCAAATTAAATCAAACTTTTTGGAAACAATACAAAATGTTACGTTTGGCCAAAAATGGTGGTGGAAGCATCATGGTTTGGGGCAGCTTTTCTTCAGCAGGGAAGATGGTTAAAATTTATAGGAAGAAGAATGGAGCCATTCTGGAAGAAATCCCGTTGGAGTTTCCGAAAGACCTGAGACAGGAACGGAGATTTATCTTCTATAAAAGACAACTATCCAAAACATAAAGCAAAAATGTACAATGGATTGGTTCATAATTAAACAAATCCAAGTGTTAAAATTGCCAAGTCAAAGTCCAGACTTGCATTCAAATAAGAATCTGTGGAAAGAACAGAAAACTGCTGTTCAGAAACGCTCTCCATTCAACCTCACAGAACTCAAGCTGTTTTGCAAGGAAGAATGACCAAAACTGATAGCTACCCGAAGCAAGTTGCACCTACTGTATAATGACAGCAAAATGTGCTGCTACAAAGTATTAACTCAAGGTTGCTGAATAATTTTGTACACCCAGTTTTTCATTTATTAAAAAAGTTTTGAATATCAAATACACTTCCTCATGGTGTCCCACTTGTTGATTCTTTACAAAAAAATGTAAATTTATATCTTTATGTTTAAAAAAGTGCCCAAAATTAGGCAAAAGGTTGAAAAGTCCAAGCGGCTGAATACTTTCTTAAGGTCCTGCATCTGGGGTCTCCTCAGCCACAAATGGCTCTTATGTTCTGTGTCTCATTTGCCTAACAAACTAAAATATTGCCATGCTTTTCTGTATCATGCTTTTGTTCTGTACTCCCACGAAAAAACAATTGCTGCAAATGCTTTGCAGAACTGCCATCATTTCACGTCTCTCCTCTATTACATGCTTAACACCCACCCAAAATTATAAACCCTGCATCTAGCTGCTGCTTTGTCTCTGCACTGAAATTTCTCTCTCTCCCTGCAGCAGAGTAAACTTATTAACATTTTTTAAAATCTAGTTAAAGTAACGTTCTCCATTAAATTGCCAGTAACATTATACCAAGATGCATTGGGCACCGCCCAGACTGTCTCAGATGATGCAGCAAGCAGGGGTCCGAATTTAGATCAGGCAAATAGATCAGAACAGGAACAGGCTGGTTTAGAGGGCCAGGAGTCTAAAGACAGTTCAGTCAAACCGTTCAGATGGCAACAGGCAGGCTCAGTGCTTAAGAGGCAGAACAGGTCACGATGAAGAAATCAGAAACACTAAGGTACGCTAAAAGCCCTTTCACCACTGGCACGAAAGAACAAGAATAATCAGGCCCTGATAAATGGATGCAAGCACCTTAAATAGAGGCAGGAGCAGGTGGATCAGATGAGCAGGGACTAGAAACTGGCAGAGATAGACAGGTGAATGGAATGAGTAATTATTGTTATCATGACATAATCATTCATAATAATTTTTATCAAAATTAATCCACAAAAAAAGGATATATGATATAATTGTGTATAATGCAAACAGCTGGTAAGGAATATAATTGAGAATTTGTACCATCAATTAACAATCATTGTTTAATTTTATCAGTAAAAGTCGATATTTAAACCAGTTGTAGACCCTTATGTGAATTAGCTACTATTAAATGTTAATTGTTTAAATTTAGACATGCAATTGATAATTATGAACCATTTACAAAGCCACAAAACATCTCTCTTTTTAGTCCTTAGTAAAAGCAGGTCACTGATAAAACATAACTGCAGACAACAACACTTTATATAGATGGGAATTTATTTAACAAATAATTACCTTTTACAAGCAAATGTTTCTATTAATATTGCTACTAGAACATATTAAACTACCAGAAGAAAAATTACAGAACCAAGGAAAATCTGAACAACCTAGGTAGCAGCACTTCTTTAGGTAATTAAATAATGAATTATGCTTCAAACCAGCAGCTATCTTGAAAAAAACTCAGCACTGGAGTGAATTCGCAAGGTAGCAAACTAACCTCCCTTACTCTGGCTTGGTGTGGTTAGAGCAGAGAGGGGAGGAAGGGATTCGGGCAGGCAATAGGCTAACCCCAAATTAGCGGGCACATGTAGCTGTGTTCAGCGAGGGAAAGAGAGTAAAAAATGAGGGACACAAAGTCAAGCAGGGGGGTAGACGGACAGAGAGAGAGAGAGAGAAAGAACCCCCCTAAAACAATGGACCATAACACGCAGCTTCAATGGTTACAGACTGTGGTAGGACTCTTCACATTAAACTGGTCCTGGACAGGCAGAACTGAGCATGTGGCACTTGGACAATCCAAATCATCCCACATGGGTCTGTTTTTTTTTTTTTGCACCAACTGTTTTTCACCACCTATATGTTTCCACTTGGTCAAGTCATCCATAAACACAAGGTTTCATTTCACTGTTAAAAAAGAATTTACACAGTTGTAAATAAAAAGGGACTCCCATCAGTTCTATCCGGTTACACTACAGGATTGCCTGGAGGAGATAACTTTCTTCAATTTAATAGTAGCAAAACCAAAGTAATTGGCACCTTGCAACAAATCCAGTCACTCTAAGCAGTATCCCTATCTTTGGTAATAACATTACCCCATCATTCTCTGACAGAAATCTTGGAGTCTGACTTGACTCACACTTTACATTTTACACCAACATCAGCCAACATTGTCAAACTCCAGCCCTCCCTCTCCCAACCAGATGCAGACAAGTCAATCGAAGCCTTTTTCTCTTTGAGGTTGGAGTACTGCAATTCCCTCCTTGTTGGGATCTAAGGCAAAAGCTCAGGCCCATTCAGAACTGTGCTGCCCTGGTCGTGACGAGCAGGTGCAAATATGTATACAGTAAATTCCCTGTGTCTAATCCCCTCCACTGGCTGCCCATTCAATACATTATCTCTATAAAACACTGCCTCCTCATTTATCAATGCATACATGGGAGCCCCTGCCTACCTCTGCGAGTCAGTCATCCTACACATTGCGTCATGAAACCTCCGCTCCACCACCTCCTTATACAGCCTTCAGCAACCAATGACCAACTCTCCTGTATGTAAGTGATCTGTAGCATTTTAAGATTTATTTAAATTTTAAAGTGCATTATAAATAAAATGTATTATTATTATAAGTAGTAGTAGTTTTAGTATTATTGTTATAACTTAGCTCACTGGTGGCTCACTCTTTCTCAAAATTCAACACCAACAGGGTAGGGTTATCAGCTAGGTTTAAGATCATACCTGTTAAGAAAAAGGTTTAAGCAAACTCCTTCTGAGCGAATATCATAATTTAAAGCTATGCGTAGTAAAACCAGCCCATGTATAGTTAAAGTAGCAAAGAAACAGAGGCAATAGCATCTCCAATCGAAGAAGCTTCAGAGAGCTCTGTAGACAATTGGTTCATGCTGGTTCATCTTCTTTAAAGGAATGATGAGGAAGTACTCTTATATCTTTGCCACCAAAGGTGCAGCACCACAAGGTTTGCATTTCAAAACCTGCTAAGCTTTAGCTGAAGTGGAGGGCTTTTCAACACAGCAGTTATCAAAAGGGGTTAAAAGGCAGATTACACAACCTTGTATCACCTTTGGTGTGATGTGAGAGCTTGAAGGTATGTTGGGGACTGTTGTTGCAATTTGTAGAATTATGGATTATTAGGATTAGTTAAATCCAACACAGATATGAAGTTGAAAACAGAACAAGATAGTTTGTAATAAAATATCTGATTTGGGAAGTTATTAACTAACTACCTTATAAAAACTTCAATGAAATAACTGTTTACAACTGCTTCTGCACTTAATTGTTTTTGAAAGCCTCACATGAAAACATCTTAATTCTTGCATTTCAAATAAGTTACTTTTAATTAATCATGATGTTTACAAAGACTGGGTGAGATTGTTGAGACTCTGAGGCCCCGTCCACACGAAGTCAAAACGAAACGCTAATATTTTCCAGAACGTTTGTCATAAAGACGGAGACGTAAAATAAATGTGATCGTCCACACGAATGCATGAAAACGCTGCAAAATGTATGCCAGGCCTGTAAGTGGCGCTGTGATGCCAAAGCAAAAATAGGTGACGAAATGTTGGGCATGCGCACTAATATTTATACATGGTTGCCCTGCGGGTCCATTTTCGTGGTTCAGTCAAATTCAGGTGCTGAACTATGTCGTCGATATTGCTCTGTTCTTCCTGGAGATATTCCAGAAGAAGAAGATTCTGTTGTAAGGCCGACAGCAGGGTGAGTAGCATGAGCAGCAACCATTCAACACAGTACGGCGCCATTGTTGTTGTGATACTGTGTCGCGCATGCGTGTTTAGAGGCGACGCTATGACGCATGCGTGTAAAAAAAAAAATGCGGTTAGAGCTTAAAGATGGAAACGCGAAAACGGCGTTTCAAAATCTTTCCACTCTGAAGGCTTAATAAAAAAAAGATCGTTTACAGACCCCGAAACGCCGGCTTCGTATGGATGAGAGGCTGGTTTGGTGAAAAATTTGTGCGTTTAGGCCAGGGTTCGGCTTCGTGTGGACGGGGCCTGAATGTTGCATTTGCAATGACAACCCCCACACACACCCACACATACTTGCATCTGGTCAGTCAAACTGAGTTATGCATGGACTAATCCAGCTGCCAGAGTGTTCTGATGTGAAGTTTTTTCAGCTGAAAAATAATGATATACAAATATGCAAGCAAAAACATGGCTAATACTTTTATACAGAATTGTCTAGTGCAAATAAAGTGTCCCTTGGGTAGAATGAATAATTCCAATTCAATTAAAATTCATTAATCTATGGATATAAAAAAAAAACAAAAGAACAAAATAAGTTCTAAATAAACCTTTGTGAGACAAATTCTTAGTGACATGAAACCACTTTTATTAACTTAAAGCCTCATGGTTTTAACGTGGAAATAATAACTAATAGTAGAAAATTATAAAATAAAAGACCACAAAGATAAAAAAAAAAAAAAAAGCACAAAGATAAAACTCAGATATAACATCTAAAGAGCTGATTATGGTTTCCTTCTGTGAAGTATATTTCATTCAGGGCCTGGCTTTTCCCATAACTAAGGCTCCTTCATCAACTTACTATGTACTTAACACTGTAGCACGCACTACGTCACTGACATACAATCGACTCTACTGAGACTGAAATTAAGCTTATGTTTTAGTAAATGAATATATGAACTTAATCCCACACTTAACTATGTTGTATACACTATTGATGATTTACTTGCATGAGTATGATAGTTTCTTGAAGCTAAATGTAATATTTAGAATATGAACTTGTTCTGATTCTTACCCAAGCACTTAAGGGCACTAACACAGGTTTGAAATGTAATTTCTAGATTTTAGATTGACGTATATGAAATATGAAAAAAACAGGATTGTGGAATTACAGTGAGACTAGTGTGCCCCAACATGTGAATGTGAACACTGTAAAATTTAACAATGTCAGTCTCACACACAGACACACACAAACATACACACACAAACCTTCTGAACTGGAAGACTTCAGCACCTAACCCCAGAATTGTTCTTCTGGAGGAAGATCACTTGCTTGCTTAGATACCTTGTTAAAAGCCTTTAGATAATTTACGCTATAAAAGCTTCATTTGGTGCGCTAAGATCTTATTAAACCATATAAACTAAGAATTGGAAATTACTATTAATGCAGAAAAAAACATTGATTACTTCAGGACGGCAATTCCAATTCCTAAGGGGCCGCTATCCTGCAACTTTTAGATTCATCCTTGGTCAATCAAATGGCAGAGTTTCCTCAGTATACAATCAATTCCTCGAGAGTCCTCTTAGTCATCCAATTACTTGATTCGGGATTGTTGAACCAAAGGCACATCTAAAAGTTGGAGTTTACTGGCCCTTTGAGTTTTTAGTTTTCACTATCTAAGTCATTCTGTTTTGTTGATCTTTGGTTTATTTTCCATTATATTCAAGCAGTTTTAAGTAACACTCTGTTGCCCCCGTGTGCCTGTCTCCTTTCCCCTTGCTCCCTTTTAGTCACCTCTATCCACACCTGCTCCATAGCATCTGATTATCCCAGTCTTTGTTGGGTCTCCCATATATACTCTCCCTGTGAGGTTCTTCAGCGCTGGTTCCTTGTTGTTGTTAGTTGCTTCCTTGTCTCTGGCTATCCACGTGAGGTTTCCCTGATGTTTTTGGTTCTCTGTATTTTCATGTTTTTTAATGTTTGCCTCATTTTTTCATTAAATCTACAAGAACTAATCTCACTCAACTCTGCATTTGGGTCCTGAAGCAACCATCATTGACACAAACATTTTTATTCCCAGTTCATAACTGGTTACTCTCTAAATCCTTAAACATTATCTTTCCCCCCCTCCGCAATGATATTTGACTCAAGATAAACAAACAAAATCTATAATTTATGATATAATTGTTATGGTCAATTTATTCATACACAAACGTCATCTTATCAAAACTCTCCCTACGAAATAAATACACTTACTTTGTCCTTAAAGAAAATGTCTACCACCAATGTTAAAAGACTCTATGCTTTTCTGTGTGTTATTCTTAATTACCCCTTACATCTTATATTCTTTATCTTTTTCCCTGTAGTGATTGCTCTTTGTCAATGTTTAATTCTTTATATCTAATTTACTATTGCATAGCTTTATTTTAATTTTTTGACTATTTTTTTCTTTTTTAATTGCTTTTTGTACAATTGGCTTAACTAGGTATTTTTTGTTGTTGTTAAAAGAGAATTTGCAAATATATTTTTTATACGTACATTGTTGATGTACTACCCCTATTATATCATTACATCTGCTTATATTGGTTCATGCTCATGCTCCTTTATCATAGAAGTATCTGAGGATAAGGTGGGTCAACATTTGAATGCAATTCATAAGGAGTGTAATATTTACAGTAACTCTAGAATCCCACAACTGATGCATACTCTCAATACTGTGTTTCACAATAGTGAGCTTTCTATTTCCATTTCTGATATATGTGTGTTTGGTAAATGGCCTGTAATTATATGGCACTTTTTCAAGTCAGGAGACTTGATCAAAGCACTTTACACTACATTCAGTCATTCTGTGATGGTGGCCACCATCCGGGTCCTAATGGTCGCTTACTGACAGAAGCAAGGCTGCCATACACTGGCACCACCAAGTCCTCCTACCACCATCAGTAGGCAATGCAAATGAAGTGTCCCACCCAAGGACACACAGCACTGAAAGCTTGAACCAACAACCCTCCAATTGCAGGGCAAATGGTAAATGGCATGTACTTACATAGCGCCTTTATTCAAGTTAGGAGACTTGACCAAAGCACTTTACACTACATTCATTCACCCATTCACACACACAGTGACAGTGGCAAGCTACATTGTAGCCACAGCTGCCCTGGGGCTCACTGACAGAAGCGGGGCTGCCACAAACTTGGGCCACCGGGCCCTCTAACCAGCATCAGTAGACAATGCCACCGTCACCCTGTGTTTCAGAGAGTCCTTTAGCTACAAGTGGCTGCAGTGAAGCGTTCATCTCCATTGATTGAGTTGGATTAAACTTAGGAACAAGCCATGTGGGAAGGAAATATCATTGGGCACAATGCCACTGTTTAAGTCTCTGGCCAGGATGGAAAAGCAGCATTTACAAAGTTTTTTTTTTATTGTGTCATACATCACCATGCAACCTGTGGCCCCTACAACACTGCCCATCGGACCATATTCCTGGACACCAACACAACACACTCATTCTACCAGATCAGGTAGATTGCCCCATGGCCAGTTCTATGTGGAAAAAACAAGGAATTTGACTTTGGTTTTTAATTGCGACATCATGGTGAAGATAGGCTCTTTCTAAAATTTCTTTTCAAAAGCTACTTCTAACAAACTGGCCTCATCATTCTAATTTACTAAAATGGCTATAAGATGGGTAGATTTGCTGGCTAAATATACACATGGTAATTTAACCAAACATATGCATTTTTTGCAGTCCTTTTTAAAGATTGAATGATCACATCCATAAAGATTGTCAGCAGAGAAAAACAAAGCGCTGTAAAGTTTCCTAGGATGTGTCTGTGCTAACTTTGGAGCTGGAAAAAATAAATGCAGTGCACAGCACAAAAAATTAAAAATTAAGTGCTGGAACTTCTGTGAGTGTTATGTAAATATGCAACAACAGATGGGTAATATTTTTGACAGATCTTTCAATTGATCTAAAGATCAATATTTCTATTGTACAGAACTTAAAAATATAAAAAAAACAAAACCTGTTCCATATCAAATCAATATGAGATAAACTTAAAATAAAAAATGACATTTTTGTTAACCTAAAGCTTTGTGGTGTTATCATAAAAAAATAAATAAATAAAGATATAAAATAAAAGATTATTACAAACATAAAGAAGTGATAATTATGTTCTTTGATTTCAGTAAGCTCTTAACAGTTTCCATCTGTGAAATACATTTTTACTCAGTATTTTTTCACCAGTTTTATGGCTCCTCTCATATGTTACAGCTGTTTTCAAAACAATAATATTGAGAAGTTATTTTAGAAATCAAGAGAAACAAACTGACAAATACTACTACTGAATTATGTAAGTAAATCTCTCATATGTAAATGCAATTAACAAAACATCCAAAACAAAAGTTGATTTGTGATTTTATCTTCTAAGAAACAAACACAACTTTCAGGTATAGAATAACTTACCAAAAATTGTTCCACAAAATCAGTAAAAGAATAAATAAATATAGAAGACAAATTCAAAAAAGTAATTATTGAAATATTGGAATTATTGGACTGATTTCAGCCATCGCCTTTAAGGCAACAATTGTAAATTGAAATTGTAAGTCTAATATCTTTGCGCTGGAATTTTTACTGAGAATAAATACATGCACGTTGGTCCTGTAGGATCAACTTGAGGCGCTGATTCTGTGGCTTCCTTTTCTCCATCAGTTTTCCTCGACACTGTCTTCATTTCCTCTCTCTGACTGAAATCTTCTCATCTTTATACTTAAACGAACGTCTTTTTTTTTTTTCATCCTCACTCAGTTCTTCAGCTGTGTCACTTCCAGTGAAACCTGTCATCATCTTGGTCTTTTAATAATTCTTCTTTTTTCTAATCTTCTCATCCCTCATTTTCTTCTCAGAAGAAACTAGAAATGTCTCCATATTCCCTTTTCTCCATCATCTGCAATGTGCAAGCATTAAGATTTAGAAAAAAATGTTCCTTATTAGCCAGTCAATCACAATATGAAACCAGAAATCTTTATCACATTCACACACGTGAAAAAAACAGTTGTCTTTAGAACTCTTACAATGGCAACAAATGAACTATTTTATATTATATATTACATGTGATCTAAAAATACATATTATACTCTATGTTTTCGGCAAATCAATATATCTTTTCAAGGCTTTAAGGGGCTTTTGAACAAACAAGGGATCAGTAATTCCATTCCATTTTTTTTTCAATTATATAACAGCAATGGAGCAGCTGGATGGGCAAGGCTCTACTTTAGTTGCCCCCCCTGTAGATCTGCCCCTGGTGTTGTTTATCTCTCCTTTATAGGGAAAAACACTGACCCCCCCTCAAAAAAAAAAACATGTGCCTACACACACTTTAGGGCTATTTAGAGAGATCTCTTATCATATTTTGTTGGACTATTGGATGAAACAAAAAGTACCCACACTAAGGGGGAAAATGCACATTCCATATAGGACCCTAGACTAAAGACTAGAAGATTAAAACCCTAAAGTGTCTTGCTTCAAAGTGTCTAAATATGTAATTTAAATTATAACAAATCAAACATCAATATACTTCCTGTCCAACTTGAAAACATAAAAACTAAATAACAATCCAATGGTTTTATTATATAATTTCTAATTAATTTATAACTTTCCTCTCCATAAACCAACTTCATAAAATCAATTAGGAACCATTAATTCAATAGTTAGACAAAGTCAATAAGGGTTTTTCTGCCACAACTATAAAATGCACATTTACTTTTGTTCTAATAAATGTAAATTATGACTAGATCAGGTCAGCAAAGTGAACAGGTAGGTGAATATTAGGTAATGATCAAATAAAAAGAAAACATCTAACACATCATCCCTCTTTGGTTGGGCTGCAGCAGAGCTTTACAGAGCTTGGTGCATGTAGACCTTCAGACTCTTCATTCTTTAAGCCTAGGACTAATTTCCAGTCCTGCACTTGGGTCTGGGTAAACAGCACCGCCCCGATGCTTGTTTGTTTTAAGTGTGGACCAATCCATCGCGCAGCGCCGGGCTCGATTGACACTGTCTGCTTGATCTACTACTGCGGATTGCTCAGAATAACAAGACTGCTCGCTAATTCCCGTCTATCGGGGCTGTCGGCGAAACACCGAGAGAGTAGGGTCCAAAAAAAAACAAAAAAAACCAACAGGGCAGGCAAGAACGCCGCGCCGCCGTTGTCCGCACCCCAGAATGGCTTCAGGAGATCTCTACGAGGTAGGATAAAAAGCCGTCCGCGGAGCAGGCTCTGTGAAATAGACCAATAATGGAATTAGGAAGTAAAGGGAAGGGCGTCACGTATGTAAAAAAAAAAAAAAAAACGTGTCCTAAGCCCTTTAACAGGCGATAAAACCAGCCTCAAGCCCTAGGCTTCATTAATGTTTGTACTTAAAGTCGCTCCTGCTGTACTTTGGCGTGCTTCCTCTCGGCTATGGCACACAGGCTGAGATATAAGGGTTCAACTCCTCAGTGTGACGCCGAGTTGAAAGTAAAGTGACAGCAGCCGCGCTGAACGGACGGACGGGGCATGGTGAGCCGCCGCAGACTGAGTGATGGACTCCCAAGGTGCGCACATCATCTGCCAACAGATACTTTGTCATGCAGTATTAACAGCTGAGCGACTGTTTATTCCGACTGAGCCATAAAAGGTGTCTGTTTATGTTTACAGAGGGCTGAAAAGTGGCAGGAGTGTGGAAGCTGATGCCTGGAAATGAAAAGTTGCCCCTAAATCGTTTGCATTGAGATCACACTCCTCACTCCAGCATCACTATAAAAACAGCCGTTTGTTGACCTAAAGCCTGTTATAGTGTCATATTTTGCAATTCAGAGAGATTGAGGTTTGATTACACGGTGACGTCCCGTTTAAGACAAACAAACACACCCTTTCAACCCTTTTTATAAACCTGTGAGTGATGCTGTGCAGATCTGTCTCAAAAAGTTACATTGAGGAGAAACTGTGAGTTTGAGTGTTCATGTAGAGCAGTGTTTTTCAACCCTGGTCCTCAAGGAACACTGCTCTGGGTTTTTCAGGTGTTTCCTTGCTTCAGCACACCTGATTCAGATGATTGGAGTTCAGAAAAACCCTGTTAATCTGATAGCAATTGATATGAGGTTGATGACAGCATGGGCGGTTCTAGACAGGAACCAATGGGTGCTAGTGTCCCTGTTGATCATGTCCCGGCCCCTGACATAATACTCAAAGAAATTCTAATGATGATCTGCGCTGGAACAGACATGGTTACTGATTGGTCCTTTGGATCTATTTCAATTTATTTATTTTTTTACAAATTCTGTTTTACTAATTATTTTTTTTAAATAAGGTGATAGCTTCTGTAGTATAGGATCCCAGTTTTCCTCTGCTAAATGTTTTTTTAAACAAATAAAAAAAAATACTCTAATTTTTACAGCTGAATTTATCAGTCTTCCTTGAGCTCTAATTCAGATTTTACTGAAAACTTAATGTTTAACTTAAACGAAGTCAAAAATATGTACAACTCCTAAATGATGACTGTATATTGACCTAAGACATAGAATTTTACTTAAAACTAAATTAATAGAAATTTCACCACATGCAGCTATCTTAATATATTTGACTCCCTTGCCCTGTTTTTTATTTCATGCTTTTCTGTGGCCCCCATGAAAACACACTGGCCCCCTCCTGGTCTCCTGGTATATTTGGTCTAGAACAGCCAATGCACGACAGCCTGGAAACATCTAAGACATGCAGGGCAGTGTGGAGCGGGGTTATTATTCTCAGACATGGACAATATCTGTTAACTAAGACAATCTAAAAATGGTATTATATAAATTATGTTTTTCCCTAACATTTATTTGTTTCCAGTTCTCTGTCCTATCTGCAGAATAATGTACAGCAGCCTAGTTCCACTGTGAACATCATTGCATCACTAATGTTATCCTCACTGTCAATGCTATATTTCTTTAGCTTTGTCTATCAAATTTGTAAAGTGGCTTGCTCAGAACGCACTGATGCTTTTGACATGTAGTAGATACTGTTGTATGTATCAGTTGGTGTTTGGAATATTTTTAATATTATTTTGAGTGTTAAATTGTGCTTAGGTATGAGTGTGTGCATGATTGTCTGTCTTTGTGTTGCCCTGCAATAGGCTGTACTGTGTCTTTTGGCCATAGAAATTCAGTTTTTTGGCTTTTTAATTGTATTCAAATATCTACATAGAGGTAAATGAAAATTTATTTATTCATTACACAAAGGGAAACTTGTACATATTCACTGATGTATGTATTCACTATGTAGAAAAAAGGACAAACCTCTTGTATATATAATTTAGATGTCTATACATTAAGATAAAGATCCAGGGTTCAATATCTGTGAAAACTAAATTACATAATGCCAGGTATACACTGTGTGATTTTCTGCTATGACACATGGAAGATGACTGTGGAGAATTCTTACAGAAATCTCCGGGTTAGGCTGTAATTCTGCAGCCTTAAGTTGGACTGATGGACAGTTGTTAGATTCCTGCCACCAAGAAAAAGCTGTGATAAATATCTGATAGCATCAGATATTTATCACTCTGACGTGTCTGCTGATCAGCCAATAGAAATGCAGCTGCCGCTTGAGATGAGCCAACCATTAGAGAAGAAAAACGGAAGGTGATCTCTTTCCAGGATTTTGTATGAGCCACAGGAGAGAAGCATTTGCAAAAATATCAGAGAGAGTATCGTGTATCAGTTAATCATAGCAGTAAGTGTTATAGATGTAATAACTGCTAACAAATGAGTAGTTTAATGAATGTGAAGTTCCCGCATTGTTTGTATTGAAGTTTTTATGTACATGAGCTGGTCCCACCCAGTGTGCTCTGATGCACACTGGGTCTGCGTTCTTGCTCAGATATCCCTTTGCTCCTGTCTGAGCTCCAAACTCAGTGGGTGATTCAGGTCTTGGTCACAAGGAAATACTGCAGGAAGGAATCATAATTCAGCTGTAGTTCCATGACTCCCTGAACCGGGAGCATCTCTGGGGAATATGGTGGACCCAAGGATGCAGACGCTACTGTTCTTTCCATAATGAATAAAATCCAGGTCCACCATGCTGAGTTGAAGCCAGCAAGAGGCAGATAGAAGCTCCTTATACTTGATAAAGTGATGAATCGACAGGAGTTGAGGTTGTTGCCCACCATGCAAGATGCTGGTGATATACACTATATTGCCAAAAGTATTTGCTCACCCATCCAAATTATTGGAATCAGGTGTTCCAATCACTTCCATGGCCACAGGTGTATAAATTCAAGCACCTAGGCATGCAGACTGTTTTTACAAACATTTGTGAAAGAATGGGTCGCTCTCAGGAGCTCAGTGAATTCCAGCGTGGAACTGTGATAGGATGCCACCTGTGCAACAAATCCAGTCGTGAAATTTCCTCGCTCCTAAATATTCCACAGTCAACTGTCAGCTGTATTATAAGAAAATGGAAGTGTTTGGGAACGACAGCAACTCAGCCACGAAGTGGTAGGCCACGTAAACTGACGGAGCGGGGTCAGCGGATGCTGAAGCGCATAGTGCGAAGAGGTCGCCAACTTTCTGCAGAGTCAATCACTACAGACCTCCAAACTTCATGTGGCCTTCAGATTAGCTCAAGAACAGTGCGCAGAGAGCTTCATGGAATGGGTTTCCATGGTCGAGCAGCTGCATCCAAGCCATACATAACCAAGTGCAATGCAAAGCGTCGGATGCGGTGGTGTAAAGCACGCCGCCACTGGACTCTAGAGCAGTGGAGACGCGTTCTCTGGAGTGACGAATCGCGCTTCTCCATCTGGCAATCTGATGGACGGGTCTGGGTTTGGCGGTTGCCAGGAGAACGGTACTTGTCTGACTGCATTGTGCCAAGTGTAAAGTTTGGTGGAGGGGGGATTATGGTGTGGGGTTGTTTTTCAGGAGCTGGGCTTGGCCCTTAGTTCCAGTGAAAGGAACTCTGAATGCTTCAGCATACCAAGACATTTTGGACAATTCCATGCTCCCAACTTTGTGGGAACAGTTTGGAGCTGGCCCCTTCCTCTTCCAACATGACTGTGCACCAGTGCACAAAGCAAGGTCCATAAAGACATGGATGACAGAGTCTGGTGTGGATGAACTTGACTGGCCTGCACAGAGTCCTGACCTCAACCCGATAGAACACCTTTGGGATGAATTAGAGCGGAGACTGAGAGCCAGGCCTTCTCGTCCAACATCAGTGTGCGACCTCACAAATGCGCTTCTGGAAGAATGGTCAAAAATTCCCATAAACACACTCCTAAACCTTGTGGACAGCCTTCCCAGAAGAGTTGAAGCTGTTCTAGCTGCAAAGGGTGGACCGACGTCATATTGAACCCTATGGATTAGGAACGGGATGTCACTTAAGCTCATATGTGAGTCAAGGCAGGTGAGCAAATACTTTTGGCAATATAGTGTATGTCTGTGGAAGCTCCTGAATGTGGTGACTGTTGCTGGAATCACATTTGGTGTGAACGCACCATAAGACAAGAGTATTTTAGGGATGTTCTCCGCTAAATGGAAATATTAATAATATTACGAGCGCTAGTGTAACAAGTGTTGTTATATGTTGCTTTTTTAATGATACATTTTATGAGGTTGCTAGCAAGCGCCACAAGCAGGTAACATAAGTATCCTCTATCACAGTCGCCATTAAATGTCTTGTTCAACATGTAGGTAAGTTGTGCTGAATGCACATTATCAGCTCTCCATCATCTTACTTGTGCTGAGATGGCAACATGCAAGCGTTAACAATAAATAATCTAAAATATTACACTGACCAAAATTAAATATTTATAAGCTTTTTTTTATGTGCTAAGTTTCTTTTATTAATCACTATAAAATTGGAGTCAGCGATTTAACATATAGCACATTAACTATGAGGCAGTAATAAGTCAATTTAAATGACTTGGCATTTAAAGTGATTAATTAATTGGTTCCTTGGTTATTTATGTTAATTTGTTTTTAATGTTAAATGTAACCAGCATTCCATTGCTTATTTTAGGATTCACTGATTATGTAATGACAATTCAGCTTTAAGGGTCATAGTCATGGCATATGCCTATACAAAAAAGAGCAAAATCATGATGAAATAAGGTTATATATTTCAGCTGTCCTGATAAAGACTTGATAGTCCTTTTTGAGTCTAAATAGAATTACAGCAAAGAGTGCAGTTAGCAGCCAGAAACAGACATTTAAGCCATCTGCCAGCAATTCAGTATTTATTTTATTGTTTGAGAATTTTGCGAAATCAATAAATTTAACATTCAGAACTTTCGCTTTTTTTTAGCATTTACTTGTATTTTGCTAATTAGTGTAGTTTTTGTTTGGATTGATTTAGAATTAGCAGATTGAATTCAACTTCAATACAGTTTATTTTTATAGCAGCAATTTACATCTCAAGGTACTTCATACTAGGGCTGGACGATAATTCAATAATAATATATATCGATCAGTAGAAGTATGGCGCAATAGAAAAAAAGAGTCGAAAAAAGTTAGATATACAAACACATTTTACTTCCTTTTTATTGTAACCTATCATGTAGCTTGATCATAGTCACCACTTCCTCCCAACCAAGCGCAATCGCAGACCCAGGCATGCCATCAAAGATGGAAAGATGTTGCAGCAAGGAGAGGTGGAGAAAATTGTCCCAAAAAGGGGTTTTAGTTGCTTGCCAGTTTAGCAATATCTCGGTTATAGGAAGTGAGAAAAAAAACCAAGCCACAGTGATTTGTAAAATTTGCAGGGAAGTCTGGTACCACAACCAAATTAGCTGTATCGTCCCCGGTGCATTTCCACGTCGTCGTAGGAATCTTCTGGAACTTTAGCTAAAACAAAGCAGGTAAAGCATGTTAAATTGGGCTTTCTTCTTTGTGATGAATACGACAACGCTTCCAAGCAGCATATGGACACCGCTCATGCATAACATGCTTCATATGGTTAGCAACAATGGTTATGCTTCCGTTGTCTGCATTTGAAAAACCTGGCTACAAACAGCTGCTCACCACTCTTGATCCCTGATATGAAGTTCTGGGATGCAAGTATTTTTCTAACTCAGCGCTCCCTAATTTGTACAATGGTTGCAGGGAATCGGTGCAAAAAGAGCTGCTATCTCTTGTCTCACTGCGCCACAAAGTCGGACCTCTAGTCAAGTGGCACATCCAAGCTCTACCTCAGCCTCTCAATTCACTTCATAGACAGAGAATGGAACCTGAGAAGTAAGAGTTTAATAACATAACTCAGGTCTCTTAAGTTGAGTTATTTTTCTTTTTTTTTTATTCAAATATGGTTAAAAGTGTGGTTACATAAAGTTTTAATTTGAATTCTGTTTTTCCGTGTTCTTTATTAAAAGTTAATCATTTAGCAATATTAAGAAACTGCTAGAGCTACTCTTGAAATATAGATAATTATCTAAAATATTTAAAACCATATCGATCAATACACATTTTTTTTTTATCGATATGCTTTTTTCTATATCTTAAAGCCCTACTTCATACAGTCATTAAGTCAGATTGATTCAACGTTTTCTATCTAAGGAAAACAAGCTGATTGCACTGACTCAAAAACAATCCCTCACATCAAGCATGCTTGCAGAGACAGTGGAGAGTAAAACTCCCTATTAACAGGGAAACCTCCAGCAGAACCAGGCTAAGTGTGAGCGGCCATCTGCCGAGGCCGACTGCGGTTCAAGTTAACTGTCAACCAGCTCTACAGCCTGCCCCGTCCCGGAAACACACAGCCAGGCAGATGAGTTCACAGTAAGAGAAACACAGTCTAATGTCTCTTTAGACGAGAGTTGAATAAGCTAGTAAAAGTCTGATGCTATATATATATATATATATATATATATATATATATTAGTGCTGTCAAAATTATCGCGTTAACGCGAGGCCATTTTAATGGCGATCATTTTTTAAACTTGAGATTAACGCTATGTGGTTTTATGGTACAATTTAGGGCTGGCCGATATAGAAAAAAAGCTTATCGATTAAAAAAAAATGCATATTGATCGATATCGGTAATTATTGAAAAGATTTGAAACCATATTTTATGTGCAGCTCTGCCTGGACATTTTATGATATTGCTAAATGATTTAATTTTAATAAAAAACACAAACACAGACTTCCAATTAAATATTTATTTAACCAACTTTTTTAACCATAACAGAATTGTTTTAAAGAAAAATAACTTCAGAGACATGAGTTTTGTTATTAAATACTGACAAAGAATAAACTAAAGTGACCAAAATAAATATAACAAAGAAATGGACCCCCCCCCCCCCCCCCCCCCCCCCCCCCCCCCCCCCCCCCGCTGCCCCCATTCCTCTAAGCTGAACCTGGTTCAGCTTAGTTTCCTGCTTTAACCTGAGTTAGTACGTTGAAGTTTCTGGCCCCTCAGCATTTTTCTCTATATTGTTAGAACTACGTGGGAAACTGCCCAGAACTTAGTTATAGTTATATAACTAATATATATATATTTTCCCGAAGATTCCTCGGAGGAGAGCCGCGCCGGGGCCTACACAGCTCGTACTCCTGCGTCTGTGAGCGGCTGAGATGATAAAAACAAAAAAAAAGTTGGTTGCGTTACCAGACTTCGTTTTCACTGGTTCCCAACACATTTTACAGATGACTGTGGTTTGTTTTTTGTCCAACTTGCCATGACCGAAATACTTCCAATCTGGCGAACTACAAAAACCCTTCTTTGGAACAATTTCCTCCGCCTCTCCTTGCTGCGACATCTTCATGTGCTCTGTGTTGTGGTTTGAGAGGGCGGCGCTTTGTGACGGCGTGCCTGGGTCCGCGATTGTGATTGGTTGGGAGGAAGTAGTGGCTAGCATAAACCTACATGCTAGGCTACAATGAGAAGGAAGGAAAACTGCGTTTTTTTATCGAACTTTTATCGAGCCTATTTTTTTCTATTGCGCCACACGTCTATCGATCGATATATATCGTTATTGAATTATCGCCCAGCCCTAGTACAATTTTCCAAGTACATCCCGCTGCAGCCTGCGGGAAGGCGGGGCTATTTTCCCCCAGTCTATGCATTTTCCATAGGCTTCGAGAGCGGAGCTCCTCAAGGGAAAAAGACGCTCATAAACTGGGTGGCGCTAGTGCCTTTTGTTTAAGCCCCACCACCAACAAACAAGTTGAGTGTCTGGTGCCTAGTAGCAACCTGAAATACACTGAGAAAACAGATTACTGAGGTGAAATGGAATCTGCTACGGCACTCTGTGTACGCCACAGGTCAGTATCGTGTGTGTGTGTGGGTGTGTGTGTGTGTGTGTGTGTGTGGGTGTGTGTGTGTGTGTGCGTTCTCATTTTTGTTAAGAGGCTGAAAAGTAGCTTTCTAGAGCATAGACTACCTCCATCTAGTGATGTCGGTCTATTGATTTTGATGTATTGATTGAAAATTTTTCATTATTATCTTGTTTAATTAACATCTAATGTTAACTATATTATATTTTATAGCAGTAGGGTAAAATGCTTGTCTTTGTTCAAAAGACTGTATTCACTGTAAAGACTGTCTTTTACATCAGCCTGTTTTCAGGGCCTTTTTTTTGGCTACATATTTGTTATTTTTTGCTACATGCCTCCCCATCTTCTTGCCATATGTTTCTATGGCATAAATCAGTGTCTGTGACCTGTTTTCATTTAAAAAAAAGAACATTGGCACAAACCTAGCCTGTATGTATTTTTTGTATGTCATCGAGAGTATTTAAATGATTTTCAATCAGAAAAAAAATGTGCGATTAAAATGCGATTAATCGCGAGTTAACTTAGGCATTGATGCGATTAATCGCGATAAAAAAAATGTAATCGATTGACAGCACTAATATATATATATATATATATATAAATCAGTATCGATATCGGTTATCGGCTACATGAGTTTTAAAATATCGGCATATCGGATATCGATATCGGATTATATTTTAAAATGTTGAAGAATTTGAAAACTTTCTTGTTATTGGGATTTTAAATACAGCTAGAAGTTTGGTAATGGACTATAAGGTGTTTTATATTAGTAAATACAAAAATTCATTTAAAGCTACAGTGTGTAATAATTACAGGGATATACAGTCAGAAATGTAATATATTATACATAACTATGTTATTTATCATCATCTACGAGCTCAGCCTCTTAACCTTAATATTTGCGTTGCCTTAGAATTTGTTATTTATAATAACATAGGAGCAGGTCTCGCAGCCATGGAGGCAGACATCTTTGCGCTACGGCAGCGCAGAGCCAACAAACTAGCGATTGCGAGATCGCCAAAACGTCACAACGATGTAGAAAAAATAACGGGTATATTTATTATCTTAAGTCTACATGAAATCTATACCCTACACAGACTAATGAAATACTATCTGTAAAATTATCTATGTAAACAAACCTAATCACTTGAGAAGGTAGGTGATGCGGACGTCGTGGAAGACATTTTGTCCCGTAACGCTCGCCGTACTGTTGGGGGGGGGAGAAGCGGTGGGGGGGAGATGTTCATGTTGCTGCAGTCTGCAGTCTGACCGCTAGATGTCTCTAAAAGTTACACACTGTAGCTTTAAAGGTCTATACATCCTAAAACATTGAACACTAATCTGCATTTTTTTGTTTATTTAATTTAAAGCGTAGTACTGACTAATGCGTTATTGACTTTTACAAAATAATTACTTTCAGTGCTAGTTATTGTAAAAGTAACTTAGTTACTGTAATTAAATGAGTAAGTCCCAACACTGCTGAATAGGTAGCACAATGAGACTGCAGTCTAGGGGTTGGTGATCAATGTGTGTTTAATAGTATGTACTTTTTAATTAAATAGATATTACCCTAAACTGATGCTGCAACTTAATCTGTACCAGGTATGTAAACAAATAATTTACAATTAATGGTTTATTAGATAAAAATGCATTTGATAAAGAGATTTATTCTAAGCAAATGTTAAGTGTTGTATTGTTAACATCGTCGCTGTATATTCCGAAGCAGAGCTTTAGTGGCTTTTGAAGGAAAGGCAAGACAAGTTTATTTGTATAGCACAATTCAGTACAATGACTATGTATAGTTCTTTGCATGAATTTCACGTTATAATAGAAGAAAAATAAAAGCTGAATTAAATTGAATAAAGATAAAAACATTATAAAAGCTGGTAGCATAATAAAACAGCTGGACCACAACCTTGTCCAAATGATAACCTTAAAATACTTGTACCTCAGTTAAAAGTTTAACTTCAGTCAAAGGCAGTTCTGAATAAACGGGTTTCTGAGTTGAATTTTAAAGAACAGCACTTTCAAGGCCAGAGCATACCGAATTCAATTTTGCATCCAATCTAGCAGAAAATCGTGTCGCACGAGATTGTGGCGTTTAGAGCTCACTAAGAGTCAATAGGGATGATCCAGCCGACAGCATTTTCTGCAGGGGGCTTGCGTTGCTCAGACGCAGATAGACTCCAGGTCTATTTTAGTCGAACTACACAGAAGTTCAGGTGAACTTTCATGTGTCTGTCAGGAAGAGAGATGCTGTTAAAAAGTAAAACACATCCACTTTGGGGGAAAATACAAAATAAAATCTGTTAAGCGCATGGTAAAACAGTCAGTTTTGGAGTCGTGCATCGTGTATATAGAAAGCAGGATAGACTCGTGCAAAAACAATGAAGCATACAAAAATAGAATATTTTACCCATGATAGGAATTTAGGAGGAAAGAAAAAGTAGCAATCCTCTGAGCAGAGAAAAAGCAGTAAGGGGTTATTCTCTCTGAGAATCACCTCCTATTACCTCAGCCAGATGTCATCATTTATCCAGATGCTATCCGTTTTAACTCTGCAGAAAACAATTTTGTAATACTGAGTGAAGTTTCTTTTATCAGTCAATACTGTTGCCCACTTCTACTTTTCTAATAATGTCAAGCTGTGGAGTGTTATTGATCACCTTTGTTGTGCAACAAAAAGCTTGGTTTCTATGTGACCAATTATTAAAATGTGCTAAAGGCAATTAAGGACTCGGCAAGTAATTTTCATACAAATTATGAAGTAGAGCAATCTCCCGATTGCCTGGAACTAATACCCAAACAGCTCTGACTCTGACAGCTATTGTAATTAATTCCTACCTGGTGAGGTGTGCTATAACAGGGCAATAAATAATATACTATAAAATAATATCTTTCAATAAATGTTTGAACTGCAGTTTTGAAACAGAAAATACTAGGGATGCACGATATAATCGGCCCCCTATCGGTATCGGCCTTAAAACTGAATATCGGACATCGGTCACCCCACCGATATTTAACCTGATATTTGATCAGCTTCTGAGTTTCTAAAGTCTAAAAAAAGAAAAAAAATTCTACTTCTTCTTCTTCCTCAGAAACTTCTTTTTTACAGACTTAAAAACTTCTAAAGACGAGGGAAAAAATATTGATACATTAAAATATCACAATATCTTCATATGCTGATATATTGCCATTTAAAAACACCATATCAATCTCTTTTACTAATGAAATATTGCTATATGTCATCGTAATGCTACGAAATCCCCCGAAAATACACGAAATTTTGCCATATTTTTATATGTTGATATATTGACGCAGTATCGATCTATTTTACTAACAAAATCTCACAAGAATTTGCAAAATATCACGAGAGATATAGTATAGTAGTTATAGTAACAGAACGATGAAATTTCACAGGATTTTGAAAGTAAAATAGATCGATACCGCGTTTTTAAAAATCAATTTGATATCAGCATATGAAAATATATTTGAGTATATTATTTTTCAAAGTGTCAGAAATGGATAACAAAACTGCTATTTTCAGGCCCCGTCCACACGAAGTCAAACCCTGGCCTAAACGCACAAATTTTTCACCAAACCAGCCTCTCATCCATACGAAGCCGGCGTTTCGGGGTCTGTAAACGATCTTTTTTTTATTAAGCCTTCAGAGTGGGAAAGTTTTTAAACGCCGTTTTCGCGTTTCCATCTTTAAAGGAATAGTACACCCAAAACATGATTAGCCTTCATTTTCTACTCACCCCCATGCTGAACAACACTCTGGAGTACTTTTTTGATATCTCAAATGCATCTGGAGATCTGGGAGGCTTCTTGCTGTCTGCTGACATTCAAATAATGGAGGTCTATGGTGCCCGAGGCAGAAAGGTCCATAAAAGGCCACAAAAAACGTGTCAATATTCCTCCATACTGCTCGTCTAATGTATTCCAAGTGTCCTGAGTTGGTAGCGTCCATAATTTACTCGAAACGAAGTCATTTAGAATGTTTTTAGAGCATAAACAGTAGTGTATAGGATTTCCTAAAAGCGCGCGCCTGCAAGTTCACGAGCCTACGGAAACCGCGGCAGACCAAACCAGATGAAAGTGCGCATTCAGCTCGGTAAAGAACTCATGCTCTTCCTCAACACTGAAGTCCTCAGACATTTTTCTTTCGTTGTTTCTTTCTTTGCACAGGTAAACAGCACATTTCTTCTTCTACGCTTGCATTATCAAGAGCAGACGCTGAATGCGCACTTTCATCTGGTTTGGTCTGCCGCAGTTTCCGTAGGCTCGTGAACTCGCAGGCGCGCGCTTTTAGGAAATCCTATACACTACTGTTTATGCTCTAAAAACATTCTAAATGACTTCGTTTCGAGTAAATTATGGAAGCTACCCACTCAGGACACTTGGAATACATTGGACGAGCAGTATGGAGGAATATTGACACGTTTTTTGTGGCCTTTTATGGACCTTTCTGCCTCGGGCACCATAGACCTCCATTATTTGAATGTCAGCAGACAGCAAGAAGCCTCCCAGATCTCCAGATGCATTTGAGATATCAAAAAAGTACTCCAGAGTGTTGTTCACCATGGGGTGAGTAGAAAATGAAGGCTAATCATGTTTTGGGTGTACTATTCCTTTAAGCCAGCGGAATAGTTGGATACAATCTGATCACTAAAAATCATCAAAACACAAAATGCTGAAGACATATCCTGTTTGCTCACATCCCATTAAAATGAAAATAAAGACCCCTTCTCTCCTTCTAAATCAGTGTTGTTTTCATCAATGATGAACAAAATTATTTCATTGACGCTCCTTTGTTTCGTGACGATAATGAAAACTAATGAGCTAAATATGAATCTTTGTTGATGAAAAATTGACGACTCACAGGAGTGAGTTTTCGTCAACGAAAATAAATCAAAATGTTAGCGGGTGGTCGGTCAGAATTTTAAAATGCATAATCGTGCTGCAATATGTTAGACAAGCTAAGCAGTATCACCCATGCTGCGGCGTCCTGTTTGGTCATTCCACCCACCTGGCGTGCAGCAGTGCTCATTCAGCATGACGACAAATGGAGCGTAGCAGCAGTGGTGAAAATAACTCAGAATGGTCCGGTACTGCGCACTCCACTCTGACAAACTCTGGTCTTCTAGATATGCTTGTGCCAAAATGCGTCTTTGCACTGCTTAGCTCTGAGTCAGCGCTTTACGCTCCACACTCATGGTTTGCTCTCAGCAGTGTGGAATTTCCTGCTCTCGATATTTAATAAACTATATATGGCTGATCATCCTCTGCCAAGTGTAAAAAATCCCTTTGTCTAACTGTCAAGATTTTATTACTTTAGGGTGGAAACCGTATATGTCTAAAACCAGTCCTTTACTGTACATTTTGTTACCTTGTTACCGCAAAAGACCCAGATATTAACTTCAGGGGAGTCATTCAGGCTGTGATGAGCTATCACTGCAGTGTACTGTAACCATCTATCAGATGTCTTTAGTTAAATCAAATAAAAAAGACAGAAAACATGGGTGTTGGCTGTGATCTGCTGCTCCTTTTTTCCATGATTGCAAAAAAGTAGTAAACCCTGACCTACTTGTTGCTATAACTATAGGTCTCACAGGATGATTGGAGAGAAGTGAGAGTGGTCAGTCATCAATGTGCCGTGTTTTCGTACCATTTCGCTCTCTCCAGAATTTTCAGGAAAATATGGTTTTAATTACTATCTAGAAAGGTTTGTGATGTCTTTTTAATACAGATTTTAATTGATTTAACAAAGCTATTGGCAGAACACCCATCTCGAGCTAATCCAACAAGAGGTCCAGAAGGGTACATTAAGTAACAGGATAAACAGACATGTGTGATAGATGTTGGTCAGAGCAACTTGCACATATGGGCATAATTCTTTGTAACCCTTGTTTAATGAAGGAAAAACCCAGAATGGTCACATAAATAACTTCAGTGTGATAAAGGTGATAATAAATAAAAGTGCAATGAAAATGAACATATAAAAGTCAGATATTGCTTCGAGATCAAGTGAGGAGCTTAATTACCTGGGAGGAGCTCGAAGTAGAGTTGTTGCCCTTCCACGTCGAAAGAAGCCACCTGAAGTGGCTCTGGTATCTGTTTCAGATGCATCCCTCTGGAGGTGTTCCAGGCATGTCCCATTGTGAGGAGGCATTGTGGAATGCGCAGGACATGCTGGAGGGACTATGTTTCTGAACTGACCAGGGGGGTTGCCTCGGGGTCCCCCCAGAGCAGCTGGAGGAGGTCTGCGTGGATTGGGAAGTCTGGGCATCTTCGCTTAGATTGCTGCCTCTGCGACCCGGCCCCGGATAAACGGAAGAAAATGGATGGATGAATATTGCTTTTCAACCATGCTTCAACAGAATGATTCAAAAAGAAAATAACTCACAAAACAGGCCTTGACAGAAATGATGCTACTCCTAGAAAAGACTGAAAATTATGTTACCAAAGGTACATGTTAAATCAAGGTGTGTCTGCTATTTAGCATTACAGTAGTCACTGTGCTGTTTGGTGACATGGTGTGTACCACACTCAATGTGGGCCAGATGAAGTAAAGAAAAGGAAGATTATAGACAAATAGTTAAAGGTAAATGCTATAAGACCATCTCCAATCAACTGATGTTCATGTGACAACAGTTGCACATATTATTAAGGAATGTAAGATCCATAATACTATAGCCATCCTTCCAGGACATGACGACAAAATCTAAGAGATTGATCATACAGATGGTGACAGACGAGCCCAGAAAAACTTCAGAGTGAACTTCACGCCCAAGCAACTACAGTGTCAGATCATACCATCCATCACTGTTTGATCCAAAATAGAGTTGATAGGAGATGATCAAAGAGGACAGCATTGTTGAAAATAAATCATAAAAAAATTCAGACTTGGATTTGCAAACTACATCTTGATAAACCCAGAGCTTCTTCAAAAATGTAATATGAATGTTTGAGACAAAAATGAAACTTTTTGCCAAGGACCATCTGCTCTATGTCACAGGGGTATATGAAGCATGTTTGGAAAATAACCCTGTCTCTACTGTGAAACATGGAGGAGGCTCTGCTATGTTTTTGGGGCTGCTTTGCTTCAACTTCATCTACATTTCGAGATTATCAAGGGTTTCTAAAGAGAATGTCCTGCTTAGTGTCAGAAGGCTTGGTCACAGTCGAAGGACATGAGTAGATCTGACCTAAATCCTAATGAGGATCTTTGGACGGAGTTGAAACATGTACTCTATAAATCGCATCTTTTAAACCTGAGACAACTGGAGCAGTTTGCTCATGAGGAGTGGGCCAAAATACCTGCTGAAAGGAGATGAAATCTCGCAGACAGTTACAGAAGGGTTTGTTTGCAGTGATTGCCTCCAAGGGAGGTGTTCCATCATTTCTGGTCAGGCCGGTTTAATAAGTTTATTTTTTTTAAATCAATCTGTTGAAGCATGGTTGAAAAGCAATGTCTGGCTTTGATTTGTCTAAATTTTTATTATAATTTTTAGATACTATAACTTTTTTCAGACCCGATTCTTCTCAAGACCATTGTGGGTTTTTCATTCATTAAACGAAAATACTGCAATGGCGTCATCTGACACTGATGTTCCATGAGCTTGAAGTTCACCTTTAATCTTTTTAGAAGTTTTTCTGGGCTCTTTTGATACTATTCCTATTATTTGTCTCTTTGATTTGTCATTATTATGGTTAGAATTTGTTATTTTCATTGTTTTATTTGTATTACTTTTTCAGATGTATGTTATTTCTCTAACTATTTTGGATTTTTGTTTCATTAAATGAGGAATACTAACAATTTTGTGTATGTCTTTGTATGCATTTCTATATCCTGCTATGCAGTGTTAATTCCGTCAGCGAGGACAATGACAAAAAATTTGGAAAAAATAGAGAAAAATAGAATCAGTGTGTGGAGAAGTTCTATTATTTACAGTGTTGACTAAAATAACTAAGACTAAAATTGATTTTCGTCATTTAGACTAAGACAAAGTCTAAATTTGGAAGGCAATGACTAAATATGACTAAGACTAAAATTGATTTTTGTCATTGTGACTAAGACTAAATTAAAGAAAGCTGACGAAATTAACCATGCTGCTATGTGTTGTTTGGTATTGATTTCATCACTGTTCAAATGATGATTTCTGTGTGTTTTTCTAGTGGTCTGGAGTATTTTCTTGCCCGTTCTATTGTGAAATGCTCTCGGGCTGACAGAAAAGATGATGATATGCCTTAACGGCTCCAATGTTGTCGCTTATCTTTCTCTTTCAGAGGGTTGACTCTTATCTTAACCTTGACAGATGTCACAAAATGTACCTCAGGATTTTGACGCTCACTGCTCTTACTGTAAAACAGGAGAAAGTGTGTGTGCTTTTGTAGATGTCTGGGCTCCTGTTTTGGCACCACAGTGGACCGTTTTTCCAAATTCACCATCAAATCTAGGATAATTTGTATCATTTGTTTTTTTTTTTTTTTTTGTTAAAGGTTAATTTTAGGGATAAGGTCCCATTTACATTTAGATTATGGTAAGGGATACTTCTATTGGTGGGTTTTGGTGGTGATGTCAGGATTAAGGCAAAGCACTGGTTAAAATGACTGAGAATCAATAAAAGTCAAATGAAATAAACATGTGGTACACAACACATTTAGCTAGACATTATATATTCCTATTTAGAGTCTTTTCTAGTATGTTTAGTAACCTTATGACGATCAGCAGGCTTTATGTACACCAAATTTTTTATTTTGCTGCTCAACGCACCACATCAACCAATCAGAGAAGCTGATCTGGGAGCTGGCAGGGAGACAGACACAGCGCAGCTCATACAGTTTTGTGACCTCCACCAGAAACACATTTTTAATGCCTAAATTAACTTAAAATGTCAACACCTGCTGGCAAAATCTGTTCGCTTTTATAATCCTGGTTTCTGCAGTTTCTACCACATACCTAAAAACATAAGACATGTCATGGGACTGAGTAGGAATCATAATTTGTACCCCATTCCAAGTACACTGTAACTGTGTGAGCATAAAGCCTAACTAATAGCCAAATAAAGCTGAATCTAATTGTCAAGTATGTTTACTACCTGTTGAGATACAAGAGCAAAACTAGCATTTTCCATTTTTTCTTAAATATAAGAATGTCATTCCTCCATGTTTCTTAATGGCTGTGGTTCAAGAACAGCTAGCATCAGGGCTTATCAGCATCCTTTGTCTTTTCGTTTTTATCAGTCTCATCAGGGAAATTCCACAAAACGTAGCTTTTGCTTATTCAGCTAAAAGGGATTACAAAGGCGCTCGTCTTAAGTTACTTATGCTGCTATATGAACAGCACCAACAAAACAGTAGCTCAGTGCTGTTTCTGATTTTACTCTACCCCTTTGTAAGATGGACAAAAGGGAGTGTCTGTGTCTTCAGTGCTGCAGTTTGAAGTTTAGTATATATATATATAAGTTCTTATCCCTTTCGTCTAGTCTAAGAATGTAGTTTTTGTTTTGTTTTAATGGCACTAGTGGTTCATATTTTCGACAGTAGGCAGACAGAAACAGGGGTATGAGAGAGGGGGAGAGAGAGACATGCGGGAAAGGGAAAGGAGCACAGGCCTGATTTGAACCCGGGTCGCCCACGTCGAGGGCTAGGGCCGCCGTACATAGGTCATGCGCGCTAACCACTGCACGTCCTAAGAATGTAGTTTTTGATAATTGTTTAGTATTTTTGTTCTCCTACAAACTTCTTTCGTTTACTGTTTTTGAGAACTGTACAGGAACTGTCTTCTGTTGGAAACTCTTTCCTGCTACTGAAAATAAAAGAATATCACCTCTGTGACCTCGATTCTACTTTCAAATAATATACATTTTGGGTTCCATGTATAAATTTGCAATGCAGCCAACCTTAATGTGTTTTCTGTGTGTGGCCCTTAGGTGGAACGGATCGTGGACAAGAGGCGAAACAAGAAGGGTAAGTGGGAGTACCTGATCAGATGGAAAGGTTATGGAAGTAAGGAGGACACCTGGGAACCAGAGCATCACCTGCTTCACTGTGAGGAATTCATCGACCAGTTTAACAGCTCGAGACGGCATTTGCACAAAAGACCAAAGGTCGACAAACGTCCTGGTGAGAGCCTCACTGCCAGTCAGCATACAGTGGCAGAAAGTTCCAAAGCACGGTCAGAGGCCCGAAAGAAGAAAAGGACTAGTGTTCCAGCTGTTGGCATGGGAATTGGATCAGTTTTAGGAATTGGAGGTGGAGTTTCAGGGCCCACTCAAAAACAGAAGAAAGTAGTTACTGGAGCTGGAAAACATCCTTTAGGAGAGAGAATGAGTAAAGCCATGACATTCAAGGCTCATCCATCAAGTGTGTCTCACTGTTTTACCTCGATGAGGGTTCCTCATAATGGACTTCAAAATGGAGAGATGGAGCCTCTTATTTATGACACAGCTGCAAGGTCACATCAACTGCCCTCCGATAAGATGGATTCAGATCTAAGAGAAAAAGATGCCGCTGGACCACCGCTCACTACTCACCTAGGTAAGATGTTAATGGAGCTAATGATCTGGTAAGCATAGTTTATATAAGATTGAAGGTGTATGACAGCTACCACAATAGTTTAAAAGCAATCAGAAAACAACACTTATGGTATTTTTTGTTTTTTACATTGAACACCAAGTCAGTAGACGGGGGGCTAGTGTCATTTATGTTTCCGAGGTTTTTTTAGTTCACCACAACTCAGTAAATCTCATCTCATTTTCAGGGTTTCTTAGAGCTTGATAGTCTACTGTATCATCTGAATGAGATTTGTTGAAGCAGTGAAATATTTAAAACAAGCAGAAAATCCAGCTGATGAGTGGAGTTGGAAACCACTAATGTAAAGCTATTGCTCTATTATAGATTGCTTGATTTTCTACATCAATTCCCTTTCACTCTTGTGTTAAATTAGTAATTTTTACTCCTTATGGTCCTGTTTTAAATTGCTTAACATAAACTTATTAAATTGAAAAAAAAACAGACAAACTGACACTACTTTTACTACAATTTGCAGTTTATATCTGCACTTTAAATGGTATGTTTTATTTCTTGATAATTAATTAATTAATGCTTTAAGTAGGTTTATCCAATTGTAAGCTAAATAAATGAATACCCCTAATGAAATTCAGGTAAATAACTTTAATTTTTTTTTCTTTTTTGCATGGACTAAGATGGAAAACAACTAGATAATTAATTTTTAAAACCAAAACTAGAAATCTGTTTAAGATAAATTCATTAAAAACCACTCCACAACAGCAAATTAGACCTATCTGAGAATGTAGCTGAGTCGTTTTTTCTTAATGAAATTTTGTTTTTGCTGTGTCACATTTCAAGTTGTATTTGTGGTTCCTGATGTGCTAAAATCAGATTAGCATAATAATTTGACTGATACCTCACTTCACCAATTACATTCAGAGAAGTTATAAGACATATTTGTAGGTTGCAAAAGAAGCTAATGCAATGATGAGACCAAACGAACATGTAGGCGAACATGTCAACAGGACAACTACACAGTTTACATTTCTGGTCTGTAGAGAATAGTGCCAAGTTTAAAGCCATTGGTAAAAGAAAACCACAAAGAGTCATCATTTTAGTTTTTCACACTGTATTACACACAGGAGACAAGTGGAAAAATACGATCCAGTCAAATGACACCAAAATTGAAGTTTTTGTCCCATATAATTTGATGCCATTCATTTGAGACTAATTTATACTGCAAGTGGTCTAATCACCTCAACTCTGCTGTGAACCCGAAGTGCTCCAGGAAGCATGCATGTATAATGTAGCAAAAGCCTACGCTATATCTGGACCAAAAATCATTGAAAGGGATTTAAAACGTTATTTAAATTTTTTAGCCAATCTGAGCAAACTTTGTGATTATCCTGATAGGCTTACATGTTCTCAGTTGCCTGACTGATGAACATAAAATCGAGCTGAATATAAGCAAAATGAGTTGAAATTCCTAAAAGATCTCCCTTCCCCGTATATTTCACATTTTTAATCTGGTTTTTCTGAAACACTCCCTTTTTTGACCAGTTTTTCTATTACATACAATCAATCAATATACTGCATGATAGCGTGCAGTGCTAGATATTTCAGCAGGTACACATTTATAACGCAGGGAGCTGTGGTTTTACACACTGTGGCTTGTTTAAGCTCCAATTGAGAGTTGATAACACCTTATGAATTTCACTCTTGGGTCACAGTCCAGCGTCTGAACCATGATGGTTAATCATTAGTTCTGTGCTGAGTCCTTTTCATTTATCAGAAATGCATATCAAAAGGGACATTTAATGAAGGTGCCAATGGTAGTGTAGTTTCTAAGTTTAAGTTTATCTGTTGTCTCTTCAGTTTCTTGGTTCTGTATTTGGGAATTTCAGCCAAAATGGTTAAATTACTTGTAACTTTCCAGTTTTTTTTTTTGTTCTGTTTTTTGTTTTGATTTGTTTTTCTGGGCCATCTTTGATTACAGTGTGTATACTTGGAAAAAGACTTTGTGGCAGCAGTTTATTCTTTAACATCTTGTTTATCACAAATTTTATGTGTTTTAGAGACGTTCATTATGTTTAAATTAATCACTGATTTGCGCATTTCGAATAAACTTACTGCTATGCGTTACTGGAGTGATACCCTGGCCCCAGCCCGGTACCTGTCCATTTGTCATTTGGCACCTGGCTAAGGAAAAATGAATGAATAACTCACATTATTTCCAACGTATTTATTTTTTGACTCTATATGGTGTTTTATTTTGAAAAATCCCTGGATTCTTTCTGTTATTTCAGTCTTTGACTTACTCTTGACTTACGTTGGTCACAATATTGTCGTCAAATGATCCTTCCGCTGTAAAACTCCCACCATTTCGTTGCAGTAAAACAAGCTCCGTGCTCCCACCAACTCACTACTGATGCGCTAGGCTGTTTTCATTCACTTCGTTTTTTTGGTGGCTTATTTTAAATGCATCATTATCATTAGCACCTGAGAGTCCTGTTGTTAACTATCGGCCCATTTAAATTTTGTCTGACATTGAACCTCTCTGTGGTGCAAATAAAGATGGGGCCACTACGTTGGGTTGGATCTGTATATTGGAGTATAATAATATTTTCCACTAGATATTTTCACTAAATTCTAGCTTTGATTATGACATTCAATAGCTCCATTTAAAGGTAATAGTTATTATTTTTTCATCTAAACAATAAATGTTTCAAAATAATAAATCAACAGAATTGCTAGAGTGGTGTAGAATAAATGTAATTTTACTGAAAAATTATATAGTGTACAAATGACCTTTTTATACATTTGGATGGATCCAGAGTACTTAAATATTTACCTCTGAATACAATTCTCACATAGACACAAAGGATTATGCACCAATAGGACTTATAGGTTGAAGTCACGTGACATGCAGTTCAGGTGTTGCTAGATACAAATAGCTCTGTGAGTATAAGCCACTTTATGAGAGACAACCTGCATTAGAAAGAACTGTAAGAAGATGGTCACAGGAAGCTGAAGAAGCCCTGCAAGGTTATTTTGAGACTACCGTCTTGGATTCACTAGGTCAGCCACATAGAGAGGACCAGTGGCGGCCGGCCCATAGGGGGCGCTGGGGCACCGCCCTCCCTGATAAGAAGAGAGAAACGTAAAATATATTTTTTTAAATTAACTCATAAATGTCAGTTTTACTCTCTAGAGTGTGTACCTATAAGCAAAACAAATTATATAAACTACATTTCCCTATCTACTGTCATTAATTTGTGGATTTCCACAGACAGACTCCTACCGTCTCTGTTCTGGGGGCTGTGATCAGACAGCCCCACATTTGCAGAGAATCTGTCAATCATGTACTATTGCTAGGTGAATTTAATGGCCAATCAGCGTCTCAGAACTTTATGGTCTTGGGGCTCTGAAAATACTGCGCTTTAACAGGCTTCTGAACCCAAGCGTAGGTGCAGACAATTAGAGGGACGATGGCGAACGTAACGAACGAGATGCAGCTTCCACCAAATTCGGTGAGATCCTTATTTATCTACCCGTTTGCCAGAAGAACATCCCTGTTGTAGGGTAGGAACATTTCATGTCATGGTTATTGTGACTGTGACGAATCCACATCCTCTAACTTTGTGCGCCACACACACATTCCTGTTATACTGTGTTTGTGAGGACCAATACGCTCGCGCTGAGCCCAGTAGCTCCATTAACTTAAAACACACAAGCTGTTCCTGGTTACCTGCTGGCGTATTGAGGGTGCACACTTAATATTTCAGTGGGGTTAGCCGTGTGTGTGTGTGTGTGTGTGGGGGGGGGGGGGGGGTGTGTACGTGTTTATGCTACGGGGACTTGTCATCTTCAGTCTGGCGGTGTCTTTGCTGGGTTCAAACCCAGTTTGGTGTAATTGAATAAGTCAATGAATCTGTGTAAAATAATTAAGTTGTAAAAATTATTTGTTTTTGTACATCAATTGTTTGTGGAGGTAATATATGGACAAAACTGATTAATGAGAAGAAATCAGAAATAAGAGAGCCTGTAGGGGCTTAAACTATTTAATGAGGGCTGTGGGAAGAAAAGCGGCAATTTTTGTTTTCTGTTTCTTTGTTACATTGCTGGTAACTGGAGGGAGGCTGAGGCCCAGAGTATCTTGTATATGTTTAGTTTCTTTTGCACCCTGTTTTGAGTTTTTGAGCATAATAAATCACCAACACCGGTAACCCGACTGAGCCTGGATTCTTGGAGGCCAAAGAACCCCGTCACAGTGACCCAAATCATCACTGTTACTGTTATTATATAGTAAATTAAATAATTACTGTTAAATTGTATGTATTGTCCAATTGTTTATTTGAATTCTTATTCCGAATTAGTTGGAGACATACACTAGGCTATATCAGCCCCACCAAAAATATTTTTCATCAGCCGCCACTGGAGAGGACATTAATGCAATGGCTGAGTGAGTGACTGACTTCATAAATTTCTGTGTAGAAAACACCATCGCTATCAGAACAGTGAAATGCTTGCCAAATAATAAACCAAGGATCACAAATGATCTGAAGCAACATCTTAACAAGAAAAAAGCAAGCATTTAAGAAGGGAGACAGGGAATTAATGAGAAGTTTACAGAAGCAACTTAAGATCAAGATAAAGGAAAGCAGGGAGGCATACAGGAAAAGGCTGGAAAACAAGACCCAGCTGAACAATATCAGAGATGTGGGGTCAGGGATAAAGATCACAGGTTTCAAGCAGAAGGATGGTCAGAAATATGGAAGTCTGGACAAAGTTCATGAACTGAATTCATTCTTCAACAGTGTCAGTGCAGGAACGACCTTAGCATCACTCTCTCTTGCCCACAGTAACATGGACATCCTGCCCTCCTCTGCCATTGAGTCTTCTGTTTCTATATCAAAAGATGGTGCTGCTCCCGCTGCCTTTCACCTGCCTGTCTTTAGAAATCAAGTGAAGGGCAAACTGGAGAGTCTGAATTGCAATAAGTCACCAGGTCCTGATTATGTTATCCCAGAGTCCTGAAGGCCTGTGCAGAGCAGCTCTGTGGGATTCTACAGCACCTCTTTAACCTTAGCCTGACCCAGGAGACAGTTCCAATCATGCTGAAGACCTCCTGCCTTTTTCTGGAACCAAAGAAAACTCAGCCAACAGACCTTAGTGACTGTAGACCTGTTGCTCTGACATTCCACATCTTGAAGGTTCTAGAGAGACTTCTCTTAGTTCACCTCAGCTAGCAAACAAGCAGCTATTAGGACCCTGTGCAGTTTGCTTAGTCCCTTGAAGTTGGAGTTGAAAATGCCATCACACACATGCTTCAAAAAACCCAATTTCATTTAGACAAGGCAGACAGCACTGTGTAAATCATGTTCTTTGATTTCTCCTGTGCATTTAACAAAATTCTGACTGACTTACTTAAGAAACTCCAGAAGACTCAAGTGGAGGCATCAACAATCGCCTGAATGAAAGACTACTTAACAAACAGACCACAGTTTGTTACACTGAAGGGTCAGCTGTCCAATCAAGTAGTCAGCAGCTCAGGAGCAGCACTGGGGACCGAACCCTCAGCATTCCATTTTACTCTGTACACCTCTGACTTCTAATACCAGACAGAGTCCTATCATCTGCAGAAATACTCAGATGACGCTGCAGTAATTTGGTGCATCAAAGATGTTAAAATAGCTGAGAGGTGGTGAACTGCTTTTTGGCATGGTGTGTAAATAATCATCTGATCCTAAATGTCAACAACACAAGTTCAGAGTAAACACAAAAAAGTTGAATCATGTTTACATCATGGGAGTGGAGATGGTGGACGAATATAAACACTTTGATGTTCACCTGGACAACAAACTAGACTTTAGACACAACTGTGAAGCTATCTATAAGAAAGGAAAAAACAGATATGACTTCCTAAGGAAGCTTTGGTCCTTTGCTACATATCTTCTATCAGTCTGTTGTAGAGGGTGTGATCTCTTCTGCCATCATCTACTGGGGTAACAACACCAAAGTGTCTTCAGTAAGAGGCTTCTCCAGATCCGATGCAAGACAGACCGCTACAGAAGTTTCTGCCTACAGCTATCAACACCTACAGAAACTCAATTAAAAAATAAAAGTTACTTCAACATTTAATTTTCTTTTGGGATTGATAAAGTATATTTGAATTAATTTGAAATCAAAACAAAGCAATGAAACACTCATTGGATTTCTGTGGAATAGGGACCAAAGGGCCTCTTTGAATACTTGGTGTTTATCTAGGTCAAGGTACTGACACTTCCATGTTCTATCACAGTACTTCATATCCCTAAACCAAAAGATGCACTGTAATCATAAAAATCGCTGACCATAGAAAATGTAGAAATGCAAAACAGAAAATTTGAGAAAGCAGATATAGAATAATATAAACATAAATAAAAAGTAAAAGATAGTAACGTAAAAGAGAGAAATGCCAGAATATCAAACTATGGGAATGGGACTGTTGAGGAAAGATCATGTATTGCCTGGACCACGACCTGGGCCCTGTTTTGCGTCTGTTTGACGCTCCTTTTTTCATGACCATAACTAAAACTGATAAACTAAACATGGATCTTTGATGCCTAAAACATGATAACTCATGGGTGTGTCAACGAGACTTGACATGACTAAATCAATATTAGCGGGTGGTCGGTCAGACGTTTAACATGCATCTTTGTGCTTTAATCTGTCAGACAAGATAAGCAGTATCAGCCGTGCTGCTGCATCCTATTTGTTCATGTCACCCCCCTGGCGTGAAGCACTGCACATTCTGCATGACCACGGATAGATCATAGCAGCAGCGACAGCGGCAGGGGTGAAAATAAACTCTACTCTTCCAGCTGTGCTTGTGCAGAAATGCGTCTTAGTGCGCGCGTAGCTCAGAGTCTGCGCTTTACGCTCCACCCTGATGGTTTGCTCTCAGCAGTAAGTGTCTTCCTGCTCTCAATACTTAATAAACTATATGGGGCTGATCATCCTCTGACAAGTGTAAAAAATCCCTGAAAAGAACCGCAAGCTAACAAGAGGTAATGCCAAACCTTCTTTAATTTCTACCAAAATGAATTCCTAAATTATATCTAAAGAAAATATTTAATGGCATTTTGTTTATTTTTGGATAAAGACCCAGATGAAAAGGTACATAGACCTTATTATCGGTCTGTGTTTAATGCATAATTCATAGTAGATCAGGAAGTATTTTTGCTTTTGGATGGAAACCTTGTATGTTTAAAACCATTCCTTTATTGTACATTTTGTTATTGTCCATCTGCTATATTAACCAATATGATGTGTTGAACTAGATCTGCTATTTTCACAACTTTTGTAAAACACTTTTAATATAAAATAGGGCATTTATTACAGCTTGATTTCAAAGGCTAACAGGGTCGGCCACGTCAGGTTAGAATCAGTCAGATAAGTGACGTGCTCTGTTTTTGTAATTTAGTAATCCATGAAACATGTCAAGTCTCTGTGGGAGATGGTCATCTGCCGAAGATAGAAAACCTAGAAGCAGTGGATCAGGAGTACTTTCTATGTTAAAGAAAAATTATGATTTAATGGTGGAATTAGCTCATTAAGCGGCTTCTTCTGGGTGAGAAAGGAGGCTGAATATATTGGCTCTGAGCATGAAGCATAAAGCAAACCTTTTGCTTAGCTGATAACCCCTTCCAAAAATCTGGTTATATTGAAATGTAAACATTTATTAAAAAAAAGACCATTTACTGTTGTGTTTTTAACTATTCATAATAATGTACATGTTTTAGAATTGTATATCATTAGAAAAACAAACATAAACCTTTTCAGAGAGCTGAGAGCACAACATGAACAGCTATCTGAGAGGAAGAGATTCAGTTTTTCTCATTTTCTTTTTATGAAGCTCTGAGCGTTAAACTCAAATTAGTTTAATTAATAAATATAAATATTGCAGCTTAGTAAAAATACTGCCTATTCAGAGAAAAGTTTGCCGTTTGAGTGAAAAGGCAGAGACTGATTCTGTTAAACTGTTTTTGCGTGTTGAAAGCTCATTCCAGCTACAACGAAGATCTGCAAGCTTTTTTTCTTTACACTAAAAATGATTTTGTAGGCTGCAGGTATTTGAGTTGGGTTTTTTTTCCACTAATCTAAGTATGTTAAAGAAATATCACATTAACTGAAATGAAGTCGAACCACACATTCACAAAAAGCTTCGGACAGTGATCACAGCTTGTCAAATGTTAAATCCATTTCAAGAAAAAGTAATGACCGCCTAATCTGTCATCCCTCATCTTTTTCAGACTCTCCTCTTGCCAGTGTGAAGATGCATCTGCACAGCTCAGTAAAGCGGAAGTTGGCAGAGGAGAAAGGCTATGTGTTTGACAAGCGGCTCAGGTACAATGTCCGACAGAACGAGAGCAACTGTCGATTCAGAGACATTGTGGTCAGGAAGGAGGAGGGCTTTACGCATGTCCTGCTCTCCAGCCAAACCACAGACAACAACGCTCTAACACCAGAGGTGAGAGAGAACCTGCTAATACCTTCTTCCTTTTAATTTCCCCTTTCATTTTTGTATCTTTGTTTGAAGCTTGAAATGTGGAAAAAAGGTTGAAAAGTTCCAGGGGGTTGAATACTTTCTCAAAGCAATAATTGTATCAATATAAGTATATAAACTACTGCTAGTGGCACTTAGTCACTAGTGTCTATTGATGATGTGACAGGAAAGAAGCAGCTGGATGAATTCTGAGGTAGAGGGAGACATTCTGTGTGCTCCAACCAAGCCAAATGCAGCCAAACTGATTGGTCAGCAATGCATAAAGCAAATGGAAATAGAAAGACTTAAAACATTAATCTAAAGAAACCCAGGAGTTTATTCAAAAGAAGAAATGGAAGCATTGAATGGCCAAGTCACTCGCCCAATATTAACCCAAATGACCATCCATTTGGCTTGTTGAAGACAAAACTTCATACAGAAAGACCCACAAACAAACAGCACATTAAATCCGCTGCAGCAAAACCCTGGCAGAGCATTAGGAAAAGAGGACACGCAGCATCTGTTGATGTCTGTAAGCTCAAGAATTAAGGCAAAAAATTGGGTTTTAACCAAGTATTAGAAATTAAAATTTTATTTACAACAACTTAATTTTTTGAATTACTTTTGAGCTCTTAAATTATTTTTTTGTGTGTCTTTAAAAAAATGATGTAGTATGTCACACTTTTATGCAATCCTTTTGTTCAACCTGCTGAATTAAAAGCTGATTGTCTGCACTTTAAAAGCATCTCAAGTTGAGTTTGGTCTTTATCTGAGTTTACTCCCCATTGGTGGCATTAAGTCTAACCTGTTCCAGGTGCAAGTTGGACTCTTGCAGGGATGCCCACTGTCAACAGTCATGTTCATAACCTTTATAGACAGGATTTCTTGGCAAAGCCAAGGGCAGGAGGGGGTCTGGTTTGGGGACCAGCAGATTTCTTCCCTGCTTTTTGCAGATGATGTGGTTCTGCTTGCTTCTTCCCGCCAAGACCTACTGCATGCACTGGGCTGGTTGGAACCACTGTTTTTGTGAAGAGAGCTGGGCCAGAAGGCAAAGCTCCCGATTTAAAAGTCAGTCAAAAATCCCTCCTGTTATTATGTAAATATGGACCAAACCCTTTGAAGAATTTTCCAGTACCTCTTTCCCCATACAAAAAAGGCAGCTGTGGAGGCAAAGGAACGTCCAACCCTGTACTAGCAGGATCTACAGATGCATTATTAATATTGTTAGGTCTAACAAATTGGCCAGTGAGCTTAAATACAGCTGATAGTCTGTGGCAAAACTTAACAATTGTTGTTCAAAGACTATGTCTTAAGGGCTTTACTCTTTTTGTGAGACATATGTGATGAAATTTGATCTCTAATTGCAGGAAAAAGTGACAACATTTTGACTTGTGTATGTACAGTTTTTAAGTTTTAATAATTTTGAAATGTGCATCCTTCTGCAACAGCTATTTGCTACTGTGACTCTGTCTGATAAAATTCTGATAAACTACATTGAAGTTTGTGGTTTTCAAGAGGAAATGGACAAGGGGTAGAAATTGTTATTGAAAGTCACTATAATTGCTTTATATTAGCTTTTTAGGTGCCAGAATGAGAAGCAGTAGTCTTATGTGACATCTGCCTAGAGAGATGGTTTCAGCTGCATAAAGCTGCCATTAGCTTACTTCTGGAAAAATGACTTCTGCCTCCTGCCAAAGCCAACTTTTACAAGTGTCATAAGAGGGCTACAGGCCATTTAATCCAGTGTTCAGCCATCTGTTGTTACTGAGGCAAGAAGATACTTGAAAAAGTGAAACTATCGTGCTGCTGATTCAAAGAGGAAAAGAGCTTGTAATTGCCTTTTGAAAGAAGTGCAAACCCTAAAAATGATGTCCGGTGTATCCCTGATCTCTCTGTAGTACTTCCAGTGCTGCACAGCATTAAAGCATTTTCAGCACAGATGTCACATTTGGACTACTTTTTCAGTACACTTTTATACACATATACATTCCTAGAATGCAGGAGAATCCTTTAAGGGATCAAAAAGAAAGTTTTTTTGGAAATCACTTAAAACATGACACATACTAGCAGGGTCTCCCTACTTTTAGAAACACTTCTGATTAGGTCTAGTGTACCAGCTGTGCGCTCTCTACAGGCATTTAGGATGCAAAATCTGTGCCAAGCAGCGTTCGATGGCATTTTTAATAGTCTTCACAATCACCTGCTGATGCCTTATCAGTTAAATTCCCTTCCCAAGTTATCATGGAGTGGCAAATTAAACAGTACAGCCTTTGTGCACAGCTTGTTCCCTGATTTGATGTAGCATTAACAAAGAAATAATTCTTAAAAGAGTGTTTTGAACATGCTCTGAGTTAAATTCTCTTGACGAAAAAGCATTCATCCCTGCAAAACGAATTGTCAAGGAAGGTTACAGTATAGAAATGATTGGCAACATGTGAAGAGCTGAATTTCAGGTAATGACTCTTCCCAGCTGCTTCAACCTTTGTAAACTAGCTGCCTGCAGGATTCCAGCAATATAAGATTGGATGCTTATTTCCACTCAGCAACAAGCTGCTCCTCATTTCCAGTGGATTGATGCATGCAAATAGTTTTTCCTGATGCATACTAGAATTTCTTTTTGTATTTTTAGGTTTTGATTTTGGGGAGCAAATAGTCGCTGTATCAAACAGCAGGAACGTTTAAATCTTAATCCTTTCTTCTTTCTATTCAGTTTCATTTCTAACATTGCAATAATGTCTGTTACAAATTCTGTGAGCTCAGGATTGTCCGGATATGATAGGGTGGGGCAAATTCATCCACCTCCATCTCATAACTAAGCTAACAGGATTTTCTGCTACTCACATGTTACACTGAGCCCCCTGTTCCTGCTTTTGATACAGCATTGTGGGTAGTACAGACTGTACCTCACAGGCACTCAATTGTGTGACAGTAAGCCTGTAAGATGTGGGCTTATCAAGCAGCCCTGATACATCCTTCTATGCCTCTAGGTCTTTGAACTAGCAGAAACAAGACAGCCTATAAATGTGCGAGCTGAATTGCTGCAGCAAAAAAAAAAATTCAAAAAATATAAGTAAATAATTTTCAAGCACTTCTTAAAGCTACAGTGTGTAATAAAAAACAGGGATATACAGTCAGAAATGTAATATATTATACATAACTATGTTATTTATCATCATCTACGAGCTCAGCCTCTTAACCTTAATATTTGCGTTGCCTTAGAATTTGTTATTTATAATTGCATAGGAGCGGGTCTCGCAGCCATGGAGGCAGACATTTTTGCGCTACGGCAGCGCAGAGCCAACAAACTAGCGATTGCGAGATCGCCCATTACGCTCGAAAGTAACTACGGCAAGTTGAGAGAGATGAACTGAGACGGTACTGAACACACAGACTAATGAAATACTATCTGTAAAATTATCTATGTAAACAAACCTCATCACTTGAGAAGGTAGGTGATGCGGACGTCGTGGAAGACATTTTGTCCCGTAACGCTCGCCGTACTGTTGGGAGAAGCGGTGGGGGGGGGATGTTCATGTTGCTGCGGTCTGCAGTCTGGACGTTAGATGTCGCTGAAAATTACACACTGTAGTTTTAATGGAAAAAAATTATAATTCTAAAACCTTGAATACAACTTTTCTTTACCATATGACAGTTTACTTACTATAATCTTTAAAACACAAATACAGCTACCGTGCTCCACACCAAATATTCAAAAGAACTAGGCTATTTGGCTCCATTTTCTGGGAAATCATCTTTTTAAAGAGATCTGACTGACAATCTCGCTTTTATCTTTGAAATATCTTGCGAATCATATTTATATATGCAAATTTTCTCTTGCATTTACATAAAGCTCTAAATTTGTTGTGAATATTTATTTTAAACTTTAGATACATGTTTTTTTGTGTGTGTGTTAAATGGCATTAATACTAGTATTTTTCCTTTTTCAGTAACATCTGCTGTTTTAACTCTTGTATCTCTAATTGTTTTTTTAAAGTCTTATTTTGTGGTAAAGGTGTAGTATTAATGGTTCATTATTTATCATTGCAGTTATTATTATGACTATTATTAGTAGTGTTATTATGATTATAATTATTAAATTCTCATTTGATGATGAATTTCAAAAAGGCACTTAGTGTGGAGAGTGTAGTGACGTTATTACAAGATGTTTTTATATGCAATAAAGCATAAAACCAGGTCATATGACATGACTTCAGGTTAATTAGCACTGATTTGTGAAATCTGTGCTATTATCTTAGACCTTCAGAATGAGTTTTCTTTTAATTTAGTTTGTGCTATTTTACCCAATGGACTATAGAGATATCAGAATATTTGTGCATTTCAGGTGCGGAGCCACCCCACCAGGTTATATGTTGTTTACATGTGGACCTAATTTACCACCTCTTGAACAAGTAGTCCCCCTCTAAAACAGAAGGTGCAGCGGAGATACTCTTAAGTGATATCTCTTAAAGAGATAAGCATTTAATGGGGAGTCCATATAATGAATGTCGCTGTGTCGCTTTCACTTGGAATAACCAGATATTGCTAGAATTTACAGAGATCTCCTGGATAGGATGATAACGGGTCAGCATTGGGCAGCTGGATTGCAATGACATCCACCTGTGACCAGAGATCCTGATTTGTGACAGACTGTACTTGCTGCATTTTTCTCTTTTGCCCGGTGTCTCATTAAGTAGAAGTATGTTTTGCATATAACTAGATCACATTCTAAGAAGTCAAAGTAATTATTTAAAGCTACAATGTGTAATTTTCTGTGACATCTAAAGGTGAGACTGCAGCAACATGAACCACTATCCCAACTGCTTCTCCCTCTCTAGCAATACAGAACTGGCTGTCAATCTAAATACAAACTAGTGTCCAGCATCATTACCCACCTTTACAGGATGCTCTTAATATTAAACAGTAACGGTGAAAGATTGATATAATTATAAATAAAATATAACGATACTAGAAAGACACACATAGTGACCAGTGGCGGCTGGTGAAAAATATTTTTGGTGGGGCTGATATAGCCTAGTGTATGTCTCCAACTAATTCGGAATAAGAATTCAAATAAACAATTGGACAATACATACAATTTAACAGTAATTATTTAATTTACTATATAATAACAGTAACAGTGATGATTTGGGTCACTGTGACGGGGTTCTTTGGCCTCCAAGAATCCAGGCTCAGTCGGGTTACCGGTGTTGGTGATTTATTGTGCTCAAAAACTCAAAACAGGGTGCAAAGGAAACTAAACATATACAAGATACTCTGGGCCTCAGCCTCCCTCCAGTTACCAGCAATGTAACAAAGAAACAGAAAACAAAAATTGCCGCTTTTCTTCCCACAGCCCTCATTAAATAGTTTAAGCCCCTCACCTCAGGCTCTCTTATTTCTGATTTCTTCTCATTAATCAGTTTTGTCCATATATTACCTCCACAAACAATTGATGTACAAAAACAAATAATTTTTACAACTTAATTATTTTACACAGATTCATTGACTTATTCAATTACACCAAACCGGGTTTGAACCCAGCAAAGACGCAGCCAGACTGAAGATGACAAGTCCCTGTAGCATAAACACGTACACCCCCCCCCCCCCACACACACACACACACACACACACACACACACACACACACACACACGGCTAACCCCACTGAAATATTAAGTGTGCACCCTCAATATCACAGCCCCCAGAACAGAGACGGTAGGAGTCTGTCTGTGGAAATCCACAAATTAATGACAGTAGATAGGGAAATGTAGTTTCTATAATTTGGAGGGCGGTGCCCCAGCGCCCCCTATGGGCCGGCCGCCACTGATAGTGACAATACAAAGCAAGTCAATTTAGTGCTAAACATAAAGTGTATTGCTAATGCTAATTATCAAATTAAAATATTAAAATTTTTAAAAAATTGTGATTTGCAAAATACTGATATTTATTTTCCTATGAGATCTATGTGATCAGTGTAGATTGACCTTGAGATTTTCCCAAAAACTTAAAAAAAAAATCCTCTAGACTTTGTTTCCAATTTTGAAGACGTTTCACTTTCCATCTAGGAAGCTTTTTCAAATCAAAATATCAGAAATGGCGTCAAGTTCAAGGCTTTATAGAGTGGAGCAAAGCAAAGCTTTATTTTGGCTTAGTAACATGCAAATTGAATCTGAGGAACGGGTCTGCCCCTTTAAAATAGGGGTAATTTTGTTTGAGAAACGTCTTCAAACTTGGAGACAAAGTCCAGTGGATTGTTTTTTTTATTTTTTTGTGATTCTTTTTTGGAATGACTTTGATCTGGATGACTGAGAATCTTCACCAGCAGACCCGGAGATGGTTTTGGCATCAGTTCTTTTCTGTGATTTAATTTCTTGTAAATTAATATACAAGACATCCTTTGAAAATAACCTTGAAGGCCTGATCTTTCAAATGATTTTGGTGTATTAAAATGCCCAAACATTTTTGCACCTGCGATGCAGATCTTCATATAAGGAGCAAAGTGATTTGTGTGCAATATAGTAGGGAGCAGCTGCAAATCTTCTGTGTGCATCATTGGTTTTATATAGATCCAGATCATATCCTATAACCAAACCAAGTAATTATCATTAAATTTGCAAATGAAATGGGAAGTTATCACAGGTTTTGCCGTTCTTAAAACCATATTTAGCACATTTTAAATTCCAATCATTGTGGCCACAAAATAGAAATAAGTACAGTGACAGATATAAGGGAGAGAGTTTGCATGCATGCAAGCATATTTGAACTGTCAGTGGGGGAAAAGACATCCACTCAGGCCATCTCAGAGTAATTCAGCAAGGCAGCAGACAGTCTTTATACAATTAAAACAAAATTAAAGGGCAAGATTGGACTTGAATAAAAGCTAAACTAAATATTAACAACTAATGCAGAACATTTTTCTGTAACCCATGATTTACCGGTTCATGCCCTTGCTTTGTCCATCTCTGCAGTCTTATACTTAGGCAAGGTACTTTACCTGCCTTTCCTACTGTTGGTGGTCAGAGGGCCCAGTAGCGCCTATCGCAGGGCCACCTCACCTCTTGTCACCTCTTGTCTGCCCAACAGAAGTGGTCTCTATGACAAGTGGAAGCTGCCAGTTCAATGGTCATCCAGCAAAGGAGAGGAGACAATCGACCTAACCCGACCAGCCAGACTGAATTACACTCCGTGTAAACCTTCTTAGACTTGGAGACGGGACTTTACAGTGCATTACTCCCTGGGCAAGAATTACCCATAATGTTGCAGTGCTTTTCTGCTAGCATAGCAAAAGACTGGTGACCACAAAGGACCAATGTTGCAATAAAAATTAAGAATGTACCAGAAGGCAGAGCTTTTATCCTCAGATTTGAATGCCAAACAGGCAGAAATCGTTCACTGGAGTTTCTCCCATCCATCCATCCATCCATTTTCACGCTTATCTCAAGCGGGTTCACGAGGGCTGCTGGTGCCTATCTCCAGCTGTCTACAGGCGAATAGTGGGGTACACCCTGGACAGGCCACCAGTCCATCACAGGGCAACACAGAGACAAAAGACCATTCACACACACACTCAAAACTAAGGAGAACTTAGAGAAGCCACTTAACCTAACAGTCATGTTTTTTGGACTGTGGGAGGAAACTGGTGTACCCAGAGAGAACCCACGCATACACAGGGAGAACATGCAAACCCATGCAGAAAGACCCCGGGTCGGGAATGGAACCCGCAACCTTCATGCTCCAAAGCAGCAGTGCTACCCAGTACACCACTGAGCAGCCCCACTGGAGTCTCTTGGACAGCTTAAAATGTTTCACAGACAACAGAGAGTTGCTTGGTGGTACAGTGCTACAGTCAACCCTCATTTAACCCCCGTAGTGTGTGAAACCTCAAAGGTTTACCAAGGCTACTAAGCTAAAATTGGCATGTACAAAGGGTTGAGGTCGTAGAAAAGACTTCGAGTGACGGCGATATCGAGGCAATGTACCTCAAAATTGTGTGTCAAATTATGAATGTGTTTCCCTTCATACTAATATAGTGCCATCAGGCTTATTGCATTACCAGTCACTAGAATGGTGACCATCTCACCATGGATGTTTCTTTTATTCTGTTTCATTGTAAAACTGGATACATACACTGCAACAAAATCTCATTACAGAACTGCTGTAGAGCCATTAGGGCTAAATGCTTGGTAAGTCTTTATTCAAGTCCTTAAGCCATAGGAAGTCTTTCAAATCTTTTATATTTTATCTATTCACTCTGAAAACCTCTTCAGTTGCTTTGGCTGTGGTTGATGCCAATTTGACTACTTGCTGCATCTCCCATTGTGGTCTTAAAAGCTCACTGGTGGGGGATCTTATTTCCCGGTTGTTATGACGTTTTCTTAGGAAAGTAGCATATTTATCAGATTTTCTGGTGTTCTGCACTTCCTAACGTCAGCTTAAAGTGATTTTTAGTTTGCCAAGTTCTTTCAGTAAAAGAGCTGAAAATAGATATTTTAATTTGGGTGTGATAAAATGCAGAATAAAGTGGATGATTTCATGGACATAATCATCCCCGAGTCTTCACTTCCAGAAATCTGCTGTTCAAAGTTGCTGTGTCGATGCCATTTTGTTTGTTTCCAACCCCCCTCAAGATGTCTCCTGGCTGCACTTGAATGTCACTTCGACAGCCCTATTCTGTCTTTCACACAGAGCTGATCCAGCATCTGTTCATCTTTGCTTCGTTATCGTGAGCAGGATTTCAATCTGTCTCAATAAAATGTCATCATTTGTTATAAAACACAGGAACACAGATGTTTTTCTGTCACTGCAGAAAACATTACTTGTAATCAGATTAATTTCCTCAAAACTTGTATTAATGCTGAACATAAAGCTGGTGTTTAACCTGAACTGTTTAAAGAATCACCATCTGCAATTGTCTTGTCTCTTTGTGTCCATAAAGACACAGATCTTTGTAATGTCTGTAAACCGGCTTATATCCCTAAAAATTTGAAAATGTAAGTTCAGACCGAGGTCACAGTAAGTCAAATAGGAGAGATTATATGCTTGATGAGACATGGAGAATTAAGTTCACTTTAAGGTTGGATGATTGATATAGGTCAAGGGTGATAATCTGATTAAAACCTAGTGTGTGATGATTGTCTGTTGATTGTGATGTGGGTGGAGGGTGCAGTTTAAAGTCCACTCTGGTTTTATTACATGATCCAACAACCAAACATGCTAAACCAATACTTCTGTTTTTGTTTGAAATGATAAATAGTTGTTAACTCAAACTAACAAGAATATTTTTTTAACAATGTCAATCTTTTTGTGTTTGTGTGAGGATGTTTGCCAATGCCACACTACAGAATAAATAAATGATATTGCTGATATGGTCAAGTCAGCCGCTTCTAGCAGCGAGGCGCTTAAAAATATAAGATGCTGAGCAAGTTGGTCTGTTAATATTTTATTTTTTTCGTAAAGATTTTATCAATTTTTGCCTAGACTGTGATAAAATTAAAATCTTAGTCATGTCCTCACAAGTCAAACAGCATAGACAAATGTACCAAAATCCCCTCAACTGTTTAGATTAAGTGAAATTTAAATTAAATATGTGCTTGTAGATTCAAGCAAAAACTGCATTCAGGCCCTAAAATGTAGACCTCTAATTTCCTCACAGCTAAAATTGCTTAAGTAAATGGGACAAAATTATGCTGATGTTATTATTATACAATGCCTCACAAAAGTTTTTAAACCCTGTTATGTATTTCTTCTTGTTACAGTCACAGACTTTAGTGAATAATATTGAGATTTTGTATGGGAGAAAGAGAGAAAGTATGGCATAATGGAGACATGAAATGGAAAATGAATGTGCTGTATTAGTTGCTTTTTGAAATATATTAACATTTGAAAAGTGTAGTGGTACATAAGTATTTTGTCCACACCTTTTTCCTTTAGTAACAGCTGAGCCCTTTGACATATAGTGTTTGTGTTCCAGCTTTGTGCATCCAGAGAAATTCTTTACTTTTTCTCTTTATACCTCAAATTTGGTCCAACTGAATGGAGATTGTCTGTGAAAATATTTTTTAGCAGATAAAAAAGGTCCATTTTACATGAAAAAACAGGATTGTTTTGTCTGAACAGAGCATATTTCATATACATATATATTTTTTTTTGTACTTCACCTTAATGCTTTGTGTAACTCCAGTGGGAAGCAAAGTGTTTATAGCTATGCAGTTGTGGCATATTCTTTTCATTTTTTGGTCGATATATTGAATGCTGCTTCATCAGATGCCCAAAGCTTGGGATGTTTTATCATAACAAAGGCTGTAAAAAAAATGTTAAGGAAAAATCAAAATTATGTTTGTTATTGTTATCTTTTTAAATAAAATCCTAATAAATTAAGCTTTTATTTTTGGTTCTTGGAATATAAAACCTAAAAAATAAAAGTACAGTTTTTATGAATCCTCTTGAAAGGTGCTGTAGGTTTTCCTGTTTCCCACTGAATCAAGTGGAAACGATGCATCATTTTATTCTTAAGGGAATATAGCGAGCTGACTGGACATGATTAATAACGACTAATAACGTTGAGGCAATGCAAACTGGTTAGAAATATTTTCCTACTTACAGCAGCACTGTGGAACATCAACAGGCAACTTATCACTGTAACCTTTATTGGACCTGTGGCAAATCTTAAGCTTCAGTCTTTGTCCTGCATAGATGGGTAACCACTGCTAGGACAACACATCTTTGCTCTGATTGGGTTTAGGGGAAAATACTATCACCATTAGATGTAAGATTTCGCTTTGTGATTACCTCTTGTTCACACCAGGAATGCTAATTTCAATAAACCTAAATGACGTTGGCACTTGGCTGGTAACAGCCTGTAATGTTTATAGACCGTCAATGTTGTGATGTTAAAACTGGATGCCTCATTTGTCTGGTTTCTTGCTGGTAATAAATGTTGACCACTAGTTTAACAATGCTTTACTAAATACAGGCGAAAATTAAAATCTATCCATCTTTCTCTGCAGATCATGAAGGAAGTCTGTAGAGCTTTGGGGAACGCAGCTGCTGATGACAGTAAGCTGTTACTCCTCAGCTCTGTGGGCACGGTCTTTTGTAGCGGCCTGGAGCCCTCATACCTCATAGGGCGTTTGTCCACTGACCGCAGGAAGGAGAGCAGCCGAATTGCAGAATCTGTACGGTAAGATGGATTATCTATATTATTGGACATGAAGCAATTCTGAACTTTCCAAAAAAGTTTTAAAAAAACAAACCACTGGACTTTGTTTTCGAAGTTTGAAGACATTTAGTTTCAATCCAGGAAGCTTTTTCTATTCAAAATGTCTGGATTAGCGTTGAGTACCAGGTGTATAGAGTGGCCCAAAACAAAACCTTGTTTTGGTTTAAAAACCATGCAAAGTGAACCGAAAAAAACAGACCCGCCCCTTAGTAATGGGGAGTGGTTGAGGTCTTTTTTAGCCTGCAATACACGATACTGGCCCATGTCATTGAAAAGGGAGTCGTTAGGGTCCTTGCTGACCAGGTGAGGTGTTTTGATCCCCTGCATTGTGATGAGGATCGAGATGATAGCAGGAAGCAATCAACTCTATCGCTGCCTTGTAGTTTTTTTGAGAGCTGGAACCTGAAACCACTCCCTCTGTTTAATATTGTTTTTTCTCTCTTACCATAAATGGTTTCCTTCACACCCCTTTTGAACCACTTGTCTTTTTTGTCCAAATGTGAACTTTCTGGTCCTCAAAAGAATGTTGTCTGTCCTTAAGGACAAGGCCTCTATCTTAAAAAAGAAAGCAGGAAATGCTACTCCAGACATTTTGAAATGAGCAAGCTTCCTAGATGGGAAACTAAACGTCTTGAAACTTGGAAAACAAAGTCCAGTGGGTTGTTTTTGAACTATTTTGGAATGACTATGACCTGGATGACTGAGAAACTTCACCAGCAGTAATTCTGAACATAATTTCCACTCATCTCCCTGGTACCACTTTAGAGAATTTGTTTTGGCATTTATCCACTTCAAGAAACCTATTGTTGTGGCAATAAATGGACCTGCTTTGGGATTGGGGGCATCCATTCTGCCTCTCTGTGATGTGGTGTGGGCGAGCGAGAGAGCATGGTTTCAAACACCATGTGCAGCCCTCCACCTCACCCCATCTGGATGCTCCTCTTACACCTACCCACAGATTCTGGGTGTTGCTTTGGTGGGTCTCAACTTTTATTAAATCTCTTATCTAAATAAATTACACGAATAGCTCATTTTCATTACAAACTAATGTAAAGATCACATGACACACCTCCTCTAACCACAGGCCAATGAGATGCTGTTTTGTGGAAGGAAACTTACAGCACAGGAAGCATGCAGTCGGGGTCTGGTTTCACAGGTCTTCTGGCCAACCACATTTAACCAAGAGGTGATGCTGCGTGTGAAGGAAATGGCATCATGCAATGCAGTGGTAGGTCCTGATCTATAGAACATTTTGGGCTAATTTGTTTGTGACTTATAAACACAATTAACAAGTCACTGCTTTACCTTTTTCCAAAAATAAGGTTCTAGAAGAATCTAAATGCTTGGTGAGGAGCATCCTCATCCCAGTCCTGGAGGAAGTGAACGAGAAAGAGTGTCAGATGCTAAAGCAGCTGTGGTGTTCAACCAAAGGATTGGAGGCACTCTTCAGTTACGTGCACAATAAAACCAGCGAAAAGTAGCCCTCCAGAGTCAGAAGAAAGAAACGGCCTCTGCTGGTCTGATGCATCCTGGATAGGGACATCCAAGATGAAAATGCTGTGACTTACATCTTTACTCTGAGGCTTTGGCTCCATCCATCAGAGAAAACCTTCTGGTCGTTTGTCTACTTGTGTCTCTAGAAACAAAAATAAAAACTTAAGATCATTTTTTTTTTTTGTATCAGAGCTTTTTATTGGACCCACTGTGTAATAATTTCTATGTTCTTTTAGCAGCAGGGGGCAGCTGTGCATCATTTAAAACAGAGATTATCTCACTTAATGTAACAAAGGAGTAATGCATATTATTAATATATTCATATATTTATTTCAGATTTTTTAATGTATGTATAAGAGATTTTTGTGATTTTTTTTATTTAGTTAACGGGTGTGTTCTGTTTGGTTCTTGGCATGCACTTTAATATTATCCTCCATATATGAACTGAAAACAGCAGCTTTAGTAAAAATGTCGGTGGTTGTTCAAGATGAAAGCTCAATATTTGCCACAATTTAGCAGAAAATGACCTCAGTGTGTCAAGAGAACATGGAACAACAAGTATATTAATATTTAAGGCATACCTCCTCAAATCATTTATATCCCTAAGAGATTTAGATGTGAAAGTATTTTCATTTGACCAATGAATGTTTTCTTGCTGGTTAATTGGGCATCTATGTAAGATTATAAAAAAAGTACTTTGTTTTTAAGAGAATAAAATGATTACATTTAAGCCTCAATGTCCCTTAGTGGGGACTTCTGAGGTGTAGAGGCAGTAAATTAGCACAGGAAAACTAGGAACACGAAGATGCAACCAAAGGTTTTTAATTACATTTTAATGAAAAGGAAATGGGCATACCATTATACACAAATGTGTTTGGTCCTTTTTAATCAGCTACCAAAAAAATCTTCAAAGGAATTGAGCATTTGGTGGTGGCCTAGTGGTTAGAGTGGTACACTTGTGTTCTGAGAAGGTTGCAAGTACCCGATTCAATGCCCACAGCTTCCCCTCTGGGTCCATGAGCAAGACCCTTAACCCCTGATTGCTGCACCGTGGCAGCCCACTGCTCCCCAAGGAGATGGGTTAAGATGCAGAAGTGAATTTCTCCGTTGTGAGATCAATGATATTTATTATCATTCTTTAAATCCCTCTCTTAACCAGTTAACAGCTTGTTTATGGTCATATTTTGACTTCTTTTAATATGCTTCCAGTTTTTAAGGTTTCCTTCCTTCCTATCACCCTTAGCCTTTTCTCCCTCCACAGGTTTCCTCAAAGTTTACTTATGATTGATAATTCAGTCATCATTTAAGACCGTTCGTGTGTGATGCATTGTTTTTTTTGGAAGATGTGGATTGAATGATTATGATCCTTGATTGTATACACTCAGTACTTGTACATTTTTGAGTAATAAGGAAGGAAAAGAAAACACTTTGTCATAAAAAGTCAATTCAAGTGTCAAAATGTGTGTGACTTGAGCCAGCCTGGTCCTGATCTGCATGTTTTGAGTATTTCCTTGAATAGGATATGTTGCAGAGTGTATTCTATTAAATGATCTATTTTGTTTTTGCAAAGTTTACATATGTGTAGGTCTGTGTAAACTGTTTAGAAAGAGATGTAAATAATTATACAGTGAAGATTTACTTGCATGTAATATATGGTATTGTACTTCAGGGTATGTTTTTGTAGCATTGTAATTATTTTTCTATTTATTTTAGATAGCATTGAAGGTGAAGTGTCATGTGGCTTCTCTTTGCTTACAGTAGCACTGCAACACTTTTCATCAATCGTAATCTAAATTAGATTCCATAGGTTAACTGCGAATAAATTAAGAATAAAGCTGATTTTAGATAATATATTAATTTAAGATAAATTAGAAGCATGTCCAATGTTTATCTTTTGTGTTTTATGGCATTTATGGATAAGAACAAGTAGATAACATGGGATTTGATGTATTTTTCAAGTTGAGACTGTGTTATTTTGTGGTTATGGATTGACTGGAGTGATAAAAAATTTCACAAAGTTTTTTTTTTTTATTATTTTACAAGTAAAGATAAATTTAACAAATGATATATTTTAAATATTATCATTTTAAGCCAAATGAGAAATAATTCCGATTAGATACATTTTGACAGATTGATAGCTTTTAATCATTTTAGAGTCAGTAGATGTTCCTGCATTTTCTATCAGTATAAATAGCAGATAACAGCCTTGAGATTAAGCAAGCAGGACCCTCATGCTGTGACTACTTTGAAGTGTAAGTGAATGTTAATATGTTCTGGTGACTTGCACCCACGCATATTCTTTAAAATGGGGTTTTTATCTATTTATTTCTCTATCATGTTTTTTTATGTATCTAAAGGTCTCCAATTAGATACATGATCTGTTTTTTTAAATAAAACTAAAGATCTTAATTTTTTTTGTCATGTGCTTTTAATGCTTGGACATTCTGGGGTTTCAGTTAATTTAGAACTAATTGATCATTAATGGAAAAAGGCATAAAATACATCAGAAGGGTTGTTTTTTTTCACCTTTTCTAAAACCTTCCATATAAATGGAAGAAATGTCCTGCCTATCACAGAGACAAAATAAGCTAGAATGGTTTATGACCCTTTTATGGAATATTTAGATCTAAACTTTCTGAAGTTCTTTCTGAATTAGGCAGTTTTATTCAGCTCATAAAAAATACATGATGTGGTTTATTTTTAATCAGGTTAGAAATAATCAGTAAAAATACACTTTAGATAAAAAAAAATATTTGCTGGGAATAGAATACTTTTAATTTATCAAATTAGTATGTAATAAGTTTGGACACAAAGTTTACAGCAAATGCTGTAACGCCTCTATCATTCTCCCAGTTAATTATTCATGTACAAAACTGCTAAAGATTTTACCTCTACTTTAGTGAACTCACTCCCAATATAGAGATGGGCAACTCGTTTTGTTTTTACTGCAGACCATAGCCTCAGGACTATGGAAGCCCCACAGGAAAGACTTGAATAGTCTAGTCCTGAATCAAATCTATTTGTTTTAAATGAAGTTAAAATGTTAAAAGGTTAGTGCCCATATGACCTTTTTTTTTTTTTAAAAAAATCTTTCCTCTGATATATTCAGCCAAATGTATTTGGCTGAATATTTACATCTTCTGAACCATATCCCAATCTCAAGGCAAGATTTGGAACAGTTTTGTAAATTCTGTTTGTTTTTATGCATGTTTATTCCAGCCCAATGTATCAATGATATAAAAAAGTTCTAAGAATCAAACACTGATTTGTTGAATGTAGGCAATGTTTTGTTTTTGTAAGTTTTTAAATATATTTTTTTAGGTTAGAAGTATAATTTTAATCAAAATTTACTAGATAAACAAAACAAAATCTAACTGAAAGAGATTTCATGCAAATTTGAGTCATTTTGCTTTTTCACTTTTTATTTAAAAAAGATTAATTCCAACTACTGGCACATATTTTAGCAATAAATATGTTTCCCAAATGGAGCAGACAGTGATTGCTGCAAAAAAAGTACCAGCACTGAAACCATGAAGGAAATTTGAACACAAAAGGTGAAAATAAAGAGGTTTTGAAAATGTTGGTAATCCAAAAAGCTTTTTTTTTTCTTTTTTATTAACCAATAAGAATGTTTTGTAACACTGCATCCCTTAGAGCAGCTCCCAATATGTGCAAAAACTAAAAGGATAGGAACACAATTTTACATCAGAGGATGCCGCAATCATCCATCAGTGATATAAACACTACAGCTTTACAAAAAAATAATAAATCAGTCACAACTGTTCCTCTGTGATGACAGAAAGGCAGTCATGGGACTCTTGTGTTTAGTTTAATGTCCAGTTTTATGCTCCAGTGCGTTTTGCTTCCTTTAAAGCTGCTCCTTGGGTCCTTCCTTTATCCTCTTTCTCATTTCTTCTGCATGTTTCTTACTGCGCTCCCGTTTTTCAAGTCTCTATGAAATGGACAAAGGAAGAAAGAGACCAACAAAATGAAGTAAATACTTAAATAGTTTTAAAAACTGCTTCATAATTAGCAAAAAAACAAACAAACTGACAGACCTCTTTCTTCAGACAATGACGCATGGCCCGGTCCATGTCATTACACGTGCCAAAAAACTTCATGACGTTGTGCTGATGGAGGCATGAAGGAGGTTACATAGTTTAGTTTGCATGCAAGAATCACAGTGACAAAATGAGCTTGAGAGTCATTTACCTCTTTGTGGCACTGTCTCAGGAGGCTTATGAGTTCATTGCACTCATCTGTGTGCAGGTGGGGTGAAAGGTCAGGGTGCATTATGAATTAAGGAGCCACAGCAGCTGTGCTGAAACCAACAAACAAGAGTAGCACTAATAGTAAGAACATACATCTGAACAACATCTGCATATGCCTACAAGACTTCCCTAGTAAACAGTCTTCAAAAGCATGGATGGGTGGATCTCCCTGTCACTGTTTTTGGTATTGCTTTAGGTACTGTGCTGTTAGAGGTTTTCTAAAGGATACTAGTGCCTCCCAATCCCTCTCCATCTTGACTGGTCATTGTGACGACTGATTTCCCTGTGGACACTTACCTGCAGAAACATAGAAGATGAGGATACAACACTATGTATATACACTCACCGGCCACTTCATTAGGTACACCTGTCCAACTGCTCGTTAACACTTAATTTCTAAGCAGCCAATCACATGCCGGCAACTCAGTGCATTCAGACATGTAGACATGGTCAAGACAATCTCCTGCAGTTCAAACCGAGCATCAGTATCGGGAAGAAAGGTGATTTGAGTGACTTTGAACGTGGCATGATTGTTGGTGCCAGAAGGGCTGGTCTGAGTATTTCAGAAACTGCTGATCTACTGGGATTTTCACGCACAACCATCTCTAGGGTTTACAGAGAATGGTCCGAAAAAGAAAAAACATCCAGTGAGCGGCAGTTCTGTGGGCGGAAATGCCTTGTTGATGCCAGAGGTCAGAGGAGAATGGCCAGACTGGTTGGAGCTCATAGAAGGGCAACAGTGACTTAAATAACCACCCATTACAACCAAGGTGGGCAGAAGAGCATCTCTGAACGCACAGTACGTCGAACTTTGAGGCAGATGGGCTACAGCAGCAGAAGACCACACCGGGTGCCACTCCTTTCAGCTAAGAACAGGAAACTGAGGCTACAATTTGCACAAGCTCATCGAAATTGGACAATAGAAGATTGGAAAAACGTTGCCTGGTCTGATGAGTCTCGATTTCTGCTGCGACATTCGGATGGTAGGGTCAGAATTTGGCGTCTACAACATGAAAGCATGGATCCATCCTGCCTTGTATCAACGGTTCAGGATGGTGGTGCTGGTGTCATGGTGTGGGGAATATTTTCTTGGCACTCTTTGGGCCCCTTGGTACCAATTGAGCATCGTTGCAACGCCACAGCCTACCTGAGTATTGTTGCTGACCATGTCCTTTATGACCACAATGTACCCAACTTCTGATGGCTACTTTCAGCAGGATAATGCGCCATGTCATAAAGCTGGAATCATCTCAGACTGGTTTCTTGAACATGACAATGAGTTCACTGTACTCAAATGGCCTCCACAGTCACCAGATCTCAATCCAATAGAGCATCTTTGGGATGTGGTGGAACGGGAGATTCGCATCATGGATGTGCAGCCGACAAATCTGCGGCAACTGTGTGATGCCATCATGTCAATATGGACCAAACTCCCTGAGGAATGCTTCCAGCACCTTGTTGAATCTATGCCACGAAGAATTGAGGCATTTCTGAAGGCAAAAGGGGGTCCAACCCGTTACTAGCATGGGGTACCTAATAAAGTGGCCGGCGAGTGTATATGTATAGATAAAGACAGTCATTAAACAGTAGTGAACTGTGGTCTTAGAGAGATCATCCTAGTTAACATGACTATTTACCTACTGAGCGACGCTTTCCTCCAAATCACATTTAACATGGCTGTGGAAGACTGTTAGCAGCAGTGCCAGACCTTCTATCATTAGTGGTCCATGTGCAACAGTATAAATTGGTCAATTTAAATTAAAAAATGCTTTATTAATCCAAATGAGAAATTAAATATATCAGAAAGTTGAAGCAGTACTGACATGACTGTTAACCCTAACCCATAACCTACTCATAGCCAGGTCAAGCTTACTGCACTTAGTTAATTACCGTATTTTCACGACTATAAGGCGCACATAAACGTCTTTTTTTTCCCCTCAAAATGTGCGGTGCGCCCTTTGGTGCGGTGCGCCCTATGTGTGTTGTAACTGCGACTTTTGAGACCACCTCATTGAGGAGATGATGAAAGAGTGGCTGAGGGAGGTAAATGTAAGGAGAGCAGGTGGTTTTTTTTCCACTCATCACCATCGTTGTTAATCTGTAACTCCATGCGTGCCCATCTCACAGCTGATGAGAAAAACATGGTGAAACAAATTAATGCTGTGCTCGCTGTTATTGAACCGCTTGAGAAGCAGGCGCAGCGCGTCGGGAGCGTTTAAGCATCTGACGCGCCGCCAACGCGCTGCTGCAGCACGAGATGGAAAAATTGAAGTTTTGCTGCTGGAAGTGCCGCATCAACCAATCAGAGAAGCTGATCTGGGAGCTGACAGCAAGACAGACACAGTGCTCTGATGACATATGATATTAAGGCAAATGAAAAGGATGAGAAAAACATGGTGAATCAAATGGACACTGTGCTGGCCGTTATCCCGGAAGGTCTGACAAAGGAACTTCAACCGCTCGACATCGGTGTGAACCGGCCATTCAAAGTAAGGCTGCGAGCGGCGTGGGAGCGATGGATGACAGACGGAGACCACAGTTTCACGAAAAGTGGAAGGCAGCGCCGGGCAAGTTACGCCACCGTTTGCGGATGGATTGTTGATGCTTGGACTAACGTGTCTGCTGGCTCTGTTGTTCCAGCTTTCGCAAAAGCCGGCATTATTTCTGAGGAGCCGCCCGGCACGGAAAGTGACTCTGGCAGCGAAGAAGGGGAAATTGGCATGTCTGATTTAGCGCAGCTGTTTAATTCAGAAACAGAGGATGATGACTTTGATGGGTTTGATTAATACTTTGTAATAAATACTTGAATAAAGCACAATCATACTCAGTTTTGCTCCCGCTCTATTTTTCTACCTGAAAACTTAATTCCCCAGCAGCCTCTGGGCCGGGTCTCCTCTGGTTTCACCGCGGCGGCTGGCAGGTGTTTTTCATCTAAATAATCTACATCTTGCAGCTATATTTGCTTTGATCAGTGGGAATAAAGTAGTTTTAATATGTTTTTAAGTGAGAAAGTCCACCTGAAAACTTAATAATTGCAGTCAGTTCATCCAGATTATCTATTTCTGTCGGAGGCGCTCAGACCCCCACATACCAGCGGTGCGCGGACAGTAGAAATCCCTTCAACAGCAGCCTCTGGGCCGGGTAGCCTCCGGGTTCACCGCGGCGGCTGGCAGGTGTTTTTCATCTAAATAATTTAAACTGCAGGCACCAGGATACCGGTAATAAAAGCGAACATATTCCGTCGGCAGGTTTCAGGATTTTAAGTTAATTTAGGAGTAATCACAGCGCTCTGTCATCTGCGATGTGTCTGTCTCACGGCCAGCTCCCAGGTTTGATTAATACTTTGTAATAAATACATGAATAAAGCACAGTCATACTCAGTTTTGCTCCAGCTCTATTTTTAAATACGCAGTAGAGGTATTTAAACGTAGTAGAGGACATGCACCTGTATATAAAAAAACGCGCCCTATAGTCCGGTGCGCCTTATGTGTGTGTTAAATACAGAAATGGCACACATAACTGAGACTGCGCCTTTTAGTAAGGTGCGCCTTATGGTCGTGAAAATACGGTATGCAACTCTACTTCATGTTTCAGTTGCTGTAAAAAATGAAATAAAACTGTATCCCATCCATAACGAATAAAAACAGGGTAATCAGGGACCTCATACAAACAAAATATAAGTATGTGCTGACACAGAAAAACAAACATAAGTCTAAAATGACCATGGTTGCGTTAAAACTGAAGGAAGTTACAAGTAGGAAAAAAGTTAAACATTTAGAAAATAACTAAATGCACAGTAAATAAATTACACCATGCCTCTAAACTGGGGAGTTAGTGGGTTAGAGCAGTGTGCTCGTGCTCCGAGAAGGTTGCAAATACCCGGTGTTCTGTCAGATGAGCATACCTATAGTCAATACCCGTTTATCCCTTTAGTTTTGTACAAAATATAGACTTTAAACTACCTCAACGGGCGTGCATCCCTTTAGTCATGTACAAAAAAAACATGTAAGTACTTACTTTTTGAAGCATATGTCGATCTCACCTTAATTTTTTTTTTTTTTTCATGACTTGTTCATGACTAAAGGGATACACGTCCGTTGAGGTAGTTTAAAGTCTATATTTTGTACAAAACTAAAGGGATAAAAGCAAATCTGACGTCTTGCACATGCGCATTGACTATGGGTATGCAGAACACCGGTTCGATCCCCACAGCCAGCAATCTGGGTCCCTGAGCAAGACCCTTAACCCCACACTGCTCCCTGGATTAAATGCAACTGTAAATTTCTCCAATGTGAGATCAATAACGTTCAATTATTTATTTTTATTATGAAACTCAATCTACAAGGATAAACATTAGGACCAGCCTTTGATCCCAAGGAGGCCCGTTAGTCCTCAGAAGGTTGGTAAATATAATAAACGGTTCTAAATAGGCAACATAAATAAGTTAACACACACTTTCGGGTAGTGTTGTACAGGTTGCCAGGTACATGTCTTTTAAATAGTCACTGTGAATAAATGTGTTTCAGTTTTGAAAGATGACTTCAAACAAAAATATCCGGGGAAAAAATGCCACTCTACGTCAATCATAATTTTTTTATTGCAGTTTTGTCCGAAGGTTATGGTCATTCTTTCATTTTTTTTTCTGAATCGAATGCAGTCAGCTGTGGGTACGCTAGTTCCTCCATTAACAGATCACAGAGCTACCTGCTAAAGACATTGCGATGTTGTAATATAGTGATAATATACTTCCACGCACGGGCGTAACTTTCTGAAGGACCGGTGTGGACATATCCCCACCAATAATTTCTGCTTTTTTCCCCTTTCCACTCATTTACTTTAGCCAAAGAGGTTGGCTGCAGCTATCTGTGTTCAGAGCGTTTTGAGTCCGTTTTTTTTTTCCTCTCTCCCTCCTCTCGGTGTGACATCATCAGATCTGTCGCTTTGAGACATCTGATTTGCGGTCAAATTTCAAGTAAAAAGTTAGGACATTTTTTATTTAATTTTTTTTAACTTAGAGATGCCACCGAAAAATCTGTTTGTTAGACATATGCAGTTTTTTCAGCTAAAAATGGCAACAGATTGTAAGTTTATACAAGTTAGTGTTATAATGCAAGAAGCTTGAGACTCCCAGTTACAGGTTAAAATGAACACAAGTTTTCTTATTGTGCAGACAAAATCAGACTGCAGAGCTTCTACATATCTTGAAATTTTGTATCTGGCATCATTATATTAGTAAAGAGGTACTTAAATCTTTTTAAACAGAGCACAGAGAGAAATAGATAGAGCTGCAGATTGAAAGTGGAAGCAGGTTTAATTACATATGCAACATGCAAAAAAATATATCTTCAAGTTTACCAGAAAGTTTACAAGAAAAGAAATATGCTATATTTAAAATGCAGCATATCCATATTTTACTGGATGGGTGGAATTGAAATTGTACATTCAAGGAATGCATGATATCGATTTCAGCATTAGAATCGTTTTTGGTCGAGATATACTAAAAGACATCTCTCTAACTGTCAATAAGTATAAATATTAGTGTATTATGGTTCTATTGTGTTCTCAACAATAGGAAAGCATTCAGTAAATCTGTTTGAGCTCATTTTTGGAAAATACAATAAGCTAATAAAAGCATTCAGGTGGAGTAACTGTAGATCCATCAGCCTTAGAGCTTCCCCACCAACTTTTATTACAAAGTTACACCCTTGCTTCCACGCTTTAAACTTTTTGGTCCATATACATTCATTTAAACGCAGATTTTTAGAAAATTAATTTATCTTTATTCGGTAAAGTTTAGGAGCTACTCAAAGACACTGAGAGCTGTCAGCTAAATCAAACTTACCAGAGATAAAGCTGTGTCATATGAGAACTGTTCCAGAACACCTCCGATGTAAGACGTTACCTAAATGCTGAGCATTAGCTAATCCAACACAGGCCTAGGTTCGCTGTTACTATTTTAAAGAGGAATTCCTCTTTTTTAAAACCCTAAAAACAACTAATCTGTATCTAGACGCAATACCTGACAAAGGTCAAAAACATATTCAATGTGTTTAATGAAACGAATAGTCTCCTTGAAAGATGTGAGCCTGTAGGACATTGCAGCGAGTCACGCCGCTTTCATAACATTTGGAGCGACAACCTACGTCACACAGCGAAACAACGAATCAGCTTCCGATCTAATTTATTATTGACCAATCATGCGCTTTTTTTAAGGGAGGGTGGGACTGTTAAAACGAAAGGTAGGATGGTTACTCTCTACATGTATCCGGTTTTGTATCACATTTCACGTTCCTATTAAAACATAAATCTAGTCGTTTGGAAATATTTCCAAAAACTTTATTAGCCATAATCAGTCAAGAGGTTCTTTCAAAAATTAAGGAAATACATTTCATAGAAAATATATAGTAAATACAGTAACCAAAATTCTGCATTTTTTATTTATAATTTCTTGAGGACATTTGGAACCTTTTTTCTTTACTTAATTGTGAACAATTAGACTGAATTTATCTAAACTCATGTTTAAACTAACAGAAAACGTGCTACTGACTACTTGAACTTACAATAATATTACTTTTCAAGCAGATATACAGAAAGAAAGAAAGAAAGAAAGAAAGAAAGAAAGAAAGAAAGAAAGAAAGAAAGAAAGAAAGAAAGAAAGAAAGAAAGAAAGAAAGAAAGAAAGAAAATTATTTTTGGTTTTAATTATCATTATAGTCTTTAAAAATACCATCATTTGCACCTAAGCTTACATAGTGGTCCCTCTGTGACATTATATTAAATATCAGATTGTTTGAGTCACTCAACACTTAAGTAGCGTTTCTACCATATATGTTTTACTCGTTGGCTATCTTTTTTATAATGAAGTAGTAGTAAACTTACTTGAGCAAGTGAATAAGTATAGCAAAAAAAAAAAAAAAGGTTCACACTACTGTTTTTATTTCTAGAGTGTGTGTTTTTTCTTCTTTTTTCACGTTTTCCTCCCCCAGTGTTGTGCACAATAGATAAAAGAGCAGCACCACTCCGACGCACCAGGCGGCGTTAAAGTACAGTAAGAGCTTGTAGTTGATTGGTTGATTCATGCTCTCCCTGAAAGGCGGTTGTTTAGACTGTCTTCGGTAGCTCTCAGTTGCAAACGGGGTAGTTTGAACCGAAAAAATACAGTTTTATGGTATATGTGTTCAGTGTTGATTGTTCCATAAGAAATATGAATGATTCCGCGAAACGCTCCCTGCAGCAGCTGTTGCGACGAATCCCTTTTCGGATGCTGAAAACCTCTCTGGACAAGTGGGAACGTCTGACGGCAGAGCAGCGAAGAGCCATAGATTTAACTCCAACAAAACGGGACTTAATACAAGAAATACTCGCCCTTTGTGAGGTACAGTAAAACCTCTTGCACTGAATAGGTTATATGTTCTTCATTTTTTAACAAATTGTGGCTTATATTCAGGAAAAGCACACAGTTTATGGCAATTTGGTAAATGTATAAAGGATCTCCATTAGCCGTTGCCATGGCAAACTCCTAGTCTTCATAGAGTCCATAATAAAAACATACAAAACAAAAGCACAGTCAAAAAATATTACATTTCCAAAAATGTAATTTCTTAACACATGTTTTAGAAATGATTATAGAATGAACAAAATCACAAGTAAAATAAAAACAGACAATTAAACAATAACACTTCAGGACATGAAGTGATGTCTCTTTTTAAAAGATCATTTGCTATGAGTGCAGCAGATGTATTGAGGTAGATTATTCAAAAAACACAATGATCTCTATATAAATGATCACTTTACAGCATTGCTCTTGGGTCCTGGTTAAACAAGCTGTCCATTACTGGAACCTCTAGTGTTGTGATCATGAACAGAGTTACTAAAAACAATTTGTGAATCTATAAAAGCTGGAACATTACTAGTCATGACTGACTTAAACAGGATAAGTGTATTAAAAAGCAGCTTATTCTTCACTGTAAGCCAGGAAGGTCAGCCATGCATCTGGCTGACATTAGATCTAATGGAGCAGCTCAGTGCCAACCATGCTGCCTTGTTCTGAGCAACCTGGAGCTTTTTGTGTTCACCCCTGATAGCAGATGTTCACACTGGAGCACAATAGTCAAGATGACATAAGACTAGACTCTGAACTATTTGATATAAAAGGGGATGGGCCACAAAAGTGCAGGTATTTCCTTGCACTACTAATTGCTATCCCCATTTTCAGAATAATATGATTAATGTGGTAAAAGAAGAATCTTTTATTGTTACAGATTGGTGACATTTATCAAAGCTTCATATTCAGACCAGTTGAAATGCTGCAGCTCCCTAGTTTTCCATGTACTCATCATAAGATGGCACCAATCTACAAAAATGTGTCTCCACTTTAAGCAGTCTGAGTCCTCTTTGATTTGAGTTTATATTTGCTGTTAAAAGTTGATGTTTTGTTTTCTAACTTTAAATTGTCTTTACAGGAGAACAAATGGACTGAAAAACACATTGCAGAACTGCAGATGATATGTAAGTACCCTTCAGAAGATGCACAAGTCATAGGCAAGATCTACTGTGTTGATTTAATCACAGTAGAGATCAAACTATAGGGAGTCTGATGTTAAATTTGCCGAGACGCATCCAATGTGGAAGAAGGTGCTTTGGTAAAAAGAAATCAGTTCCAAGCTTTATGGCCTGCATGGAAAACTGTTTCATCATCTGCCCATTTAATAATCCTTCAGAGATAAGGAAGATTTTTTTTCTAAGTTTTAGATAAACCTTATAGATTTTTATTTATTTAAAAAAATGAACTACATAACACTTAATTTTCACTTCACAATGGTGAGCTAAACTTTCGTTGCACTGTCATATAGTAAAAAGAGAATTTTTCCACGAACTAGACAAAGGGTGACTTTGTCAGACATGGGATGTGAAGCCTGTAAAGTGGCTTGTTTTGATTAGAATGATTAAGGATTTGTTAGGAAATATGAGTCTTTCTTAGAGCCGTACTTAGAAACCTGTCGTAAAATCTTTATTGGTGTTTGACGGAAAACAGACGGACAAATGTCTTATCCTTGTAGTTGGTTGGTATTTTACCCCTCTGTTGTTTTCTTGTAAGTTATAAAAATGTGTTATAATGGAGGACTTTTTGCTCATAAATGTTGTTTTTGGATTAGCCAAATGATGAGCAGTTCAAGATCAAGGCCAAGCCTTTGATTTGACAAAAAGAAAAACAACCTAAACGTAAATAAATAGTATTGTCACACTACACATTTTTTCTAACCGAATTCACAAAAATTCATAGGAACAGAACATTATGTGGTCTCAATTAAACCTCATAACTGCAGCCATTTCTTTCATTTAATTAATGCGCTAAAATTAACACTAATTAATAACGTGGCTTTCATTTTCTTATAGATGTTGCTGAGAATCCTGACCAGGATATGTGGCACACCTACCAACTTGTGGATCCTGATGGTGGGAATCCAAACAACCATATTCTTCTTCCACCTTCAAAAAACAGACCCAGTAGAGTTATGTTTGAATTATTTTGCATCTTTTCAATGAGATTTAACCCTTTCCCATCTCTTTTCCCTATTTGATAGATGATGCTCGCTCTGTAGATCTAATCCAGTTTAAAGAGCAATTCAAATCCCATTTCCGAGAAGTCCAAAGAAACGTAAGCTTAATAACAATTTGCATGTGGGTTTTTACACATTATGAAACATTAATGATTTCTTTTGCATTCGATCAAAGGTGTTTGTTAAAATTAGGAAGCACACAGATGAAGCTGTTTGGATCCGGATCGCCTGGGGAGAAGGCTTATCTCCACCAAACAATCTGAGAGCCTCATATGTTGTCCATCATCTTCAGACTCCTTTTGTTTATGTGAGCAGTCTGTCGTCAAAGCATAAGCCTGTACTATTGCAGGTAAGAGAAAAAAAATCTCTGTTTAAGCATTTGTTATATTTGTATTTTTTGTGTGTGTGTGTCTGTGTTGCATGTTTCTACCTTCTAAGATTGGCTTTTGCTGCAGGCCTTGGCTTTTTCCACGAGATATAGAGGAATTAAGGATGCTAACCTAAGTGGACGGAAACTGACTGCCCTCAGGGACCTGCTGATGAGACAATACCAGCATGTAAGTCACCCTCCTGTACTAAAATACTCCACTAGCCACCAATGTCATTTTATTCCAGTGTTTTACTGTTTGAAGGTACATTTAATTTTTTTTTTCTCTTTCAAATTTACAATTCTCTTAAAGATATAACTGACTGAACCTTTTTTTTTTGCTCAGGTGTTTACAACAAAGTTCCCCAGCCCTCTCAAAGAGCAGAATCAAAGCCCCTTAAGTATGCTCAGTAGAATTATCTGATCTATTTATGTTGGGTATCCTGTTTTCTTTAACATCGTTTGGTTTTTGTGCTTGACTCTCTGCCAGTTGAAAAAGAGCAATCTGGGCCATCAGCAAAAAGACATCGAATGGCAATAGAAGCCTTTGGTGAAGGGGCGTTACCTGCAATACAGACTGCAGTCTATAAGGTAAACTACTCACTTATTGAATACAAGTGATTTAGGTTATGGTTCAACACATAGTTTTCAACTGAATTGTGTCTCATTAATATTTGTATATTTTCTTTAAGCTGGAAACAAAATTCAAAGACCCCACTAATGAAACCATGACTGAACGGGATGAGCCATTTAGATGTGCTGTTAAATTTTCGAGCACCAACCTCCTGGAGTCACTCAGATCCTGTGCATCCTCAGGTACTAAAAAAGCATTTGCCACAGCCGTAAAGGAAATGGTACATTCGAAAGCACAGGATTTTATATATGCATTTTATAATGAACCTTTTTCAACAATTGCAGTTCACTTAAGTGTCCACACGAGGGCACACTTGATGTAGAAATCACCATCATTACTCCAACAAAATTTGCAATTTCCTTTCACTCCTGCTGGGCTGCATACTCAGATCATTTTTAGAAACAGTTTATTTTTAAAAAGAAAAGAGGTTCTGTTTTGCAATTTTCCAGTTTTGGCTTATTCCTACTGTTCTTTTTATTTTTATTTTTTTTTCACTTTGCAGGAATTGCTTCAACCCCCCTCACTCCCTTGCTGTCATCTATTCCCCTTAAAGGAAGGAATTATTTTGTCATCACAGATAATGCTCCCAGCGCCTGCTCACAAATGTCCCAGACGAAGAACTGATTTACAGTTTGGCCCCTCACTCTAACCTTTGTTCAGTCCTGTTCAGTCAAACTGACTTGCAGATAACAGCTTATCCATAGCAAAGGTTTAAGTTAAACATCACCATTTGATATATCTCTTTTTCAAAACATCAATGGAATCTGTGTTAATAAAGCCAGTGTCTAACTTGTCCTTCTATGTGAGCCAAGGATTAAAGAGCGGACGATTAGTTATGGTTCCATAGAAATTTTGTTTTCTTTTTGTAAAATAATTGTACAATTATTGTCTTAAACCTTTAAATAAAGTTTAATTTTATTTTACCTTGTGGTTACTTTCTCCCTAACACTGCAGTAAGTTGTTTTAGATACAGTTTTACATTTATTTGTTTTTAGGTCTAATTAAAAGGGACAGTTAACCCTTTAAAGCCCGATCCAAGAATAAAACAAAACAGAAAATAACTTTTTTTTGGTTTGAAGTCCTTATTTGGCCTTTTAACAAAATATGTAAAAAGAAAAAACAGAAATACATTTTTGATAGTAATAATTTATTACTATGCGATAAGTCAAGATTATTTTTGTGTAGTCTTCTGTCCTCTTTTATCAGGTATATCTGATTGTGTACAATAGGATTTTGAGCAAAGTTTTTACCAATAAATTATGCAAAAGGTGTCAGACGCAAAACATTTCAGAAACCGTATGTATCATGTATGATAGATTTTGTAAATATATCTGTTTGTAAAGAACCAGAAGAAAAAAAATTCTGCCTCTGGCTGGTATTGCAACAATATTTGCCTGCAAACATATAAATACATCTTAAGAAAAGGATTTTGTATTTGTTAAAAATTGTATATTGATCTTCATTAACTTAAATTTCCACAAAAAATTTATAATTCAAGTGAAGACAATGCCTATAATTTATGCATATTGTAATTGTTGTTTCAGTCACTTCCTTTGTGAAGGTGAATGGTACTAGATCAGAGGTCTTCAACAGGGGGTCCGCGACCCCTAGGGGGTCTGCAGAGGTACTGCATGGGGGTCGCGAAAGTCTTGGTTGATTACTTTTTTTATATTCCCTCCTGCAATTTTTGGCACTAATTAAAATGTCTTTAAATACACGTTAAAATGAATTCAAAACACTGTAGTAAACAGATAAATGGAAGCAGAAGATATCTTTCAGTCATCAATGCACACATTCAGCGATACACACAGGAGCTCTTTCAAACTGGGCACCGTTTCATTCACAACACCTGTCCCATCAACTAGGAATCAGAATCAGAAATACTTTAATAATCCCAGGAAGAAATCACTTTCGTTACATGACTCCATATGTAATAGAGTGACTGTAGGACCAGTTTGATATAACACAATTTCATACAATATATATAATTAGGGGTCCCTGCTCCATCTCTCAATCAGTTTGGGGGTCCTTGGCCTTGAACACGTTGAAGACCCCTGTACTAGATAAAGCTTAATGTTACAGCAGTTGCATGTAAGCTTGTTCATATAAACTGCTGAACTTTATTTGGCTGAAAAAAATAAATCGTTCGGATTATGAAAGTTACGTTTTGTGTTTTGTAATCATGCTAAAAAAAAAGCAGTGCATAGAAAAGTATCTAAAGGAAGAAAAAGATAAATCAACTGCATAAGCTAATGCACTGTTTTGTATTTGGTTTTTAATACATTTTTTTATTATAAAAAGAAGCTAATGCACTGTTGAATTTCAAAAGGGGTTGCTTTGAACAAAGGTTTCCTTTCTAAAAATTATATTTCCTTTTTTTATATATATTTTTTTTCCTCCGTTTAAGACCGAACATAACGGAAGTTGTGTCGTCTCGGACGTGACGTACTCCAACGTCACTACGGAAGTAAGCTGATTGGTGAAGATGCCTTTCAGTCAATGCCGGGGGTTACTTTTCCCCACGTTACTCTCCCTTTCAGTCCAAGTGGAGGGACCCTATGCCCCTGTTCATTCAATACGCCTGGTTTAGGGTGGGGAGGGGGCTGTCAACATAGAAACATGGCCGCCTCTACAACGGCTAAGGCAAAAGGCAGGCAGAACTCGAAGTCAGGCGATGTGAAACGCTGTGAGCAGTCAATGTCGCAATGTCGGGAAATAATAAAGCCCACCATTATGGAGCTGACCAAAGAAGTTCGGACGAACATCCTCTGCACCGTAGAAGGATGTGGCAAGATCCTCCCCAACACACCTGCATTAAACATGCATCTGGTAAAGTCGCACCGAATAAAGGTAAGTAAAGGTAAACCTGCTAACACGGCTGGTTTTATCATGGAAGTACAGCCCATGCTAATTTGGCTAAGTAGTGATGAAGAACGCCCAAAATTAGAAAACGCAAGTCATCCAATTAGCAAACACAGAAGATATCCCACAGGGTGTGCAATATTTGATCAGTTTCATAAAGAAATGTTTATTCACAAGGTTTTTTTTTTCAGGTGGGTTTATACTAGCTGCATGTGGTGGGTTGTGGTCTTTCTAGGCAATAATAAATGAAGATTCCTATATTAACTCCTAAACTACAGATCTAGGTTATATGAGCCTGTTTGGTGCCATCTGTACTATTTTAAAAGTGGTTCTATATCCATAATGATCTATATCTTCGCCCAGTAACACTCCTGCTTTGTTGCTTGAGGTGTTTGTTTATTTAAAGCCCTCAATATGCTCAGTGGTATATCTTTCTTATTCTGTCATCTGTTTGCTTTTAAGAACAGATGAAAAAATCAGTCAATCTTTCATCTGTGTGCTGAAGCTAAATTGAGATTTTGTTACATCATGCATTTTATTAGTTGGGAGGTTTCAAATATTTACCAGTCATGTGGGAACTGGTTTATTCCAATCTATGGCTGATTAAAATACTGATATTGAGGTTTTTATTTGATAACGATAACATCATATGGTGTAACAATTGTGATCATGGCCCTTTACTCTCCCAACCAACATGGCTGTCTGCTACTGCACAAAGATCTATTTAAGATATGGATGCATTTGTTGTGGATGAGCTGCACTGACCTGCTCAGACTCCTGACCTTAACCCAGAGGAACACTTTTGGAATTGATTCAAAGCCAGACTGAGAGCCATGCCTTCTTGTCCAGTGTTGGTCTGTGACATCACGACTGTGCTTTAGGAGTAATGGATAAAATATCCCATCAAAATTGAATCTTGTGGACAGCCTTCCTAGAAGTAGTGAAGCTGCTGCAGCTTCAAAGCTTAGTGTAAAGTCACACAGAACCCTAATGGGATGTCACTTAGATTCAAATGTAAGTCAGGGAAGGAGAGCAAATACTTTATGGTAATAAGATGTTTTCTCTCAACCAGGAAATGTGTCATTTGCAGCCAGAATAGAACAGATCTTCCAAATTTCAAGTAGGACAATGTAGTATTGTGAGGGTATAATGTTGGTGGGGGGGAAAAGAATTGTATTCTTCCTTTTTTATAGTAACATAAATACAATTTGAGGAATTATTTATATCCTTCTGGTGCTGCAACTAACAATTTTTCATATCTGCCGATTATTTTTAAGTTCTTTAAAGAAGATTTTGTTAATGAAATTAAACCAGGTGAAACTAAAACTTTTCCACTTCAGGACTTCTCGATAGATTATACACTGCAAAAACAATCTAGAAATAAGTTAAAAAAAAAAATTAAATCGAGTGTATTTACCCTTAATTTGAGTAGGTAAATAAGATGATTTGCCAATGGAATTAGATTTTTTTAATCTTAAAATAAGATAATTAGATCATAAGTACTTGAAATGAGACAATACAATTGTTTTTTTCTTATTTTAAATGTAAATTGTCTTGCTCCATTGAGAAAGTGTGTTATTTAAGTTCTCAATTCAAGAAAAAATGCACTTATTTAAAAACATAATTATTGTTTATATCTACTTTTTTGCAGGGTATTGACAGAAGAAAGGTGTTTTTTTTATCTTAAATGCAAAATGTTTATATTTTGACAATATTTGTATATTTGCTGATCTAAGTGGATTGCTTTGTCAGCTAAAGGTATGTTTTAGAGTCTCTATACTTCAGTTTATGATTAATTGACTAAATTATCCATCCATCCCTTTTCCATCACACTTATCCCTGCTGGTGTCTTATCTCCAGCTGTCTATGGGCGATTTATTTCGCCTGTGTTGTCCATCGCAGGACAACAGAGACAAATTGCCATTCACACACAAACACACACACAGCTAAGGAGAATGTAGAGAAGCCAATTAACCTAACAGTCATGTTTTTGGACTGTGGAAGGAAGCCAGAGTACCTGGAGAGAACCAACGCATGGTCAGGGAGAACATGCAAGCTCGATGTAGAAAGACACTGGGCCAGGAATTGAACCTAAGGAGCATTGCTACCCACTGCCTCACTGTGCAGCCCCGATGACTAAATGAGTTGGTGATTATTTCAATTATCAATTAATCCGATTGTTTCAGCCCTGTATCCTTCTCAATTATCAACAGATAAAGATGTTTTTTTGCCCCAACATTCAAATAGAAGAGAAGTTTTTCACACGTCCCAACAATCTTTGTTAAAGAATAGAATACAAAGACGCGTAATCTACCTTTTCCTTTTAGGAAGGATTAGTTTTTACAGAGCCTAACTAACGTCCAGTAAACACTTTTTAAGGTTTATCTTTTATAAATGGGTAAATTTAAGTTAAATGAGAGACAGTTGAAGCTTTTGGCTTGCAGTCAGGCTGTTTCCCCTGTCCTTGCTGAAACGGACCTTCCTGTAGCAGGCTGTAAATTCACTGTCACCCCCTCTATGAATGAGCTTCTCCTTTGGCTATGGCTGCCTTTTGTCCCACAACAGACTAAGCTTTGTGTCTAAAACAGGTGAATCAGAGAATTTGAATAAGCTGTGAGTCGTGGATGCATGCAGGCTGAGGAAGTTTGTAAAGAACCAGTAAACTCCCTGGATTTGGAATAAAGGGTTTAAGCCCTATATATACAAGTGACCGTGAACATCACAGTGTTTATAGCTTGGGTAAAAAAACATCAGCTCAACTTTATTTAGGCAATGCTCTGTTCCTGTTTATCATAATCCTTCTACTTAGCCTCACTTTCAGTAATATATCTACAATGCCGCTCTAAGCAGAAAATAACTGACATTTGATTCGAGTGGAGTGAGAAGATCAATTCTCTGCTTTGTGAAACTGCTGCTAGTGGTGATTTTATATATATATATATCTATAGATATATATATAGATATATATATATATATATATATATATATATATATAGATATTTCTATAGATATATATAGATATAGATAGATAGATAGATGGATAGATATATCTATAGATATAGATAGATCTATAGATATAGATGGATAGATAGATCTATAGATATAGATAGATCTATAGATATAGATGGATAGATAGATCTATAGATATATATATATATAGATATATAGATATAGATATTTCTATAGATATAGATAGATAGATAGATGGATAGATATATCTATAGATATGGATAGATATATCTATAGATATAGATAGATAGATAGATAGATCTATAGATAGATAGATCTATAGATAGATAGATCTATAGATCTATAGATAGATAGATAGATCTATAGATCTATAGATAGATAGATCTATAGATAGATAGATCTAAAGATCTATAGATAGATCGATAGATAGATAGATATATCTATAGATCTATAGATAGATAGATCTATAGATAGATCTATAGATCGATAGATAGATCTATAGATCGATAGATAGATAGATAGATTCTGATTGTCTAAAATCTGATTATAGTGTCTTTTCCTGGACCTAAAGATACTGCTTTGATTTGACCTGACTATGATAACCTAAATAGCCTTAAGCTGCAGTAGATTTTCACTACCTCAGTTTCTCATTGGAAAGAAAGCATCTCTGTTACATTTTGAAAAGTTGTTGATGAGCTCTATAGAAAAGACTATAAATTTGGACCTAGTGATGTAGCTGCATGCTGATGGTCAACAATTTAACATTTAGTGCAGGGGTGTCAAACTGGTTCCAGAAAGGGCCGTGTGGCTGCAGGTTTTCTTTCCAACCAAGCAATAGCACACCAGACTCCTATCATCTCATCAAGTGAGTCCAATCTGAACATGATGACATTATGAAATGACTGGAGTCTGGTGTGCTATTGCTTGGTTGGAAAAAAAACCTGCAGCCACTCGGCCCTTTCTGGAACCAGTTTGACACCCCTGATTTAGTGAAACAAACTGTTTGTCTTATGGTTGTCTTGCTTGCTCCCTGATTATGCAGAGGATCCTTTAATAATTATCCTTGTGACAGCTTTGTTGTCTGTTTCCAGTGGGTTATATTTACTCAGTGGAAAAGCTGGTTCCTAATGATATGAATTGGTTCATTAATTTAGTTAGAGAAATCATAAATGTCAAAAAATGGAATAGAATTATTTTTTTTACATGTGGCACTTAAAATGTTTCAGGTTTTTTTATTCATTGATTAGTTTTAAATGTTCTTTTAGAGCAAGAAAAACATTTACAGCTGTCTCTTTTTCAATTAAATGATACCTTACATTTATGGACAAAACTGTCCTTTCTCCAAATCTTAAATGTCTTTTTTTCTACTGACTCTTATTTTTTGTGGTTTAATCGGAATGTTGAATTTTGGACAGAGAAGACGGCCACAATTTATGACTAGTTTTAGCCTCGAAATGCAGCTCTTCGTTGTCTTTTAACTTTTTGCTCTTGTTGTTCCTTCAGGATGGAATCATCAACCCTACAATCAGAAAGGAGATTAAGGGCTCACAAAAACTTTACTGCTGTCCAGTCGAGGGCTGTCCCAGGGGCCCCAACAGACCTTTCTCACAGTTCTCCCTTGTTAAGCAAGTGAGAACTCTCTTCATATAATGGCTTCTTTTTTTTACCGGATCAACAACTATCTTAACCTGTTTTGAACTATGTAAAAAAAAAAAAAAAAAAAAAAAATACCATCTCTTTACACATGACTTAAAAAATAGCTTGATGTTTTTTCTCACCCAATGAGATTTACTGAATTAGGTCTGAGTCATTTCATTTTCTCTGCGTCAGCATGGGGTCCTAAAAGTCTGGGGAGACATATTTACATCTGCCAGGTTTTACAGTAAAGTGTGGTTTTAAATTATTTAACATTTGGCTTAAGCATCACAAAAACTGTACATTTTAATTTAGTGATTTTTAAATTATATATTTAGATTATGAATGATCTCTAAAGTTTAACTGTTATTGTATGGTGGATCTGCTGATCACCACATCAATAAACTTCTTGTCTTATACTAAGGTCTTTGTCAGTCTACAAGCACATTATATGTGTTTTAAAGTCCTGTGGATTACAGGGTGAGGTCTCTATAGTTCTGACATAAACCCCTCAGCTGTTGGTTCAGATTAGGATTTTTTTTTTTATCTGTTTTTATATTTTCTAATAATGTGTTTAATTGTAGCACTACATGAAGATGCACGCAGAGAAAAAACACAAGTGCTCCAAATGCAACAACGGCTACAGCACAGAGTGGGACCTAAAGAGGCACATTGAAGACTGTGGGAAGACCTACCAGTGTACCTGTGGCTGCCCCTATGCTAGCAGAGCCGCTCTGCTGTCTCATATCTACAGGACGGGTCATGAAATCCCTTCAGAACACAGGCATGTAGACATTTAGAATGAATGGGACATTATTAAACTACCCATATTATTATTATTCAATTTATTTTTGTCTGTCTTGTCTTTCTTTTACAGAGTTCCTCCTGTCAAGAAGCGAAAAATGGAGAAACTTTTAAATGTTTCTGAAAAAGTTGAGCTTTGTGACTCAAATGCTCAAAAGATGCCTGATACTAAAGAAGTGGCAGAGATGGCGCTTCCTGCTGATTCCGCTGTGTACATCCTAGATCCAGTGAGCCAGAACTGTAATCCCCACAGGGGTCTTCAGAAGTTGCTCCTCCCGAAACCCAAGATGACATTAGTCAGCGTTCCAATTATGCAGCTGGCCCATCTGCCTGTCCTCCTTCCATCAACAGAAAGCGGTGCTCTGAGGTCTGTAGTGCTTGCCGTTGATAACCAAGGCTCTGTGGGAACCCTTCAGCTTCTGCCACAAACCCCAGGAACAGTCCTACCCCAACTCGATGTAAAAAGTTTTGCTTTAAAGGATTGCCTTCCTTCTTCACGTTCTAGCCAAGACCCGATCAGCACAGGGGTTCAAGTTAATCTGGATCCTGCAAATAAAGACGACTCGGCAAGCTGCGTGACAGGGCAGCGAGGAAGAGGCGTCTCTACCAACATCCAGACAGACAGGTCCTATTTGTCTAAAATGGCTCCGGTGGCAGGAATTGGAGAGGGAATTGGACTCTGTTCTGTGAGTGAGTCCTCCGTGTCATCCTGCTCTCAAACAGACATCAGTGTGAGTGCCCAAGTTCTCTTGCCAGTTAGTGTTGAAACTCAAACATTCGTTTCAAGAGCCAAACCCACATCATCTGTTGGAGCTCAGACAGACAGTCAGTGCTTCAGCCAAATTGCTTCCTCCTGCTCATCTGTGCTGCCGTACAAAACGAAGCAGACACAGACATGTTTCATAATGCCACAGTTGGAGGAAAAAGCCCAGAATCAGGCTGTTATGTGCTCTGATCTATTTGAGAATTACTCTCTCAGCGTTTCTACCCAAACATGCACAGAGATAAATGAAACCCCTAATGCTGAAGGAGGTTGTCTATATGCGGACCCAAAGTCAGTGGTTGGTATGTGTTTTGGAGTGCAAACACATGATCTCAATGCAAGTAATGTGGCGGACAATCAGACCCAAACTATAACTCTTTTAAATGACCTGGAAAACATTCTGTCTGGTCACCAGGACCTCGCAGAGGCCTCTGCTGGCTGTGGCTCAGGCCCAGGCTCAGTTCAGGAGCAGCACAATGGCATAGACTTTGACTTTGAGGAGTTTCTCAATGCTGTGCACATCCAGACACAGACGGAGGAGAGTGAACTTGGTGTCCTGGGTGGCGATACACCTCTGGAATCTTTGGACATTCAGACTCAGACAGATTTCCTCCTCATGGATGAACTTGACCAAAGCGAGGGACAGAATCGATCCCAAGCCAGCGACCTTGAGCTATTTGACACCCAAACTCAGACTGATCTCAATTTCCTGCTAAGCGCTGGAAGCAGCATTCCCCTGAGCAACATCTTACGGCATTCAAGCTTTTCTATAAGCACAGAGTCCTCAGATACTGAAACACAGACAGACCTCCCCTCTTTTGCAGCAGGTCTGTCTTCGCAGACCCAAACAGCTCCGGGCGAGCATGGAAGGATGCTGAACAGCACAGAAACCCAGACCGTGACCAGTCAGGCGGAGAGCCTCGGACACCTTTTCCTGACCAGCAATGAAACACAGACTGTAATGGATGACTTCCTGTCAGCTGACCTGGCATGGAACATGGAGTCACACTTCAGCTCCGTGGAAACCCAAACATGCGAGGAACTTTGTGCTCTTTTTCAGCACTCTGACAAACCAAACAGCTGAAAAGCCTCCTAGTGACGATCGCCATGAGCCTTTTGCAGAACAGGGTTCTGATATATGCCGCTTTCTTCAAGGAGAATGAGTCCATGTTGTTCTAGTAGCCATTTGACCATTCCAAAGGGGCAGTCACATTCAGAGCGTTTCCAGGTTTATATACCCAGGGCAGGGTTTCTACAGTTACAAAGTTCAGGCTTTGTTGACCATTTTATGGGTCTTGAGAAGATGGAAAGAAGGAAAGTGATTACTGAAAAAGGTTTCATTTTCCTGACTTTAGACCTTAATTCTCTCAAGGTAAAAAATCGAATCTTACTAAATACATTCTTTGCGGGTATTTAGTTTTTCTTTTGCATATATTTATGTTAAAAGGACATTTTGTCTTTGATTTGCCACAAAGGACCTCAAGTTTTTTGCATACTGACTGAGGCAGTAATAGAAATATCATAAAAGGAGCCATTTTACTCCCCTTTAACTTTGGACAGCTTACAATTCATATTTAAATCCATAAATACACCATTTTAAAAAATGGAAGCAGTTTAAACAGCATTTTAGTTTTGTTTTTGTTTTTTTTACCATGTGGAAAAACATTTCTATTAGTAGTCCAGGGTGCATGTTTTTCTTCTCAAATATTGAGAAAGTTATAAAATCAAAAACAATCAGGAGATTTGAGTCTGGAAAAGAAAAGTGTGTTTGTTTGTCTATAAAATATAAGTAGGAACCCTGCTGACAGCTTTGGTGCACTTTATTAGCTCAGAGGGCACGATTGGTTAGCTCTTGTGCCAGTTTACATATTTTTTTGTACACATAGTATGTTGTGTGCGTTTTCCTCTTAAGTGCTTTGTATTATTTCAGTGGTTTGTGACACTTGCTCTTAATTTACAGTTTCCATGTTAAACTAACAGGTATTAAAGCCTCTTGAACAATCGGCATCCTAACAGTGCAGGATGTCTTGATGCACACTTTGTTTACATATAAAAAGCGCATGAAACCTTTACAAGGTTGCCTGCAGGAAATGGCTGTGTCTGCAGTTGTGCATCTGATGGCTGCCCTTCTTTAAGTTACTGTTTGCCTTAGAGAATTAAAATCTCTACTTCATACACTTATAGTGTTAAAGTTTGAGAGATGTGACCAATGTTTTAGTTTTCTTAACACTAAGCCTACCACAGTACAACAGTTCATCGCTCTAAGCAGCTAAAATACGTCTAAAATAAAACGCATTCAGCTGTAGCACAAGTTGAAATAAGTAATAAGTTGAAGTCTTGTGAGCTCTAGCACACTTTTTATTGAGATGTAATTGATGTTTAATGTTGTGTGGAAACAAAACTTGTTTTTCTATTGTTTTTTTTTTTGTAGGTAAGTGTAGGTAAGCACTCCCAGTCATTTAGTCTCTGACTTATTCATTAGCTGGGTGTAAGTTTATACAGTAGCAGCACTGTGCTGAGGAGATCCTGTATTGTAACTGTGCAGTAAACAGTGAGTTAAAGCTAAGATTAACAGCTTGCTTTGTGTTTACCACCTGGTAGTGACTGAAAAGAAAATCTTTGGCGTCACTTTTTATTTTAGCGTCTTTTCCAAAAGGGTCCACTTAAAGCTTTTGTTTTAATACCGTTTAACTTATTTATCTAAAGGCAGAATATATAATTTTCTGAAAAGAACAAAAGGTTATAGGCCTTGTTTGTTTCTGTCTGTGCCTTAACTTTATTAACTTGGTTTTGTTTGATATAAGTTGATGCTTTAAGATAAAATATATCTAAAAGGCGAATCCATCTGCATTCCTTTGGTCCTTACGTTGCATGTTTAATCCATTGAGTAGGAATGTTATCAATAGGGTTGCATGATGTACCAAATCTGTTCCTTTTGGATTTGAGGATTGTCATATGAAATGATTCCTGTTCGTCATTAATGAAAACGTTCCATCTCGTTATTTTATGTATGCGGGGGGGTTCAAGTTAAAAAAAGAATCAGAAAGTGAAGAATGTATAGAATATAGCCCAGTGTCTAACTGTTCCACACTTTTTTTTTCACAATGTTCTTAATGTTTGAATATTCCCTGTCTTAAAAGTTTTATTGAAACATTGTAAATTGAACTATTTATTGCTTTATCTTGAGTTTAAAAGAAAACACAGCATTGCCTTGATGATGTTTAAGCTTTGTTGGTCTTTATTGTTAACAGTGTTTTCTCTTTGAAGGAGTGCATGCACAGTTTGTTTCAAATAATTCTGTTTCAGTTGCCTCAATTTGTAGTTATCCGTTGCCTTAGTTATGTGTTGAAGCTACACTTCAGTTGTCAATAAATATTCAAAGGACATTCGTCTATTTTTGCCTTAAAGCATGCCCTAAAAACTTTTGTATGTGATTTGCATGGAGTTCAGATGCACAATAAAAAAGGAGCAATATAAACATAAGTTAGATATCCAGCAGCATTTTTCATAAAAATTGAGAAATATTTCCGATGTTAAATTATGAAGAAACTCCAGGTGAATCCTGTTTAATCTGACTTTCAGATATTGTGTTGGCAACTTAAAAAGTCAAACTAATAGATTTATCAGTGGAGTGTTAACCTAGGGAGTTAGAGAAGTGGGCTTGTGCTCTGAGAAGGTTCCAAGTACCCTGTTCGATCTCCTCCTGTGGCGCCACACAATGGCAGCCCACTGCTCCCCAAGGAGATGGGTTAAATGCAGAGGTACATTTCTCGAATGCGGTTAAATAAAGTTCAATAAAAACAAAAACGCAGTGATACATATCCAACATCCCTGTTCATTTTAATGGCACCTGATAAAAGCCCAATGATGTTTCTTAGAAACTGGGAATATTAGGAAAAAGACTAAAGATTTTAATGCACGGTCTATACACACATTGGTGGGGGAAATGACTGGTTGACAGTTGAGAAGAAGCTAAGGGAATAGTAAACTACAAATAAATGCTAAACAAGATAACTTTGAAGAGGACCATAACCAAGCATATATATAGAAAGTTCAGTGGAAGATTGGTCCCCATTGAAGCAAAGCACAGAGGGCACAGATTCTGAAAGCATAAAATCTTACTGAAAAACGCCTTTTCTATTCATTGTTTTAAGCTACTTCTGAACCAGAGACTATGGAAGCTTTTCTAATGGGCTAAAAAGCATTGATTTTTACATAGCATGCATTGCTGTTTTAATAATGCACTCTTACATTTTAATTGTGAACCAAGGCCCCAGAGTCTGAAGGAGTGAAGGGAATCATAAACCAAGCAGCATGAGGACCTGTGTGAATTTTCCCACTTATTGCTAATTTTACAGCTATGTTCTCTGCTGGTCTTGGTTCACTTGGTTCTCACCACATAACATTTTAGAGCACCCAGTCATCCCTCTGCTGTCAGATATTAAGCTTAAGGTACCAATACCTGGTTTAATGACCACGGGATCCCATCACTAAACCCTATCTTATAAACACTCTTATAAAATCAATACAGATGAGCTGAAGACTTATAAAAATAAGCTGAGCTCTCTTTACATCTCTGCAGAGCCACAGGCTTTACACAGCCCTGCCATGCTGCATACATCTAAGATAATTATTCAAAAGGAACAAAGAAAATTGCATTTACTGTGCAATATATCGACGTAATTTCCAGTATGCAGAAAGGTTTGTATTAAAGTGCATTTTATTGGAATATATAAACTTAATAGAAAACTGAAATATTTTAATTTTCAACTAAATATTTATTCTTTTCTTTACTACCTAGCTGACATTAGGGGACCAGTATATATTTAAGGTTTAGATTTTATCATAATGCTGAGATAAGATTAAGTGCTGGATGAGCTGAACTTCACTCGCTATGCGGATGTACAATGAAAGCTCTGATACTAAAACTGTCTTCAGAGAGTAGTGAGTGTGTGAGCCCCTCCCTCCTCCAAAACACAGCAGCTGTAGCCCATTTCTGCATTCAGAGGGAAAATAGTTACTCTCCTCTGTTTCCCCATTAATCATCATGAGCCACGTGTGCCGAGCTTCAACTAATCCCCCTGAGTTAAAAAGTGGCATGTAAGTGTAATATTTAACTTATTTCCTTCTTTGAACCTGTTGCAATATAATAGATCCTTCCTACATTTAATTCATCCACAGTCTCATCCAGTGTCTGCCTCTGCACTGCAACAAATGTAAATCTAAGCAAGTACATTTTCTTAAATTAAGATTAATTAATTCATTAATTGAGCTAGGTAAGTGAGACACTTTGCCAATGGAGCAAGAAAATTTAGATTCAAAATAAGAAAAACAAATTAGTGTCTTATTTCAAGTGCATCCTATCTAATTATTCTATTTTAAGACTAAACATACTCATTCTATTGGCAAATCATCTAAATTAACCACACAGTTAAAGGGTAAATACAATTATTCTGACTTTTTTAACTCATTAAGATAGTTTTTGCAGTGTGTTAAGGCAGTTAAGAACAATTCTACTTAAAGAAGTTGAATTTGTTAATTTAGTTTCAGTTCAGGATAAAACAACCTTCTAGAACACTACAAAATGTTTTTGGAGTGTTTTTAATTATGTTCTGTCTTCCTAATGTCTATATATACAATATACAAAGGATGTGATTGTGTCATTATTCTTTTTAACATAATTTATTCTGATATTTGTACTATTTATTCAAAGAAAACACAAATCTTTGTTATAAATGGTCTTAGAGAAAAAGGAGTGCAATAAATGCTATATATCCAGGGTCAAATTTGTCATTCAAGGTTGGAGGCCTACTTTATATTGCAAAGAACCAGGCAGGTTATTTGGCATTTGTGGCTGGCAACACCCATTTGAAAAAAAGACAGCTTTACTAAAGCCCTTTTTTTTTTGATAGGCTATTAAAAAAGCTAAGCATACAGCCCGACATTGGCTATATGACCTATTCTATCGTGACATTTTTTTTTTTTTTTTTAGATGCACACATAATTCTTGGTGGCTTAAACCTTAGCACAAAAATATTTCTTTATACCTTGAAATATTGTAAGACAATACATGTAGTGCGAAATATTTTCTCAGTTCATGTTTTCATTGACCTAAATGTCCAGTGGAGATCAGCTTATGTTCAGTTCGTTCCCAACACAAACTGGAGTAGCATGCCTCTACAGCATGACAAGTAGAAACGCCAAAGTTGGTGAAAATCTGTGCTTAGCTTAACAGATACCATGGTGGTATTCTACTGTACATAACACCTTAAGTCTGGGGTCACCAGCAGTGGTCTTCAAGGTCTAATCTCCTATAGGTTTTAGATCAGGGTTTCTTAACCACTGTCCTTCATGTTTTATATATTTCCATGCCTTCACATATCTGACCTTCAATGAAAAAGTGATCAACAGGCTTATGTAATATTTAATTCAATTCAATTCAGTTTATTTATATAGCTCCAAATTCACAACACATGTCATCTCAAGGCACTTTACAGTTCAACCAGATCATACAGTCAAATTGATACAAAGTTTTCTATCTAAGGAAAACCAGTTGATTGCATCGACTCATTAACTCAAATACAATCCCTCACACTAAGCATGCTTGTAGCGACAGTGGAGAGGAAAAACTCCCTTTTAACAGGAAGAAACCTCCAGTAGAACCAGGCTCAGTGTGAGCGGCCATCTGCCGAGGCCGACTGGGGTTCAAGGAGACAGAAGCAGAGACACAAAAAGCAGCTGTAGAAGGCGGCCCCGTCCAGGAAACACACAGCCAGGCAGACGAGCTCCGAGCCAGCTCCCATGTTAGAGGACGAAGACAGCGCATCCAGCCAGTCACGGTCACAGAAACAGGACTACACTGGAAAACAGGACAAGCTCCAGCATCTATAAACAAGGGTGTTGATGGAAGCAGCACAGCTGATGTTTCTCTCCAGGATGGCGTCACAGCCAAACAGGAACAGACGAGGCAAAGCTACTCTGAGAAAAAAGCAGAAAGAGCACAACGTTAGAGATTGAACTAACAGATTCTGCAGAATAGGAGAACAGAGAGAGAATGAAGCAGAATGATGAAATGGGGGTCCCTATATCCTCCAGCAATCTAAGCCTATAGCAGCATAACTATAGAGATAACTCAGGATAACCTGAGCCACTCTAACTATAAGCTTTATCAAAAAGGAAAGTTTTAAGCCTAGCCTGAAAAGTATACAGGCCTCACAGACTAAACTGGTAGTTGGTTCCACAGGAGAGGAGCCTGATAACTAAAAGATCTGCCTCCCATTCTATTTTTAGAAATTCTAGGAACCACTAGTAAACCTGCAGATTGAGAGTGAAGTGCTCTGTTAGGGACATAAGGAACAATCAGATCTGTGATATAAGATGGAGCTTGGCCATTTAAGGCTTTATATGTGAGAAGGAGGATTTTAAATTGTATTCTTGATTTAACAGGAAGCCAATGAAGAGAAGCCAGGATAGTAGAGATATGATCTCTCTTTTTAATTTTTATCAGAACTCTGGCTGCAGCATTTTGGATCAGCTGAAGGCTTTTAACTGCAGCTTGTGGACTTCCTGATAGTAAAGAACTACAATAGTCCAGCCTTGAAATAACAAATGCATGGACTAGTTTCTCAGCATCACCCCTGGACAGGAGATTTCTAATTTTTGCAATATTCCTCAGATGAAAGAAGGAAATTCTAGAAAGCTCTTTGATATGGGATTTAAATGACAGGTCCTGATCAAAAATAACACCAAGATTTTTTACTTTATTATCTGAAATCAGTTTAATCCCATCCAAATGAAGTGACTGACTAATCAGCTTCTTTTTCAAAGACTCTGGTCCAAAGACTATAACTTCTGTTTTGTCTGCATTCAGAAGCAGAAAGTTAAGAGTCATCCAGGTTTTTATGTCTTCAAGACATGCCTGTAATTTATGTAATGGGTTAGCTTCATCTGGATTTATAGACAGATATAGCTGGGTATCATCAGCATAACAGTGGAAATTAATCCCATGCTGTCTAATAATTCTACCGATTGGGAGCATGTATAAAGTAAAGAGAATTGGTCCTAGCACTGATCCCTGTGGTACTCCACAGGTAACCTTTGAGCATGTTGAAGATCTGTCATTGTCATGAACAAACTGAATTCGATTAGATACATAAGATTTAAACAAGTCTAGTGCTGTTCCTTTAATTCCATGTAATATTTAATGGCTGCCGAGGAGGTAATGTAGTCATTTAAATCAGGTGTGCTTGAGTAGAGACACATCTAAGGCCCGATCTCACTTCACCTAAGCACTAACCCCTTTTTTGCCCCTCCCTACAGAGTGTTCGCCACATTGAGGGCCGTCTCAAACCACAAAGTGGGTAGGGCGAGTGGATCACTTAGCCCTTAAATTAAAAGTCTGAATCAGTGCAGGCTCTCTGGAACTTAGCAGCAGGTGTAAAGGCGACCTGGAAGAAGCACCTGCATTTAAATGTAAGTTTTGCGGGTTTGTTGCATCATCGCACTGACAGAAAATCCCAAGTTTTCAATTAGCTGTGTTTTGGAGCTGGAATGCATCTAAAATCTGCCGGACAGTAGATTTTGAGGACCAGGGTTGGAGACTCCTGCCTTAAGGAGTATGAAACATAATTTCAGTACATACAAATTGCACAATAACCGAGAAAAAGGCACTACTGTTTGTCTATATAAAAAAAAACACACACACACACACATCAGCTAAGGATATTTAATTGACCGAATGTTATCAGTGATGACACGCATCAAAAAGCTCTAGAAAATGCATTTCTGATCCTTAGGTTAACAGGCTCCTGCTGGTCACCAGGGTTTGCACCAGAGCAAGTGATTTGTTCTTCTCTATGAATAACTACTTGGATGAACCGTGTCATGTTTTAGGAAGTATAGGTCATTGCCTCATTATAGAAGTTCCAGTTGCAGAGTTCCAGATTCATTGAAGCTAGGCAGGCTTATGTTAGAGTTGCATTGCTGCTCCACCAGGCTGGATGTGCTGCCTTCTTTAGAAGATGTTTGGTTGCCTCCCAATGGATTATTAGCCTTCTTCTGTGTTGCTTCTCTCTGGCTCTTCTGATTCATAATCATGCACCCCATAGGGGCGACTCTGGCCCAACCCTGAACCTGATGTGGAAATAAGTGAAAAATAGCATTAGTTTTATCTCAAGATATAAAACAAAGAAAATAAATCAGGCTGAGCAGAAATAAAGCATAAAACGTTTTGAAATAAAAAAAAAAAATTTGTTGGACAATAAAGGATTTGGTACTATAAATGCTCTATAGTAAGGGTATTTGGTATTTTACTTTTTTTCTGTAACATCCTCCATTATGATCATTAACATCTAACCATAAACACTTCCAAACTGGTATGACTAATAGTTTGAAATATATGTATTTGTTTTTAAGTACATCTTGACGTAAAAATATCCATAAGGTTTTGTCAATAACTAAATTTGTTTTTAGGATATACTGAACAAGCTCTTACTATTATGTGTGCCTATTTAAAATTGGACAGATACAGATTTCTTTTTTTCCTTGGGGCTAAAGCAGATAGAGGAGAAAAAATGCTGTACAATATTCTTGCTAGGGGTAGTAATATTTATTCTGACACAAAATGAATGAATTACAAAATTCTATCCACACATGATATTTATTGGAAAGTATGCTAGTTTGCCGGTGCCTTCTTGAGTTCATCTATTTAAGACATGGAACAAGGTATTTTGGCTTTTCCAGCATTTGACCAGCTGTATCACAACCATAGCAAAAAAGAAAGGAACAACTGGTCAATTCCTCCCCTTCAAACTTTGATTAGTGCACCTCTAATTTTTTTTTACCTTTAATTATTTGTTGTGGACTGTAGAAAATTCTCTTAATTATGGCACATGGTTATTTTAAAACAAAACAATACCAGAGAAAACATTTCTGAGGCCCTGAAATGAGGCTCTATTCTGAGTTGTCATAAAGGTATGGACTTTGCACTGAAGAATATGGATTGTTTTTTTTGCAAACTCTGTCAGGTTTTTTTTCACCAATCAGACTAAACATTATTGTCTGTTGTCTAGTGCATCTGGAAGGGAACATGTCGGTAGCCAAAAAGCCAAAAGAGGATGGTTCGAAAAGTATAAAATGAGTTTGATGTGCCTACTTGGTTCCAGAATTCCCCAGATCCCAATCCAAACTCATTTCAAGAGGTCAACCTACCTCACTGCTTACAGAATTGAAAGATGTACCAACTGCTGTAAATTCTCACATAAAGGACAATCAGTTCTGAATAACCTGCAGACAAATTTTTTTTTCTTTTATGCCATATCTGAAAAGCAGTGCAACAATTTGAAAGTGTGTGAAAAGCTTTGAAGCCACCAGTATACAGAGCAGCAAAAAAAGTAACCCCCCTTTACTTGCTGTTTATGCACTCTTTAAATCTTCCTCATCAAACCAATCTTAATACGAAAGATAAATGTGTGTGAAAAAAGATCCATACAATAAATCCATACAGATGTTTTAGTCCACTCAAAAGTCTTGGGATTATTGTGTTTTTTTTTTGCTCCGACTTCTTTTTCGACTACGTGCTGAACTGTAGTCAACCAAAATCCCGGTTGCTGCTCTGGCTGCACGGTTGAAAAAGACGGGTCTGGTGTGCATTTGGCGGAGATGCCCTATACTTTCTTTGCCTGTAACAATGGCAGCTATATTTGCTGTGATCAGTGGGTAAAAAGTAGTTTGAACCTATTTTGAAGTGAAAGTCCACCTGAATACATCATTAGTGCAGTCAGTTCATCCAGATTACCATCCTGCCTTCAAATATTATTTCTGTCGGAGCCGCTTAGACACCCGAGTAATCCCCTTCAACAGCAGCCTCTGGCCCGATCGCCTCCTTGCGGTTTGCCACGGCAGAGGCGACCGGCTGGTAGGTAGCCTGATAAATCAGACTAACTGTGAGATTAAATGTGTAATTTAGTCTGGCTCCGATGAATAAGGCATCGGAAGATTGTTGATGAGAACAACCCGTTGTTTTTCAAACCGCTGTCAGTGCCTATTAGCCAACGCTCTGACCAATGAGTGCAACTGACTGTGACGTAAGCGCGACAGAAAGCTGGTGGGGGAGTATAAACAAACAGCCTGTTAGTAAAACGGCGAATACGTCCTTCTTAAAAATTAATGAGCTTAGAGCCTCTTTCTGCTCACCTTTCAAGGAAAACCCCAAGTCTAATCCTTCCAACTGATTGTAAAGCTGAGTCAAACTGTGCTTTCTCCAGTGTCGCACAGCTTTGTCGTCCCGCCCGCTTTGCATCCAGCCATTCAAAACACATCTCTGCGTTGTGATTGGCCAGCTAGTTCTAGGGCCTGTGGCATTGATCGAGGCTAGACGACTCACAGGCAAAAATTATTTTGGCCGCTGGCGGGTGGGGCTAGTTTACAAGGCTAGCTGGAAGGCGTTTTTCATATATTCGTAATCCAAACTGCAGGCACCAGGGTAATAAAAGCGAGCATGGTTTGCAGGCAGATTTTGGCACTTTAAGTTAATTTAGGCGTTAATAAACTGTTTCAGAGGAGTGATCATAGCGCCCTGCATCATCAGCGCTGCTCCTGCTGCTCTTCATGTGTTTTAAAGAGATGGTTTCGAGGGGTGGTCTGAAGGGAGAGGCATGGTTGTGTATGTTTAAAAAATATAGCTTGTTGGAACAGTTTTTTCCAAGATCTCCTACAGCACCTTTAAGGGTAAATTGCAGATTGACCATTATGGCAGTGTTTTTATTCAATAAATCAGAAGAAAAGAGACCGCATCACTTAAAGCATGTTCCTATTCAGAGTAACAATGCCACTCATAGGGTTGCACATCTCTCATGTAGCTCTCCTCACTTATATCAAGCAGAGTTTCAACACATTTCCTCCTTAGTGTCTAAAGCTCAGACACCCTATCGTTTCTGTTCATCGCTTCCTGATAATCTTGTTTCGTCTCAAAGTTATTAGCTTGAGGTGGATCTTAGGACATGATATAAAATAATGATCAAATAGTTCCTTAAGCTTAGATCACACAAAATAAAATTCACAAAGTTCTCTCTAACCCCAAAAAAAAACAAAATCTGCTTTACATGTTGAATAGGTCCTGTACTAACCTGCCAGAACTCCTCGCAGTTGTAAATGCCTTCAGAGGGCAGCGGCGAGGTCGTCATGGTAACAGGGAAGGCGTGACTTAAGAGTATGGGAGGGCTGCTTCCGGCGCAGGAAACATTCAATTCAATTCACTTTATTTATATAGCGCCAATTCACAACACAAGTCATCTCAAGGCACTTTACAGTTCAATCAGATCATACAGTCAAATTGATTCAAAGTTTTCTATCTAAGGAAAACCAGTTGATTGCATCGACTCATTGACTCAAATGCAATCCCTCACACTAAGCATGCTTGTAGCGACAGTGGAGAGGAAAAACTCCCTTTTAACAGGAAGAAACCTCCAGCAGAACCCGGCTCAGTGTAGGCAGCCATCTGCCGAGGCCAACTGGGATTCAAGGAGACGGAAGCAGAGACACAAAAAGCAGCTGCAAAAGGCGGCCCCATCCAGGAAACACACAGCCAGGCCGACGAGCACCGACCCAGCTCCCATGCCAGAGGACGAAGAGAGCACAGTCAGCCAGTCACGGTCAGAAAAACAGGACTACACTGGAAAACAGGCCGATTTCCAGCATCTATAAACAAGGGTGTAGATGGAAGCAGCACAGCTGATGTTTCTCTCCAGAATGGCGTCACAGACAAACAGGAACAGACAAGGCAAAGCTACTCTGAGAAAAAGCAGAGAGAGCATAACATTAGAGATTGAACTAACAGATTCTGCAGAATAGGAGAATGGAGAGAGAATAAAGCATAATGATTAAATGGGGGCCCTTATGTCCTCCAGAAGTCTAAACCTACAGCAGCATAACTATGTAGATAGCTCAGGATAATCTGAGCCACTCTAAGGCCCTGTCCACACGAAGCCGAACCCTGGCCTAAACGCCCAAATTTTTCACCAAACCAGCCTCTCATCCACACGAAGCCGGCGTTTCGGGGGTCTGTAAACAATCTTTTTTTTATTCAGCCTTCAGAGTGGGAAGATTTTGAAACGCCGTTTTCGCGTTTCCATCTTTAAGCTCTAACCGCATTTTTTTTTTACACGCATGCGTCATAGCGTTGCCTCTAAACACGCATGCGCGACACAGTATCACAACAACAATGGCGCCGTACTGTGTTGAATGGTTGCTGCTCATGCTACTCACCCTGCTGTCGGGCTTACAACAGAATCTTACAAACGAATATCTCCAGGAAGAACAGAGCAATATCGACGACATAGTTCAGCACCTGAATTTGACTGAACCACGAAAATGGACCCGCAGGGCAACCATGTATAAATATTAGTGCGCATGCCCAACATTTCGTCGCCTATTTTTGCTTTGGCACCACAGCGCCTCTTACAGGCCTGGCATACATTTTGCAGCGTTTTCATGCATTTGTGTGGACGATCACATTTATTTTACGTCTCCGTCTTTACGACAAACGTTCTGGAAAATATTAGCGTTTCGTGTTCGTTTTGACTTCGTGTGGACGGGGCCTAACTATAAGCTTTATCAAAAAGGAAAGTTTTAAGCCTAGCCTTAAAAGTATACAGGGTGTCTGCCTCACGGACTAAAATATAGGCCTATGTGAAGCTTCGTGAAAGTTTCACATAATAAAGTAATAAAGTATATAATGTAAATAGTCTGAAATGCAGATTGCTTTGCTTATGTGTTGAAACATATAAATTATTATTTTTACCATCTTTATTTTCTCTTATTTAATTTTCCATGGGACGGATTATATCATGTGAAAGTAAAAAAAAAAAAAAAAAAAAAAAAAGGAAGTTAATTTTATTGCTTCAGAAGTGGGGAAACCATTTTCGGTGAGATGAAACGTGAACTTCTGCACGTAGCCTGCTGACGTCAGTACGTCCCCCATGCCCTGCAGCTACGCACGAGAGGAACCCTTACATTTTCTTTTCTCTTTTTTCACACTCTATCCTTTTCTGTTTTGACGGAGCAGAAACGGAATGTAAATTCCTTTCTACGTAGCTGCTCCCAGATGCAGAACAACAAACTATCGGTTAATTGGTCCAGAGCTGAGGGGAGTCATCCTCTGACGCAACAGGAGCGCCTATCCGCGAGGGGGACACTACCACCTGAGCCCTTCATGTCTTAACTCGCAGGCTGTATTTCATCACGAGCAGCGCGGTTGTGCAGTGCAGGTCGCCCTGGCGCTGAAGCAAAGCCCGGGTGTGTGCGCGTGCGTCCCAGCCGCTGCAATGCTGCCTCCCAAGAACTGCCTGCCGAGGAACTACAGCTGCATCGCCGGGCTTTTCGGAAGCCTGACCGCGGCCAACCCGAGGCTCGAGGATGGGGATGACTACGAACTGATGAACGGATCGTGTGAACCCATGGAGAGTCCGGTGGTGGACGAGAGACCGCGGGGCAGGGAGATTTTCCTGAAGACCCCGCAGAGCCCCAATCTGCGCCGGAGGTGCAAATCGCTCCCCACGCCCACAGAGAGGGCAAAGTTGGAGATCGCGCGCAGCAGGAGCCCAAGCAGTCAGAAAAAGGTCCGCTTCGCTGATTCCCTGGGTTTGGAGCTCATTTCCGTGAAGCACTTCGACGATGCAGACGAGCCGGTGGTACCAGAGCGCATCCTGGCCAAACTACCCAAGGGGACGCTCCATAACCTGGACACAAAGTTCCCTCGGGCTCCTTCGCACACCGTGTGTATGGATCTCCAGTTCACAAACCCAGGCACGTTACCCGGGTTCGAGCAGAAGGTCCGAGAGGTGAAGGTTCTGCTGGAGAGCGTTCAAACGGATGACTTCACCCTCTCTGGCTTCGTTCGCGTCCTAAACCTGGCCTTCGAGAAGAGCGTCTCTCTGCGCTATTCCCTAAACAACTGGATCACCTTCATGGAGAGCTTGGCCACCTACGTCCCAGACTCGAGCGACGGCGTCACCGACAAGTTCAGCTTCAAGATCGTCATGCCCGCATACCTGGATAACGGCGGAACCTTGCAGTTCGCTATTAAATATTGTGTCGGCGGGCAGGAATTCTGGGACAATAACAACGGGAACAACTACAAAGTGCGCCGCCACCGGTTGAAGATGTCGCCGCCGCGGGAATGGGAAAACGGTTGGATCCACTTCATCTGAGGGCCGATCAGTGCGTAATGATGCCCGGGTAGACCTTCACTGTAAGACTGTAGCCTGTTAAATATATGGCTTCGTTTTTTTTTTCTGTCGTGACTCATATCTTTTTGACAGAAAATGATCAGCCGGACAGATTCCCAGCAGGAGGGAGGAGATGCGATCTGTTTTTTTCCTCTTATTTCTTTTTCAATTCTGGGCTCTAAGCTCGGTGCCATTTGGGAGGCACTGCTCATTCTTTAATATGCCACGGAAAAAAACAGCTTCAAGCTTCACTTCTCACTTCAGAAGAGGTTATTGTGACATTACTATCGCTTGTGCGTTTTGTTTAGCATGTGTATTGATTCAGTGGTCAACAGGATGGGTTAAAGATTATCTGGGCACACATCTGCTGAAACAGGAGATGTAAATGAAAATGAAATGAAATAGATTATATAAAAAGATACTATATAAATGGTTATTTTATGTATTACATAGGTATATCATTTCTAATAAGATATTGAAAATGCCTTACTGTATTTAAAAAAATCACATGTTATTTATTTGTGCAATATTCTCAACTTTTGGGAAATAAAAATAAATTATCAGACATTAACCAAGAGGTGTAGCAAACTCAGCATTTTTATGTGGGCTCTGTATAGATCTATCCCAGGACCCTACACTGAAAAAAATAATGCAACCATTTCTGGCATTACCTCATCATATTAAGTTACTTTAACAATTTTTTTAAGTCCTACCGTGTAAATGCCAGAAATTGTTGCATTATTTTTTTCAGTGTACCTTCAGTTTTGTGGGAGCAAAAATGGCACCAGTTTATTGCTATCATAATAAATATATATAATATAATATTATAATTCTATAATAATATTTTTTTTTATATTTGAAGCTAGCTCTAAGTGGGCATATTTGCCTACTTCTAACCCAGTTTTGCAAAACAAGTTGGGTACGATATGAATATCCTACACTGAAAATTCAATGCATTTAATCATATTTAGATACTTTAACACAATTGTTTTATGTCCTACCCGGCTAACATGAAACAGTTGTGTTAAAGTAACTAAATATGATTAAGTAAATGCAAAAAAATCGGTTGCATTCTTTTTTTCAGTGAAGGATTGAAATAAAGACTAAAAATAATGTCAAAATGTAATAACACAGTTCGGAGCCATGTGGGTGCATCAAACCTTTGGACAATCCAATTTTTGGGGCCATTATTCAACCAATTTCCTATTTATATGGTTCCCACATGAGTGCTGGTTGGAAAGAGGAGACGCTTGGTTAAATTATGCCTTTACATTATCAAAAGTGCAGCATTTAATATATATATATATTATATATATTTCTATATAAATGGGGTTATGTTTATACAGAGAAAGGGAACCACTTCTTACATGCTCTCTTTGGATTTATTGTTTTCACAGAATGAACTCCAATATGGTTTTGTTCTTATACAGAGAATATATGCAGATGCTGTTTGAACAGTTAAGTTTACCTCACTTTATGTACTTTGTTCAGGTTAACGGTGATAAAGAACAAATGCTATTTATAGTAATTATTTTTGCATTCAAATATTCACAGATGAAAATATTATAGATTCTTGATCGCACTGTTTGTGTTTTTCCACAAAGCAGTTCTGTCTGTAGACAAAGTAGCTACTACAGATGACTGCTTTACACAGTTTATGCTGCTGTTAAGGTACTCAATAGTTAACATTTTGACAGAAAAATGTTTTTAAATTTCATAGGAATGACCAAATGCTACACATTATTTTTCTGCAGTCTGTCTCTCTCTGTATTTCTTTTTTCCTACTTTAGTGGTTGAATGCTCATATTTATACAAGCTCTTTCACACCAAAATACAATTTTGATGTGAAAGTTATATTCTAATTTTTATATGTTTATCTAAATCTCTCACTTGGTTCACTGTGTTTTGTAAGCACTCTTTTTGTGGAGGGAAAAAACTTATAAATTAGCTTGAATCCAGATACCCACTTTTCTCTTTCCTCTATTGATAACAGTTGAAACAACAGGAAGCAGAGGAGGAACAGGCACTTAAAAAGCTGCTTTCATTTCCAATCCTCTGGGTGTAGCCTGGCGTCAGCTTAGCGTTTTTGTTTACATCTCCATAGCCCCAGAGAAAATCCTGGAGTATGGAAGCTATTGCTGTAACCACATAAGCTTGATTTTTGGAGCGGTTTTCCACTATTATTGATCTCTGGTGTTTGTCGACAACTCTGACACTTATCAGCACCAAAAGCTTTGGGTCAATAGTTGGTTTTGACGAGATGTACGCAAGACTTCCTTGCGTCATATTTCCTGCCACACACCTTTCCTCTTTGGACATAGCTGCATTTCTCACAGCTTCCTTGACTTATTGTGAATATAAAAGGTCTAGTCATGCAAGATTCCAATGTATATTGTAAAAGAATTGGCTATTTTACATGTTCATGTGTCTGTAGACATATTTGGTGTAGTGCAATAGAAGATAGCATTCATTTTCAAAGAGGACATAAATGAAACGGATGGCAAAAGACACATTAGTACCAAAAATATCCCTGCCAACAAGCAGGAGATTATTTTATTGAAGATTCCACCACCACCTGCTCTGATTTTCTACGTTAGAAAAATCTGGTGTGGTTGTTTAGCCTGAATGACTTATCACATTCTCTTCACACTTGTTACTAAATAAAAATAAACATGTAAAATTCAGTTTTATCTTGGTATTATTGTTAGTGCTGCATCCCTGTCATGAAGTCAACAAAGGGCCTGTGGTCGTAATAGACTTCCACCTGTGTGTTAACGTAATAATTTGTATCAGAACATACAGATCATGTTAATATGTAATTGTGTCAGTAGTTCACCCTGAATGTCTTCCTATTGGTGTTATGTGTTGCGTGTACTTTGAAGCTTTTGAAACCCTAATTGGTGTAAATCAGGGATGTCAGAATCAAGTCCTCCAGGGCCGGTGCACCTTTTAGATGCGTCTCTGTTTTAACACACCTGAATCAACTGATTTGGGTTCTTTGCAGGACTTTGGAGAACTTGAATTCAAGAGATCCATATGGTTTTGGTGTGATGGAGCAGGGAGATATCTGAAAGTTGCAGCATGTCAGCCCTCAAGGACTTCAGCCTGCATCCTTGGTGTAAATAGTTCAGTAATTTGATGCTGCAAAATCATAAGAGGTTCTCAGAGTCAATTTACGTAAAGCTCATTATAAAGATTCAACATGTTTATCATGTTTAGACTTGCAGTTATTTTTGATATTGGATGAAAGTACCAGATTCTTTCATTGTATGAGTAACAAACTAAAGAGGAGTTTTGTTCACATTGTCTGGGTGCACACTGCTCACAAATGAGAGATCTTTATAAGTGAAAGTGATGCAAGTGAGGACTGATTGTAGAACGTACTGGGAGTAACTTTGGACAGGCGTTAGGGACATATCAAAGGCTAAATCGGATGTGTAAGATGCTTTTTGGTGTTTGAAAGCTTTTTGCATGAATGACTTATGATTGTACCTGATATTAAGCAGTCAAAGCAAGTCTAATGTAAAACAAGGAAGTAAAGGGGGGTGTTTTTGTCTCTGAAAGTTTCTCATTGGAAATGTTTGGGTCGTTGTACTGCTGTTGTCTCTCGGTAGTTGTAATGTATTATGATTTCATGACACTGTTTTTAGTTTTCTAGTTCTCTACTTGATTTTTTATAAACTAATTTAATATAATTTAACATGTTGGTGAATTATGTCCTTTTTTTCCTGTAAAATTTCTCCATGTTGCACGAAATACTGAAACATGCCATTATGTTTACGTTAAGCTTGTAATGTAACTCTATATTTTGTAAAATCCAAGCTCAATAAAAGCTTTTATGATGAAATCTAAGATTTTTTTTTACTTCTTAAACTCATGTTTAGCATGGTAAAAATATTGCATAGGTTCTATTAAGAGGCAGTATTCGCTAGTGGTCTCAGTAGTAGGTCAGTCGGGTATACTATTTTTATAGACCTGCTGTTTGCCACCATTCTTGAAGCAAATTTCTGCAGGGGCTGCAGCCGCCATTGTTAGCCTGCCTGAGGACATGTCCTTGAATTGATTTCTGTCCTGACACTGCTGCTCTGTTTACAGAAAGGGGGATTGAATCAAGAGCAAAGCAAGACTGGGACCATAAAAGGAGGACACTAAAGAAAATGGCCTGTGTGTTACATTTTATAAAATAAAAAAATAAAAAAGGTACCTTAGCTGAGAAATACTACTAGGGCAGCTTTAACCTACAGAACATTAATGAGATTCGTCTCTTTTTTTTTAGCTAGTTTCCTTTCGAACTTTGAAAGGCTTTATTGACAAAATAGCACAGTGACAAAATGGAATGTTTCAGTTTAAAAGTAGAGAAGTACAAGGTTCCCTATTTGTTTTTCTACATACCTGTTCCCATGCATCTACACAATTTCCTATGTTTCCTTTCTTCATATTCATCCTTTTTAATTCAGTCATGCACAACTGAACACTTCGAGGTAAACATGGGGTTCACTGTCTTAGCCAAGGGCATGTGACATGTGGATGGATGGAAATTAAAGCGCTGACCTTGCAGTTGAAAAGCTGCTCCTGATCCATAGCTGCTCTATGTAATGAACATGACCATAATGGATACTATATTAAGCATCCATGCATTTAATACACACATACAGTCATGCATGCAGCTTTTTCCTGTCCTGCTTTTAAAACAAGGTGTTTACTAAATCCATTATTTTCAAAACCACCAGTAGACTTTCATTGTGGAAACCCGATGCAATGAATAGCTTGAAGTATAATTTGCATATCACTATTATTATAAATGTGGATATTAAAATTCCCAAGAATTAGGACAATTAGCCTTAATGATCCATTCCAGATACAAAAAATCATTAAATATTTTCATTTGTACTAGTTATAATCATTATGGCTTATAGCTGTTAAGAATACAAAATATAGCTTCTCAGAAAATAAAAGACAGCCGTCTTGACAGTTGACACAGGGAAGGTAAGCCACGAAAGGCTATTTCTAAAGAAGTTGCTTGTTCACACAAACTACAGTATATAAGCAGAGGTCCCTCCTCTGCTTATATACAGAGAAGACAGAAAATACACTCCGATAAGATCACTACCTCCTATATCTTTATGCAATTTAAAGTAGTTATCCCAAATATTACCTAAAATGAGTTCCTTAAAAAGGCTTTTTATGGCAATGTTATATCTAAATTGAATTTGCAAAAATCCTGTTTTGATAAGAAAAAAACAAGTGTTCACATTAACAAAACAACATATTCAAACTTTTAAAAGCAGCACTTAAAATAACACAAGAACAACAAAGCTGGCTCACAAATCTCACCAGATACAGACATGTGAATTTGTTTTTGGAAGTTCATGGAAGGAACCTTAGATGGGTAGACGGTCCAGAAATCATATTTAAGTAAAGGTAGTGTTACGTAACAATGTTACTCTTTTAGATAATGTATGGTTTAGCAAAATTTTTTGAAGTCGTTTTAAAAGTAATCCAAGTACATGATACTAAGCAAAGGTTACTATCCACCACTTCAATAAATGACCTGTACTTATATAGCGCCTTTTCAAGTCGGGGGACTTCAAAACGCTTTACCTAACAGTCAGTCACTCGTCTAATCATGCACAAGGAACACTGTAGCCACAGCTGGTCTGGGGTTCACTGACAGAAGCAAGGCTGCAATGCGCAGGTGTGAACAGAGCCTCTGAGCATCAGATAATAGGCAATGCCGGTGTTTTGTTCAAGGACACAACAACAGAAAATGCAGGGGGTTTGGCCTAAATAACCAACCCACTGGTTGCAGGGCAAACAACTGCATCCAATGCCAATGTCACCCAATGAATAATAATTACAGAAGTTAACTGTAATGAATTCATAATGCAGAAAAGCAACATGGATAATTGTTGCAGCTCTGACAGGATAGTATAGCAGGCCCTATTCAAAATTTTAAGAAAGAATAACATGAACTTTTTAGATACTGTGCTACTGACATATTGCGCCGTACCAGCCTGTACTGATGCAGAGATTATGCAAAATAAGTCCCAACCAAATGCATATACTGTGCAGCAAATAGACTGAATTTTTAGTAAGATGCAGTTCTAAAGTTAAAACCTTATTTTCTTTGGTTTAAGGTAGTTTTCCTAAGAGACTTGATTTGGAGTTTTCTATTGGGGTAGAGTGGGGGGATTCTGCTGTAATTTATGATCAATTTTTTTAAATTGTAATTCTCCAAATTATGCCGTGTACATTTTAACATATGATGAAGTTTGTCTGGTAGCTGATAAATTAAAATTTCATTTCAGAAATAATATTTGTCTAATAAGATTGAGCAACCAAAATCAGATCATTTGTAACACCAATGGGCACATCTTTCTTTGTTACTGCCCAGCAGAGAAAATCAGACATCACTATGGAGTGTAAAATCCAACAACGGCTTGCATGACTCCTATGTTCATGTGATCATGACACACTCTTTGCTTTCACCCTCAGGCCTCGGCATTATTAGGCTGCAGCCACAAACCTGGAGCCATTTTTTTCATATCAGAGCCTCTTCTCTCACCTCAACTGTAGCATCTTTCACCTCCAATAATAGGAAGCCACCCTTCCCCCAACATACAAATGTTTTGAGCTTTGCATTTAAGATATATGATTTTTTTTTTTTTTTTTTAAACCCAATAAAAACAAACATGCATTTGAAAAATGTTGATCGAAAGGGAGATGCAGCAGCCAGGGCTTCAGGTTAGGGTCTAGCTATAACCTGGTTTCAATGAGTCCTGGGTCTGAATAATTGATCCGCTAAGTGATCTTTTACTGCTATGGAAAATTCATTATGCTCTTTTGGCCTCAACACTTTGGCATACCTAAATATGCGTGTCATAACAACCACTGAGACACAAAGAGGGAAAACAGGATGGAACAGGAGTCTGACTTGTCTTCATCAATCATTCTTAACCTCCCTTCTAATAGGACCCACTTGCTCTAATCCCTAAATGTGTTTTATAACTTTTACAGTTTATATATTTCAATTTCTAGTTTAGATTTTCTAGTAATCACATATATGATATATTTATCATGCAGCTTTATATTTTCCAGGATTTTTGAAGTACATCATCAACTTCATGGGATTCTTTATAAATAAGATTAATTCTATTAAAAATAAGATCATTGGTATCTCTCTAAATATCTCCAAAAGATGAAGCAGCACCTGAGGTAACTATAGCACCTGAACCATTAGACTGAATTGTTGAGACTGTCTTCATCCACTAGCAAAACTATCACCTTCATCTAAGCCTTTAACTTTTATGTTAGATCAAGTTCTTTAAGGAAGTATTCCCGCTAATTTACATCTATATTTTAGATTAAACTACAGGGGAATGTACCCCAGGCTTTTAAGATGGCTGTAAAGCCTGAAATTTTCAGTTTAGGCAACTAGATGTGAAGTTGCCTAAACTGAACTTTTCAAGCTTGCATGACCTGGTTGACCAAGAATCTTCACAGATGAGGAGCTGTAATTCAACGTTTACTCAGGAAATCATCTCTTGACCTAGATGACTTGGTCAATTATAGACCTATATTCATAAGCTTCCTTTCTTATCTAAAATTCTTGAGAAAGTAGTTGCCAAACACATGTGACCTATTACACCATAATGAACTTTTTGAAGAGTTTAAACCTAGTTTTAAATGTCATAGCAGTGAAAAAACTCTGCTGGAAGTCACTAATTATATTCTCATGGCCTCAGATAATGGACTTGTATCTGTATTTGTCCTGTTAGATCTCAGTGCTGCATTTAATACTTTTGATCATAATATTCTTTTAGACAGACTTCAATAATTTGAAGGAATTAAAGGAACATAATTAGACTGGTTTAAATATATCTGTATCTATCTGACCGATTTCAGTTTGTTCAAGTTAATGATAAATCTTCCTCATGCTCCAAGGTTAGCTTTGGAGAACCACAGGGATCGGTGCTAGGGCCAATTCTCTTTACTATATATATGCTCCCAATTGGTTGAATTATTAGACAGCATGGGATTAATTTCCACTGTTATGCTGATGATACTCAGCTATATCTGTCTATAAATCCAGATGAAGCTAACCCATTACATAGATTAAAGGCATGTCTTGAAGACATATAACCTGGATGACTCTTAACTTTCTGCTCCTGACTGCAGACAAAACAGAAGTTCTAGTCTTTGGACCAGTCTTTGAAAAAATAAGCTGATTAGTTAGTCACTTAATTTCGAGGGGATTAAATTGATCTCAGATAAAGTAAAACAATCTTGGTGTTGTTTTTCATCAGGACCTGTCATTTAAATCCTGTTTCAAAGAGTTTTCTGGAATTTCCATCTTTCATCTATGGAATTTTGTAAAATTGAGAAATATCCTGTCCAGGGGTGATGACTAGAACTTCTAAACTAGAGCACATCAGTCTGGTTCTGAAGTCCTAACTCTGGGTCCCTGTAGCTCAGAGAATAGACTTTAAAATCTTTCTTTTAGTCTATAAATCCCTGAATTGATCAGCACCTAAACCTCACAGACCACTCAGGTCTTCTAGTTTAAGCTTACTCTTTACCCCAAGAACTAGAACCAAACATAGAGAAGCAACATTTAGTTTCTATGCTCCACTTATCTGGAACAATAAAAAATACTTTAAAAATTCAAGCATATATGGGAGGGCCCTGATTGTTTAGTCCTGGGCAGACTACTCATTTGATGTATAAAAGAAATGTATCAATCATGAAAATGATTCCCTCCTTAATGACAGATGCACAAAGGCCAAACTCTCTTTCTCCTCCTTCTAATCCCTTTTATATAGCTGTGGTATGTCCTCTGACCTCTCAGTAGTATAATCAAATTTAACACAAAGAGTCTGTTGGCTCTACATTCTGGTATTGCAGTAACAGATTGCATTTTCTTAATTTGGTTTTTAGATTTTTATTCCCAATGCGTTTAAAGCTTTTTTTTAAGTAGTACTGTCATAACTTCTTACCCTTTAACAGTTACCCTTTACTTTGCTATTATAGACCCTGCTGTTCCATTAATTCAATGAGTGTGACTGCTGCAGCCACAGTAAATTTCTTGCACAGTCAAGAGCAAAGAATTCTGGGCCAGAGGCACACACATAAATAATCCACTGATCCCGACGATTCTCAAGAGCGAAACGACGATGGGCAAGATGACGAATGGCAATAATCACAGCAATAAACAGGCTGAAAGCAGATTAATGTGAGCGCGCGTATGCATGGAGCGTCCATGTGTTTGGAGGATATAATTAATGGGCCAGTATCAGTCCCAAGCTGACAGGTTTGTCATTGCCTCTCTGAAAATGTCCTTCTATCTCCATAACAGGAGCTACTCCCTGCTTATGCAAAAAAGGATTTTCTTTTTAGGTGAAATGTCATAATTGAATATGTTTATGAGTGATTTCTACAACATCTGTTTCTGATAAATATGATAAAACCATCTGTCTAAATTATTTAACATTCACACTTCATTTCCTTTGATGCTCTTGGATGCTGGTAAACGCTGTCACTCTTAACAACAGAGGAAACGTATCTTTCTCAATACTATTGCAGCTCAGAAAAGGATTTTTATAACCTGTGATTTAGGTTTTAATATAAATATATTTAGGTTAATTTATAAAGTACAGAGGAAGGATTTATTTGCATCTATAAATACTAACCTACTTTTACTAATGACAACTTTATCATCAACTATATCATAACCAGGTAACATATATTGACCAAATCCTATCAGAGATAACATCTTAGGACTTTAGGATGGCTATGTCTGATTTAAAGGCCCAACAGCAGCCTCTATTATGTGTTTATGTTAAAGGGTGCAAAAAAGATAAGTAATTAATGGAAAAGTTCACTTTTGGATATACTCGGATATACTTAAAAGTGCTTCCTAAGGATGCATGTTGCCTCTCTGCTTTAACAGGACCTTTAGATGTGCAGCTTTTTCTAGCCGTGTTGTTGAGGTGACTTTAGTTGCTTCTCTTTTCCTCCTCAGTGTTGTTGATTCCACAAACACTTTATCACAGAATTATATCAACGGCTGTAACTCCATCCTTCAGTTCACAAAGGAAAAAAAAACGCTGCTGTTTAGTAGCATGACCTGACGCGTGAGTGATTCAGCAAAACGTGACCACTGTCAGTAGAGATATTTGTCAGTGGGCATTCCTCACTGCAGTGGGGTAGCTGGGTGCAACCACCAAACAGAGGCAACTGTGAATGAATATGAAAATACAGTGAGCTTATGGATGCATTTGCCAGTGGTTGAGGGTGTCTGCATATTAAGGCTCCCCTCTGCACATGTATTTGCCTTTGGTAACTTGAATCATGTCCTTTTTACCCTCTCCTGCCTTTGGGTGCACAGGATTCCTCACAGATCTTATAAATTACTTATGATGGTGCACTCTCCCACACATCTCTTGTAATCTGGCTTCCATCCCAAAGCACTTTTCCAAGTCTCTCTCTGAATCTCCCTCACAGACAGGTGGGGTCACATGCAGGCAGTGTGTGACTCTTACTCTGACAGCAAAGAATTCTAGTTATACTATATTTTCTTTTGATCCAGTGTAGGAATGTGTACACGGAGCCAAAATAGATAGAGGGAAATGTTTTAAGTTACCTCAGGACAGGAAAAATTGCTGATGACTCAAAGGTCAGCTGCTGAGATAAACCTCACACTTCACTAAGCTGTTGGGTTGTTTGGATATCTTGATCAACGTGATTGCTTAAATATTTATAGCACAGATGCTTAAATGGTGTGATTGATTCAGTGCATGCCATTTCAAAGATGTTTTCACCTTCTTCCTTAACTACTTCAACACTTTAAAAGGTTCTTGAATAATTAAATATTTTTTCAGACTTTTTTTGTCTTTTTTAAATGATGTAGCACGTTTAAATAATGGCACTGGAATGGTAGTACTGCATCATAATTCACTGCTACAACATGGGCTAAATGTTTTTAATTTATCTTTTTTATCATGTGCACACGTGTAGAAGAATATGTTACTGATGTCTTCATGCATGTGTGCCCTCAAACTCCATATGGTGTCTTTTTTTATTTGAAGAACCAAAATATTATCTCCACTGCCCTCTGGTGTCTAATCATGTGAAATACCGCCCACTTAATCCAGTTCATGATGACAAAGCTGGATGTAAGATTTAAATAAAGATTTGTATCCCTTTGTTTGAAATTTGAAAAGCACCTTCATGTGAGTCAGAAGGTGGAGATTTACAAATATAGATATGCAAATTTTAACATGCTAACACCTAAGTTCAGCCATAGTCTTTTCTTGTAGCTGCAAACTTCATACAGCTAAAATTGCCAAGTCTAGACATTAATACAATATTAGTCAGGGCTGTGATTGCAATTTACGAAAGGCAAAAGGGAATTTGTTTTTCTAGAGTTTATGAAACTGGCTGCAGCAGGTGGACACTCCTGGTAAAAAGATGTCAAAAAGTCTTACAATTTTAAGGAAATACATTTTTGCAAAGGCTACTTGTTTCCATGATGTGAACATTTAATTTCTCTTTTTCAAAATTTTCAAAATTGGAAATATTTAGAAATATATCATTTACACAAAGGGGAGCTTCATATCCCAGTTGGTGGCTACAAGAATTGAGAAAATCTCTAAACTGGTCATAAATACAGTCAGACTCATTACAAAACAGTTAAAACCATTGTAATTAGGAGAGACAAAACTATACAAGAATGAAGTTCATGTTGCCACCATGCAAAGAGAGAAAGCTGCTAGGAGAAGAAAAACCCCTCCTTTTTTTGGCTTTCTACTCATCATCTTAATAGCAAAATTACATTTTCAAAAAGGGAAATCTGGGACCATTGTGTTGATAGTGATGTTGTCTATATTCACATTTATCTAAATGTTTGCCAGAGCAGGACTTTTGATTATTTTCATTATTTCCACCTATATCTTATGAGCATAATGCCTGATGAATTATCTGAAAGCCGGCAACATTTTAAACATTCAATCCGGATCCCTTTTGCTGTAAAATGGTTTAAAAAAAAACATTATAGGCTTTTAATGAGATTGACCTGAAATGGGCCTTTTTATCTTTTTTACATATCCCAGATAACCTTTGGATTGCTACATGCATGGTTATCTGTCTGGTAAGTGTGTGTTTTGGTGTTTGACCAGATTAAAAAAGCTGTTTAACCATCAAGCATGTTATCAGCATGTTATGTTTGTTAATTTTTGTATATTGGTGAATATTCTGCATAATGAGCATTTAAGATTTGGGAATTATTGCATTTTTTATATCAAGAAAATACCAAGCTGCATCCGGCAAGTCAGTATAGTGAATGTTTCAGTAGAACATACATGTTGGCCTGTAAAAAAAAATATACATGTATATATATTTCTGTAGGAAGGGCTTCATAGTAAAGACAATTAAATTTCCCCCCAATGTTCATTCAGTGTGCAGTTTGGTAAAATGAATCAAAACCTCCTTGAGGTTTAGCTACTCTTCTTCTTTGAATCATTTAAATTATTATTTTGACGATACATTCTAGAGAGTACATCTACTGTTCAGCAAAACAGGATGGGCTGTTTTTTTTTAGGTGTCACACCAGATGGGTTGTGTTCTTGATCAAAATATCTTAATTTGTCTCAGTTGTCAGTAGGGGCGATTCTAGGATCAGAGGTTTAGGGGTGCTGAGCACCCAGGGAGCTGTCTGGACAGGCAAAATACATTTCACTGTTTTCCACATACATTTCAACACATCTTATCTGAGACTTTTGTGTTTTGTCTTTCTGTGTTATTGTCTTACTGACCTTACACCTTGCTCCTCTTCTTCCCTCTTTGGACTTGCAATCCTAAAATGGATTTTATTTAACAAGGTAAATATATTCAGCTGGGTTTGAAAGTTTAGACACACTCCACACCATAAACAAAAGGATAGATTTACAACAGTAATTCTAAAAATAGAAAACTGAAAAAAAATATATAAATAAAAACATACAAAATTATAATTTGACTGACATATTGACTTAGAATTTATTTTAAAAATGATTGTTTAAAAAAAAAACAGTCCTATCAGAGATCACCTTGCTCAACACACCAACAAGAGTAGAAAACTGACTGAACATTTAAGAAAACACCTCATTGCAGTGATTCCCTCAACATTTTAGTTTAGGAGCTCCATCATACTGGTTTACTTGTTTTTTTGTTTGTTTGTTTATTAATATTTTTGTTGAAGCACAATTCAACATTAATGGCACTATTTTCATATATTTTTTTTTTTCACTGGCGGACATTTTTTTCCCATCTTTAGTGGGAGAGTATATATATATATATACATACATTAGGGGTGCTATGATTCATTTTATGGTCTAAAAAAGCCTATGGTTGTCAGTATGTGCCTTTGCTCAAACTGAACAAAGCACACATCATGTCAGTCCTGGCAGCAGAGAGAGAGAGGGAGAGACACTTAGGGCACTACCCCTGTCTCTGTCACTGTCAGTGATGAGAAACATCACAGTCTCAATTTGTCTGGATCAAGGCCTGCTCTCCCTCCCCCCTTTATCTTCTCACACTCCATCTGGTCCTCTTGTTATTTTCACATCCCAATCTTTCTGTGAATATATTAGCTGGATCATGGTCTCTTCCCATTTAGAAGCTCACCTGTTCATTTACACTTTGTTTCATGTAAATACATCCCACACACAGCAGGAATATAAAAAAACACAGCTATTGTGCTCATTACTACTGTCTCTTTTCATCTCTTGGCTCTTCATAGATCACATCATTTCCCCCTCTGCCTCTCTTAGGACTTCGCTGCTTCCATGGTGACCAGCTTCTTCATCCCAGGTGTGATTCTAACCTTGTTGGATGATGATTACCCTACCCTTCAATTGTCCATTGAATAATTACTCCTGTGCTTGCAGGTGATAAGTGAAGGACTATACATCCTGTGTGTGACACATGCAAATGTACAGACCTTATGTTTGGGTTTTGCTATGAAGAGCTTCACCTGCTACATTTGTTTAACTTATTGTAGTTTCTTTTTTTTCCCCAGAAAACTGTAGTCTTAGTTTTATTAGCATCATCCATATTTACTTTCCATTGCACAATGACATCCAGAAGGCTGAATTCTGTCTGGATTTAGCACAGCATTCCCAGGTTCCTTTTGTATCCCAAGATAGTGTTCTTACTGCTAACCCCGCAAAAGGTACAGGTTCTAGAGCCAATGGGTCTCAAGCAACAACATTTATGACCAGACCAGTATTCTAGTCATAAATTCCCCCCTCCTGTGGGCTTCCAACTGTGTCACATCAAATGCAACAAGTGTTTTTAACACCACGGTCAAGCCAGTCTCCACATTGGAATTGACAGTCAATTTAGCCCTCACACTTTTTTTAGGTTGCACGAATACTAAGACTTATGGTAATGCCCAAGATTATAAGAACAGTACATTTAATTTATATCTATACTTTTTCATTGTTTTTTAAATATTTTACATCAGTTAATTAATAACAGTAAACATTTTAACACACTTAACACATATCTTAACACACATAAAACAAATATACATCTAATTCACTCTTATCAGACTCATTAAAAGCTTTTGGAGTTGCTTTGGAGAAGCCTTATATTTTCAGTAAATACTTTCAATTCAGAATGAGAGATTTAGACTTAGACCATTTTTATTGTAATTTTGTATACACAGAATGTATACAAAACAAAATCAAATTTTGTACAGCTTTCATGACATTTCCATTACTTAAAGTGCAGCAGTGATCAAATGTAAATAGCACTAATCAAATGTAAAAAATGTTTTTTTTGCACATGGAGCAAAAAACACAGGAGGACGTACATGCACTTTTGTGTCCTTTTGACCAGGTAAGAGTGTCTATGATGTGCACCCCCAGGAATTTCGTGCTGCTGACCACCTCTACAGCTGAGCTGTTCATGAGCAGTGGAGTGTGGTTAGGTTTTTTTTTCCTGAAGTCAACGATGATCTCCTTCGTCATCTCCACATTCAGAGTCAGGCTGTTATCTCTTTACCATTCTACCAGCTGCTCCTCCTCTTCTCTGTAGTCCTGGTCGTTGTCGTCTCTGATGAAACCGACCACCGTGGTGTTGTCTGCGAACTTCGCCATGTGATTGGTGGTGAATCTGGGGACGCAGTTGTATGTCATCAGGGTGAACAGCAGTGGGCTCAGGACGCAGCCCTAAGGGGAGCCTGTGCTTAGACTGATGACATCAAATGTGTTCTGTCCGACCCGGACTGATTGAGGTCTGTTTGTGAGAAAGACTAACAGTCAATAGCATTGGGGTGTATTGAAGCCCAGAGCGGTTTTGTCGGTAGGCAAACTGAAACAGGTGGATAGAGATCGATAGACGGATCAGTGTGGCGTCTGCAGCGATGCGGTTACTATATCGGACTGTGGTGGTGAAGAGGGAGCTGAGTCAGGGGGGAAAGTTCTGGATTTACTGATCAATCTACGTTTCCACTATCTATGGTCATGAGATCTGGGTAATGACCAAAAGGACAAGATTGTGAACACAAGTGGCTGAAATGAGTTTCATTCGCAGGGTAGCTGGGCACACCCTTTGAGCCTGGGTGTGGAGCTCAGTTACCCAGGAGGAGCTTGGAGTTGAGTCGTTGCTCCTCCATGTCGAAAGGAGCCAGCTGAGGTGGCTTGGGCATCTGTTACAATGTTCTGATGCCTCCTGGTCACCTCCCTCGGGAGGTGTTCCAGGCATGTCCTATTGGGAGGAGGCCTTGTGGAAGGCCCAGGACACGCTGGAGGGACAATGTCTCTGAGCTGGTCTGGTGTTGCTTCAGGGACCCCCTGGAGCAGCTGGAGGAGGTGTGTGTGGATCAGGAAGTCTGTGTAGCTCTGCTTAGACTGCCACCTTTGCAACCCAACCCCGGATAAAGCGGAAGAAGATGGATGGATGGATGGATGGATGGATGGATGGATGGATGGATGGATGGATGGATGGATGGATGGATAAGGTTTTTCCAAACTGCTGCTTATTGACACGTTATCTTGTTCATTTGTTTTATTCATTCTAACTCTCTCAAAAGACGTACACATGGCACTTAAGCCCTGTAACCAGCAAACTGCCGGTGACAGACGGGAAGACTTGATTGGTAATTCAACAGGGCCTGAGGACCAAACAATGTATTGCAATTGTCAATATATTCATGCTTTGTTTTGCTGTTTACTGTTGAAAAATTATGGAGAACACAAAGACAATTTTTTTTACTGCTGGATTTTTTTATATTTGAAATATATAGCAGGACATATCTTCTTCTTTTTTGGGCCCCCTCAGTCAAGGGCCCTTAGAATCTCCCTCAACCCCGAGATTAATTTAATTGCACTATAGCATAATATATATGATGTAGCATAATGAAATGGACACCTGCTTCTGAGTAACAACAAATGTAGTCATTTTATGAAAAACTAGGTTTGAATAACAGCTCACTGATTACAGAAGACTCACGCATCAAGTCTGTAGCACTTGAACATTTGTTCTTACTTGAGAGAAGATTAGAAATGCAAAATGTTCTCCTTACTAACTGTAAAAGTGTATTATTCTAAATAGTTTAATGTCATTATTTGGTATTTTAAAAAATATTGGGGGCATAATAACTGATTCTATTGTATATTTACCCAGGAAAACATTTGTCTGGTGACAGCAACAGAAGATCTGAGAGAAACATGGCTGGAATATTGGACATGCTTGGTAAATTATCAATTGTCCGGATGAGGAAAGAAAATTGCAGTTCCACTTCTGTGTCACATGATGGCAGCACAGTTTTCTTAATTGGGCTCCTGCAGAACAGAGGTAGAATTAACTAGCAAATAAATTGAAACCTCATCCTCTGGGCCTTTGAGGAGTCTTATAAGAGGCTACATAAATGCTGTTATTGGCTCTTTTTGTCCATCCCCCTCAAGCCTTAGCTCTGTCTTTTGGGGAGGGTTTGTAAGGACTGCTGCCTATTAAAGTGTCTGTGAGAGCGATGTGTTGAAGAGGGGCCAACACAGCTCTCAATCTGAAGAATGTGTTGGCATATACAAGGGGCGCCACTGAAATGGAACTTTAATTAATTTACACAAAAAGCTGAACAATCGTAAAAGCAGACCTCAGCGCTAACAACTAACACTTAGGTAATCCAGGCTGGAACACAGCTTCCTTTAACCTGAGAGTTTGGTCTTTTATGAGGGCTTGTACTTGCAACCTTTTCCTAAGTGTAAGAAGAGGAAGATAGCAGCTGAGTGTCTGAATGCCTGGGCGTCAGATGGTAGAGGTGGGCTGTGAATGAGCCTTTGATCTATCCTGCCAAGTTTCCCCCTGAGGACAGCAGCTGTTATGATACACACTGTCTAGTAGCAACAGATCCTCCCAAGATAGTTCTCCAGCTCTCCTCTCGACTCTCCCGTCCTGTTTTACCTCTATTTTCTCCTACAGCTGTGATTAGTGAGAGGGAAATGAAAACAATAGCCCTGGCAGTCTGCTCACCAGCCGTAGTTCTGCCAACCTGACAGCATGTCAGAGAAACTGAGACTTTAGGTGAAAGTTTGTGATAAATTAAAAACAGTTTAAACCTTGTTTTACTGGAGGTCTTTTAGTGACTTTAAACGAGATTTATTGCAATACTTTCAAATCCTTATTTACACTGAGTATGTTTCCGTTCGTCAAACCTATGGAAAGGAAAATATAAGGAAAATGTACTTGTGACATTGTAATGACTGAGTATAAAACACTGAAAAAAACAAAAGAGAACTCATTCCCCCTTTCATGATGGGATCTACCTTTTCTGTCTAAGGCTTTAGAAATCATTTTTTTTAAATGCATTCCCTGCTTGAAATTTTTTTTGTTCTGTGTGTGTGTGTGTGTGTGTGTGTGTGTGTGTGTGTGTGTGTGTGTGTGTGTGTGTGTGTGTGTGTGTGTGTGTGTGTGTGTGTGTGTCAAGAACTGTCCATTGTCTGGCCACTGTCTGAGGTAGCCATCAGTTTACTTTTTTATTTCAACCACTACCCATGTCGTGCCAAGGCACTTTACAAACCAATTCATCGAAATTACACAAATAGATTGATTTTCTAAATGAAATCAAACATATTGCACCAAGTTCCAGGCTTGCAGAATACATTCTACCACTCTGTCAGAGCATCTTACTATCCTGGATATTCTGTTGTCTTTGAGTTTGCAGCATGTGGTTACAGTGGAAAGGAAAACTCTCTCTGAACATGAAACATCCGGCAGAACCTGGTTTAGTGTGAACGGCCCTCTGACACAACCAACAGGTAGTTGGAGTAGATGGAGCAAACACACAAAAAGAACATAGAAGCAATGACCAGGGAGTACTTTTTATGTGAGAGAAAAGTATAAAGCTTATGGCAGTAGTATTATATCAGTTTATGACTAAACAAATGCAGCTATACAATTTATGTTAGGAGAATGGACCAGAATCCATTAAACTAGGTGTTACTGGAATAGTGAAGCTCACGGAACGATGTGCCAAGTATTTGATCAAAGTCATGGAGTTTAAAAGATAATTCTATCTAAGCTTGAGGGAATGTATATATGAGTGAATCCTTCCAGCTGCTCATCATTTTTCTTCGTTATTTGTTGTTGTTTTCGTCCATGTTTCGTCCATGTTATCTTGCATCAGGTCAGTGTTATAGTTTCATAATCCTTGACCTTCTGGGGACTTCTGCTTAGCATGCTGAGTTTATGCTGAAGTTTTTGAATATTTATCCTTAAGGAAAAACATGCATAAAGAGAATACGTTTTGATCACCTCAGTTATTGTAGTTGATGCAATCTTTAAAGTCTCCAAATTTTTTGTTTAACTAAGACTTATTAGTTTACCATTACTGACTTCCTCTTCTTTTTCTATCCTAACATATTTAGGTAAAACAAACAAACAAGAGCATAAACTACGTACAGTAGAGCAACATGCAAAAAATGCGTTTGTTTTTTTAACCCATCTTTTTTCAATTATTAAATACCAGTTTTACTTACCAGAACGCTTTCATACCTTTCAAAATGAATTCTTGAAGTTTTGGGTTTCAGGATCTTTGGTTCTCTGTTGTTGAGTGAAGATTTGAGGAAGGCTTAGAGCAAACACACGTGCGCTGCCGTGTGGTCAGGACATGGCTGAACCGCAGGCACCCATGTGAAATGAGTCAGTGAACAGACCTTTATTCCCCCTCTGTGCTGCTCTGTGATTAACTCAGTTAAACTCTCAAACCTTGCAAAACTTTTCTTTGCTCATTTACTTGGATGTGTACTGACACACAAAAAAAGGTACCTTGGTTCCTCGACACTTTGTTTGTCTGAACTGTGACCTCAGAGGGAACTCATGTCAGTGTGGCCTAATACCAGCTGGGAGCTTGGAGGACCATTTATCCGATTGGTACCCGTCTGACACAGCGATTGGGTTACTTGGTGTGTGTTGGGTACTTCCTTAGCCATTCTGCACATATGCCCTGAGGCCTGCAAAGATCTGCTTACATATTCATCATTCCTAGAAGCACAAGCTGAAGAGGAGGTGGTTGTGTTAATATTGGTATACACACGTGCTTTACTTAAAGTATATTTTTTACAATTTACCAGCAGACATCAAGACGTACATTTTTAGGAGAAGGGACCAGGCTGTAGGTCTCTTTTTCTGTTTTCCACTCCAAACACCTCCTCCTGTGAAACAATCACTTGGTTGTAGTGTGCATTGTGATTGTTTCAAAATGTATCAGGTGTTATTGGAGTTGTTGGTCCAATAGAGATCAGTCTTTCTTTTATGGCACAAGCTTAAGCATGACAAATGTGTTGTAAAGGAATATCATATTGCCAGCTCACCCCATCTCTGTGCTTGCTGCCTGGTGCCTCTTCACTTCACACCTCAAACATATATCACGGTGTAATCATATGCAGCTAAATCTCCCCTCAGGCATCACTCAGTAACCCAATCCATCAGAGGGCATTTGTGTTGATGTGATGAGGTGGAAATAACTTGCAACTGAATGAGGAAGAGAAGGATAGATGTGAGGTTAAAAATGAAGAGGGAGGCAACAAGGAAATGCTAGAAAGGTCTGATCCCAGTGATGGATGAGGAAGAAGATATTCGTTGATAGTAACCCTCTTTTTTTCAATGAAGTTTTTCAGCAGCAAGAAAAAAAATCTATGTCTGGAAAAAAGGACGAAAAGACTAGAGAGAGGAAGAAGCCATTGAAGTTTAAAAGGAGTGGAAAAAGAGAAAAATCAAGACAAGCGAGGTTTCCCCTGCAGGGCTGTGTGGCTGGCTGTGTGCTCCTGTTCTGTTAGGCAGCCGTGGCTGGCTAAATAAACAGTCGTAATTGGCTGTGGAGCCCCACTAGTCTGGGGTTTCACTTGCTTTCATCCTCTGGAAGCTGCTGGGAAGCTGTGGGAGAGCTGAGGTGAGGCATCATGAGAAGCACACATGTGCTCAATCATGCATGCTCAAGGGACCAGTGGACAGATGTGCATAAGGTACATAAGGTGAGCTTTGAACATTAAGAGGCTGTAGTTGGACTCCGTTCTCATTCTGTCTTGACATAAATTGTGCCACAGTGGAACGTGTCAGTGAGCTGCCAGTTTCTCTTCCTGCAACTTGGCTCAGCATTATGACCACCTGCTTTGCAAGTCGAGGGACAAAACATGTATAAACACACTTCCTTACGCTATCTTAGAGAGATATAAACACTGGTAAAATAGACAATCAGTCATATACAGAAATACGACAGGCAACAATAAACACATTTTTGAAATGTAGCCAAAACTGCCATAATTCTGATGACTAGCATAACTTCTTTAACGTTCACAAAGAGCACAAACTATGGTTTTCATCTTTTGTCGAACTATAATGCTCCATGTACAATGAGTAATATTGTGTTATTAACCCCAGCTAGAAGTGTTTCTACAAAAAGATTTTGCTTGGGGGAGCTAAAAACTGCATTTAAAAAAATTATTGAATTGGTAAATATATATATACAAAAAAAAAAATATTTATATATTTTCTTCCACTTTCTAATTATGTTCTTTGTGTTAGTCCTTCAGAATAAAGTTCTGATAAAACGCAACAGACTTTTTTTAGTTGAAATGTGTTTTTAAGTGTTTAGTCTTGTTTCTCTTTTGGACGCAGCTATTGGCTCAGCTTTTGCTGTGACTAACTATGTGTGCTCTCTGTCATCCTTATGAAATGAAAACTGGATCAGAGCTTATTCTTTTAACTATTTCTTTACTAGACAAAGCCACCTGAGGAGCTGGTTTACCATTAACTTTCTAAGCTTCTCTCTCCTTGAATCCCAGTTGACCTAACCAGATGGCTGGTCACACTGAGCCAAATCCTGCTGGAGGGATTTTTTCCTCTCCCCTGTCACTGCATGCTTGCTTGGTGTGGGTTTTTTTCTGTACAGCCAATGACAAAACAAAAGCAAATATCTTTTGTCTCCACATGCTCATCCAAGAGGATCCTGCAAGGCAGTGACTCGACTTAATCAGCTGGTTTTCCTTAGATGGATCTCACTGATCTGACTGGTGCCTTGAAATGACATATGTTGTGAATGGAATTATTCAAATAGGTTGAACTGGGTCAAATCGAAACATGTCCAAATGTAAAAAAATTCAGCATCATCTTCTTTTCAAGGATCTGTAAATCAAAGGACAGAATTGAGGATCTCTTAGGGCAGCAAGTTCTATCTGACTGTCATGCTGAGTTTTACTCTTAAAATTTTGATGATCAGAGAAAAATTTAATTTATGACTAAATAGTTTTGAACAAACACAAGCGATTGCCAGTTTTTTGTTTGTTTTTTTTTCTCTCCTTTCCCACGGCCAGCTTTGCTACATTGTCCTCTGCCTTTGGTGGGAACCTGCCAACAGAAGTGTCTTATGAAAGGAGAACACCTATAAATACTAAAACTGCATTCTTAATGTGATGGAAATGTGCTGTCTTAGAAAAAAAAAGGTGGAATATAAAGAGACTCTTACCACTCTGGCCCTTATCCCAGAATGACTACAAAGACATTCGTGTGAAAGAGGTTGTCATGGTAGAGAACAGTAGAACAGAAGAAAGGATAAGTAGAGAGGGAAGAGGTTAAGATTTGCAGTCTTGATTCCTTTTGCCGTGTCTTGTTTTTGTTTGGCTGAATAGCAAAGAAAAGGGAAAAAAACAAGATTGATCAGAAATGTCTTTGTTTCCTGGTCAAGTTGCACTGCATATCAACACAGAACATTCTCATATATTACCTGTTTTGCACAAACAAAATTGACTTGTTATTAATGTGTTATGACATTCAGCATTTGCAGGAGTTTAATGTTATTTAAACTTAAATTTCACACTAGAACAAAGAAAAATCCACCTCAGGTACAAAAATCAAAAGGCCCACAGTAGAATAATTTTGTGCAGTGGTGATCCAACTGCTGATTTAATGCTACAGTGTGTAATTTGAAGTGTCTTCTAACGGCAAAAGTGCCCCTCCAACAATACGGAGCCCGTCATGGTACAAAACAGCTTCCGCTGATGATGTTTGTTTACATACGCAATTTTATAAATTTTATTTTACTAGTCAATTTCTGAGGGGACACGAACAAAGATTCAGACTTTTAGTTTGTGATGATGATAAATAAAATACTCATGTATAAGATGTTCCATATCTGTCAGTAAATCCCTGTAATTCGTGCACACGGTAGCTTTAAATAGCTGTAGGTAACTACGGTCTAAAGGCAACAGGTGAGTCTGCTTCCATCCTGGGTCCAATTTCAAACAACCTGTTTGCTTTAAATTGAAGTGGTTCAAACAGAGTGAATTTTTTACATGTTATCCCTATATATATATTTGATTATGGCCATTGGCGAGAAGCAAAACCCACAGTGGACAGGAAGCAAATTTTGTTGAAGATCAAAAATCTGGGAATCAGGGAATGGATGTGGTTGTGGCATATATCGAGGGAGCCTAGGGGAGACAAAGCTTTTTCAATCAAAATAGAAAACGCATATGTTTAGGATGACATAGGATAAAAGAGGAATGCTTTTTATAAGCTGGGTGGCTTTTAGAGAAGCTGTTTTAATAACGCCCTAAGAAGGACTATTAAATAATTCCTACTTATGGCGTTGCTTTATCTCAGTTGTCTGGGTGATGTGTCCCTGGGGTTGGATCATAGAAATTACCATGGGAAATTACTGCAATCCAGTGGAATCTCCTAGACTCCCTGAGAGCATCTCTGGGGGATAGGTTGGACTCTTGGATGCCAGTGCAGACTCTTTATTCTGCTTTCCACAGCACATTGACTCACTTGGTAAAATCAATTTATGCCATTTTAAGTTACCGTAAACAGACTACAGGCAAGTGAAAATAAGAAGATCCTCCTCTTTGATGACCCTTTGGAATGAGCTTGTTGTTTTCCCCATTGTCCACTCTAAGTGTTGCCAACATGTTCAGCTGGAAAGAGCCCGCAAATATGACGAATTATATTTGCCGTGATCACATTTGGTGAGAATGCACCTAAAGACTACTGGCTCTAAAGCTCTGTTCCTACTGAAGGCAAATGTGGCCTATCAGATTTTTTGGGGTCAGCCATCAGGTCAGGCTGTTAAAGCAAATGGGAAAACTTAGATTCGGCCTGCATCTGAAATTTTCAAGTCACATTAGAGTCCCTTACATATGTGGTTATGAATCAGAGTGGTATCTGATCTTTGGAATGGGACTCAAGTGGGAACTACCAAGACTGATTATACATGACTGTGACCTAACTTTCCTTCGCAGTCTTTAAAACTTGTCAATCAACCAGCAAAAAAGAGTTGCAGTGTCAGGGCTCAGAACTTAGGACCCAATATTCAAGAAGGCAGATCAGGGGGATTTCATAACTAGAGTTTATTTAAACAATGCAGCTGCCCATTAGCTGGGGCAGATTCACTGGATACTCTGTAAAGATAGAAACTCAGGTCAGTGATTTTGAATCTTAGATGTGCCAAGACTATGAGCATAAGTCACTAACCTGGTTCTGAGTTCAGTCCATTCCCGGAGAAAGGAGTAGAATCCAAACAGCAGGTTTCTCCACAGCTTGTGGCGGGAGCCACCCCTAGAGTTCCAAGTGATAAGCTGAGCAGACTAATGAGCAGGCACCAGTCGACGACAAGGAGCAGAAGTATCTGTAGGGAGTCGTAGCAGAACCAGGTTACCAGACCGGAAGATCAGACAGCCGAATAGGTACCAGAGGAAATTCCATAGCGAGGTCAGAAGACAAGTCCAAGTTCGGTAAGCCAGCCAGAACAGATCAGACCAACTAAGCAAAACAAAACTCAGATGTCCCAAAAGCAGAAACAGATCACGATCAGAAAATCAGAATGATTTTGAATCGCTAGAGTTACTCTCACACACAGCTCAAATAATCTGGTGCTGATTGCAGGCAAACAGGGCGCATAAATAGCAGCAGGAACTAGATTGATCTGGTGAACAGTAATGAACCACCAGGCAAATTAGACAGGTGAATGGAATGAACAATCACGCCAGCCATCGGCACCAAGACCATGATGTGAAGTTTCCAAAACAAGCAAACAGGGGGCAAGAATAGTACTCGTAGAAGAGAAAGTGAGATTTTAAAGCTTCATGATAAACAGAGCTTAAACGTTAACTGAAAAGTAAATGCTTTCTAGTTAAAACGTTCATAGAAGCTGTATGGATGTGGTACAGTACCTAGTATTTATTGTACCTAGTGTGTATTATAAAATCTACATACAGCCCTTCAAACATGCTATGTTAAAATACTTTGGAAGCTTTGGAAGATGTAATGTGCCCATACACCGGAGTTTCTCAGTTCTACTGCATGTGGAGTTCAAGGGAGGCCCTGATATATGAAATTTAAGGTTGCGCTCAACATGATAAGGCTGTTAAAGGTCTCTGTAAATTTAACATCGCTGCCTTATAATTGCTTGCTGTGTCTCCAGATTCAAATAGTTTGTCGTACTGACACAAAAAACGACTCTGGTTGTGCAGTTAAACCATACCTCTTATTTTTCCATGTTTACTGTTGAACTATGGAAGATGATGCTATTTTTGTTCTTATGGCCCCTTGGGTCCAGACATGGGCAATGTGGAGTCAACAAGTCATCTCCATGTCATGTATTTAATCTACCCAGCCAATTAACCAGGTGAGTCCAATCTGCACAGGTTAATTCACGGTGAAGATTGGACTCACCTGCTTCAGTGGCTGGGTAGAACAAATACATGACATGGAGATGACTTGTTGACTCCACATTGCCCATGTCTGCTTGGGTCAGTTGGGCACCACAAGCAGTTCACACTAAAGTCAGATATACGAAATATTTCAAAAGTAAAGGGAACCACCAATGCAAAAAAATGAATAAATAAAATTCTGATTCTTTAAAAGATGAGCATTGAAACCTGCAGTGACAACATAGCTTTGGTGAGAACGGTAACAGCAACAGCTCCTTGACCTACACCCCATAGGAATCCTCGAGAGCCATAAGAGCATAATCTGTGCCCTACTGTACACATGCATTTGCATGTTTTGTTGAATCAGAGAATCCTTAATCAAGTTATGCATGTGCCAGGCAACTCATGAGTCAGACAGCACCACTGCTTACTGGAGCAAATTGAAAAGGACACAAGGGGGCTTTCCTGCCTGGTTTATACATATATGCCACTCATGCAAGATCCAGACAAATGCAATTAGTTGGGTTGTAATGGAAAACCTAAATTGAAGGTTTTCCCTTTTGACAGCTAAAGCTGGTAACACGAATATATGTTTGGAAGGGGTTGATAGTAAGCACTCCCCATCTGGCCAGAGAACAGGTGATGTCCCACTGATCAAAATAAGAGCACAAACAGAGAGACATGGAGGATAGGAGGAGGTAACAGAATGGAAATGGAGCGGTGATAATTTTTGGAAGATTAAGGCTCCAGACATGCCTCAGGATCACTTCATATTGGGGAAAGTGGATGGCAATAACTTTTTTTCATAAGAGCTCCTTGAAGATGAAATTATATCAGCAATTCCCTGGCAGTATGAAAGAGAGAGAGAGGAGGGGCAAAAGGGAGGGAAAGAGAGAGAAAGAGCAAGAAAGAGAGGGAGGGAGGTGTGCTTCTTCCGATAGCGGCAGGCAGCCAACAACAACAGTCGACTCCAGTAGGTCGGCACAGGAAGGGGGAGGAGGGGGTTAGAGAGTGGATTTGTGAATGTGTGTGTGTGTTTTGAGGGGGGTGGGATGTGCTGTTAAAGCCCTTATGTGTCCACCCTGCTCTCTTCAAGCGTTCCCGTTTGTTGTCGGCAAGCCAGTGGGCCTTCGGCTGGACCCTGTCCCGGGGGAGTCATTCCACAGCATTCCTTTCCCATTATTCCAGGCGTCTCTTTACGAGCAGCACCATCCCCGGATTCGGCTGGCCTTTCCTCTCGCCCCTGATGTCCTGTGTTTTCATCCTTGTCATTATTTCTTGGTTATTAACTGCTGCTGCCCAGCTGAATGACGGGGATGTGCACAAGAGGAGGAAAGGGGAGGGAGAGAGTGTTTCTGTTCCACTGTAGCACACTATATGTATGTTTGCCCGCTTATAATTAATCTAAACATACAAAGCATCAAGGTTTTACAAAGCCAAGAGAAGCTTTTTAAATGAGTTTCACTAAAACTGCAATGAACAGGTGTCCAACACTCATGCTTCACTTTCTTGTCTCTTTACTAGTTCTTATACACTCCTGCCCACTGCCCAAATGTTCTCTATGTCCTTCTTCCATCTTCAGTCTTCCTCAGCTGGCTCTTGGTCACCTGGCAAAGAAGGAATGTCATCACTTAAAAAAAGTCTTAACAGGGAGGGGCAGGGAGCCTCAGGCCTGGGAGGGACCTCCTGACATACGGGCTGACTGACAAGTACAGGTGAAAGTGGTTCAGGTCGTCCTTGTGTCACTGAGGACACACACGCATCAACAGGCTCCAGCCGGGCTATGCCTTCTGTGGGAAAGAGGGGAAAGATCAGCCACAGCTGTGACAGGGTTCACTGCACAGGAAAGTAGACGTTTCCTGACCCAGAAGTCATGTGGTGATATCACATAACTATTTTTGACCTGCTTTGAAATACAAGCCTTTTCTGGTTTGAATTTACATGAAATGTACTTCCAGATGGTCAAAAGAAACAAAATTACTGATTCAAGGCCGCAAAAACATAAAAAAATGAGAACTTCTGAAATCTTGCTTTGAACTGGATATCACAACTTAGTTAGCTTAATCTTCATTAGCTTCTGTCAAAATTGGATAACCCAGGCTGAACTAACAAACCGTCTGAGCTATGGCCTATCCACACTGAGGTTTTTTTTCTTGTAGAGGAAACACATTCCTTAGCTGCACCTCTGACCTTGGAGAGAGTGAAAAGATTCTGCAGAAATAAAGGAATAAATAAATAACAAAGAGGGAGTCCAGGCTTCCCTCCAGACGTTACATGATCCCCCTCTCTTTCTCTCTCTCTCTCTCGTGAGCACGGCATGCTTCATTTGCAAATAAAATAACTTAACAAAACCTCTTTTCTGGCATTGGAGTTTGACATGCCTCAATCTAATTGTAAACCTTAAGGTTTCTGTAATCCTCCTCACCTTTCAAGGGATCAAGCTCCCATTTCTTTAGTTGATTTACCTCCTGTGCTGCTTCTCTTGCATTGCATCTACACCCTGACTTCCTCCTTGGCAGGATGCAAAGCTGTTGCTGGCAGCTAAACAGTGCTGTTATTTTTGGCTTTAAAATTATATTTTGCTTTCAAACTCCATCCGCCTTAGTCTTGTAACCCATGACAGTTTAGGTGAGTTATTTGTGTGATTAATGAAAAAAAAAAAGCCTTCCTGTATGGATAAACAGAGCATCTCTGAAGATCAAATGCTGTAAGAAACAAATTTGAGTTGGTTTCAGGGTGTTTGTCAGGTAAAAATTTTCCCCCTTTTTCCCAGAAACTGAGGAATCTCATAGTCTTGTTGCTTATGTATGGTATGATGCAAAATACCAATGCAATATGTTTGTTTTCACTTTTAAATCTAATAAGATGACATTTATTGTTCGGTTGACTTTATTTAGGTTGCAGTTTTCCATTTCTGCCTCAGCTATGAAAAGGCTAGGAGGATATAAACTGATTAATCATCCCTGATCCAAAACAAATGTACCTTATTTGACATTTCTTAAACTGAACAATACTCCCCCTTTTTCCACGGCAGTGTGTTAATCCCCTTCAGATGCGAACATTGTTAGTTTCTGTTTTAAAGATAGTTTAAAAGTACAATGGAAAAACAACCTAGAACAAGAGTGGAAAAGTTTTTTTTCTTAATGTAAATTCCTCAGACGTACAGTATATGTCTTGGTTCCATGTTTGTTGGCAAGCACAAGCAGCAGAACTATTAATAACATGAATAATCCTGTTTCTCATTTAGTCCAGGGTTGATCCATGCACTAGATGGTTAATTATTAAAAAAGGGGGAAATAAAACAGTTATTCCAGAAGATATGTCTCACAAAATATGATTAGCCCTCAAAACATACATTCATATGATTTGCCCACTCTAACATGTTATTTATCCAACAGAAGTAGTGTGTTTTATAAAGTCAGGTGTTGTCAGAAACTGATGGCCAAGTTCTCTCTTTTTTTTTTTAGGATTTCCTGATCGACCAGATAATTATTTGCTTTATTGATTATAACAACTGCTGCATACATGAAGCTGAAAAGCAGCCCAAGACCATAACACTGCCGCCACCAAATTTGACTGTAGATATGGTGGGTTGTTTCCTTTCTTAAATAGTGTGTAAGTTTATGTCTGACATCATCGCTTGCCTTTTTTAAAATAAAACTTTTTACTTAGTCCACAGAATAGTTTAAATAGCTGTAGGTCATCAACATTTGTTTTATTCATTTTTTAAACTTTTTTAAGGTGCACATTGTGTGACCACTACTATTATAAAGTTTGCTGTTGTGAACACCACAATGTCCCCATTGTGGGACAATAAAGAGATTTTATTCTATTCTATTTTAAGATCATACTTTATGCTGTTCCGTAAAAGTTTAAGGAACAATCCAACTTTTTTCCCAAGGTTTGAAGACATTTTGCTTCCCCTCCAGGAAGTTTTCTCAATTCAAAATGTCTTCTTTCTTTATGCTGATTTCTCTTGGGAAGGTTTACTGCTCTTATACGTTTTCTCAGTTTTTATAGTTAATAGATCTCCCTGTTGTTAGTTGGTGTCCCGTTCTTGAATGTATTTAGGTCGAGAATGGTGCTCAGGTTGTCAAACCTTCAGAAAGTTGGTTTGCAGAGCTCTTATTTTAAATGAATCCATATTTTTAAATGCTTAATTAGAAGGCTATTAGACTTATTTGGTTTCCTTTAAGAGCTTGAACCTCTCATCCAAAATTCTTCTCTCCTTTTGAACATGGTTGGAAGTACCAGGCTCAGTCATTTTAACTAGAATAATGACTTTTAAAGGGCCATTAAAGTCACTAATGTGGTAATTAGGAAGCATCGGTGTTGCTTCCAACAATATCAATTAGCTAATAAAATCAAACTTAATGATTTAAGAGTGCCAGAAAAAATTATGGAAAAAAAATAATGTACCATTCATCAAACTGTGGGGTGGGAAGATAATAGAGAGAAATAAAGGGAAGTTAAGAGGAAGAATTACTATGGTACTTATTGTCTTTAACAAAGTATTGTTCTATACTCTATGATCTGTGTAGGCAGTATTTAAGTTAGGAAAGGTAATTATCTTAATTTTGATACATGGTGGACATTAAAATTAGGCTCATTTTACAAAAGGGCCATCTTCAGAAACTTGATTCACTTGAGTGGAGGCTCATAGGAACAACAACTAAGATAGAGAGTGTCCTGTGCTTTCACTGAATGACAACTGTGCTGCAGTTTGAAGACAAATCTAGCTGAATGTGAGCAGTCTTTGTAGGGTCTTTGTCTTCAGTTTCATATTAAGAACAATCCTTTGACTGCAATAATGCTTGACAGATTAAAGGCCAATCTATGCTTCTGACGCATGACCTCTGCAACCCTCAAATCCGTCTCTGTGACGGTTCTGCAACCTAAAAAAAATTATGACTACGCGTCGGACGGTCACAAACCAGCGCAGACCTCAGGCGGAAGTGCGCAGACAAAAAGCAGCTGTGATTGGTCCTTGGTATGCCTTTCCGGCTGTCTGTTTGGTCGTCCTTCTCGATTCGGTGCCAGGGCACACCATTTTTAAAACTACAATGCACAACCTACACGTCCTCCTTTGTCTTTTTGCCAACTCCATTAACAGAACCTGTTCCTCTTCAATGCCTAGCAACTCTAGATCCATCTCCATGACGGTGATATCTTGCAGATGCTCCATTTTTGTTTTGGAAGATACAGTAAACACTCACGGCGGCGCCGCCAGAGTTCTCATGACCATTCACCTGAAGTTCTTGCGAGTTCTCGAATAGGCTCCCCCTTGCACTTTGGCGGGAAACTGCTGCACGTCCCTAGAAATTCCAGACTGACAGTGCAGGAGCATACCAACAAAACTGGTTCACGACCAGAACCAAACGTCATTTGATGTGTGCGGTTGCAGGAGTATAATCAGCCCTATATCAGTTCTGAGTACAAAACACCTTTAGGAAGATTGTGACAGTCTCTCTGTGAATGTTTGTGGCAAAGCATCATTACAGCATGTTGGTTTATGCAACCACCACCTAGGGTTGTAAAAAGTATCGATACTCAAAAAAGTATCGATACTGAAACGTTGTATCCGGATACAATACTCATTTTCAAAAGTATCGATACAGCCATCTAAAGCGCAGAATAGTGGAAAATGCACTTTCTGAACACTGTGTGATTGAATAATTCTGTGCATTTTTCAGTTTCAGACTTTTTTTGTAACAGGTGCAGCTGCTGAGAATTATTTTTGTTTAACTGGTTTGGCTAGTGTCATTGTTATGTCTGCAAAACATAGCCAAGGAAGGAACGCCTAATTTAAATTTTGTAAGTTTTTTATCAAGCTTGCTTAATATTGTGCACAGCATACAACCTCAAAATATTATTCTTATTGTTTTTTTATTTATTTCTTGTATTTTTTTAGTAATGAAAATATTTCTGTTGAATTTTAGAGTCTTTGTTTTTATTCTTGTGGTATCGAAAAGGATATCGAGTATCGAATATTTTACTTAGTATCGGTATCGAGTTGAAAAGTTTAGTATCGTGACAACACTACCACCACCATGCTTTGTGATGGGATGGCATGTTTGGGGGTTTCATGGCGCAAGACCAAGCACTGAAAATATAAAAGAAACAAAAGAAAATGCAAAACAAGGTTTATTTTTCACCTGAAAACCAATAACCGAAATGTCAAGAGATAATCAGGTTATTAATACAAATGTCTGAGATTTACATGAGCTTTGTTCCTTCTTTGGTCTTTCTTGCATGTTAACTCTCTTCTTTTCTCTGTTTTGACCCTTTTAGGCTGATTTGCTGTATATGCAGTGACAGCGAGTGAAGGTATCACAACTTTCCCTTCGTTGTTCGCCAGGCTTCTGTTTACAAGAAGTGCCCTGCACCTATTTGGAGAAAACTGTCATCGTTGGGAAACTCTTAGTGGTTAATTGGAAACGTGCAATCAATGGGGTATTTATTTTAGCAAAATTATCTCCTCTGCCACATAATATACCATGCAAAACGCATTTTTTTCTTAGGGGGTTAAAATAAAACCAGGCACAGTGCCTTTAAGCAAGGCTTTATACCTGTTGGATCTTAAAGGAATAGTACACCCAAAACATGATTAGCCTTCATTTTCTACTCACCCCCATGCTGAACAACACTCTGGAGTACTTTTTTGATATCTCAAATGCATCTGGAGATCTGGGAGGCTTCTTGCTGTCTGCTGACATTCAAATAATGGAGGTCTATGGCGCCCGAGGCAGAAAGGTCCATAAAAGTCCACAAAAAACGTGTCAATATTCCTCCATACTGCTCGTCCAATGTATTCCAAGTGTCCTGAGTGGGTAGCTTCCATAATTTACTCGAAACAAAGTCATTTAGAATGTTTTTAGAGCATAAACAGTAGTGTATAGGATTTCCTAAAAGCGCGTTCACGAGTCTACGGAAACCGCGGCAGACCAAACCAGACGAAAGTGCGCATTCAGCTCGGCAAAGAACTCATGCTCTTCCTCAACACTGAAGTCCTCAGACATTTTTCTTTCGTTGTTTCTTTCTTTGCACAGGTAAACAGCACATTTCTTCTTCTACGCTTGCATTATCGGCAGAGCAGACGCTGAATGCGCACTTTCATCTGGTTTGGTCTGCCGCGTTTTCCGTAGACTCGTGAAAAAAAAAAAGTACTCCAGAGTGTTGTTCAGCATGGGGGTGAGTAGAAAATGAAGGCTAATCATGTTTTGGGTGTACTATTCCTTTAAGGGTATAGTGGAGGGGTTCTTTTGCCGGGTGGATCATCAAAATAATTGGTCCGCCTACTTGTCAATCATTCTGGTGATATGTTTACGTAAGGCCTTCCTATGTGCTCGCCCTCATTTTCAGTTAAAGGTGGTGAGTTTGACATAGTGGAAAAATTGCAAATCTTCAAAAGTTTTCGGTGAAACTTTCTCCAGCAGAGAGAGAGACATTGGTCAGAGACACTGTTTGCCACAATCTTTCTACGTGTTTTTTGTACTCAGAACTGTTAAATTTTGTCAAGCATTATTGGAGTCAAAGGATTGTTCTTAATATGACACTGAAGATCTAGCCAAGACCCTACAAAAAAATGGAAAATCTTAATAAGCGTTCCCTTTTGGGAGCGGGTACAAGGTTGTGCATGTGCATTTTTTTTAATTGGAGAGGGCAGGGCTTTTCAAAAATTTACCAAAATCCTCCATTATACCTTTAGGCTGGTGTAGAGTAACTTTCTATTGCAGAGCTGCATCTTTAACTATTCTATAAGTGTTATTATAGTCAATAATTGGCTAATGAGGTGGTACTGCTTTAGGAAGATGCTGCTTTAATTAGAACAATTTGAGGAAACATCTTTATAATCTTGGTATTGGAAAGAAAAACAAAACATTTGGTAAGGGGTAACGGACAGCGAGGCTCAAAATTACTCCTGTAAGGGACTTTGGGAGTCTAAGCTGAACACAACACTCTCTGAGTAGATGTGGTCTGAATTAAGCACAATAAAACACTGTGCTGTGTGGCACAGCTGATACTAACTTCAGTCTAGGTAATCATGTGTCTTTGTGACACCACATGTACAAGATTTGGTCTCCGTTAATTTATTTACAAAATGTTGTGTTCTTTAGAAATATGTAATCGACATTAGTTTTTTCACAGTCTGCTTAATCCACACTGGTTTCATACTTCAGTGGTTTGATTAATCGTGGCTTTATTTTTCAAGACTTTAATCTTTTTGTTAAAAAGGTTCAAAGAGGGCTTAGAAAATTAAATCTTAAGAGGTACTAATAGATTTTATGTCTGTGTGTTTTCCTCTCGTTTTATGCAGCACATAAGCTCTCAGTTTCTCCCAGTTTATACAGCGAATAATAATCCACACTTAGTCTTTATTTAACCTCTATTTTTCTTGATTGGTTTCATAAGCGTTTTTAAATTTTTTTTTATTGCAAAATGAATTCTGCTATTTTCAAAATTCAAAAGCTCTACATTGCCTTTTCTTGATTTTCCTCAGACAGGTGCAGGTTGCCAGACGTCTCTGTGTTATGGTGTAGAGACCTGTCGTGTAACTGTGAAATAATGTTTCCCATGTGGCAATAAAAAATTAGCACATACTACACATTGAAGTTATGAGTACAACCAGGCCATGTGGCAGTGCATACACAGAATATAGTGCACTGGTAGCATAATGTGAAATCAGATCTAGTTGTGATTATCTATTTTAGCAGTTGCGAATGTGATGGGAGAATACAGTTTTTTGTCTAATTTTGTATCTTTCGTCTTGGTTGTGTTTTCAGTAGCTACCAGTTTTTGTTTCAATTTCTGTCATGATATTCTTTATTTGTATGTTCCTAGAGACATGCCTATACAATATTTAATTAAACTACCTTCAAAAAAGAAGCAAAAAGAACACAAGTGTGCTCTGAGAAAAGTCTTTTTATATTTCTGTCTGTGTAATACAAATTTCTATATTTTCTATATTTTCCTAGAAGTTCAGCTTTGGAGTAATTGGCTTTTGTTTATTTGTATATGTGGATTTATTTTGAATGCCACTGACATCTGATATTGATTAGATGTAAATGAAAATTTAGCATATCAGCTGTAAGAAATTTGGAAGAAAAAAAAACCCAAAGGAAGACATGAGCATCATCAGCATCTCTGAAATGTTTTTGGAATATCTGAGCCATAAACTGTGAATCTTTTACTTGAATATCTTTTCAAAAATATTAATGTATGTATTTGTTTGCTTAGTATTCAATCTTTGTATGATTGTTTTTTTTCCCCAAGAACTCTTCTCCACTCTGTAATTTCAACGAGTCAGGAGACTCCTTTAGGGGGATAACATATAGGGAAACTCCCATGTGATCCAATAACACACAGTATTGAGGTCTGACAGCGCATGTTAGTATTGCAAAAATAGAGTGAAGGTTCATTATTATGGTTTTGCAAACAGAGAAAGAATTAAAGAAAAGTTTCAACTTCATGTTTTCTACTTCTTTTTGAGATATTACTAATTTTCAGCAGGCATAGTGGTGCATAAATACTAGGTTGTTGTGATTAAAAAGAAAGAAAAAACCTTTTCAGTTAATGCTATGGCATGGAGAATGCACAATTTCTATAGGGTGGATAGGTTCCAAAGATGGTGATGGTCTACACTGAACTAGGACATATACTATGTAATGAAAGTGGAGTTAATTATATTAATTTAAACAGATGTGTAAGCAACGTTGTTCTTAACAAATGTCGCACCATATCAGGAAACTAGGGATTTTTTTTTTCAAAAAGCTATATGGGTGTGAAAATTTGAGAATTAGTATAGGTAGAAAATAGATAATAATGATGGTAATAAATATATAAATAACAATAAAGGAGAAACATATTTAACGCACTTTACACATTTTAAATGGGAAGCAACTTTACAGCTCATTTTGCTTTCTTATAAATTTAATTATTCTAGATATGATTGTCATGATTTTTTTATATATTTATTTTTCTGTAGATGAGCTCTCTTGACAGCTTCTAACCGGAAAATGAAAAATCCTCAGTATTACTGGGGGGCTGGCAGAGGGTGGAGGTTGTCTTTGGGGTGTCTGAGCGGGTCCCATGAATCGGGGATGGCGCTGTGTTCAGTGTTAGTGAGTTTGGAGCCAAAGTTTCGCAGCGCAGGCAAGAAAGTTTTGCTGGATACGAGCAGAGATCTTAACTTCTGTCATGTGGACCTCCAGGAAAAACATGTGGACCACAGACCTAAGATAACAAGGAGTTGCGTGGCTGCTTTGAAGGATATTTTCCTTGTTGTTGAGATGGAAAGAACGCTTAACGGGACTGCTGGCTTCGCTGCGCACCGCTTGTTCCAATGGACTGCCTTGGCTCTTATCACTTTGTAAGTTGGACAGAAACTCATTGCACGCCCGCAGACAAGTTTGCAACACGAGTATGACTTAACTTGTTAACGCTTTGCTATGTAGCCTAGCCTCGGGTGTTTAAAAAACAATGAACTCTCCCAGTAACCAGGAGCTGGCACTCTTATCTCGAAAACACCGGCTCATGGCTGCAGCGATGCCCGCTGAGGACGGCGCGTTGCCCCGCAGCGCCTCCAGGGCTGATCGGAACGGATTCGGGGGTCTTGTTCACTGTTTTATCTGCGGGAGCGGCGTCACGCCCGGGAAAGAACTACGGCTGCAAGTGACATATCAGAAAGAGAGGTTGCCCTTTTTCCCGTTTCTCCAAAATCAGGAGCCAGCTCCGGGTGCGTGCGAGCTGAGCGCGGATGGCTGCGCGTTGGTGTGCGCGGTGTGCCACTGCTTCCTGGCTGAGCAGTGGAACTCCTTCGAGCGAAGCAGGACGCCCATCGAGAAGCGCATGTACTGGCTGAAACGACCCTACCAGTGCGACTCCAGGCGGGTCCCTCAGGAGTGGAACATCTCCTACGACCTGGAGAGGAGAATCAGCCATAACTACGACGGGGGCGCAGAGTCTGATTTCTCATCTTTTTCTGAAAACGAGAACATTTCAGATCAAGAGATGGATCTGGTTGACAGGGTGGGCAGGGACAAATGTCTGAGAGCGCCTGCTAAAGCCCTGAAAGACAGTAGCAGGAAAAACAAAGTGATCAGTATCAAAAACAGCCCGGATTCACAGCATTCAGTGCGCTGTGCGGCGGGCGTTTATGACGCGCATGAATCATCTAAAGCTGATGGTGTGCAGGCGGCAAGGCGCGGGGCTAAAATGATGAATAATGTCTGTCAGTCAGCAGAGTCCCAGGAGAGGCTCCCTCCGCGGTGTTATGGCAATCCTCTAACTGACACACCTGTGCAGGACAACGGCGTCATTATGCGCAACAGACGCTCGCTGAAGGAGGAGAATGTGAAACATGTGGAGCAGCGTCAGACCCAGCGTGTCACCGACAGCAAATGCGCTCCATTCAGACATCCAACTCTGCTAGTACGAGGGAGAGCCGAAAACAACTCCCACCCTGCGCTGTCTCCTGTCCTCTCTAAATGCACGGTAGGTGTTGGGAGGGAGAACAGCTCCGAAAACTCAGAGGGAGACGAGATAAACATCACTAGTGATGATGAGCGGGACATTTGTGGTCCAAAGGCTGGACCAGCAGCTCTGCAAAGAGCTGTCACTGATCTGTCTTCCAAGAGGAGCTCCCATCAAGCAGCAAACTCCTGCCCAGATGAGCCAGTGTGTTATATATGTGGTGCTGGGCTCAGACAAGGTGCCGGTTTCAGAATTAGTGTTCAAAAACAGGAGTCAGCCCGAGGAGAGCCATTCTTTCCCTTCCTTTGGCTTCACTCAGCTCCCCTGGGTGCAGTGCCCATCAGCACCTCAGGTACAACTATTGTTTGTGGCAGCTGCCACACCTCCCTCATGCAGCAGTGGGAAAGCTTTCAGCTGGCTGACGTGCCAGTCCTCCAACGCCTATACGTAGTCCCCCTGAATCAAAAGTCCAGCGCCCTCCATCCATCCCAACATAAAGCACTAGACAGAAAAACTCCAGGTTCCCTTGAGGTCACACCTGAACTTAGGTCCTCTCATGAAGCCTGCTTCCTTTGTGGCCAGGAGGGTAGAGGAGATTTGAGAGTAGTATATGCACAAATTGGTGTAGGAAAATCCCGAGCCGTGATGTACTTTCCCTTTATCAACTTATTGCCTTGCCCACCTAATGCTCAAGTGATGAGGAACGGTTGTGTCCACTGCTGCGCACAATGTCACTCTATTCTGCTGGATATCTGGAACGCATATCGACTAAGCCTCAGCGAAGACCTCATCACATCTGTTAGCTCATTTCTTGTTCGGTACCATTCCTCCTTGTCTTCTGATGGGCCCGGACCAGCCCCCTCTCAGGTTGAGGGGGGCTCTCACCATGGCAGCTTCTTGTCAGCGTGTTACCTCTGTGGAGCGGAACTGAGTGCAGGTGCAGAATACCAGCTGCATGTCAACCCACCCAGCCGTTTTGGGGAGAGGGAGCCTTTCTTTCCTTTTCTAACAGTTTACCCACCTGCACCAGGTGCCAAACCAGTGGATGCCACAGGCCTTGTGTCGGCCTGTAAACTTTGCTTCCATGACCTGCACTCTCAGTGGGCACAACATGAGAGCAAGGCCTTGGAGTCCTCCAGCCCAGCTGCTTCTTTGTTACCTGGCACTAACCCTCAGTCAACGAGCTCCCAGTGGGCCCGTCAGTACAGCTGTGAGGCCTTTGTGTGCTTCTTCTGCAGGCAGGAGCAGCGCAGGCAAGGCAGGCTGTGCGCCGTCAATGTGGCCAGGCTACCTGTGTTTTTGTATGCACCTCGCAGCCCTCGCACACTCCTGGTGGATGATGGAAGGAGGCTGGTGATAGGCTCGTGCGTAGATTGCAAAGCAGTGGTGCAAGTGGGACAGAGTATGCAACAGGATGTAGCCATGCCAGCACGTGGAGCCTCAGCTGGAGAAAGAGCGGATACTGAATTAGGTTCCCCAAAGCCTAGAAACAAGGTAAGAAAAAAGGAAAATTGTTCTCTGGGTTGTTTTCTCCATTATCTGCAATAATTATGGATAAAAGCATCAGGGTAAGCTTAAAACTAACCACTGGTCTGTCGAACATTTTATTATGCTTCAGACGAGAGAATAAATCTGATATATGCTTCTATGGCTGACTGAAAATAAAAGAAAAGGAATGGGAAATACTTTTAATCAGAGTTCACTTCTATAAACAAAAGTTGAAAACTCTGGTGACCCTGAGGCCAACACCAGTGCAGTGTTTGTGTGCATGTGTTTATTTGAACAAGCATGACTGAGTAGGTGTCACCTGGTGCTGAAGAGTTTGTTTGGGTTTCAGTACACTGAGATGCATTTTCAAAGAATTTGGGTTTAACCTAGCTTTTATTATATTTATTTTAACTGCATCATTGACAGACTTCTCCCCAAGGAGAAGGGATGAGAGAATAGCCCTGGATTTGCACCGTGTCCGCATTGTGTGTATCAAAGGAAGTTGTGGTGCAATTTGGCAGCAATTCATGTTTGACAAAAGACCGTTACACTTCAGCAGTTGTGCAGGAAATGTAGCATTTTTCCTTGCAGAAATGACAAACTACAACATTTTTGGTTGGGCTATAAACAACCTTTTTATAAGTGGTCCAGATGGGCCGGCTCACTACATCTACTCATTTCCTCTGAGGTTAGATCATTTATTCAATTGCTTTTCTTTTTCTTTCCACATTTGTAACATATCCCTTAAAGATATACAAATGAAAGGTCATAACAAATTCCTTATATCTGCAGATGATGATGTACAAAGCTGTGGGTCTTTGTAGAGCACACCTTCTGGGCAATCACGAATGGCTAATGTGCAAATGAAGGGTTGAGCGGTGTTTAGACAGCCAGCTGTTCCTAGGAACAGATCTCTCATGCAAACAAACACTGACTGTCCGGCCACACTAAACACATGAAGAACATCTGTGGATGCCATTCACACTGAGCAGCCCCCTCCTTCACAGACTCTGCTGTTTGGAGCCATTCACTTAATTCTCCCTCTGCTCTTGAAGTACTTCTTGGACTAGATGTTACTTTTATTATCTCTCATATTTAATCTTTATTATCAGTCATCCCTTGCCTCTTTATCTTTTTGTGAAGATCATGCAACTGGTTATTGAATCTGCAACAGATCATAATAGTAGCTGGTGTTGGGTGGGGTAGTTTAAGGTGGTCACTTTGGACATTTTTGGCCTGTGTAAGTAAGTGACCTCATAACCAAAAAAGGGAACCAATGGTGTTAGCAAGAGGTGCTATAAAATAGCTGCAGGGCAACAGGTGCTTCTTACTTTGGTGCCATGCTTTAAGCTGGAGAAGGTCTGTCATCGCTTGGGTTTGAGCTGTCAGTAGGGAGTTCCCATCTGTTTCCTTTTAGTGTCAAATCCACTCTTCATTTGAATTCTGTTGAGTTAATGTTGAAAGCAGATCAGCACAATATCAAAATGCAAAAGATATCAATTTTAAACGTAGTTTTATAACAAGAAGGAATGTATTTCTAAGTTTGGAAACGATGAGTGTATCGGATAAAACAAATCAAGCTGTGATTAAGGCTTACCCTTAGTGTTATTGAGCCTCACACAAGAACAATTCCTTCTTAAGCCGGGCATACACTGTGCGATTTTTTTTTTCAGTTATTGCATGCAGCTACAGCTCACACTACAACGAAACGTACAGTGTGAGTTCACAGCTCAAGATGTATATTTTCAAACTGTGCAGCAAGACGCTCTGATGCGATCTACCTGCTCTAAAAACCACGTCGGACTGAGCTCCGCAGTGAGGTGGCGCTACTCGGACTTGTCTATGCGGAAGCCAAACCAGTAGAAGAGGAATATGAAGCTCACTAGAGGGAAACATGCTGCCTTGACAATTTGTGCAATTTTGTGCTGAAAGCCCTATGAAGAAAAAGCGGCAACGTATTTGGACAAAGACATGGCTGAGCAAACGTGGCTACTATGGTCTATCAATTTTGCAGAAAGAACTTCATTTCACCCGCACCCCCGCCATGCTTCTGTGTTTTCATCTGAGAGGAAGAAGAGGAATCCTTGTTTGCACATGCCCACTGAGCAAATTGCCCACGACAGTGGACTGAAAATAAAATATGTTTGATTTTCTCCCGACCTCACGATTCCTGATTGGGAGGTGGTCGTGAGACGCTGATCGCCCCTCGTTACCCCGTATATGCACAAGCAGGCTAAAAGTCAGGCCGATCAAAAATTCTCCTAGGACTTGAAAGTCACCCCTGAAAGGGCAAAAAAAATTGCACAATGTATGCCCGGCTTTAAAATTTTCTCTCAGGTATGAAGCGCTCCAGACTTGACGCAGGAGTCTTGCGCAATCAGTTAGACGTTATCCAAACCTAGTTTTTTCACTAAGATACTACATTCGTTTTCTCCTTAGACACAATTGTCTATTTTATTAGTGTTGGTCACATCCAGGGGCCACTGGTTTAATTTATTTTTGTTATTTCGCCAAAAGAAAGAACAGTCAGAGATCAAGCTACTCTTGAAATAACATCTGAACAGAAAATTGATATTCAGCAACACTCTGCAAACTCATTAAAATTCATATATATACTTAATTGATGTAAAAATATTATTGTTAATATGTAGATGACACAAAGAGGAACAGGAATGATTTGAAGGATTTTCTGGGGGGGAAATTGTATTCTTGGTGAAAATGTATAAGCTTAGGGGAAATATTCAGAAAATCTGCATTTGTGTTGAAAGTATTTGGCAAGAACAATCAGATTTATGATCCTAAAATTACATTTTGAAAGATTTACTGACATTTAAACATTTCAGTATTATCTGACTGTGTTATGTGTTTAACTTTCATCCAATAGTTAAACCCAGCGGTATGTTCAGCACAACATGCCCAGAATCAGGCTGTCTGTTTGTCTACCTGCCTGTTTTTTTCAGTTAAACACTGAAAACGGCAACAATTGGATACTTATATGTTTGTATTAATATTTGGCATAGACTGAAATATAAATCTAAACATACTAATTGTAAAATACATTATTTAGATTTAAATATATGTTAAGGTAATGATTACGTAAAACGTTATAATGGACCTATTTACTTCGGTTTTGAAGTAAAACTATGTTAAAGCAAAACTGCTTTAAAGGCAACACATTCTCCTCCATACTCCTAGAGCTTGATAAAAGGTAAATTACTTTTAAAAAAAACTGTTTGCCTTCTTTCTATTTCTTCATTCACTTGATTGCAATTTTCTATCAGTACCCTGGATTTCACCACCTAACAGTCTTTAGATATATATACAGTATAAGAAGAATAACTGTGTGCATCCATCTATAATGCCACAAAAGTTTTGTTCTTTCAGGATTAATTTTTAGATTTTATCAATTTTCTCTGGTATAGTTGTTCTTGATTGTTGTGATTCTGCATAGACTATTACTTTACAGAAGATTTATAATATGTATTACTCATTTTGTATCGGTCATATTTCAGTCTGGTTGCAAGCTTGTTGGTGTTTATAGTTTTAGTAGTTTTTCTTTTCCAGTTTGGCTTTTATTCAATCCTTGTAGGTTTTATTTATAACTTAGCGGTCGCCAAAGGGCTTAGTTCCTTTTTATCTCTTCATAACGATGTTTCCATTCTAGTTCTTTCTCTTTTCATGCAGACGATGGCTTATGTGATAAAGGTTTCCAATCTCTAAGACCCTGTTTATTACCAGTGCCAGAGACTCCTGATATATTCTTTCTGTTTCTGTTATTTTCTTTTCTTTAGCAGATGTTGCTTTGCTTAAAATTTTCCTTTTGACTTTTCCCTTTTTACAGAAGATTGACCTCACCTGCAAAACAATTATCTCTAGGAAATTAAAATTTTAGGTTTATTGGACACCCTAAACTGCTTGCTCTGAGACAGGGCAGATTACTATATAGATTTTCAGCAAATGTATAGAGTAACAGCAAGATTTTCAATAAAGAAGACTATATCATTTATATTGAGATGCGTTAGGTTGTGTTATAATTATCCTTCAGTCCTGCCGATTCCTCGCTTTGTTTCAAAGGGGTTGTTTTGTTATTTAATGAAAGAAAAAAAAAGCTTGGTTACCCGTTTTGTGCGTCCTCCGTATCACCTTGTGATGGACTGGTCTGGTAACTTATGTGAAGTTTGCCTCTCTTCCAATAACAGTGGTGTGTTTATCCTATTGAAAATCACTGGTGCAGATTTCTATACCTGGCAAGAGAATCACACTTTGTGGAGGCGTCAAAATGGTACGTGAGAGAGACAGTATAGAGGTAATTTACCTTCATAGAAAAAACATTATTAACTTGCACTTTTATGAATTTCTTCAGATAAATGTAAAACTGCTGCAGGATTGCTTGTTACTTTCACTGTTGATTACTTGGCTCTGACAGTACTTTTCGTCTTAGGATCGATAGTAAACAGAAGGTTCATAAAGATTACCTCTGATATAAGAAGCATAAGGCGAGGAGTTTTTACGAAACTAACTAATAAATTCAGTGCCCACAAATACCACTTGAGGAGTTATCGATAGAGTTTTTAGGCCTAAAGGTTTTTATCTTAAATAAAAAATATAGATATTTTTTGGTGCAGTTTTGGTTAATTCCTGCTCTGAGTAGGTTGTTCTTTCAACAAATGTACTGTTAGTCTATTTACTTCAGTCAATGTGTGTCATTACAAAAACACATCCTACCTTCTTAAAATCATACTGCCGGTTGTGTTCACTTAAAAATTCAGCATCAGCAGGTGTTGATTTATTCCTTTTTTTTTTTTTTGAAAATAGCCTGCAACAGTTTTGTATGTTAAAAGATATATATAAAATATTTTTTCGTTAAAAATTAAGATATTATTCTTAAATCTTCATATATTAAGGTGACCTAAGAAAAGTCTGTACAGGATTTTAATTCTGGCTGCACACTGGTGAATTTTGTAGCACTGCTGCCTTGCAGCAAGGAGGTTCTGGGCTCAATCAGGTTCTTTCTGCATTAAGTTTACATGTTCTCTCTCTGCATGCATGGGTTCTCTCTGACTGTTAATTGGCTTCTCTTGATTGTCACTCTGTGTGTCTGTGTTGCCCTGCGACAGACTGGGGACCTGTCCTGGGTGGACCGACCCATATACTGCCAGATATAGGCACCAGCGCCACTGCAACCCTGGCCAAAAAAGGTTGAGAAGATGGATGAAATTTAATTCTTGTAACACAGCAATACTTTGCTTTAAGTAGAATAGCTTGGATGTGCTTAAAAAGGACATGTATATGCCAGTTTTCAGAAACCTGAGAGTTGATTCTGTTGTGGGAACATTATTATGGGAAAATCACTTATTTCATTCCTAGCCAATTAAATATCTAGCTTCTAAATTCAAAATATACTGACTTCCTTTTCAACGTCTTGGATTGATTTTGTATCTTTGGCTTCTTCTTTTTTTTTTTTTACTTATTTTTACATAAACACAGTGGTATGATAAGTATATTATTCAGATATTTTTTTTCATGTTTGCTTATTGTATATGATTGTGATTGACTTCACTATTCAGCCTCCAACATTTTGAAGTATTTTTCGAGATACAAGATAACATGTGGATATCCTGATGATCTTGTTACCATTCAAGATTTGTTATACATTAGCATAAGTAAAAATATACATATACAGTGAATTTAGATGTTAAGAGTAAGAGAGAAACTGCCAGGATAAGTTATGAGAAGAAGAAAGGAGTAGGAGGAAAGTAAAGGGTCTGTGGGGGTAAAAGGATTCAAAGTGGAGCCTAAAGAAGAGGAGAGAGAACATTTTATCTCATAATTGAATCATTAAAGCTAATATTACAGCATGAAGTATCAGAGAGGATATTTGAAGGTGTTGTGGCCATGATAATGATGATGCTTGTTATGTGAAATGTGTGTGTGTGTTTCATGAAAACCATTTATATCACATGCAGCATGTAAAGTTGCTGTAGCTGTGCTGCTCTGTCAGTAGCGTGGTATGACAGCGTGTTTCAGTGGGATTTGAGGGGTTTTATGTGAAAGATGGTAGAGGTTGGTTTTGATTAGCTCTCAAAGACTAAATCACTCTCTTCCCGCTAATGTGACTAAGGGCTTCATTCTTGCCCACATATCAATGGAAAGGTCAAATCGTTCATAGAGAAAATGAGACAAAATTGCGCCAGCATTTCTTATCTCTTCTATAATGTCTTAGACCTGTGGTGTAGGCAGCCACATCGTGTACAAGGTTACCTGTGATAGCGCAGATCACTGTATCACATAAAGTTCATTACACTGCAGTAGCTGAAACCTTTTTTTATTCCTGTTGTGGTGGTTTGGGCATGTCATATAGCTATCGATTGCCTGGACAATTTGCCCTAAAAAGAAGATGTGTGTCTGACTATAAAATCTGGATTCGAAGCAGCATTAATGTAGGCAGCCATCTGCATGCTGGTGCGGTATGTTTATGTATCTGTGGGTGGCCAAGGCCCAGGGGGTTAAAAGAGGTTAAAAGAAATGGTCACCACCAGAGCCCAGCAAAGTCCCCACTGCTGCCAACCAGCCCAACACACACCTAGGATGTTTCAGAGGTGTGTCAGGCTGGTTGTTGGCAGACATTGCTTCTTAACCATGCATTAAAGGTATAGTGGAGGATGTTCTTTTTCGGGCTGTATGACGAAACTGCTTTCTTTTCTTTTCAAGACAAGTCTAAAATTTTTAATAAATAACATTTAGAACAAGAATTGGCCCTAGCACTTTTCCCTGTGGCATTCCACCAGTAACCCTGGAGCATGATGACGATTTACTATTTACATGAGAAAACTGAAATATGTCAGCCTAGTGCTGTCCTCCTTACTGTAAGTCATACAAAATATTCAACAGTTTCTAAACGAATATTGCGATCGATTGATTAAAAAAAGAGCTGAGATCTCACAGGACAAGTATAGATACAAATCAATTAGCTGAGAACATGAGAATATTATTAGTGACTTTCAGCAGAGATGTTTCAGTGCTACTTTCAGACCACAAGCACTGGAAGCAGCAAAAAAGCTTCTGCTGCTTCATTTTTAATGCTTTTCCACATTAAGGTCAGATGTCCAGTAAACTGTGTCCAGATACGTCAGATTCTTCTGTGTTCAGTGGCAGAGAGCGGCTTTGCTATCTTTGCTGTTACAAGTGGGTAAAAAGTAGTTTTAATATGTTTTTACAGTAAGTGAAAAAGTCCACCTGAAAACTTAATCTGTGCAGTCAGTTCATCAAGATTACAATTATTATTTCTCTGTCGAAGCCGCTCCGACCCCCGTACACTGGTGGTGCTCTGTCCCTGGGAATCCCATTCAACGACAGTCTCTGGTCTGGTCACCTCTTCAAGGTTTTACGCTACTGTTGGCGGCGGCTCAAAGGTGTTTTTCATGTACGTAATCCAAACTGCAGGCTCCAGAATAATACAATCAAACATATTTTGTCAGCAGGTTTCGACATTTTAAGTTAATTTAGCCGTTGATAAACTGTTTCAGAGGAGTGATCATAGCGATCTGCATCAGCAGTGCTGTGTCTGTCTCCCTGCCAGCTCCCAGATCAGCCTCTCTGATTGGTTGATGTGGCGCTTATTGCAGCAAAAGTTATTTTTTTCCAACTCGAGCAGCTGCTTCTGAAGCGCTTCACGCGTTTAGTGAACGATGGACTGAACCAATTAGCTTTGAAGTAATGAAGGTGCTCTCCTTCACGTTAATTTCTTCAGTCAGTTTTTAAGTAATAATGTGAATGAGAGTAACGTTAACTCTGAGAATAATAAGCGACACACACAGCTCATGTTTGCTCAATTTTCATTGGATAACGTCAGGTTTTAAGGCATTTATTATGGCAAACAGCATGACAGACCAACATGTCTACTGCTAGTACTGGTCTGCGCATTTCAGACTCATCTGCTGGTATTTCTGATGCCAGTTTTGCAGAGCGTTTGGCAAAGTTTGATCAATTAACAAAGGAAGAATCATACAGAAAAAAAACTTGTTTTTCTGCAAAATGTGCCCACCGGGACTTAACAAATCTGTACGGCAGCCACATCCACAGCTTTTGTTATTTTACAATTTTCTAATGCATTTTTTGTAATCGTCTTTTAGATGCTTGGTGTTGGCAGAATATCTACCTTTAGATAGAAAACAATTACCTCAATCAGATGCAACAGTGAACTGGATTGTATAGTGCCTTGGAAAAGTTTTCAAAACAAGCCCTTGAACTTTTTCTCTTTTGTCATGGAAAGCCACAAATCTCCCTTTTTATCAGATGTCTGAAATAGACCAACACAAAGTAATGCATAAGTTGAAAGTGGAAAAAATTACAGAGTTATAAAATACAAACATACAAAGTGTTAAGTGGGTTGGAACACTATCAGAACATTATTAACCTGAATAAATCATATGCCCCACAAAGAAGGAATCTGATTCCAATTTTAAGTTGGTGGTTGGACAGAATTTGTTAAATAAAGTGCAAGACTTAAAGGAAAAGTCTGGTCATATTCAGAATTAAAATTTTGTGAAAGTACTTTAAATATGAAATTATAACATACTGTTGAATAAATGTTAAATAAATGTTTTTCATTAAGAGTAATTAAATTTTATTGTGCTTTACTTGGGACATCCATGTTTGTCAAAGAACACTACTGCCACCTAACTGTTTGTGATGTCACGGTGTGGTATCAGCTGTTGAACAAGTCCCAGTGCTGTATCTGGTGTTTGTCACAACACGGTAATATCCAAGTCATCTTGAAAACATTCTTCCTTGAAATGTTGGCTACAAATTACGTGTTTTCTCTCTGTCCAGAGGTTCAATGGCAAGTCCTCCCTCTTCAAGTTGGCAATCTAAAGAAGAACCCGAATCGGAAAAGTGAAATAACATTTTTTTTTTTTCACTTTTACGTAATGTATTACAACATCCAACTACCATGCACATGGGCATCGTCACTTTAGGTATAGCTCTAACGAATTTCAATGGTGACATCTTTTCGAAATCTTAAATAATTGTTGTTGATTGCAGATGTGTCTAGTAGTTTCCACTGATTTTGCTGGTAAAGTGACGAGAATGGCGCTAGACTTACTGTCACGTGGGGTGTTACTATGTTTGGGCAAAAATGGATGGTCCGGGACTCTGTGATCGTGACAAAAATTTTTTTTATTTTTTTTACCAATTAACGCTAAATTGATTAAATCACAGCAAACGTATTAGTTTTAGGTATAGATAATAATCCATTGATCATTCTTTGGTGACCGGACTTTTCCTTTAAAACAAACTGTTTAAGATGAACACTACTTCAGGCTCAGGTAGATCTCCACTTTCAAGCAGGAGAGCAATCCTAAACATGCATCCAGAGATAAAATGGGATAGTAGAATTAAAGCATATTCTTATTGGATGTTAGTATGGCCTCATCAAAATTTAAAACAATATTACCTTGTGAATTATTGGAACAACCTCAGATGTCTCCTCCGCGTTATTTCCTGCATATTTCCTCCATGTAATGAGCAGTGTGTTGGCATCATAGCATAGTTATGCTGTTAAACCTTTTTCTGTACTATTCGGTACATTTGCTCCACTGTTATAATGATAACTTCACTGTGGTAATCATAGAGCACCAAGGGTAATCCAACAGCTCAACCTTCCCCCTGCTCGCTGCCATCTAGTCCTCACACAAGCTTTACACACTGTTGTGTAAATGCATACATTTACAAACTTTGCGTACATAAAAACAATGTATTCTCCACCATTATTTTGGTTGAGAAAAGCGGCACACGTGTATCATGTTGCATGGTTTTGTAGGCGCATGTCTGCCAGGTGGTTAAAGCACGGACAGGTGTTTGCTCTCACAATGCAGCTGCATTTGCTGCAGCTGTAGCTACATGCTCTTTGCGTATGTGTGGCTCTGCACCTGGACTCAAACACAGAGTGTAGACCTACAGTAGCTAACAGCAGGCCCATTTCCTTAACCAAGCATTTAACATGTAATTTCTGCGCTTGGCTTCATTTCTCATTGCGATGAAATACCTCTTATTTGTCATGCTTTCTAGACTTTCCAAAGTGCTGCTGTAGTTTGTCTTGAATGGGAGTTTTCACTCTCTACCTACTCCGCCATTATTTACAAATTTTTCACTCTGCTCTTGAGTGGTGCTCCTGCCCTCCCACTTGCCTCAGCCTGGTGTCAGGACAGCTGGAGTCCAAAGAGACTAAATATACAACAGAACCACCATCTCCCAACAGCCATTTGCTTGATCCCTACACCTCTTTCTGTCCTCCAGCCAAAGAAGAGCAGAAGATGAGCATTGCTGGGGATCTTCTGGGAGCCTATGTTGGCAGAAGATGACGTTCCCTTTTTGGATTTCTTCCTCACTTTGTAATCATCCGCAAGCATTGGCCTTGAACCCCTGCGCACTGCCCTCGTTACCCTCTTTGCCACCTGGTCTCTTGCATACTCAGCTTGTCCTGCCAGCCAAAGGACAGCTGGGAGGACTGAGACAGAGAGGCAGTTTAGTTTTTCATGGAGCCTCACATGATACAAGAGACTCTGATGACTCTGAAGGAATGCAGACTATATAGTTACTCTGACTCATTGAGCATTATGTGGGCACTAATACACAGGGTATCCAGGTTGGAGTGATTAGTTCAGACTTTGAGGAGCTCCTACCAAGCTTTTTAACATTTGACTTTTATTAACATAAATCCCGTTTCCTCTGTATCACGCCCTCAATGACCAATATTAATACAGACATGCACAGTCAACCAGACTTTTGAAATAGTTTCCAAGAGTAACGAGAGACATGACCATGCTATGAGTCACAAATCAACTGATATAGTCCTTTGCCACAGAGAGATACCAATCATTCCATTAGTCATAATCTATTCCATGCTTTTTTCCGTGCTATTCCTTTCAAGTTTGCCATCTGCACTGCTGACATGTTATTAATATAGATTTCAGAATGTCATTCACCGTGGCTGGTGATGTTTATGACTTATTGAAAGCAGGCCTAACAGAGTCCAAAGCTATGAGGCTGTTAAAGAAGTGGCCTGCCAGCTCTCTCGGTACCATTTCCCACACGATCTGGGGTTGTGTACAGTATGGACCCATGTGTTAGTCATGGTTAATGTTCAGAGTGTTGCCTTGAGGCCACAGAAAGAAAAAGACAGGAGTGTGAAAAGATTCTTGGAAAGGTTTGAACTGCCTCAACTTTCTACAAAATGTTTATTGCGATATAAGCTTAATGTAGAAGCATCAAATGGGTCTATGAATGGTAGAAATTTGGAGCATAAAATGATTATGCTATTATGAGAGTCATCAGATACTGAGGGGTACTAGCTGTTTTTATATTTCCTTCTCCGGAGGGCTATAAAAATAGCACTTGGCTTAAACATAGGTGTCAGAGGTCTTCTGCTCTTTCTCCCTTCTTTTACCATTTTCTTCCATTCCCAGCTGTCACCTCTCTCCTTGTGCACCCCATCACACTTTTCTACTCCTCTTTTCTCCTTTTCCCCCTTTTATCCCACTCTCTTCTCATCCTCCTACTCGTCTTCATCTCCCCCTGCGGTATTAGTGGGGCCACATGTTGCTGGCCTCTCCTGGTGGTGTTAGCCCCATGGCAGGCCCTGGCTCCAGGCAGACGCGTTGCTTGGAATAAGTGTGTGTGTGTTTGGATGAGATGTAGGACTGTAATGCTTTTCTGCATGCCTAACAGTGAGTGCGTGTGTGTGTGTGTATGTGTGAGGCCGGTAACACAGTAACCTGATAGTGGTGCGGCTGAGCAGTACACAGAGCGGAGCAGTGCTGTGATTTATCCCGCGGGCCCAGCAGATGGCTGCAACAGGAGTTTGTTTAAGTTTGCTTCAGAGCTGGGCAAGCAGCCAGGAGCATGGAGCAGGCTTGCCAGAAAAATGTTCACTGACTCTGGATGCCTAACCACACTACTCCCCCCTCTCCTTTCGCTCAGCCTCCCCCAAACCCTTCCACAACCCCCACAGTCCGGCACACTCATACACACATGCTCTTGCAGACTTTCTGTCGCTACTCTCCTTTTACCCCTCTCTAATTTCTCTTTCCTCCCATCTGCTCTACACACATGTCTCCATACATATGCACACTATCATTCACATGCACACAGTCTTTTTTTTTTTGCATCCTTCTTTTTTTCTTTTGGCATCATCACTAGTGTAGACATGATCTCACACTTCAGGAGGGTGGCACTGAAGGCCGAGAACACGTTGGTTCTGCAGGGGTCCTGTGAGCACAACCATATGACCGGCACTTAGCCTCCCACAAGATTAAAGATGGATCTCCTGAGCATAAACAGCAACAGAGTAGCACATGCACAGCCATCCACACATTTACCATGCACACACACAGCGGAGGACTCATAAAATAAGATCCAGTTGGATTTGAGTTTGCATGCTATGCCCTTTTTCTTCTCCAGCAGAGATGATTCAGGCTCTGTGTTCAAGAAGGTGATGACAGTACATGTCACATCATCTCATGTCCCCCATATGATACTCCCCCCTATCTCCCTGGTGTCCTTCATTTATCATTTCCTTGTCTTCATATATCCATCTTGCAGAGTCAGAATCTAGCTGCAAAAGAGTTGAACTATATGGACTAAATCTATTGAAGCAGCAAACATCAAAGACTTAAGACAGAAATATTGATGTGAATGACTGTTTTTTGATCCAAGTAGCCTCTCTTAAAAATTTTGACAGTCAAAACATAAGCTACCTTTAAAAAGAAAATAGCACAACAGTTAACTGGACACAGGTTGGTGGTTGAAATAGGTTTTTGAGGATAATTGCTTCTGGGGTTTTTTTGTGTTTTTTTTCAGAAAACGAAAAATACTTTTCTGTTTTGAAACGGTTCTGGTCCTGTTTAACTCGAGAAAGAACATAATTGTTTACTGATAATGTTACCCCAGTGATCCAAATTATGGCCATGACACTCACCTGCCTGCTTTGCTCCCTCCTGTGTTGACTGATCTTCTGCCCAGAGCTCCTCCCACTTTCCAATCATCTGCTCCTCACCAGTAGCCACCTGCTGCGGTGTCTGGGCTGTACCTGCAGGAAATGTCTCCTCCTCTCTCTTAGGTGCATGAGCGAACAAGCTTTGTCCTCTGGTGGGGCCAGGCACTCTGTTAACCATCAGCTGTAGTGTGTTTCGAACATTTTTTTTTTCATAAAACCTCTTATCAAGTGTTTTTCTGAGTACTGCTTTTACATTTTTTTTTAAAGTTTCCCTAATCATTGAGAGACAAACCACCAAATAATAAATTCAAACTTATTGGGGTCATAGTTCAGATGGCCTTAGAGATCACATGGATGATGTGGGTAATGTAAAACAAGTAAACTGTAATTAAAATTAAAAATTAAAAAATATGGATGGATGGATGGATGGATATATAGATGGAAGAATTACTCCTATTAAGTCTTGCATGAGTCAAGGCAAGGCAAGGCAAGGCAAGGCAAGGGAAATGTATTTGTATAGCACAATTCCGTACAAAGACAATGCAAAGTGTGTTACATGATTAAAATATAGGAAAATAAAACAGAATCAAAGCAAGAAGGAAAAAAAATGTGCCAGGTAGAGAATCTGTGACACTTCAGCATGTTCTCTTGTTAGAGTGCCATGTCAATAAAACGTAATAAATCAACAGAACATTTGAAATAGAAATCAGATGGGTCCACTAAAAACTGTAAAAAAAAGCTTAAAAGTTTGTCCTTGGATGATCCTGATCACGGGTACCAAACACCTGTCCTTCACCTAGTTTGATGCAAACAGTTCAGCCATTAGATCCAGGTATATTGGACCAGGAACATCTCTTAAAATGGTATTAGTACCATCCTATACAAAAAATGGGTATGAACAGAGTATGTATAAAAATATTCTTTCCAACTCAATGAAAGTGCTCCAAATAGTGCTCAAGGATATGATTTTTTATATACATATTTTAGTAGAATGTAAAATGTTGTTTATAACCATCCAGTTTTTCACCAGGAGTTGCAGCAGGTTTTACCACATCTTTCTTTTTTTATTTTACTCTACTCTTTTCTTAAAAAAGTCATAAACTGGCAGTATTAATATATAACATTAATAAAACATTCTTTAAATGTTTTGTAATATTTTTAGTAGAAAGAAAATAAATAGAGCTTGTTCTGATCAGTTTTAAAGCTGGCTTAGAGCAAGGCGGGCTAATAATAAAGCACCCTTCAATAAATGTTGTTAAACAAGGAGGAGGAAGGAATTCTCTCTCTTATGCGCGTTTAAGGGAAAATCCCACATGAACAAACAAAGCAGTTTTTACACTTCACTGTCCAGCAGATTTTATTAGAGGGAAAACACACATTTTAACATGAAAAAGTCTGATTTCTTGTTGATGACACCTTTAAAGGAGTCCCCCCCATCCCTGGCTTCCATGTTTGCAGGCTGCTCTATAGCCAACTTTTAATAGCAACTGCTGGGCTCTGTTTTAACAACCCTGAAAGTTCTCATATGATTTATTACAGAACCAGGAAGTTATCACAGGCTACATGCTGCACCAAAGCAGTTCTGCATGATACCTCTAGGTTTGAATGGGGAAAATTTTGACTAAGGCGTTGATGGAGATAACTGATTGAATAGGAAATGTTACTTCAATCCTCGTTAACGAGAAAGATTTTGGTTAATTTTACACTAAATTTCGTAGTTATTGCTCTTTTTATTTTTACTGCAACAAACCTTCAGTGAAAAGAAATAATCTGTGTCTTCAGTTGGGCACTTGTTTATTTTTTATATTGCAGCTAATTTGTTTTACTTTAATGCTTCTATCTCAATCATGCATCAGTTCTTTTCATAGTTAATCATTAAAAAAACTTGTGAACGCTTCCTATTTTCATGCCACTTGTCTTTACATCCAACAAATAGGATGCATGAAAGATTTTGCACATGGTGGAATAGTGTTGAACTCCCTCACAAAGATCTTTGAATGAGATGACATCCTCATGTGTTTCTCTGTGTGTAATGAATGTATGTATATATTTTAATGTAAGACTTAGTTTGTTGCCTATGAAGTGAGACAAGACCTCAGCCTAATATGATCAAATATTTGTAACAGTTCAAGAGTTTTATCAGTGACATGTTTGAGTCATTTATACCGTTCCTTAAGGAAATATACAGTTTATAGGCTTCTTTGTTCCAATATGGACTTTATTCCATACATTTGTTGAGTGTTTCTTAGGCATAGAAGCACCATCATAAAGAGGATGCAATGCAAAAAAAAAAAGAAAAAAAGAAAAGAAAATTTCAGATATGGACTATTATGATAAGAATGAAACTGAACTTTCAGTTTTGGAAATAAAATCTGACTAGTTAAAAACAAATATGTGTATCACTCTGATGTGACATTGGTGGAATGATCCACACATCTGTCACATCTCAAATCCAATCAGTCCAAACCACACTTTTTCCAAGAATTTTTTGTTAAATTAGGATGGGCATTCTTGCATATCACTGCAAATTGAGTTCTACCACTATTTTTTTGTTTTCTTCGAAATTTGCTACTAATGTTCTAAAATTTTGTGTGATAGTTAAAAAAAATCAATTTTATTAAAAATAATAAAAGTTGTTGAGCCAAATCACTAAAATAACAGATTTTATAATAATCTAGGAAATATACATACTGCCAAAAGCTTGTTTTGTTTTTTCAAATAACAATGGCTAAACACTAATTAAATTTTCTCTGTGTTATGTTTAGAACTCTATAATATCCTAATGAAGCATTAAGAAGATAAACACAAAATGGACCAATGTTTTGATTAATTTATCTAATTTATTAGATTAATGAGACACATTTGATGTCTGGAAATGTGTTCACTCACCACCAGTTTGGTTGGTTTACTAACAAATAACTGAAATTATTGCTGTGATGCTTGAGTGCTTTTCGCTTCAAAACATGAGACAGGTGAAAGGATATTATTATATACGGCTGCAGATCCTTGATGACATTGGCTGAGAGGAAGTGAGTGGGTCACAGGTCAAGTAGCTGAGCTACCTGCTAATGAATATTTATCAGTCTGGGTAACCTTATTATTAGACTGAATTATTGAAACTTTTCCCTCTAAAGTCCATAAATAAACTATATCAAGGTTTAAAATATCTTCATTAGTCACTTAATTTAAAAAAATTATTGGTAAAATAAATGTTATCCCTTGATCCGACCATGTTACAAGTACAAACATTAATATATTTAATCTGATGTGATGTGATGGACAGAAAGTTTTACATTATTGTGATGCAGAGGAAATTTTAAAGATCCTTTTGAATTTAAATTCTTTGTCCCCTTCTCTACCAAGATCTCTTCAAATATATCCTTCCTCATCCATCTAAGATCAGCTCTAACCACCGTTTCTTTCCCTGTTGAAAAATATCAATCCCACAGCATAATGCTATCTCTGCCAAATTTGTATTAAATGTCTAATGCAGTGTCAGTTTTCAGCACACATAAAATTGAGCATTTTCTAATTAGGAGATCATATTAGTGTTTAAACCCTTGCTGAAATGAAGTTTTCATTACCTTATAAACAGCTTATCTGGTCCTGCCAGCATGTGGTCGATATTAACTTCTGCTAGTTCACTTTTAGAAACACATAATATGATCAGACATCATCACATTTCCCTGTCTTTGGCCGGATCTGATTAATTTGTTGATGAGGGATGGTGAGGAGTTTCCAGTGATATAGGGCTGCTGGTGACTTGATAGTCTAGCCAAGAGGTTTTCTGTGTCCTTTGTGAGGCCTGTTCATCCCGTCTCTGGGATCTCTGATTCCAAATTGCTGCTGCAACCTCAGAGAGAGACAACCTGTTTTGCAGCTGTCTTGTTCCGGGTAGCAGGCTACAGGTGCTACTTTATCTTGATCAGATTGTGGTCCCTCAGCCTACGGAGACGGTCATATTTGCATCAACTTTTTTAAGCATTTTGAAGTAATGTATCATAAAAGCTTGATGGAAACAGAAAAACTGAAAAAAAAATTCTAAAGTCCATAAGATAGATTTTTCACCTACTTTACCAAGTAGGTGACTTTAAAAAGTATCTGTGGTGGCTGAATAGAAAAATAAATTAAACTTTTGTAGATATGCTGAATATGCTCAAAATCATGCACCCTTTTCCTTCAGCATCACTAACATTTTGGTGTATGGCAACAAATTTTCCTAGTTAACCATGCTAAAGTTTCTGGTTTTAAAATGTAAAAAGTTGTAATTGTCTAGGAAATGCTTTGTAGATGTGAAGATAAAATGTCATCTAGAGTCCTTTGCATTTGATTTGAGAAAACGGTGTAGGAGAAATGCTTTAACCTCTACCTCAACACTACCACTCTTTGGTGTAATGACTTGCTACACTATGTTTTTTGGACTTACCGGCTTTTTTTGTGGGTGCCAATATCCTAGTCCTGGCTTTGGGATCAAAACCAACTCCTTGCATGTAACAGCTTTGCTTTTGTTCAGACCACATTGACTCCTTCAGAGCCATTTGTTGTCCACCTGCTGGTTTTCCCCTGAGGAGAGCAAAAGATTTTCTACAGACCTTAGCCTCAGACAGACTGACGCTGGCTGAGCCTGGATCAGATGCTGTTTGACTTCCACTCAATGTGGAACATCTGTCTCCAGAGTTGGTTTTGGATCGGCTTGCACTCTCTACAGATCCACAGGTGCCAGAATTCTACAAGGTTGCTACATACACTAGCGTTCTTCTGAGAGACAATACATGCTATCCACACACATGAAAGCGTTTTGATAGAAGGAGCTACCTCAATGATCTGTCAGGATAGATCAAAGGATCTTTCTCTGTTGTTTTCCTGCTCTTGGCTGAGTCAGCTTTATGCAGGCATTCTGTGCTGCTTTTATGGGGTGGTGCTGAGCCGGTCAGTGTTCTGAGGCTGCAAGCACTGTTCTGGTACTGCTGGATCTCTGCAATAGGTTGTTAAAACTGACGGCTCATCTTTACAAGCTGCTATACATCAGGCAGTAGACCTGTTGCAACCGTGGGAACACAGCCATGTATGTGTGCGTGTGCATCTGTTTGCCTGCCCACATAGTGGCGATCAGAAACCTGACCTGTTGCTGAATAATAAGGCATGTTGATCTCATAGCCTCAAGCATGTTGGGATGAGGTCATCTCAAATTACAACCAACTAAATGTTTGTTGTGTGCTGCAGGGAGATCTATTAGAGATCCCTAAGATTGATAATAGCTTTCTGACCAATTGAATGTCCAGTTTAACAGAACAAAATGACTAACAAATGTTGTAACACAAGGTGTGCTCATATGATGCTGCTATTTTATATCAAACTTATGATCAGGAAATATGGAATTTTTGAAGCAGAAAATTGGGAGATTTTTTTTTTGCTTTGTTGTTTAACAGGTAATCAGTGTACCTTTAGTTAAACTATTTGTTGTTATGTTACTTAGATGGACAATACAATAAACAGTGATATTTCCAGATATTTTTGTCTGGATTAAATGGCTAAAGTGTTCTATATTTAATATCCACTTACCGGTTTGCAGAACATTGGAGGTGTCTTTGGTGTTTTCCCCAAAGAACAGAGTAACAAAACATTGCAACATTTGATATAGACATCCTTCATACAGACAGAACGCTTGCTTTCTCGTCTTTTCAACCATGTAAATCTGTGTGAGCCACAGCTTTCACAGCCCTTTGTAACAGCAAGATGAAACAATATACAGTGAAAAAGAACATAGCTTGTATCTGACGTCTCTTTATACTAATAGAAGAAACTTATCTAGCCAAGTTTGGTTTCTTCTGCTTGTTTCCGTACAGACAATATAATCCATTTAGAGAAAAAAAAAATTGTCCAAACTATATGTTAGATCCTCAAAGGCACAAAACCTGCAGTGTAACTTTCAATTTAAAATATATGTGATTGTCTTTCCATGTTTTTGTCTGTATTTACCACCTAAGTATCCATTGAACATGATTGCTCCATGATTGATTGATTTCTCCCTTACCCATTTATGGTAAGGTAGAAAAAAGTTAGAATGGCTATGTGTCAACTATGTGTACATTTCCACAAACTTCCCATCCATCCAAATAAAAAAGTCAATCTAAAACTCATCCAAATGACTCCCAGTGTTTGGTAGCCGATGAAGTACTGATTATGTAGATGTATATATTTTGGGTACTTGGAAAAAAATAAGACAAAACATATCAATGAGCAATACTACGTAGATAGAGCCAACGTCGTGGTGCATCCATTGTCTCCTTTTTTTGCTTTTCTAAATAGTTTTTGATCCAAGAAATTTCTTTTTTTGTCAGTATAACCTTGTTCCTTAAAGTGTAATTTTTCCATAGGGCCTAATTGTCTGCGTTGCAGCATTCTAAGGTTATGGCCTTTTTCTCCAAGTCATTCATTGGAGTCTGTAAACATTCAATCTACAAAAACACATGGAACACGTTCTCATTTTTGCATCTGTCATTTTTCCCTTTGATAAAAAGATGGTGTGGGGCTCAGACTAATGTTTTATTGTGTTATTTAGTCCATTCTAGCTAGCTGTACCTCTCCTATCCTTTACTTCCAAGATAAAAATTCTGGTTGGAAGAGAAAATCTTGTTTTTGTGTGTGTACCTGGGGCCACATCTTTTTAACGGTTCCACTTATTGTAAATCTCTGTCCGTCATACAGAGGCAATAATTAGAGACCGTGTCCTTTACAAAGAGCCTAGAACTATATTGCAAAGGGCTACAAAACAATGTGACTTCTAAATTGTAGAGGTCTTGTTTTGACAATTTTAGAGAAAAGGAATCAGAAAGATATTATTTTAACATGAAATTTCACTTTGGACAGAATCTTGTGACATCAAAAATAGTTACAGAAGTCAGTTTCTTCTAACCGACCATTTATACACCTGGTGTGTGTCAAAGAGAATTATAGTTGATGGCAGGGGTCGCATGGATAGTGGGGCAGATTTCCTGTGTGTGTGGTATTGCATAGCCCCGCCCTAAAGTAAATATTTAAGAACTGCAGGTACCACGAGGAGCAGTTCTGTGTTTGATGGTGTGAAATTGTTTGACGCTGAGGATGACGTCAGTTTAACCCTGATGGATTGGACACTGAAAAAGAAATGGAGAAACGGGAGTTCATTTACAATCTGAGAGCATTATCAGGAGTTTTGCAGAAGAAATGGAGCAATTATTGTTGATATTTCTGTCGTGAAAGCTTACATTAGAATATGAAAGTCTGTACAGATGCAAGTGGGCACAAATCATTTGTTTACAATGTGGTAGTTAAAAATTAGACACTGCAAAACATTTTTAGTTTAGCTTAGTTGTGTATATCTTGTTGTATATTTCAATGTAATAACCCTTAAAAAAATTAGGGGTGTAAATTACACCGATCATGGCGATTCGATTCAGTATCAATTTCCTGACCCAAAGATTTAATTATTTTCGATGCTCAAGAATACACCACAACACGATTCGATTCCATTATATTGTTAGTTTATAATTTATTTTTTTACCTTACAGGCTAGACAATGTTTTCAATTTTAAATAAGTCAATGAAAGCTGTAATATCATTGTGCATTTTATTTGAGAAACAACAGCAAACAACAGAAGTAGCAAAGTTGTACTCCACCTAGGCCTATGAAAACCTCATTCGCTGAAAAGTAATAATGACCCTGTGTTTACGCGAATGTGTGTGTACAAGTGCAAAGAGGGTAGTGGCTGAAGGAATCAAGGTAGGAGGGAAAAATAGGTTAAGCGCCACCGCAGCACGAGAGTCAGAATTACGTCCAGGAGCAAAATGATAAAAAATAGACCAGAGGAAAAAAACAACATGAATCGATACTCTTGCGGAATGTGTTGATGCATCGGATTGTCGGCTGTTGGATCGATGCATGGATACAAAACGATTATTATTTACACCCCTAAATAAAATATAAATAAGTATAAATTCAGCTGTACTGTACTGAGCAGAATAGCATCTTGAAGCCCAAAACAGAAGACAGATCAAAAATGAAAAAAAAGATTAGGGATGCAGATATTGGGATTTTGGTCGATATCTGATATGCCGATATTTTAAAACTCATGTAGCCGAAAACCGATATCGATACTGATGTTAAAGCTGGACAAAAATAAGTAGTCATTGAAAATAGCAGTTTTGTTATCCATTTCTGACACTTTGAAAAATAATATACTCAAATATATTTTCATATGCTGATATCAAATAGATTTTTAAAAACGCGGTATCGATCGATTTTACTTTCAGAATCTCATGAAATTTCATCGTTCTGTTACAAACTCTCGTGATATTTTGCAAATTCTTGTGAGATTTTGTTAGTAAAATAGATCGATACCGCGTCAATATATCAACATATAAAAATATGGCAAAATTTCGTGAATTTTCGGGGGATATCGTAGCATAACGATGACATATAGCAATATGTCATTAGTAAAAGAGATTGATATGGTGTTTTTAAATGGCAATATATCAGCATATGAAGATATTGTGATATTTTAATGTATCAATATTTTTTCCCTCGTCTTTAGAAGTTTTTAAGTCTATAAAAAAATAAGTTTTTTAGGAAGAAGAAGTAGTATTTTTTTTTTTTTTTAGACTGTAGAAACTCAGAAGCTGATCAAATATCGGGTTAAATATCGGTGGGGTGGCCGATGTCCGATATTGAGTTTTAAGGCCGATACAGGCCAATACCGATAGGGGGCCGATTATATCATGCATCCCTAAAAAGATTCCAACAGAGCACCATTCCTCCGTGATCTGAACTAGGGATGGGCAAATAATGACATTTGCATTGTAATCGCAAGAACTGATTCAATCACTAAATGTATCCTTTATAGAAGAGTGGTATAAAGCAAGCCATTATTTAAAGAAAGCCATGCTCTGCTTGCACAGAAATGCAAACATGTGGAAGAAGAGGCTCTGGTAAGATGAGGAAAAAAATAACTTTTAACACACGTGCAAAACCTTATTTGTATCAGATACAGTAATATACTTTTCACATCAAACAGAACAGAATGTCCGGTGTCAGCCTCAATATGTGGATCTTGTTTTCATCTGCAGAGATAGAAAAGCTGGTCAAAGTTAACGAGTGGATGGATAAAGCCAAATTCATGATTGAACCATAAAGAGTACGGTTGTCTTACGGCACTAAGGTAGAACTCAACGTATTTTTCTTTTCTGTTGCTACGGTCAAAACAGAAATAAAGCTTTTAAATATGCTTCATATTTATGAACAATTGATGATTATTCTGATCGATTGAAATATGTACATCTCTATTTTGCTTATAGTTGCTGATGCTGAGTTTGAGATGTATTTGTTTTTTGATTGTTGTCTTTAGGTGTTAATGTGTTAAATATTTAGAGCTTCTGTAGGTCAAATTGGACCTGACACTGTAGGACAACCGAACCCACCTCACTGTTAGCATAAACCTCCAGGATAAGAAACACAGAAAAAAGAAACAGTGAAAAAGAAGATAGTCTATTTTTACAGCCTCCTGGTTAAAAGTCATTTTAAATTTATATCTGTTTTAAAAAGAATCAGGAGACACCTCCACCCTAATGGACTGAACATTTGGTTCCCAGTCTTGATCCTAATCACTTTTTTTATTTTCATGCTGACTGTCAAATCCAAATCTTCCTCCTCCATCTCCTTATTCTTCTCCTTGTCTTTCTCCCTTTCAGTCTGAAGCCAGCCAATCTTTCCGGCGCCAGTCCTGCGTCTTTATTTTCCCCACCGGAGGAGTCAGATTTATTGCTTCACAGTTTATTTTTGAAACTAATTTTGGTTTTTCGTTGCTTATCTCTCATCATGAAGAGCGGCTTTTTTAGTAATCACTGCGTAAAGGTGGCCGGTATAAGCTGCTTATCTGGCCATTTCTTACGGATCATGTGTTTGTGCTTGTCTGTGTACGTGCATGTGTTTTGATATTACCACGTTTTTTTGTATATTCGTGTGCAATCCAAGCTCAAAGGCTTTTTAGTTTGTAGGCAGTAGTTCTCCTTCTCCCCTTGCAGAAAAAAAGGGAAGTTTCTAATAAAAGGCGTCCGTATGAGACGGCATGAGTCATAAACACTGAGTCGGCTTCCATCGATCTATCTGAGCGTGTGTGTGTGAGCCAGCAAACTAGAGAGAGAGAGAAAGTGAGGCAGGAAGCAGGGAGGGAGGCTGTGCCAAGCTGGAACTGAATTCCTGCCAAAAGTCTACTTGTTTGCTCGTCTGGCTGGAGCCAGAGGGTGACCTTATTAGCTGGGAGGGCAGCCGTCTTATTAAAACACATCTGGCGCTCAGGGAGCCCAAATAGTCCTCATATTGTCTTCCTGCCTGCTCCTGACCTTGCGTTACCTAGCAGGAATGCTGACAAGGGCTTCACGCATCTGTTGAGAGTTTCACCAAGGTCTTTCTCCTCCTTCCCTCCCTTCCACCCATGCTGTCTTTACTGGCGCCTGCACGGTAGCTCTATGGGACCTGTTTTTCTTCCCCCCCCCCCCCCCCCCCCCCCCCCCTCTCTCTTTCCTATTCCCTCCCACCTTTTCCACAAACCACCTCTTACCTACCCTACCACTCTTTGGTGTAATGTCTTATACCCCCCAGGGAGATTCCTTTGACTTTTTTTCGGCAACCCTCCTGGTTGCTGTGTTGATACAGTTATTCCTATGTTTGCTTTTATATGAAACTGTAACGTGGTTTTGTTTAAACAGCTCTCAGATAGCTGTTACAAACTGTGTGCTGTGTTTTATAGTCTATTCGTAGCAAAGGACTATTTTATGATATACACAGTTTTTGCTCAGGAAGAGACGTACATCAAGAGAACTTTTACTGCAGAAACCAAGTTCCAGCTGTATCACTCTGAGCAAGCCTCCTTAACCAGCATGAAACTACAGGCTGCATCTTCTGTAGCATTTAACACAACCCAAACTGGCTTTTATAAAACTAAATTAGCAGGTGTTTCTAGTTTTAAATGGAGCCAATGAAACGCTACGGATATTCTAGAAGGTTAGGCTTTAAAAAAAAAGTATTTACACTATAGTTCAGCAATGTTAGGGTAGCTATTCCAAAAATTTCCAAAAATTAATAAAGTACTAGTTACTCACTACTTCTCTAAATTGTAATGAAATTACTTTACTCCTTACTGCATTTCAAAAGTAACTTCTCTACTTATTACTTGACCTTTTCTATATTGTGGACAAAAATCCCAATAACAAACGTAGAGTTATCACACAATCTTCATGCTTCTCTTTCTTTCTGCTGCATGTGCAGCAAAGTCACTTAAATACAACACTTTATCTCTATGGCAACTTGCGCTGTGAAACACACAGGCAGTGCAGGCTAAAAGAATACAACCTATTTGATCAGAACTTTAGATACTGGTAAACATAACTTGGGCAATGCAACAAAAGTCGATTTTTGTAATATTTTAATATTAAAAAATATTACATTACATTATATAAAAATATTACATTACCAATCTTAGTTATATTGTTAGAGTTACACCTTATCCCAAACACTATACTTCAGTTATTTTTATCGTTACGTTTTGAATTAAATTCACTTTTCCAAAAGTAACTTGTCATCCATAAAATGCGTTTAATCAATTCAGTTCAGTTCAGTTTATTTATATAACGGCAATTCACAACATGTCATCTCAAGGTACTTCACAATTCAACCAGATCATACGGTCAAAAAGATTTTTTTCTGTTTTCTATCTAATGAAACCCAGCATATTGCATCAACTCATTGACTCAAAGGCAGTCCCTCACACTAAGCATGCTTGTAGCGACAGTGGGGAGGAAAAACTCCCTTTTAACAGGAAGAAACCTCCAACACAACCAGACTCCGTGTGAGCGGCCATGAACTACAGTAACAAATTCTGCAGAGTGGGAGAATAGACATAGAATGAAGCAGAATGATAAAAAGAGGGTCCTTATGTCCTCCAGCAGTCTAAGCCTATTGCATAAGTAGAGAGATAGCTCAGGATCTCTGCAGTTAGAGAGATCCTGAGCTATCTCAGCATATAAGGTCTTCTGTCAAACACTTTATATTGGTTTTTATTTTTGCATAGTTTATGCTTTAACATTTAGTCGCTTGTTCTCTATGCCCCTGTGTTCTCATAGAATTACATTATATTGAGAATACATTTATAATGGTCATATTGTAAACTCCCTCGTCTTACTTTTACTCTATGTCTCTATGCAATGATTATTGCATCAAGTTGCATAGTTTTACAAAAAAAAGTTTTCGCTGAAATATGATGGCTGGCCTGTAAAAAAATTAGGGCTGTTGTAAACGAATATTTTAGTAATCGAGTAATCTATCGATTATTCTTACGATTAATCGAGTAATCGGATAAAAAATTTTATAAAATAAACTATTAGCAAATCTGCAATAACACCAGTTAGTCCAGATCAGTCCAATATCTCCTTTTTGAGCATCCCTAACAGTTAAATGTTTGTAGTTTAGAAAGTTTACTTGTAACAGTAGTTTGCTTTAACCTGAAGAAAAGTTATAAAGATATTAAATTATACTCAAATAATAAAGTGGCAGACTCACAAATATGCTTATAAAAATGTCTATACTCCAGCTTTTAGTTTATGTATTTATCTTCAGTGAGTAATACACATACACATAAAAGAACTAAGTAAACAACTCATTTAACTCTAACATTTTATTGATAACGCAATAACATTAAACCTCCAGTAAAGTTTCAAATCAGTAGTACAGCATATCTCTTGCTTTTTTGTTCTAAAGTTCAAACAGAAAAAGATAAATAAAGAAAATACTTGATTTAAAAATAAAACAAGTTTAGACAAAATAGTAAATACTGCATTTTATACAATATATTTTAAGTCTAAGGTGCAACAAATTCCTTGCTTTTTTCAGTGCTAACACAAAAGAGTAAAAAAATATTCATTAGCTTTAAACAGAAAAGTTAAGGCAAACCAGAGAATACTGCCTTTTATACATTCAAATTATAAGTTTCAAATCTGAGGTAGAACAGATTTCCTGAATTCTTAACTGCAAAAACAGAGGAGAAATAAAAAAAGAATTAATAGAAAAGATTACTAAGGCAAAATAGTAAACACTGGCTTTACAAAAACAACTTGAACCTCAACAAAATCAACTTGGATGTTCTTAAAGATGGAATAAAAAATATCTTAAATCCAACATATACTGAATGTTATTCAATATGCATTTCTTAAATGCTCCAACACACAGGTGTGCATGTGTTTATAATTCATACATAACAGTAGCGAGAAGAAAAGACTGTAACTTTTCAGGATGGAAAGACACCAATAAATAAATGCTTTTCAGCTTATGCCTGTAATCTGTTGCTGCGTATTTTTATTAACAAACTTACATTAAGTCCTGCATAATTTCTCTCAGTTCCACCCTCACATACAATTTACACTACACCCGGTTAAGTAACCGCTATGTTTAGATGTAACGTTAGCAAAATAATGTGCCTCAATTTACATCTATAACATGGCAGATTATCACACAACGTAGTTAGCAAAGAGGACATAAACCTTACCTGTTGGCAACCGTGTACGAGTTGGATGCATGTAGCGGGTGTTTTCTCTTTAGATGCTACAACATTGATGCCGTGCTGTTGTGGTATGCCAATTCTGCTTTGCAGTGGATGCATTGCGCTGTGTTGTCCTTTCTGTTTAGCCTAAAATGTTCCCAAACTTTTGACATTTTTTGTCGCTTTCGAGGTTCTCCTTCTGAGTATTCTCCCCCGGTTCCGTCCATTGCTACAAACTTAGCACAAGCGCTCCAGGCGCTAACGGAAGTGGTAGCGTTGTGCAACACCAAAAACCCTCCGGCTAGACCAGTGTGCTGCGTATTTAACAGCATTGCTTATTACAATAAATTTAGCGAAGCTTCGAGGCAGATAAATTTCCTCGAGGATTTTTTGTAATCGAGTTACTCGAGTTACTCGATGAATCGTTTCAGCCCTAAAAAAAATAAATGCAAAAAATCTGCCTGACTATACTGTCATGGTTGGTTTAGAGATCAAACCCACATGCAGAACACCACTTGGAGAATGATAAAAAGTTCAACAGAGTTTATTAAAGGTTTGCACAGAGATAACATGAACTGGATTCTGGAAACTGGTCTGGGCAGGATTCTCAGGCGTCTGCAGAGACGGATAGTTTGATTAGCCAGGTTAACAGATTAGTTGTTGAGTTTTCAGATGTTTATGAAAATACCTTGAAGAGGTCCAGGCTTTCTTTTCTGAGAGAGGGAACCGGTTGGGTCCAGAGACTGTTGGTTCAGCAGAGTGCTCAGCAGCAGCAGCGTCTAGCTTTTGACTTTCTAGTGACAGACCTTGGTTTGAGGGATTAGCTCTTTCCTTAAGAGCAGCAGGTGGATTCCAGAGTGAGATCTTCAGGTTTGGCTCTCTAGGGCAGGCAGGCAGGTAACAGGTTAAGCTCATCCAGAGCTTCAGACGAGAGACAGGTTTCCTATGAGCGAGAAGACAGAGGCAGGTTAGAATTGGGTTTCTCTTAGAGACAAAGATTCTAGTAGTTCAGAGGCTCAGGTTCACTAACCAAACTTGGTCAACACTGCGGCGTTGAAGGAAGGTCTGGCTGCTGATTATATAGGCAGGTCTCCTGATGGGCTGATGAACGTCAGCTGTGCTGGAGGGCTCCAGCCCAGGAGATCCACAGCGCACTCTGCTGGAGAAGGTGGAGAATCTCCAGATCCCAACATTACCCCCCTCTCAACGTCCTGAGGATGTGGACGGGAGGGACTTCTCGTAATCCTCGATCAAGGACGGATCGAGGATAAACGAGCCAGGAACCCAGGTGCGGTCCTCCAGACCGTAGCCCTCCCAGTCGACGAGGTACTGCCAACCGCGACCTCGCCGACGGGAGTCCACGATCCGGCGAACCGTGTAAGCCGGATGACCATCGATGTCCAGGGCGGGTGGAGGGGAGTCGGAAGGCAGGCACAAAGAACTAGTGACTACAGGCTTTATCTGGGAAACATGGAATGTCGGGTGGATGCGCAGAGAAGGTGGCAGGAGCAGGCAGACAGCAGAGGGGTTAATTATGGGATCGATTTTGTATGGACCGATGAACCTGGGTGAAAGTTTCCTGGACATAGCCTTCAGGGGAATGTCTCGGGTCGACAACCAAACCTCTTGGCCTGGAGTGTAGTCAGGGGCAGGACGTCTCTTGGAGTCAGCGAACGTTTTGGTTGAGGCTGACAAGCGGGTGAGGGTGGTGATGGTATCCCTCCAAATACGTTGGCAGCGGCGAATGTGATGATGGACTGATCTGACCGTTATCTCTCTCTCGTCTGCGGGGAAGAGTGGAGGCTGATACCCTATGGAAACTTGAAAGGGCGATAAACCAGTAGAAGCAGATTTAAGGGAGTTATGAGCATACTCAATCCACGTCAGGAACTGACTCCAGTCAGTGGGATTGTTCGAAGTTAGGCAGCGGAGAGTGGACTCGAGTTGCTGGTTTCTTCCTCTCCGTCTGCCCATTAGATTAAGGATGGTAACCAGAGGTGAGAGAGGATTTGCAATTTAATGCAGAACAGAAGGCTTTCCAGACCTGTGAGATAAACTGGGGACCACGATCTGAGAGGATTTCTTGAGGAATACCATGGAGGCGAAAAACATGCTTCACGAGGAGCTGAGCCGTCTGGAATGCTGTGGGGAGCTTTCTGAGGGGAATAAGATGACAGGCCTTGGAAAATCGATCGACGATGGTTAGTATTGGAGTCATACCTCTAGAAATCGGGAGACCAGTGACAAAATCGACAGCAATATGAGACCAAGGACGGGTTGGAACAGGTAGAGGGTGCAGCAGACCAGAAGGTGGTTGGTGGGAGGTCTTGTTCCTAGCGCAGATGGGACAAGCCAGAACGTAATCTTTGACGTCTTTATGCAGAGACGGCCACCAAAATCGCCTGTTTATGAGGGCGATGGTTCTGCTCACTCCAGGATGGGCCGAGAATTTAGCTGCGTGCATCCACTGGATGAGGCGGGATTCTGACGGAAGACGGGACATACATTTTATTTGGAGGACCATTACTTGGGTCAGGTTCAGAAGCCAGGGCAGAGTTGATCAGATCAGTGATCTCCCAGGAAACGGCTCCAACGGTACATGAGGCAGGGAGAACAGGTTCGGGTGTCTCAGGTTGATCGGTGGAATACAGACGAGAGAGAGAATCGGGCTTGACGTTCTTGGAACCAGGTCTATAGGAAATGATGAGATTGAAGCGTGAGAAGAACAAAGACCACCTTGAATGCCGTGGGTTGAATCTTTTTGCCGATTTGATATAAGCCAGGTTCTTGTGGTCTGTCCAAACCAGTACTGGATGCTCAGCCCCCTCGAGCCAGTGTCTCCATTCCTCCAGGGCGAGCTTAATGGCAAGAAGTTCTCGGTCACCAACATTATAATTTTGTTCGGCTGGGGATAGTCTGCGTGAAAAGAAAGCACATTGGTGAGTTTTCTGGTCAGAATCTGACTGCTGAGATAGAACAGCTCCTACACCGGAATCAGATGCATCCACCTCAAGGATTTACTGTTTCGTAGGATCAGGCTGAACCAAGATGGGGGCACTGGAAAAGAGTTTCTTTAATTTATTGAAGGCATTTTCGGCCTCAGGGGTCCATTGGAATGTTCTTTTAACAGAGGTAAGAGCTGTGAGGGGTAGAGCTGTCTGGCTATAGTTTCTTATGAACCTCCTATAGAAGTTTGCAAAACCAAGAAATCTCTGGAGTTGCTTGCGGTTTTCAGGTGTAGGCCAATCCAGAACTGCCTTTATCTTGTCTTCTGATGGCTTCACCTGCCCGCCCTCGAGCACAAACCCTAGGAAAGTGACAGAATGTTGATGAAATTCACATTTTTCAGCTTTCACAAAAAGTTTATTTTCCAGAAGTCTCTGAAGGACTAAACGAACATGTTTCCTGTGGTCTGAGAGGTTCTTGGAGTAGATCAAAATATCATCGATGTAGACAAAAACAAAAACATTCAAAAAATCTCTGAGGACGTCATTGACAAGAGCTTGGAAACAGGAGGAGCAGGAGCGTTCGTGAGGCCAAAAGGCATGACCAGGTACTCAAATTGCCCTAAAGGGGTCTTAAAGGCTGTCTTCCATTCATCCCCTTCTCTTATTCTAAGGAGGTGGTAGGCGTTTCTTAGATCGAGCTTGGTGAACACTGTAGCACCTTGTACAGGTTCAAAAGCTGATGCCAGTAATGGTAGGGGATATTTATTTTTGACGGTAATCTGATTCAAACCCCTGTAGTCAATACAGGGGCGCAGGGAACCATACTTTTTACCCACAAAGAAAAAACCAGCACCGAGAGGGGATGAAGATGGGCGAATTATTCCAGCAGCTAGAGATTCATTGATGTATTTTTCCATGGTTTCACGCTCTGGTTTGGAAATGTTATACAATCTAATGCTGGGAAGAGGGGCTCCTGGTAGTAAATCTATGGCGCAGTCATATGGTCTGTGAGGTGGAAAAGACGTCGCACTGACCTTACTGAAGACTGGTGCCAGATCATGATATTCGGGAGGAACAGAAGTAAGGTCAGGAGAGTCCATCTCCCCCCTACCTCTAGAGGACTGAATAGTAGGAGCCGCAGAACGAAGACAGGATTCGTGACAGGAGGTGGACCAGGATTCAATGTAGCGTTCAGCCCAGTTGATATGGGGGTTATGACGTTCCAACCACTCGAATCCAAGCACCAGGGGAGAGCAAGCTGAAGGAAAAACAAAAAACGTTATCATCTCCCGGTGGTTTCCAGAGATAAGCAGTTCTAAGGGTTGTGTCTGAGTGACTTGATGAAGCTTCTTTCCATCGATAGCAGAAACTCTGAGAGGTTTAGTTAAAGGGACTGTCTCAATTTTTAACTGCTGGACCAGGTCTGAATCAATAAGGTTTCTTTCACAGCCAGAGTCGATGAATACTGATAAGGTGAGAGTCTGGTTAGAAAAGAACAGAGTCGCAGGCAACAACAAATGAGGAGATTTCTCAGATCTTAGGTGGCCTGTCAGACTCCTCACATCCTCTGACGGGCCCTGGCTTTTGATTTAGCCGGGCATGAAGCAATAAAATGGCCAGTCTCACCACAATACAGACACAGTTTAGCTTTAAATCTCCGTTGCCTCTCTTCAGGGGATAGCCTGGTGTGTCCAATTTGCATGGGTTCGGCCTCCGCTCTTTCTGAAGAAGAGAAATGAGAGACTTGGACAGGCGCTGGAAGAGTCTGATTCTTAGACCTTGGCTTGGTACTGGGTTCAGGGGAACCGGAAAAAAACAGAAGCATAATTAAATGCAGGAGTTAAAACAGGAAAATTCAGGTCTCTCTGCCTTGAGTGATTTCTAGTCCGAAGTCTGTTATCCAACCTGATGGTCAAACGGATTAAATCCTCCAAACTAGCAGGTTCGTCTATTGTGGCGAGGTCATCTTTAATGTTGTCATTCAGAGCCTTAAAGTAAGCACTCTTAAGTGCACACTCGTTCCAACCTGAGGCTGCGGCTTTAACCCTGAAGTCAATGGAGAACTCAGCTACTGTCGAATCTCCCTGTTTTAAATTTAGCAGGGCTCGAGAATCAATAGTTTTATCTGAGTCATGGTTGAAAACTTGAGAAAACTCAGATATGAATTCAGAAAAAGTACATGAAAAACTGGACTCGGAAGAGAACCTTGTCTCCGCCCATTCAAGGGCTCGACCAGTAAGCTGAGAGAGAATGAAGGAAATATTTTTCCTATCATTTGGAAAACTGCCAGGAGAGTGTTCAAAAAGCAAACGACATTGAAACAAAAATCCTTTACACTCCTTTTGGTTACCTGAAAATCTTTCAGGAGGACTCGGACGGAACTCAGGAAATGACGTCACGGACGGTGACCTTAGAGGCGGAAGTGGTTCCGGAACAGAACAGACTGCAGGCGTAGCATTAGCATTTCCCATGTAGACAGCATAATTCTGCAAGACTTGGTTCTGATATTCAAGTTGGTTGTGTAACTCACGGATGGTGTGGGCATGTCCAAGGATTTGAGCGTCCTGCTCCTCAAGGCTCCTCCGGAGGTGATCTGCTGGGCTTTGTGTTTGGCCGCAGTGTTCTGTCATGGTTGGTTTAGAGATCAAACCCACATGCAGAACACCACTTGGAGACTGATAAAAAGTTCAACAGAGTTTATTAAAGGTTTGCACAGAGATAACATGAACTGGATTCTGGAAACTGGTCTGGGCAGGATTCTCAGGCGTCTGCAGAGACGGATAGTTTGATTAGCCAGGTTAACAGATTAGTTGTTGAGTTTTCAGATGTTTATGAAAATACCTTGAAGAGGTCCAGGCTTTCTTTTCTGAGAGAGGGAACCGGTTGGGTCCAGAGACTGTTGGTTCAGCAGAGTGCTCAGCAGCAGCAGCGTTTAGCTTCTGACTTTCTAGTGACAGACCTTTGTTTGAGGGATTAGCTCTTTCCTTAAGAGCAGCAGGTGGATTCCAGAGTGGGAACTTCAGGTTTGGCTCTCTAGGGCAGGCCGGCAGGTAACAGGTTAAGCTCATCCAGAGCTTCAGACGAGAGACAGGTTTCCTATGAGCGAGAAGACAGAGGCAGGTTAGAATTGGGTTTCTCTTAGAGACAAAGATTCTAGTAGTTCAGAGGCTCAGGTTCGCTAACCAAATTTGGTCAACACTGCGGCGTTGAAGGAAGGTCTGGCTGCTGATTATATAGGCAGGTCTCCTGATGGGCTGATGAACGTCAGCTGTGCTGGAGGGCTCCAGCCCAGGAGATCCACAGCGCACTCTGCTGGAGAAGGTGGAGAATCTCCAGATCCCAACATATACGGCAGCAGACGGGAGTGAAGAGACCACAGTTAAATTAAGTGATTCTCCTTCCTATGTGTTTGTACTAATTGACATCAGCTTGATGGTTGTCTGCATGTTGCAACATGCTAAGTCTGAATTTGCTGCACCCATTAGTGTTTGACTGGTGCATGCCCTTTGACCTATCAGCATCCTCTGCTTGTAAGCATGTATCCGATCTAACCTTAGATACCCTCATTGACCCTGTCCCTGGGTACGCATACCACACCTTATCACTCCAAGAAAATCCCTTAATACCTCCTTTTTTCTTTGATTTTGAGTTTTTCCTATTTTCTAGAGGAAACAAATTGATGTGAATCAGTTTTAGTCTGATTCTGAAAATTGTTACTATGACAAACCCCATAGACAAATTTCCATTTTGTTTTCTGTTTTTCATAAGGCAAACAAAAAATCAATTTAGGCTGAAAGGATAAAGTACTATACATACTTTAACCGAGGAAGTCTGGACTTACTCATCCAACTCACAAACAAAAGCACTCTTTTCTTCATTGTTTTTCTTCTTCTTCTGCCCCTCCAGCTACATTGGACAGCTTGCTTTCTTTCTCATCTGTTTATTTGTGCAGATATGTGAAAGACGTGCATAGGAGCATGATACAACAAATGCGTGCTTTTGTGCTGTCTGCACAACTTTCAGCTCTGTGTAAGCTTTTAATTTATTAAAAACCTGTTCTATTTGTGCAAATCTGTATGAGGTGATGTTGCCTGAGCTCATGCATATCTTATCTTTATTCTTTGTGTTTTGCAATAAGAAAGACTTACGGGCTCCTTAGCAATGCTGACCGCATAGACTATGTTTGTGGTTCTCGCCTGCTCTTTGACCTAAACATAGTGCCACTCTTGACTGGATACCAAATGCTTCGCTGCAAGGTGAACACGTCTCCTGACAATGAGATACTCAAGTAACTTTATGTTCTGTCACTATGCAATGCATCTGTTAAAGCCATTGGAGCTCCTGACCACCAACTCTTTCATCCCCTCTATTTAAAACACAAGCGTGCACACCCCAGGGCACTGGTAAAAGCTTTGTTTTATTTGTTCCCAGGCTGTTAGTGAACTTTATTGCCTGCAAATCTTTTTATGCTTTCCTCAGCTGCTGTGTTTGTGCTATGTGTACGCCGGACACATGTATCACCCTGCAGAGCTGGACCTCTGAGCAGTAAAACTAGGTATTACCCCATCACACAGTTGCATATGTTGTTTGTGTTTCAGTGGTGAAGGAAGGTACTCATAGGTAAATGGGTTTTATTTTCATTATTGTCATCCTATGCATTTAATTGTATAGGATACATTTTTAAATCTCTTGAAATGTTAATCTGGCATGGACTTTTATTTATTTTTTTTTTTTCATTTGTTACTGTATGTCATATGTATACAACACACAAAAGAAAATTAGCTGTTATGATTCCAGAGTGCAAAGTATTTTTCGCAAAGAGTTTTTTTTGCTCAACTCTGAGGTGACCAAAAATTTAAGCATTTTTTTTTACATTGACTTATAACCCTTTCCCAATTTCCAAAAATCCCATTTAAACCCGGGAACAATCGGCTTTTAGTGGCAATGGGAACAGCTCACTGACCCAGGTCTCTTGTCGAGTCATTTGACCCGGGTTGACATGGGTCAAACGACTCGGTAAGCGACCTGGATTAAATTTGCATCAAATGATGCGGCTCTGATCATCATACAGTAGGAACATCAGACCCAGGTCGACCCTCTAATTTATGTTATACCATTGAGGACAACAAATTTACATCACACCAGTCGTGTCTGATCTAATAAGCCAAAACAACTCTACTTTCATTCGATAAACACAGTGCAACACTGGTGAGCGAGACATGGACAGACAAAAGAACAAAACAACTTCTGTCGCACTGGTGGCTTACAGAGCGTGATGATGTCATGAGACATGCAGCAGTGCAGGGACAGAGGCTCTGCTGCTTGCCAGCGGGGGGTCAGGCCCAGCTTTTTTTGCCAATGAGAAGGCAACCAAATACCCGCATCGACCCGCTAATTTCAGTGGGAAAGACGCTTTAGATATTGTAATAATGACCCAATAGCACAAAGTACTTAATCTCATGCTCAGATTAACTCACATCAGCAAGCTGAAGGCTTAAAATTCAAAGTAAGATAAGCATAAAATTAGATCTTGTCATTAACCTAAAAAAAAATGAAGTATTGCCCATCATTGTAATTATGAAGTGCCCAAACTTAATGAGATGTTGTCATAGACTGACGCATTAACTCGACTTCGACTTTCACTGTCAAATAGTCAACTTGGGAAAAATCTGAACTTTTAGACCCGCATAAAACATTATTACACCAAAACTAAGTATCAAAACAGGGTACTGTGACCACGGCTTAAGAAACAGAAATAGTAGATATTTAAGGAAGTACAGAGATAGTTGTAAGATGGCTGCTCTGTGTAGATTCCTGACATTCCTTCAATACCTTGCACACTACAAAGGGACCCATTTCAAAAGGGCACATCGCAGTTGTTCTGGTAATACAGTGCTACAAACACAGAATGCTCTCTTTGGAGCAATACTGATGTTGTTCTTTTAGTAACATACAAACACAAAAGTTCAGCTTATCTAAACTAGCAAATAGAGATCGATTTTTGTTCTCCTAATTGTCGAGGGGGGTCATTGTGTGTGTGCGCCATGGGATGGGTTTGAAAGTGGAGGTCTCTTCCTCTCTCCATTGATAGAATAAATACAAGCTTTTCCTCTCTTTGCTTGCATGCTCTTCCTGTGTCCCCATCTGAGGGATCTATCTATCTATCTATCTATCTATCTATCTATCTATCTATCTATCTATCTATCTATCTATCTATCTATCTATCTATCTATCTATCTATCTATCTATCTATCTATCTATCTATCTATCTATCTATCTATCTATCTGTAAGAGGAAGCAGCACTTGTGACTATGTCAGCTGTCAACTAATTATACCTGTGTAGCTTTAATGGAAATGTTTGTGTGTGTTTGTGTGCGCACATGTGTCTCTGTGTGAGACTGTTTTGTGTGTGGTGGACTGGCCCTCAGCATGGGAACAGCTGTTTGGAGCTGTGGTGGCCACACACACATGTTTCTGATTAGCACTTGAGTCCCCCCCCTTCCCTCCTCCCCCCTGCTCTCCCTGCTCACCTCCCTCCTTTTCAGCAGGGGCCGCGGCACGCTGGCGGCACCAATAATTTTAATGCCTAGTCTGGGTCTGCCAGAAACACAAGCCAGTGTGTATGTGTGTGAGCGTGCCCGCACACAGACAACGCCACACACACTTATACACAAAGCTGCAGCGTTGCCAAGAGAGGGAGCACAAAGCGCTCATGCCTTGATCTGTTCCTTTCCTCTTTCCTTCCTCTCCTCTCTCTGTTTCTCTCTCTGTTTAACCCTGACCTTCCTCTTTTTCTCCTCCTCTCTCTCTTCCACAGATGCTCTACCTTAACAAGTTCAGGGTTGACTTGTGGGGTCTATATGTCTTTTGCTTCTTATTACAAATCTTTTTTTTTATAAAAGCAATGTAATGGAGTTGGTTCTTCCATTTTTATGAGGTCTCCTTATTGAAATGGAGCAATTTAATTATTAATTATTCCTATGTTTGTCTGTTTTATTGTCATGGTAATCAGGGAAATGGAGTAGATTTGAGAAAAGGTATAATATTTCACCAGAGGATGATCAGTGAATTATAGTAAAGACAAGTTGAGTTGAAAACTAAGACAAATCGTGATTAAATAAAGAGGTGTAAGGTGGGAATCCTGTTTGTTTTCCATAGGGGCAAGGATTATGTCTTTCTTTTTATCTATTGTACAATAATCTAAAGCTGTCTGTCAAAGCCCAGATGACCTTTTAAAGAAATGCTACACTTGCATTTGCAGGACTACAAGAAAGTCTGGCTCTCGGGAAACTTCTTAAGAGTTATGAAGTAAAACATTTTTACATACCGGTAAATCATTTATCATAGTCAACCCACTGTCAAATACAGAGAAGTAAACACTTGAGAGAGTGAGAGAGAGCACTAACAAGATAAGAAACCACAGAAACCTTGTTAAGTCTGGAGCAGCTGCAGAGATCCAGAGCTCAGGTGGAAGAATGTTGACAAGTCCTGTGCTCCACGAATTTGTTAATTATGGAATAGTGGCAAGACTGAAACCACTTGATCAAAACACCAGAAGATGTCGATGTCTGTATCCTGATTTTACCATCCAGTAAAACAATGAGTCTAATAATACATCAGGAACTAGATTACTGCATATGAGTTGGAATGGTCCACTTTAAGAAATTACATAATCATTTTGATCATCTGTGGAAGGACTTTATGATCCTGATCTTTATAAAGTAGAATGCACAACTTCAATATCTAGATGCACAAAGCGGGTGGAGGCAAACCCCAAATTATTTGCAGCATTGAAAGGTCTCTCTGTAAAGCAATCATTTAAGGTATCTTAAAACAAATTTACACAGCTCAGTTGTTTTTACTAAGCAAAAGTGTTAAAGGTCCTATACGGTATGACTTATTTTGAAACTTTTTCTCTATCAGTATTCTCATCTGCCTGTCCTCTTTCTGCCTGTGTAGTGGATGCTCTACATCCTGTCTGGAAGTGCCACGTGAAGGACAAATATCCAGTTAGAAAACAGATTTGGGATCTTGTGACAGATTCCAGACATCAAAACAACGCCGGCGTCAGCCATTATTGTTTGATTTGTTCCAAATGACCGCTGTCTGGAAAGATTCACTGTTTCATTTCCATCTGCTCGTGGCCCCTTGTCTTGCTGCATAACGTGTTATTTTTTTGCTGTTTATACTTATTAATAACATGGAAATCTGATATTAAATTGCTTTTATATTCCATTAAAGAAAAAAAAAATGTTTTACGGCAGTAAGAGAACAAAATTGAGTTTTTGTTATTACATAAGTAGCCACCAGATGGTGGCAATGCTCCACTCAGTAGAGGAATAATCTGAAGAAAAATAAATAGATCTGGATCCTCCTTTCAGTAGAATAGAATTGAAGACAGAAGTAGTTGTGGTTTAAGGAAGGATGATGCACTTTTTAAAATCATTTTTTGTTTTTTATAAATTACCCTACATGGCTTTTCTATGCCCATGTTTATGTTTGCATCTCAATTTATGTGTTTTGAAAATGAGCAACAGTTTGAGTCATTCTGAAGCACTCAGAATGTGTGCACAGAAAGTACAATAAGTGTGGTTTTAAGATAGGGCACACAGAGCGGCTGTTTAAATGCTTTGTATGATAATTGGTGTGGTGTGTTTATGTGTGCCTGTACGTTTTTACATAGATGCGTGCGGTATATGTTGTCATCACTCGGGCTCTGTTGTGGTAGACTCTCGGCTCCACACACTCGGCGAGTCTGTAATTACTCAGGGCAGTGCACACACATATGCTGAGACGCACTCATATGCAGCATGTAGAGTCTGTGGTCCTCCTTTTCTACCAACTTTCAATTCCTCTTTCACCCGATCCATTCATCTTCTGCAGAATTGTCTCGGATCTGGTTTGGCTATGAGATCTGTATCCTGTGTTTTGAACTTTGGAATGCATCAATGCTTTTCGATAATTCATGTAACACACTGGCGTATACAGAGGCGTTGCCAATAAAGGAAAATACAAACAGCTCTGTTTAGATATTTCTTAAACAGTGAGCTAACACAAACCAGACAGGTTTTAAAACTGTCCTGTCAGCAATGTGCCTCTTTGTCAGCATGTGCGTGCACATGTTTAAACCAGCAGCTGTCGACCTACTCAGGCGGCACCTGGGTCTGCAGATGTTTGCCTGCAACCAATTCGACCTCTGACCTACCGATATGACAGACTCTTGCAGCCACAAAAATCTTCCTCTAACCCGAGCACAGACATCAAACACTCCTGTGTTTTGGATTATGCCAGCAGGGGTTGTACTTGCTTGTGCACCAGTAATACCACTGTTTGTTTGTGTCTGCTGTTTGTGTATTCCTGGGTGGTTACTGGAGGAAAAGCAGCTCGGCCGCATCTCTGACCCGTTTTCAAGCCCCCATATCTCTGCTCACACAGACTGTATTTAAACAAGCGAGAACACACACATAAAATACTGTCGCTCGTCACTTTCAAATTAATAAAAAACAAACACTCAGTTGCTGGGCATTCCATTAATCTATATTTTTTGTACCCATTTTATTTATCTCTCTCTATTGCACATCCTTCGTCTTTCACACTCAAACACATTCCAGCCATACACACAAACACATTCCCACTCCCATGGTGGCTAAACTAGATTAGTGTGTATAAAGGCTCATAATCCCTGCTGCCTCCCCAACAGGCAGAGAGGAGCCTGCCCACCAAATTAGGTTGGCCTCTCTGATGATGGGTGGCTGGCAGGAAGAATTCAGAGTATATTCGTATGTATTTATATATATTTTTTTATTTGAACATGTGCCGTGAAGCGTGTGATTAGAGTAGCAATGTTGATACGCATGGCAGTTACCTACTAAACCTCTAGACCTCAACATGTCTTAGTGTTTGGTTGTCATGCGTTTATATTTATTTAACTCAAAGAATCTCACATAACAAAATCTCGCAGCTAAATGTGCAAAATACAGTAGGAATAATGGAAGCTAAAGAGCAGGTTTTGCTTAGAGTGTGTAATGAAAGTATTGTCCTCTGGGCTAGCCCACTGGATTTTGGTTTTGTATATTAGATGTATTTCAAAGCACATACTCTAGTTTGTGGTGAATGCTGGTATGTTTCCCTTAGTCTTCTGAGAGAAATTAATATTGATATGCTGAGATCATCGAACAACAATGGCGTACACTTGTTCATTGTGTTACAAATTATGTATTTTCATGTATTTTCACAGATGTAAGTGAGCACAGTGATGTTTTAGACTGTCAATATGGCATATATCAAAAATCTGCTTCGTTTTAAAGTTAAGAATGGTAAAAAATAAGAATCCTTAGAAGACTCCAAGTTTCTATGGCACGAAAACCCATTTGCAATGTATTGTTGTCATGAAAGATAACAATTCAGTTATGATTTAAGAAAAAATATCCATAATCATAAACACAATGATTCTCTATCCCAGATATGTTCATGCTCTCTAAGGTGCATCAGGACTCTCTTCATACATCTGTCTGCATCCTTAACTCATGAGTACGTGTTCGTCAACAATAGCAACAATTCTGTCCCCATTTAAAAGTTGTCCAAAAGAGTGAGTGACATTATAAGCTTTTGTTTTTCTCCTAATAAAGAGTTAACAGCTGTTGTATTGGATAAACTGTCACTCCATAAACACAAAGATACCAAAACTACATTTACATCCCATTCAGAAAAAGCTTGATTTCAGGCTTTTAATAGTTTTCTTCTCTTTTGAGAAAACCATTGACATAACATCATTTCAGCATCTTCTCCTATAAATTTATCCCATAAACTACATATTTGCACCATATATATTATTGCTCTGAACTTCCGTATCAATGCGTTTTTTTTGCACCATGTTCTTTTTTTCTCCCACACTGTTAACATTTGATCACTGCTACACTTTAAGGAATGGAAATGTCATGAAAGCTGTACAAAAAGAAAATTTGTTTTGTATACACTCTGTGTACACAAAATGACAATAAAAGTTGTCTAAGTATTAGACAGGAGGAAGCAGATCAGAAATGTTTTGGACCAATGAAATGCAGTGATGTGTATGACATGAAGGCGTGAAGCAGAGGTTTAAGGCAGAAGCTAAACAAACATTAGGTGGAAAACCCTCATTTCTTTTGAATGATGTGAAAAATGAGGTGATTTTTACCTTTGTGGATGGGAAGACGTTTGCGCTTTCCTTCCGATCGGATTTGGTTAGAGTTTGATTTATCAGTTACCTCCTTTAATTGTGAAACAAATGAAGCACGTGTTAAGTCTCAGCTGTTACTGCTGCTGTGATTGGCTACAAACTCACAATAGGAGGCAGGTATCTAGTTTTTGTGAAGACTTTTTACAGGTGGATTTCCAGATTGATTGGTAGAGTTCAATTTACCCTATGTTACTGACCCAATAGTAAAATGAAAATGTGCAAGTCCATGTCCATGTGTTCCAAGCAAGGTTATGTTGGGACCTTAAATGTTTTTTCTTTTATGTTTATGTTACAAAATGTACAATAGTACATTGTTCCTTAGTTGTATTCTTTTCACATTATGGGGTTCTCTTTATGCACCTTCGTTAATTTAAATATCTTTAGACCCATCTGGTAGTAAGACATAGCTCCCGGGCAAAGGAATAACAAAAAAAAAAGCAAAGAATTATTACTAAGTATAATAATATGACTCTACAATGTGACAGACATTTTGTTAAAACACTATTATATACAGTAAAACAATATTTTAGTTGTGTCAAATGTAACTGGTTTTAGTTTCCTTCTAATATTCTAATTTTTGACACTTAAAGTATCATAAGTATTCTCTTGTCTACTCCTTATCATTCGATCCAGCTGGCTGACTCCTTTACTCAGGATGTATTAGCTGTGGAGCAGCACTCTTTGGGGTCTTTAGTGTGCTAATAGTGAAGGGCCCATAGGGAAGCACATTAATTGGTCTTTATTTATGCTGAGTGAAGGCTATGATTAACTAATATCACCCCTGAGTGTATGTGTGCACATATTAACACACGTTATTTGTAAACTTGTGCACTTCCGCACACAAACTCTCTCACATATGATGTTGATGTTCTCTTTATAGTTCCTTATGTTTAGTGATGCGATGGAGAGAATTTCAGTAATCCCTCCTGGCAGTCTGATTGCTTTAAGGCCCATGAGTATAAAAAGACAACATACTGTAATTCACCAGCATATTTCATCAATTTATGATTTAAATTTGTTGATGGTAGAACAACTAGTATCCAAATGTGTATAAGCTTTTTTTTATATATTTTTTTTTCCCCAAATCAATTGCATAAGCTTGTTTACCTAATGTAAGAAGTCATTAATCTCCAAAAAGAACTTAAGCATGTCAAATATAAAACACAAAGTAAGTATGTAAATGTGTTTGTCTTTGGGTTTTTTATGGATTGTTTACATCTTTTTCTGCGACTGCTAATGAGCTGAGGGCAGCAAGGCCATATGTTGTCTTTTGAGGCAGGCAGAAGGTAAGCGGGGAAAGTAGTGTGTTGGGCTGCAGCCTCGAAACCTACACACCTGGCAGCATCATGTCATTCATGTTGCAGTCATGTGATTGTCTGTTACCTTTATGCATGTGTGTGCATGCATGTTGGCATGCTTATTGTCATATCCTGACAACATAATGTCCTCATGTCTTTACTCCAAGCAGAGAAACTGTACACCCAGGTAGTAATCAGAGCTGCAGATGCCTCACAACAACAGTGTTCCCTCATTATGGTTATGGATAACCTTTTCCCTCCTGCGTTCGTGCTTACAGTTTCTTCTTAATATCTATACAGGAAGCAGTGGTACATATAGATGCAGGCAAAGTAATGCGTCTGCAAGAAATTCCTTAACGTAAAAGTTTTAGATGGATTATTTGTTTTCCTAATGGTGATAATGACAAATGACAAATGTGAGGAAACTTATTTTTTATTTATTTATTTTTACATACCACCTGTGATCATTTAGTTTAGTGGCTCTTAAAGAGACAGTTTAAATTGTTTTGGTTTGGGGTTCAGTGGAGAATAGACAGCTGTTTTATTAATCTAATTGCCCACAGTTTGCATTTGTTTACATGCGCTATGAAAAGAGTGCCTCATTGCAGCAATACTCTTATTTATTAGATATGTGTGACTTTGTTTTACAACACTTTGTTTAAATTTTAATATTTTTTTATTTTTTTCAATGCATTCTTACATAGTTTATTTAAGTTATCGCTAAATTTTAGTTAAGGTACGTTTTTCAATAAGTCCCTCCTGCTGAGCAATAAAATTACACTACACTAATAAAAATATGATCTTCAACATCAGTTCTATCTGCATCAAGCGCCTTCGTATTAGGGAAATTATTATATCCAGGACCTCTTTTTTTCCATCACCACATCTTGTTTCCTTGTCTTGAAGATGACTCGTGGTCAGCGACAAGCCAACGACACATTACCTCCTCAGCTCTCGATTCATGTGTTAATAGTTTAAATATGGGCTGAATGATCATGTTTTTCGAGATGCGTCATCGGTAAAAGTGTGCAAAACCTTTCTGCTTTTGTGTTCTGAATCTTTGTCTTCTTTTTCTGGTTCATTATCGGTTAGTCATCACATATTGGGTTGCTCTGCACTTTTATTATACTGTTAACAACACACGCACACACAGCAGAGCACGCTTAGCATTGGTCTTGTAGTGCTCTGCACTGCCCTTAGCTCAGCTCCGTCTTCTTGTCTCCAAGCACACATTCATTATCTAATCTTCCTCTATGTTTAATTTACAAGCAGCCTTGGCTGCTGCTGCCATATGCTCCTTTTGTCTCTCAGCCTGCTAACACATAGACTTATACACAGAAATGTGTGCTCTCCTTAGATGAGGAAAAAAAGCAAAGAAAAAGCATAAACAAACATGAAAAACTGACTACACCCATCTTTAAGCGCTACCTCTTACCCGCAACCTGTTTTGAAAGACACAGACTTGTGTCGGTCATGTAATGTCTTTATGTGTGTCTCCTGCTGCTCATGCATTTAGTCAGGCATTGATCTTAGGAGACAAACTGAACTCTTTGAGATGAAATATTTTGCTTAAGTTCCCCTTTTTCCAATGAATACTTCAGTTTTCCCTCTTCACTCTCAACATCCTATAACGGGGATGTAGTTTCAGCTATCACTTTCTTTGCTTTTGTTTATATTTTTCTCTGAAATAGTGAAAATACTCTCACATTATCGAGTGTACTGTATCTCCGCATTCAGAGCTCTATGTGCAGACTATGTGCTCACTCATCCCAGGGGCATCTAATGTAGTGTTGCTGTGAAATATAAATGGAGCAAGAGCAGCCACGCTGTAGATGAGCACTCCCAGGCCTTTTTATGCATTGATGTTGTGTGAAGAGCCCCTATCCTTATTCATTTTCACGGCTCTGTAGTCCTGCTATTGACTTAAAGTGCAGCAATGCTACCACCTACTCTGGTACTTTTGGGAAACATAATGAGCCGCAGTGACGGGAATTTAAATACGATGGAGTGGTTGAGGCCAAGGGATGAGAAAGGCTAACAAAAGGGGTGCAAGAGAGTATTTTTGTGTTTATTTCCAATGAATTTCCGATTTTCTTGTTTATTAATTTGAGTAGATTTGATTTAAATTATATGTTGGTTTTTTTCCTGCTTGTTCATTAATTTACCTGCAGGAGTTTCTCAGTTTTTTCCCCCCGTTTTTTTTACAAGTAACTTCCCCTGCCCTCTTGGTTAGCACATGTTTTGAAATGACGTATGTACACTCTGAGACACTCAGCTTGTGTATGGGTGTGTGTGACAGAGGGTTTGTGGTTAGTGGGGCTTTTTCTCTGGCTCCAGAGACCCTGGCCAAGTCAGTGGTGAGGTTTGGCTCTCTTCTCTTAACACACTGCACACACATAGTCTCCTGCTCATACAGACACACATTTCTTCCACTCTAACACCACTTTCGTCTACCGCATCTTTTGCACACATGGTGCCCACCCTCTCTGACTTCTAGCTCCCTTGAAAGTACAGTAGATGACTGCTCATTTAAATGGTCTCTCTGAATAAACCTTAAATCGCATCACACCTCTAAAGCTCTGAGCTCTGCTTCTCTTTCTACCTCTAACACAACGAACACACCCTCATGCACTGACACACAAACACAGCCTCTTTTCACTTCTTAATGAGACAAAGAGCCATTGATTTAGCAAGAAGTACAAGGAGCAAGAGGGGATCGATCGTGTTTGGCCTGTGGACAGATTCATAGGAGCTTGAAGCAGAGGGAAGGAAGAGAGGGAGCAAAGTTGGAAGTGTGATCAGGAGATATCACCCCTTTAATGTGGTCACAGGGGCTATAGTGGGTTGATCTGAATGTGGCCCTGATCTGTGCATGGCACCCACCCCAGCAGATTAAGACAAGGAGGGCCTCTGATCAGGTGGGCTGCAGCTGAAAAGACAGGAGAGAGAGAGGATTGTGGAGGAGAGTGAAGGAGGGGGTCGATGGGATTGAGATGGAAGTGGTGCAGTGATGCATGAAGTCTGGAGGAGTCGGTGTGTGTCTGTGTGTGGTGAGGAATTTCATGGTGAGGCTGAGGTCTGCCTCTAGTGGTATGTATGAGAGCCAGCTGTCAGCGTTTGTGTCCTCTGAGGTTGTAGTAAATACATATATTTATGCAATGACTTCCCACGGTGCCATTCAGATAAACATTTAAACAGTCAAATTCTCAAATCTAGTTTAGAGGTGTCTTTATTCTTCTCCCCTGTTTGGACCACCCATTTGATGTAAATCTTTTTAAACTGAAACTTTTTTCTTACTTTTTTGATAGAAATGGGGCGCTTCATAATCTGAGTGATATGATACAAAAAGCAGCAACACCTGTCAACTGCTTGCAGGTGGTGATAAAGTCAACATAAACTACAGTAAAATGTAAAATACTGAGTTAGGTTAAAGGTACAGTATATAGGATGATCCTTTATTTCCAGGTGGATCATCTAAATAAGTGGTCCTCCTAATTGTCAATCATTCTGGTGATACGTTTACGTAAGGCTGTCCAACTTCCTCGCCCCCACTTAGTTATCTTTTTCTGTGGATGCGCACTTTCAGGCATATGTCTGTGGTGAGCTACGGTTTCAGACAGTCATTGAAGCTCACCTTTCTCACCGCGGTTCTTTGAAATTGGCTGAAGGTCGTAAGAGAAAAAGTGTCTATGAAGTGTATAAGAAGAAAAGAAAGGCACCAGAGGAGGCAGATTTATCCCATAATGCTTTGCTCGGAGAGCTCTCCTCACAATGCATTATGGGATTTACTGTCACAGTGGCCTACTCTGGCCATAGGCTGTCGCTACCTCACAGCGGCGACTAATAACAAAGATGGCGCAGGCACTGCATGGTGGAGGAGGACTTACATGACCAACGGGGAGCAAAAAGCTGTGATCATCTGTCCGAACAGTCAGTTAACTGAGTTCCTTATAAAGTCCACCATATAGTCCCCGCTCTATATAGTGATTTAGGGATTTAGGGGTTAGGGGGGACGTTCAAGCACAGTAGGCATGTATGAGCACGAGGAGAAATGGGCTCGTGCATGCTCTCTCTCGCGTTTGACATTCCCTCTTGGGAGTCGGTACAGGGTTGTGCATGTGCTTTTTTTTTTTTTTATTCAAAATTCACGAAAATCCTTCACAATACCTTTAAGGTGAAACTTGGCTAAAGATTGACTGTTTCCTGTGACGGAGAGGTGCAAAGACAGAAAAACATTGCATTCATTAGATTGCCATTATTGGTATTTCGTCGCAGTAACATGATCATTAAACGGACTTTTGTGCTTTGCACCTATTTTGCACATTATGTATAAAAATCCTGTTTTGTAAACATGCATTTCATTCTAATATGGATATCCATGTTCTAAGAAAAAGGTCTTTATAGTTATTTGCTATGTTTTTTTAGTTTGCAATTGTTTTTTACTAAAGAGATTTTTTTTTAATCATTGTAAATACTTTTTTGTTTACTTGTGCATATTTACCATTGTTTTTTCACTTTTGCTGTAACACACTGGGAATTTCCCCACCAAGCAGCAAATTACACAAAAATATAATTATTGAAGCTTATTATTAATATCCAGTGTTTTCTACATCTTAAACACTGTTTTAATGAAATCATATGATCAAATTTTTCAGACATGCACCATTACTGAGGCTGGCTGTGACTAAACTGACAAAAAGATTATTCTTTATTTTTTGCAATGGTTCAATTTCAGCTTCCTCCTCAAACACATTTTGTTGTGCCCTTGGGCAAAGAAATGGTTGAATTTGGTGATGGGGTGAAAATTGTTTGAGTAGTCAACAAGCAGTCTAAACTTTTTGTGTTCTTGTTGTGGGGAGCATTTTTGTTTAAATGTTTCATGCTTTGTTTTGCATCACTGTTTATACAGAAAAGAATGTGCAGATGAGTGGAACCTAAGACTGTAATCACTTCATGGTTAGCCCTCATAAGATTTAATAACTTGTTAAAATTTTCTCAGTGACTCCTTCAACTTGCAGTGCAGAATCCAAAACAAGAGAAGAAAAAGAATATGGCGACATATGGTAGGGGGCCAAATGATTGCAGACGCGTGAAATGTGTTATATGCTTATTGTTGCTTGGCTATATTCCCAAAAAATGGTTTGGAGGTAGTTATTATTGATGCCTCTCTATTGCTCCTCTATGGAGCAGAACCTGGCAGTCACTGAGGCGCATGATGACTGAGTACTGCCCAGGCCAGGGCCTTGTGACTCGCCTGATGTTCTGAAGCAGATCCCTTCTCAGCATGGAGAACTTCCACATTATGGTGCACAGCTGGGCCTCAGGATGACTGGCACAGAACCCAGTCAATATTGTATAATGATCTACTTTGAGGCTTACAGGGATTGATACCAATAGACATTAAGAAATCCGTATTATTATTTTTACATTATGTTTTTTAGAAGAAAATAAAAGGATATGACTTAAATCCTACCAAATTAAAATCTTGATTATTGACAAGAGATGGATGTGAGAGACAAACCTAAACCATCCGCAGCTGTTAGATGTAGCACACTCACACATACGCACTCACACACATCATGTTGAATCCATCATGGCTCCTGTGTCCTGAGCTGCCAGCTGCTCACCGCTGTGATACCATGATATTCCTGTTGCTACAAAACACTTATTCAATAAGCGCATCGCTCTCTGTTGTCCCCCGTTTGTTAACAACATGCCACTGAATGCACACATGCAAACACACAAAACCCACAACTCTGTTTTCTGACTTTGTGCTTTACATGTCATCTCATTATTCATGATTAGAGATGTTTTTATTTTTAGACATACACAATGTTTCTGTTCTAAACTGGGGCTGTGGAACAGTACCATTAAATAGTCATTAAATTAAAAAACTTTCATGTGTGACATGGATTCAGTATACAAGGGTCCTATAGTTTGGATATATAATTTAATTTTTCAAAAAATTACCTTAAAACCCAAAATGTAGAAAAGAATTGATATATTAATTTTTTAATCAACATGTAATGTTACTGAAAAGTATCTGTATTTGCTATTAAGGATATTCACTATATTGACATAACATGTCATGATATGCTGTTTTTCATGAGAACAGAAAAAAAAGAAGCCCAAAGAAAGAAATTAAGGGATTTCTCATCTGAATATGAATTTATTTGAAACCCTGCTCCTCCACAGAAGACATTTCTAAATGATGAAAACAGAACAATCCCCAAACGGTTATCATTTACTTGTCTCCCTCTGCTTATATTCTGGTTTGTTTTCTCATTTTGCTTGCTGTGTGTTTGGTGTCATTTGTTCCAAAGCTTCCTTGGCCAACATTCTCCCAGCTGCAGGTGAATCTAAGCAGGAAGGAGAGTATATAAGGCTAGGAATGATGAATAAGGGCTTTATTGGAGCCTTCAGCTACTCTGCATTGTTAGCTCTGGTGTCTCTCTTCTTCTTCTTGATGGTACTATATAGATCCTCCTTTGGCTTTAGTTAAGGATATGATAATTTAAGTGTTTTTTTTAGCAGTGTTGGCAGGTGGAAAGTACTACTGAAAATTAAATCAGTACCTGCATAAGGCATGAAGTGTTATAAAAGTTCAGACAGAGCTTACTTGATGTTTAAGAAACACATTGGACCAACATCATATGACATGGCACCACAAATTATCACTGACCCTAGAAGTCTAATATTTGATATATCTCAATAAGAAAAGCAAATTATTTTTAAATAACACCCTTTGAGCAAGTATTTAACATTTGCCTTAATTTTCCCACATTTTGGCATTTACAATTGTTGATTGACTTGATGTAATAGACGGCTAATTACATCTGTTTCTGGATTTATTTAAGAAGTCTCTATAGCGACTTAGATGAATAAGCTTTTCAGTATTGTTCAAATTTAGTGAACATGACAATGAGTTTAGTTATTTCTGCAGTTGCAACCATGGACCAGAGGGGGGAGAATGGAGGAGATGTTGTAAGTGTAAGGCTACCGTTAGAGGGCGTTATCTTCCTGTTACCTACCTCGATGTTATTGGGTGGTGCTTCATCTTTATCAGTGAGGATACCTCGACAGCAGCTCTGCGCATCTTCTCTCTCATCCCCTCTGTGTTTGGCTCTCCTTCTCTTTTGTCTTTTATCTCTTCCTGAGGCTACTCCCCCCCATTTTCTCTCTTCCTACCTTTTTTCTTTTAATCCTTACCACCTAACTTACATTCCTTCCACTTCTCCATGCCAGTTCTTGGCCTCCTGTTTTTTTGTTGCCTCCTCCTCTTCATCTCTCTCAGTTTCCGCCCTCTTCAGCTCACCTTCCCACAGTAAAACCAGATCAGTGCCCCCCCCCCCTTACTTTTCCAGAGCCTCTCTTTATTTCTTCCTTCCCCCCTTTTCGTTCTCTTTCCTGCTCTACGCACTGCTTTTGTCCCCTCAGAGCTTTGTTCTGCCTTAATCAGCAGCTTAAGTGTTGCATCCTTGACAGGACAATCTCTGCTATTCAGCCCAGCTCTGTGTGAATAGGTGTGCTCTGTTTGTGTGCCAGCGGCTATGCCATGCCAGCCTTTCTGTAGTTGGGGTGAGTGGACGTACAGCCCCCACTAACCCACAGCTACAGGAGAGTGAATCTTTGCATGCACATTGTCACAGGCAAACTTGCAACAGCAGGAGTTGGTGAGCAGACACTTACTGAGGGGCTGTCTTTGAAGAGCTGCCATACACAGCACAGCTATTTGCTCGGCCAATTTGAGCTGCAGAGTAAGTGTCTCTTTATACAGCTGCAAATTTTCACTTTTAACATCACTAAGCTTCTGACATGCAGCTTTTACCATTTTGTTCATCAGAAGCAGCCTTTAATTTCCTTTATAATTAGTTATGAAAGAGCAGTGAAAAGATTTTGTGTCTTGGATCCCAGCAGCCTGCCTCTCTCTGCCACCTGGCATGCTATTTCTATAAAACACTGAAGGCCTCTCTACCCAGCTGGATGATGCTTGCTCTCAGACTGGTGTGTTGCATCCAGCAAGCCAGATTCTTTCCAACACCGACCATCTGTCTGCATCCACAGTGACAATCTACCTGAACAGAGAGGGAGGAGCAAACAGGGAGGGGCAACAGGAAGACTGCACTGAATTCTTGGCAGATAACAAAGCAACCGTTTGAAATAATGTGCAAACCTGTGTTTGTGTACACAAAGAAACCTAGCAGTTAGCCTTAATACAAAGGTTAACATATTGTCAATTAGAATATTAGGTGCAGATTAAGCAACGCTTTTGTATCTAACCAGGAAAGGCAGATGCAGGAAGACGCAAAACATAGTAAATGTGTCCACACTTCTCCATGCTGTCCATGCTATCTATTCTCCTCAGATGGCCATTTGGGCTTGTTAATCTATCGCCTGGTAACAGAGACAGCCTATCAACAACAGCCACGCCCCTCCGCACATGCTCATAGAGAGGGGCTCATTTGGATCCTTGAAGAGGAAACGCACGCGCACACAGGCACACACTCTCACACATGCAAAACTACCCACAAATCCTGGCCTGTCATTCCTCTCCATTGTGTGGCTGTGGATGCTTTCTCCTGGTGTGACTGCCAGCAGATGGCTACCATGGAGCTGTGAGCTGTCAGAGACGGCCTGGGGCCCACACACACAGGGAAGGACACACATTCATACAAAAGGACTCCTATTGCATACAGAACATATGCACAGTGCCAACTGAAGGATGCTACTATTAGCTCCGTAGGACTTCTCTAGGCCTGCTTATTCTTCACCTCTACTGTGCTCTTTTATGCCGTCAGTGTTTTTGGACACAAGAGCCTCTGATAGATTCTGGAGCCACAGGTGGCCCCAGTGACCCTCCCTCTGCAATGACTGTGTAATCTAATAAAAGGGGTCCCCTTATGCATTAGCGTGCCCCAAAGGATTGTTGTTTGTTTGGTGAAACCAGTTATTTTGAATTTCACCTGTTTTTCATCATTTGCATCTTTGCATTAATGTGTTTGTCGGTGCATATTTATGTCTATTAATCAGTGATCTGAGGTGTGTAGGTGGAAGCGTCAGCTAAAAAACAGCTTTGGCAGCAGGGGGCTCAACCCACAGGTGAAAGGTCAGGGCAGGGGTGAGGAGTCGGCTATAGTCCTACAAGATTCTTGTAGTCTCTAATCATAGCTGTGATGAACGGCTGTAAGAAAAAAAAAGGGGGGGGGGCAATTGGAACACATGAAGCAGCGTGTGGTGAAAGGAAAGAGAAAGGACGGGGTGGGAGGGTGGTTAGAGGGGAAAGGGGGGATCTTTACCTCACAAGTGATTCTCCTCACACAGTCATGCAAGGAGGTAGAGGGAGTATTTACTGTGATCCTGAAGAAGCTGTGTATCAGACAAGACAAGAACAACAACAACACATGCTTTTCGCAAGGTTTTCAACTCCCCTGTTATTCACAAAACCTCCACACGTGCTAAGAGAAGCACCTGCATGCCACTCATGTTGTCTTCTTCACACATACAGACTTGTCTACAGAAAGCTGCAACTAATGCCAGACTCCATCTTGTGCATGCTCCCTCTGCTGCCCCCCTGGACACACTGTCTTCTTTCTCTCTCTTCTAATATCTTTTTTTCTGTCTTGTTTTCCCTGGATCCCTTCTTTCTTCTCCCCTCTTGAGACCACTCCTGTTATGCTATGCTCTGCTGTATATATTACCAACTGTTTATATTTTCCTCAGGCTTAAAAAACAGATATACGAGTAAAAAAGTGGTTTTGGCTGACACCACCTATTCACACCTTGCAGGTACAATACATTTTGCATGCATAAATAACAATTGGATATAAATGTGGAAGTGTTAGACCTTTGCTCTAATTTAGTTTCACTTAATATCAATTAACACTTCAGAATTGCAGACATTTGCAGGTAGATAAAAGGAAAAACAGTTTCCTAATGCAAACTGAGATTTCAATAATAGATTCAAGCATTCTGGAATTTATTATCATAGCATTTCACATCATAGCATTTCACATTATGTGGTTGGAAAGTTTGACTCAGGTGCAAGTTCAATAATCTTAATATTTAAGAAAAGAAAGAGAATTAGGTGAAGCTGAATTAAGTGTGGCTCGTTTTCAGCTGAAGCTGGAATCACCCCTACTGCTGAGGAACAGGGATGAAGCGGATCCTTGTTCCTTCTGAAATTATTGTTGTCTCATATTATGGGTAGTCCATGTTATTGCTTCAACTGGATGTTCTGCTTTGCCTTCAAGTCTATATAATCAACTTTTGTTAATCGTATGTAAATACAGCCAACTTTTTCCATCATTTGTCGAGCAAATCTTACCTGTATAACAAGCAGCTGAATCCACTGTCCAGGTTACCAACACTACCAAAATAGGACTAACAAAAAAAAAGCTTTCCCATTTTAAAAAGCTTAAGTATAAATATTTTACTATCCACTTGTAAAGCAACCCTTTCTAAACATTCTCCTCGATGCTTTATACTGACTTCAGTGCATTCTGAATTTGCCTATCTTCATATCCCGAGTTCCCAAACCTCATTATGATTTTTAAATAAGATCTAAACACTGGACTATTCAGAGCAAATGAAAGATATCTGATATAATTTCTGCTACGTGAGTTTACTGATCAAAAAGATCTTCGTTTAGCGGTTGTTTCATTTCAGCAAGATGGCCTTGCAGTCTCCTAGTTATTTAGATTTATATGGATATTTATACAAAAAAATATGCTGAATTTATGTAAAAATCTTAACCTTTTTTTTATAACCCTAACATATCCTTCTCAAGCAAAGGTTAGTCTGAGTGTGAACGTAATCCCCCATGCTTCAGTGTATTTGTTTTTGAAATATTTACCCTATGAGAAACTTTTTCTACTTCTATTTATCTCATAAAACCAAGCCGTCTTTTTCCCACGGTTGCAATGAATGTGGAAATGAAGAAAGTTTTTGAAGGTATTTGAAGAGACATTTAAGGGCATTGCTATGTTCATGTTTTAACATTTAAATAATGACAACTAGCAGCTTCGAATACATACAGCGTATTCAATTTCCAAATATTTGCTTTAACAGGTATGTGTCATTTCAATATTTAAGTCATCAATTAATAAGGACAGTATAAACTTCAATTTGTATGATAAGATGGCCTATTCTTACTGGGTATTGGCATTACATGTGCTTGTAGGAGTCCTTGTGACAAACTGTCAAAATATTCTTTATGTAATTAGTGTACCTAAATGTGTATCTGATTCTCAAAACATTTCTTTATTTATATATTTAGTTTAACCCTTGGTATTGGTTGCTATACTTGCTGCTAACTTTATCTGATTTAAAATTGCAGTTGAAGTGCAACAGAGATTGTTGTTTAGAATGTGATATTTGGGCTTTCCCATCTGCTTTTCTCTATATGAGCCTTCTTGCTATGAAGCTTTGCCTCAAGAAAAAACTCTGCAGATAAGATAGGGGGACAAAAATATTATTTTATATATACTTTTGAAAGCTGTGTAATACGCAGAAATATTGTTAATAACACTTTCTCAAAGCATGATGTAAATGTTCTTACCAAGCAATTTGAGAGAAAGCCTATGCAGGTAGGCGTCTTTAGTATTTGCTGTTGAGTACAAATGGGCCATTGTCCTGTTTGCTTGTCGATCAGTCTTTGCAGCTCTTTATTATATATGATGCTGTGATTTTGAAATTCCTGAAAGGGTAAATGATTGACATTTCCAAAAATTTGAATCTGTCTTGTTCTGTCTCCCCTGGTTCTATCCGCAAACCACTTTAAATCCATTTTGCTCCTGAAATATCTTGGACTTCACAAAGGTTCAGCTGCAACTTTACAGAATACAGGTTACCACAAAAAAAAAGAAAGAAAAACATAAAAACACAGAGAAAAGCACAAGCAGTGGCACTTTGAATACATCATGAACTGTCTTAAAAATAATGCCTTCTGTTATGAAGATACAAGATATGCTGTTGATATTTTAGCTGTAAGTTTTTTTTATATATAAGAATTGTTTATAGTAAAATTGTAGAAATGTTTTTTATGCAGATTCCAGTTAATTTTATATTGTCCTATTTCATTTGTTTCACCCACTCTTCCAATAGCGTGACTGTATTGTAGTTTATCTATGATACCTTCCTTACAAAAACAAAAATACAAAAAAAATACATTCAAATCTTGAAAGGCTAAAGTGCATTTTCAAATACCATAAGAGCAGTAAATTGAGACAGATTTTTATAATGCTACTTTCAGGTTGGTGTGAGTTCTTACTTGTAGTTGCTGCTCTGAGAAACAGGCTGAAAAATAGTAGGCTTATTTCTGCTCTCACAGCAGGAAGGGGCCAATCGATTACACTCTCCCTCTTCCTGTTGAGGCTCTCAGTAGACTTGGATGGAAGACACTGCCTCCAGTTGTTTACAGCTGTGTGTGTGTGTATGGGTGTGTTTTGTGCATGTCTCGGCTTCTTTGGATGTCCATTCGTGAGCAATAACATATTGTCTTAGACCTGCATGTTTGCAACTCAAAACCAGTGACATTTTTGTTTTTTGAATGTTTGTGTTTTGATGAATTGACATATATCCTGTTTAATAGCGTCAACAGCTAGGTTCTGCTAAAAATAGCAATAGATCTGATGCATTGACCTGATAATCTTACATTATTTAGCACAGACTGAGGTGTCAATGTGAGTCCCAGTATATGCAATAGTATTTTATATGCATTAAGCTTTAATGGCCCCCTGTTCCTGGTCTGTGTAACAATGATCTGCCTTAGAAAAAAGGACTCAAACCTACAGGGGTCAATAAAGTGTTGCATATTTAGATAACTACTAGAACCACATCCTGTTCCCAGGGTTTCCAAATGACAAATTTTTCAGATAGTACTTCAGATTTTGTACGTCATTTCATTTTAGCTCACTTCTTTATAATGGATGTTGCTGTTATTTACCTAGACATCCCTTTCAGATGATGTTCGGAATAATAACCAGGACATAGTTACATCACCATTCACTCTGGATGATGCACTGACCTCCAGCATACTACACATGTTGAGGTTGGGGGGGCTCTTATACCTACAAGGTACAAGAGGGTGCTGATTTATTCTGAAACCTATTAGCAATTATAATGTTTGCTGAGGTATTATTTTCTATTTTTATCCTGTCCTGTCCTGTCTGGCAATGTGGCAATAAGAATAATTGTCTTGATGCCAAACAAGAGCCCAACAGATTTTTCACAAGTGGAGCAGTACGGCTATTGCCATAGTGTTCCGCTTGTTTTATGCATATAAACAGCTTTATTATGATTATGCTGGGAGTTTTACAGATTATATGAACACTGCAATGTAAGTAGAACAGGAAAAGAAAAGAGGGAAAAAGGAGAAAAGATGAAAGAAAGACGAGATGAAAAGGAGGCAATGATAATCAATCCCATAGAATGGCTTCAGACTGCACCTTCTCTACCTGATACAGTAGTATGTTTCTTTTTGCTGATAATATTCAGCTTATCGCTGATAACAGCTGCTTCAGCCACATCTTAACCCTTAATTTCACTTTCTATTTACCTACTTCATACTATTTTATCTACATTATTTAAAGCCTACCTTTTTAATGCATTTTAAAGCTTTACTTTAAGTGAAGTCCACATGTTTTAGTCACACGGATGTCACTCAGTTGACAGAGTATGAGATTTTATTGTGAGGGGTTGTTGATATGAGCAACCTGCAGTTTCACTTTTTTTTGCACTTGGTGAAGAACTACTAAAATTATGTTCAGATTACATATAAATACATTAACAAATTCTGCAGGTAAAAAAGGAATGACCTTAGAGTTAGGATTAAGGTTCATTCTGTAATAACCTACTGCCAGGTAGGAGACACGATCTGAAGCCATTCTATGGGTCTGATAATCGCTAATAACGGCCATTTAATGGGAAGATAACATCCAAAGTGCTGATCATTTATGTAATTATCTTCAAATCTTGCCACCTGGCAATACATCATGAAGCAGTTTGTGCTTTTTTTTTATTTAGGAAAGGTTTGCTGAGTGAAAAAGTGAATTTTGATTATTGCTACACTTTTTTGCTTTCAGGCTAGTTATCTGTAGGCTATGCATGCAAGCCAATTTGTCTTTCTGCTTGAATAAAAAAAAAACTAGAATTTAAATTTTATTACTCTAAAGATAGCTGGTAGGATAACTGTTGCATGTGTGTACACTGCTTTAGGTTTGTTAAGCTTTTATGTGTCATAGTCTATCACACAAACAAACACCAAACTAGCCCTTAGTGCCAAGATTACTTCTAAAGGGGCTTTCTGTGCTTATGCCCTTGACTGACCCGAAAGTAACCTTTGTTTGGCCACTGGGCCTCCTCTGAGCTATTGTAGTGGCCTCTTCCTTTTTTGTGAGTGTGCACACAGAGTATGTGTGTGCATGTGTCGATGGTGTAATCTATGTGCCAGGTTAGGACAGGACTGTTGAATGGTTCATCCATGCAGAAAAAAAACAAGACATGGAAGCCTCAGGGTTGGTAGAGTAAAAGGAAGAAGGTGGTAGGACAACTGAAAGAGTAAAAACCAAAGAGAAATTGACAAAGAGTAGCAAAGCTCTTTTTTAGCTTAGTCTCTTTGCGAGAGAGATGTCAGTCTGTGTTAGTTCGCTCCACTAACCAGCCTGTAGCATGAGAAACAGATCACTACTCCTCCTGCTCACACTTTCTTGCTTCTCTTTTAGCTACACTATCTCTCCACTTTCTTCTCTCGGATCTTTGGGTGATAGCTTTTCTGCCTCAGAAAGCAGAACAACTCAGCTCAAGCGACAAGACTAAGCTAGAGACCAAACAGTGAACCCATCATCTCTAAAAGGCATGCAATGAGCAATACAGGTCTTCTCCCGATCGCTTTATGGGTGAATGAGGACGGGCTGCTCCAAATGCTGCAGAGACTAAGGCCCTGAAGGCAGGGCCCTGCTGCCAGTTCTGCTCCAGCATTCTCCTCTGTGCTGCAAGGAGGGCAGCTAACAGCTCTTCAAACACAGACGGGATCAGATCTTCAAATCCCCCGGAAATGTCAGCCACGTTTGAGGAAATGTCAGCAGAGCCGAGAACACACACAAACACCTATCGACCAGAGCATGCACGCACCCAGGCAGTCGCAGCCACCACCATGAAAGAAGAGCACTGAGATATAAAGCAGCCATTCCCTGCGGGTAAAAATCAATCTCATGTCCTTCATTTTTAGAAAGCCCAAGGGAGAACCTTTGTTTGCTGCTTGTTCACAGTAAGGCTGAGCTTCTAATCTCAAGCATTTTCCCATGAATAAACATATGCTTTGGTGCTAGTGCACATCAAATAACGCAACACAGAAATTAAATGCATGGCAATGCCAGCGCAGTAAAGACTACAAAGATTAGATTACAATAAACACGACAAGACGATTTAGATGTCAGCAAAAAAATACTAAACACAGCACAGCTATTTTGCAAAATAACAATAATATTACATTTAACTCTGATGTATCCAGAATATGTGATGTTTGTTTGTCTTAACTGTAAATTAAAAATTAGAATTTAAGATCTAAATATACAATCATCACATTATTATGCATATGCCCCATGTAAAATATCATAGGAATACACACTGCCCTAGATAAATACAGATCAAGAGTCAACCTTCTTACACATTTGATGCTATTGCGCTAAGTTGACATTTAGCTAAACCAGGCTGTAACTTATTTTCTACAGATATGTTAAGATATTCCATAAATACTGCATACATGCTCCTCAGCATTTGAATGTAATAATGCGATTACATATCCTCATGCTAAACTATGCAGATGCTCTGTGCACTGATAAAGATAAATACACCTCATCATAGTTAATAGTTGAATTATTTAGTTGATAACTTTTAAACCTCCTGGTGGTGAGAAGCACTGGTTGAGCATCAAACTTTCATTCTAGCATTTGTGTGTTTATTTACTTTTCAGATGATTATGGACATTTATTATCTGTTATATTACAAAGAAAAGTTTAATTACCTTATTGCATAAAGCAAAAACATGATGTGAAAATATAGTGAATCAAAAATCCTTAAACATAGATCATTAGATGATCTCATCTTCAGGCAGTTACATCATGTTGGAGTTGTATTGATCTCTCCTCACTCCCGCTGACTAACTTATCGACATCCTCAAGTGTATTTTCTGTCTGGCCTGTCAGCAGTGTTTATGGATGGTGTTCCTCCCTGGTGACACAGGCACTTTCGTCCTCACACACACACACGCTCACACACACGCTCACACACATTCAGAAGAGGCTGCGACTTGAAACTGGAAGTCTTCCCCCAAGATTATGTCCATCATGAGATAAAAGCAGTAACACACATAACCGATCACCTCCACTTCTTCTTATTGATGCGTTGCCTGATCCTGTCACCCTACTTAATGAATCTGACAGGTGCTGACCTAAAGGTCCTGTGGAAATTTCAAGGGTTATGGACCTGAAAGCTCCTATGTGAGGAGGAAAGTAACTCTCTGAAGACATGGTAGTTTGACTTATTCGTGTATGTATTGCTCCATCATTCCTTGGAAGTGACACTGAGTTTAAAACCGGCTGTATGTGAGCAAGATGGTGTCAAAACTGTTTCAAGCAGCTGACAGATAAAATATTGGTTAGAGGAAGCTGTGAATGACTTGTCTGAGGAGACGGCATAGCAGACAGAAGCCTTCCTTCATAGAAACACAGAGCTGATTCACATATTACTGCTGAAGCCTGCAGGTTGTCTTAAGGTCTGTACATTCCAATCAAGGTCAGGACTCAGCTGCTAATGTCTTGTGATCCTTTAAGGGCACACACAGTTTTCCACATTGTTGTTTGATTCCTGCTGGCTGCCTTCTTCCATGTAGTGCAACATCATCCATTACCAGCTTCCTCCTTAGCGATTAGGGAAGATAATGCTGAACTGTGGAATTAACCTCAATTAGTACCACCTCTGTAGATTTTTCTCATTTCACCTCATGACTCCCACTCTGCATCTTAAATGTCCCTGGTCTATTTCTGGTCTATTCAGAGGGCATTTATCAGTAGGAATGTGCAATAAAAGGTTTTATAAGGTTTATAATGTAGTAATGTGGCTTTAGTTTTGTGGTATTTTCACTATACACAGGATAAAATACCTCTTTTAGCTGTTCTTCATGCATTTGCTGCATTGGAAAGTGAATTTATGACCATTTTACAGGAAACAACAAAATGTTTGGCAGCATTTATTTTTTAGCTGCATCAATGTCAGTTTTCCTCAGTAGTCTGTAGGAATACTACTACAAACAATTTACTATAATTCGATTACTGGACTAGGGGGTGGTAGTCTGTAATACTTGTGGTTACTGCCTGCCTAATACTATTGAAATTTGTCACATATTTACATTAATTATCTAAGCAATAGTCAGAGATTATTAATTGTCTTATACATTTAGAATATATAGAACTGTTAAACAATAGTACTAGTTTTAACTTTAAAAAGTTGTAGTTATTATTATTGTTTTATTTTTGAAATTTAATGAAAATCTTTAAATTTGCTGAGGGGGCCGGAGCATGGACTGCTAAGTACGCCAGAATTCATCTTTTTAATGCACTGTTACTAAATTTAACCTCTAAATTATATTTTTTATTTGTGATTTATTGAAATGCCAGTGATTCATAAACCATTGTCCGTGCATGCATCCATTTTACTAAAATGGATAGCACTAAGAATGGTTATTGTTTTTTTTACACTGTAAGATAAATTCATTCAAGGTGGGACTTTATCTTATATTTTGGTTCAGATTAGCAGCAGGCAATAAACAATCCTTATTAAACTGTTTCAAACTATCCTCAGTCCAGTGATCTTTTCTAACTTGCTGCTAGTCAGTTGAGCTGATAAATTAAAGAGCTCCCTTTGTGTGTATTATCTGGCATACAAGACTAAAAACATCTTTACAGGTTTAATTCTGGTTGTTACCATTACACATATATGTGAAGGTTTTAAAACTGCAAATCTAAAAATCCTTGCAAGTAATAGACTAACCACATGTGGACAGGAGACCAAAGTAAAGCTCCTGTTTTGCTTCCTTAGAATCTATACCATTTAGAGACATTTACAGAGTCTTAAATGCATTCCTTTTATGAATGTGTTCACATTAGTAAAAACTGAGATTCTCTGTGTACTTTAAATAGATGCCTGTTTGCAGAATCACCTGCTAAGTAGCAAATTAACATGCTTCTATAAACAGTTAGCTCAAAGAACTACCGTGTTGATGGTAATGCATCTGTTGTGATTCTCACTTTCTTTTGCAGACAAAAGAGGATTGCTTCATTCCCTTAACGACTCCATGCAAAACATTACATGTTTTACCACTTGTAAAATTGTAAGGATTTTTAGCAATCATTTGGTGCATTATATGATTTCAAGTTTCAAACGTGTTAATCTCCACCATCTGTTTTGATGAATTATGGATGCATTTTCTGGGCTCAGTTTTCTTGCTACTCTTTTGTCTCCAGTTTATTTCCATTCGTATGGCGCTTTCACTGCAAAAAAAGGAAAGAAACAGAAAAGAAAAGGAAAAATAAGTGACTAAAAGAGCTGAAAAAAGGTTGGGAAACTTGTTTGCTGGTGTATAGGCCAGTTGTTATGCAGCATTGGTAAATAATCCCTTGGGTCAGACGTGACCGTTTACATTGGAGTCTTTTTTTATTTTTGCTCACACATAAGGGTGTACATTGAAGAGGCACACCTAGCTTGTCAAGCGGGGAAGGTAAACAATGAAATTCAATAAAGGGTGAAAGGGAATATGTCCCATCACTGCCTTCCGGGTAGTCGCTCAAAAATCAGAATAATCCTGTGGCTCAGCAATTACAGACATTGTTACCTTGAACAAAGGGTGAGTTTACAGTTAAGTGGGGTCTCTTTAAATGGTTTTTAACTGCTGGTCCTGCTGTAAGGCAGCTGTCTGGGCTTGAATTGAGGGCAGGTCTGAAAGAGGCAGGATAAGTAAATTTCCCATGGCCAGTTGGTGAATTTACATACAGGCCAACAGCCGAATCACTTGTGGCTTTTTATGTCATCGTTGTTTGTGGGGTTTGCCACACTGTAACTGTAGGATGAAGCATTCATGTACCTTTAGGCTCACCAACACCTGGATTCATATGAATAAAGGTACATAAAAAAAAAAAAATCCATTCTCCAAGAGAAGAAAATAAAAATGTGTGTGTTTTATTTTTAGCAGAGTGTTTTTAGGAGATGAAGGGGAGTCTTGTCAGTCTATAAGGCCTTCCTCTGTTTGTGTCTCTGACTCTTGCTGAGAGCTATGTATATTTCATAAGCCTAAGGTTCCTTTTTATGTCTTAAGATATGATGCACCTCCACTGCCTGTCTCTCTACTGCTAGTCAGTAGGCCATCACAGACTTTTTTTTTTTTTAATCTACCTCCCTCTCTTCATCCTGACAGCCACCCTCTACATCCCCCTCTGCTTTTCATGGTCAGCTTGACTCCATCGTAATGTCTCATCCCGCTTTACTCTTTCAGCAGTGGAGCGAAGTGGAGTGGAGCACATCCAAAACGACTGCCTCAGCCTTCTCTCTGTGTCTCTCTCCATCTTTGATTCTGTCTGTCTGACTGACTGTTTTGCAGCCTTGTTACTTCAGGGAAGGGGCACTTTTTCACCTAGAGCTGCATCCCCCCTCAGTTGTTGTCTTTTTATAGCAGAAATCAGAGTGTTGTGACAGTAGCTAAAAATGGGAACACAGCTGACAAAATACATTTGCAATTAATGGCTATATTTGCAACAGTAGACTCTATTTACGGGGAGAGGGTTGTGTTTTTTTTCTTTTCTTCTTCTTTTTTTTTTAATAGCCTTAATATTTCAGCCCCAATAATGCTTGAAATTTACAGAAACCCTAATAGTTTATTCAGTGCATTTTAAACCCATTTTAAACCCATTTTTCTTGCATTGCTAATGGCTTGCATTAATTTGTTTGAGTCACATCCCAAATGTTTATACACTATGCTGCAAAAACTTTTTTGCCACATTACAGATTGTTTTTGTAACAGTTAAATGTTCCAATAATTATTTTAGCTAATGAAATAAATCGACCCCAACTAATTTTAAAATATAATCTGAGATTTATTTAATTATATGTTCCTTCAAAATGTTAGGTTGATTTGCATCTCCAAATTGTCCTGAGGTTTGAGTGTGCTCATAAGAGATAGGCGTCATCTCCACCACGACCCGCAGGAGAAGATGGATGGATTTCACTTAAATAGCCCAGATAAGAGGAATCTAATTGCAAAGATTTAT